>CP125978.1:431764879-432964879 GCA_030063025.1 Avena longiglumis
CTTATAGAAATATTTCCTATAACAAATTACATAAGCATATCTCTAATTTCAACCATCATCACTATATGTGCCTAAGTATATTTTTATAAGTTCACTTCTATAAAACACTCTAAATATATCTTCTATTAAAAAGGGAGATTTCATCCAATACTATATACATAAGGCAATATGCTTAGTTATTAAATCTTAACTCTTAAAAGGAATCTAAGCTTATACAAAACCCTAAAGCCAAGGGTAGTACTCATAATTCAAAACCCTAAACTTCTTTGTTTATCACATACATTGTCATTTTCCAAATTAATGAGAGTAATAATCACCATATCAATGCCTTTATATTTCATGTATCAAATAATGGAATAGGACCATTATACATATAAAAGTTACAATCAAAATATGAGCCAACTAAAATTAAGTTGATAAGAAAATCAAAATATATCATTCAAGAAATCCATAACTAAAGAAGGAAAATAAAATAATAGGAAGAGCTTCTACAAATACTAAAAGGGTTTCATATATTAAGAAAATACAAGGAATATAATAAGATATATATAATAAAGAAATTCACAAATAATACTAACTATGTTTTAGTGTTATTGAAATAGTCCTGCAAACAAAAGTTTAAAATATATAAATCAAATTCAAATCTGAATGAGAAAACAGAAAATAGAAAAAGGATAAAATAAAGAAAAAACCAAACCTGGCCGCAGCCCAACAACCCTACACCTATCTGACGCCCTGTGCAGCCCACAACAGCCTAGTAACCAGCCCAGTTCTCTTTCTATCTGTGACTGACAAGTGGGGTCAAGGGAGTACCGCGGGTTGAGTTGAAATATTTGCCAGGGGGTTATCCGCAAAACGACCATCGTCGTCATCGTCACGCACACAGACAATCATTGGCGAGCTCGGCCACGCCGCCGGTCATTGCGCCAAGATACTCGCCGCCGTTGCCAGGAAGGGATAAGAAGGCCACCGCGACGCATTGCCTCAATCCCTATCCCCAATCCCTCCTTATCCTCTTAGATACGAACGAGACCGAAACCCTAGCTTGCCGGAGCCACCTTTCGTCTTCGAACCACGTCTCCCCACACCCTTTTGAGCCGTCATGGAGAAGCGCTTTCCTCCGTAGATCCTCTAGATAAAAGCTTGCATCAAGGGGAGCACGGGAGTGCGTGAATTTGGTCGTTTCCCTTCGCAGCAGTTCGTTGGAATCCTCGTCGGGAAGCTCGATTCCGACCGCGCCTGTCCTCGTCGACCGCTCTATCGTCATCAGGGTAAGATTACGCATCTCTGGACCCTAGTTTCGTTTGTGGATTCGCACCATAGGTCTAGTTTTGTTGAGCATCGTCGCTGACCGCCGCAGTAGCTCGTCCCCGATGACCTTCTGATGACCATTTCCGAGGGGCGCTCCCACTATTAGGTTCAGTGGGTCGCGCTGATTCGAACTAGATCTATTTCGCTTGCTGGGGTGCAGTAGATCGTCGCTGGTGACCACTCACCGACGGCGGTGGTGATGCTGACGCCATGCTTACCTCATGATCGAGCCACGTCAGTTGTTTGACTAGTCTTTGCCTCGTGTGGTGGATGACATGGCCTAGGGCCCACATGTCATCGATAGTGAGTAGAGGGGAGGTAAGTAGCAAAAGCATTTCTAGACCTGAGAGCTGAGGTGGACCATGGCCCACTAGTCAGTGACTGGGGCTAGCTCTAGATGCGGTGTAAAAAGTATTTTCTGTTTAGAAATAAATAACATGTTATAATCCAATTAATATTATTCCAGAAATTTAATAAATGATTAAATCTTGTTTAATTAATAACTTTTGATTTATAATTCAGAAAAATGTGTATAACATATGAAAACTTGTAGAAAAATAAAATCTACAACTTAAAACCATTAACAAATATTATTATGATGATTATTTATATAAATATTATTTAATAAAGGTTTTATAAGTAATAAAACTTTGATAATTCATATTTTTATAATAATAAATATTAATAATAGTAATAAAATACCAAAAATCTTAGAAAAATAAGAATTTTAATTTAAAACTATAATCAAGTATTATTAGTTCACTTAACTAAATATTTATTATTTATTGAGTAATTATAAAAGTAATAAGAATTATAAAAATCATATCTTATTGTTTATAAATCACAAAAATAAATATGGTATACCAAAATGATCACAAAAATATTATTTACATGTTAAAAATCTAATAATCTCCTTTTGAGGTAAATACGAAAATTAAATATTTTAATAACTCAAATTTAAACTTATTTACTTCATTAATAATTCATATAAAGATAAATAAAATATATTAATATTCCTAAAATGAGTCTAATAATTCTAATAAATATTATTAGTCTTAAATATTAATAATATAATGTCATAATGGTTTAAAACCTTATAAATGTTCTTATTTTAGAAGTATCTACGACCTTAAATGAAGATTATCTTCTAAGAAGAATTCCACTAATAATAAAATCCTTAAATAACAACTTGTAAATAATCAAATCTTTTCTAAATCATATTAATCACCAAATTACAAAAACTACCGCAACACTATATAAATCCATAAGTAGTTAAGTAACATTATGTTGGGTTTATAAACTATACTTACTTATTTATAAAAGATGAAGGATATTAGTCCATACTCACATCAAGAAACCATTACTCAAGTAATAGAATAAACATTCTTAAGTAACTTAAAGAACACATTTTAGATATACAATATACCAATGTATAAGTACGATACTTTGAAAACTATCTATACTTTAAAGTTAACTTTAGTCTATAGAATCTTAATATAACACTATAAGCATTATTATATGTTTTATAGTTAACTTTGGTCTGAAGTAGTTAAACTACAAAGCAGCTCAAGCCAAACCATTTGAGCAAACAAATAACATCAACCACCATTAATTAACCACACAGTTTGTCTAGACCCTAGAAGAGAAACCTTTTCTTCGAAGGTTATCATTTTTGCCACTTTAAATAAGAAACCTTGTATAAGTAATCCTAACTAGTATGTCATAAGTATGTATACTTTACTCCTCTATATGTGATGTTTATAACCACTCATAAACTCTAATAAAAGTACAACTACGAAATTTATCCAAAAGGACCACACATTCCAAAGTAACCACTTTCGGAATCTAAACCCTAGGACAACATTATTCCCGGGATTTGCGCTTAGAACGTGCATCACATTACTTATGCATGAAAGCATATTGCTTCTTTAAACATTAGTCCTTACCGAACCAATGATGCTGATTTCAGATTTTGGATCTTATACTGACTCGAAGACCGTGAGTGCGTAATCTTGCAATCACAAAAGGCAAGTTCACACTTTCTCATGTCCTTTGATTATTTTCTATAAAGTAATTTATAAATCCAGTGTTGTCCTCACCTGCATTTGAAAAAGGTCAGAAAACACTATTTTCAATAAAAATGAGAACTATTGATTACTGATCCAGGGTGATCAGCTAATCTATTAAATCTGACAGTTGGGATACCACTGTTCAGAACTATATCACCTAGGACTTACCAACAAATGTCGCCAGTGATTCTTGCGCCGTATATTGCGCTTTGACCATGAGATTTGGAATGGGATGGAGAAGTCAACTGTATCTTCTTCCTCTCGCATGAAGCCGGATGTGCAGGTCGTGGCTGTTATCCTCGTAGCGTGCATATTAATTGGTAATTCGTAGAGGATATGCAGCATATGGGTGGGAACCTTCATCGTCCCACGATAGTTCTGGCATCTAACGGTTTGTACAAACCATTGCCGTAATTCTTTATGTGGGCATGGTGTACACCAAGGAGGCATGCGAGGTCACGAAGGGGGCACTGATTTGTTTGGATCATCTTCTGGGCCCCACATCATGGAATTGTGGACGGGAATAAGCTGCCCGGTTATGCAACAAAGAGTTGATCTCTCATGGGTAAAGTAACGCACCTCCGCGGAGTGTAAGAACTATAACTTGTTACTCCCTGTTCCGGGAAGGATCTGCGAATGCGGTGGGAAAGGAACCCCATGAAGGTTCTGGTAAACCCGTGAAGGCTGACGGACATAGCTTTTCAGAATAAAAGCAACCTTTGAAGAAATGTTTATGAAAACTTGCATTGCCTACGACCTATGGTCTGTGGCTATAGTTATAGTGCATCAAACACTCCTTTTGTAGTGAATTTGTTGAGTACGCTCGTACTCAAAGTATCTTCTTAACCCTTGCTAGATTCTGAAGCCACTAAGAAGATGTCTACATCAAGATATGCTCCAGGAATTATCAAAAGCTAAAGATTTTCAATGAAGACAAGGAATACAACATATACCTCAACTCAAGTGAAGACGAAGTTATTGATTGGATATGAATATAATCTCTAGCCAAAGAACCTAATTCTGTAGTGCGTTGCGATAGCAGCAATGCCAATCTCTTAGCCAGGATACTAGACGCAATAGTATATTTGTTCTTGCGTTATTTATCTTTGATTCTTCTCCGTAAGAAGTTATTTTTCTCTCTTTAACATAGAGTGTTCTCTGGTTCTTATGTAAAGAGTGAGTTGTAACCTTTAGCCATGTATTGGACCCGCTGTGTTTCTGTTGTGCCATTCCGAGGGATGTAATACTAGTGAACGGTGTTTCATTGGTGTTATGTCAACGACTATAGTATACTACATCATGAAGTGGTATGTTGGGTCACCGCAATTTTGGTACCCTTGATGTTTGTTATTCCACGTATATGGAAGTCCACTATATATAGCTCAAATCCGTGAATCTGCAATATTCCATGGTATCTCTAAAACCCTGCATCTTCCACTCTTCTCGATCACCTCATTCGATCTGCTCCGAGGCGCTCAGGGTTTCATTAAAATCCCTTGGACAAAGCCATCTGTTATTGAATTATCTTCGGAGGTATTTAAACAATTCCCAACTTCTTCCTCTTCATGACCTTACAGGTTCCCCGTAGAAATCGGAAAATCTCCACTCCACCTCACCTAAGATCCCATTTTGTACAAATGCGTCAATGTGCGATCTACTAAAGGATTTAAAACTCACAATTGAGTCATTATTCTAGAATAGGGCCAGTCCTCCACTTAAACCCTCACTTTAGACGAAACTATATGCAAGTCCTAAAAGTTTCTACTTATGCACCGGAGGTTTTAATTCTCAGATCCATGTGCACTGTAGCCGGGGCTATAGCTGAGAATTAGGACCTGCAGTGCACAACTAACTAAGAATTAGGACCTTTAGTACACAAGTTAAAACTTTTAGGACCTACATACGGTTTCGTCCAAACTTTTAGGACCTCCGGTGCATATTACTCTTTTCAAATCCCCACATTTTATTAGAATTCTCATTTTTGTGTAGCCCACAATACAAATAATTTCATGTCGTGATTTTGCATACTTGTGGGAAACAATATTGACTATGTCCATAATTATTTTTAATTTTTTTTAATCCTATAAAATTTATTTTTATTTTTTATTAAAAAAAGGAATGGAGAACTTGTGCCCAGGAGCCAAATACACTTTCTGCTCCATTCACAAATAAATTACTTCTTAAGTTTGTACTAAATTAAATGTAGTAAAAACTTAACCAACTTTTATAGGAATACTTAGTAGCATCTATGACATTAAATTAGTATTACTACATCCTTTTAAATATAGTTTCACAATATACTGATTTGATGTCATATTTGATGCTATATTTGTCTAAAAAGTTGGTCAAATTTTAAAAGGTTTGACTTAGGTCAAAAGATAGAAGCACTATAAAAAATACCCATGTGTCTGACACTTTTTTGGGACGGCACAAGCGAAAAGTACCTGTAAAAGTTGATTACCCGGCGGATGAGCAATTGTAACATCATTTTTTTGAGACGGTCGCTTATATGCCTTGGCAAACACGATACCGGTGGATTTTGGTTCCATAGTAGGTGGTGCGCAAGAGTGATGTTTTAAAATGTCATGCTTCGACCAAGTAGACATTTTGTATTGCGTCGTGCATTACAATCGACGTGAAAAGTGGGTGGAACATAGTAGAATAGTCAAACACAATCCTATGTAGTTCTAGCATGTCTCGCTGGCAGGTATGCCCCAATAGTGCATGGGAGTTTGTTAATATTTAGATGCATTGTGGACTTTTTTATGATAGTAGGTGAAAAATAATAACCGAATCTACCCACAAGAGTGGGACTTTTTGGTTTATGGGCCTTTGAGATAGTGGGGTCTAGATTTCTGTCTTACTTTCTCAAGGACGCATAAAGCAAACTCTATTCCTTCCAGCGATTTCATATATAATAAAGGGAAATCTTATCCTCTAACAACACGCCGTCGCACTCCCTATCTTTCCTATGAACCCTAGATCTCGCAGTGACACAAGATCATACCAACTCTCATGTCTCGTTTCGTAGATAATACAGAGGAACACTTAGTCTCCATTTCTTATCCCGTCGTCGGACTACCTATTTCATATCTAAACATCGCCATTTACAAAAGACATGTAGGCTCTATACTTTCTGCTAATTTAATGCAGCCTCCACGCCAGAGTCCTCCACCCTTTCCCGAGCCTAAGTTATCTTCATCAGGTTCATCTCATCTACATATCGACCATATTTCATCTTCTTCTTTCTTTAATCTGTCCGCTTTCTCTTTCAGATTCATGCCGACATCGCCAGCGTCAAAAACATGGAGGATGGCAGGTGTGTCTCTAGGGACAATCCGTGTGCAAATGGTGGTGACCGTGTCTCTGTAGCTGTCATGGTGGACCCGTCGCTTCGTTCATGCGCAAAGGATGGCAAGTGTGTCTCTCCGGCCACCACAGCTCTGTGCGTGGAGGATGATCGATGCGTCGCTCTGGCTATCACCGTAGCTTGCTCTATGGATGGCAGGCATGTTGCCACTAACATCATAGTAGCTTGATAGCAGAATAGAGAGACACTCAAGAATATGTTTAGTTAAATTTCTCTATTTATCCTTAGGATAAGTGGAGAAAACTTGTATTTTTTTACATTTATTTCCTTTTTTTTGGAGTTGCACGAGACTAAAAAATGTAATGAATAGAGAGAGGCTTAATTTCTGTAATGAAAACAAAATTATATCTTAATGTCATGTAAATTCTGATTTGAATGATATTAATGATCTAGTTACTTTATCCTTGATCATAATTAATTTATACTTTCCGTTGAAAGTACACTAGCCACGGCACCTAGATAGTGCTTGACATGGGGTGATTATGTCAATGTCCATACTTGATGGACTTGGGTTTAAGGAAGATGGGTGCATTGGAGATATCGTTCGGCTAATAGACAATTAACACGGGACACGAAGTTTACCCAAGTTCAGGCCCCTAGAGTGAAAACCCTACTCCTGCTTGTCTACTCTTGATTATTGAAGGAACTGACTGTTATAGGGGTGCGCAGATGAGATTTGGCGGGTGTGTATGCTAGGGTTTCTGTGGTACTTCTCGCCATTCCCTTCTAACCTTTATATAGGGATGCTTGGTCTCAGGATAGGGCTGATTCAATTACATATTAGGGTTTGCCTTTAAACTTTCTATCTAATGCTAGTTGTATCCTACAAGGAATCGCATCCTTCATGGGTCCGGGCCACCCGAATCCTTCCTGGGCTTCATCATCAGGTGCGAATCATCATGTGGGCTCCCGCTAGGCCAAACCAGATAGGCCAATCTTGGGTACTCGTAGGTCATACCCATGTCAGTAGCCCCAGAGTGTCCAGTCAAATCGTAGATTCGGATGGAGACTCCGAAGTCTTCGAGTTCTTACCATCCGAAGGTTTCCTTGGGTCACAGTGTGTAGTTCATAGGGATAGTTGGAGAAAATTACAAAAAACCACCACATTTAGGGCTAGGGTTTCAAAAGACCACCAAAAATTTAAAAAATTTCAGAAAGCACCGGATTTGGGACATGAGGTTGCAAATAGCACTGATCTGGTTTTGACGTTGCTCTAATGATGAATCTGACTGGTGGGACCCGACGGTCAGGCTGACGTGGCACATCTGGACAGTCGCGTGTAGACGGACGTTAACGGTCCGGACTGCACAGTGAAAACCGTACACTGCTGCCACGCCGCTCCCGTCCCATGTACATCGCCCTCGCCGCCACCCGTACACCGCCGCCGCGCCGCTCCCGCACCGGCCCCGCCCCAGCCAGCAGGGCACCTCTTCGACCCCGCCCCGTGCCGCTATGGCCAGCACCAAACAGCGACGCGCTTCCGCGCCTCGGCCCCGGCCAGCGCCACCCTGTGGCCGGAGCTCCCTATGCTCGTAGGCCGCCTCTAGTCTGAGCTCGTGCTCGCATGTGCCTGCGCTCGCTCGCCTGCACGCCCACCTCCGTTCGCCCGCTCGCCTGCACGCCTAGCTGCGCATGTTTCACCGCCGCCGTGCCGCCCAGTTCTGTTCCGTTCAGCGCCGCCTCGCCTGTCCCTGTCCCCGACCAGTAGCGCCCCGCCCGGCCATGCTCGGCCAGGCATCACCCCACCGCAGCCACACCACTGCCACGCCACCCAGTCCCGCTCCGTCCAGCGTCGCCTCGTCCCCGGCCAGCAACATCTTGTCCCGCCCAAGACAGCACCGCCACCGCCCCGCCCCGTGTCGCTCCGTCCAGCGCCGTATCGGCCCCAACCAGCCCCGCCGCTGCCCCGCCCCGTGTCGCTCCGTCCAGCGTCGTCTCGGCCCCAGCCAGCACCGCCGCCGCCCTCCCCATGCCGCTCCATCTAGTGTCGCCTCAGCCCCGGCCAGCAGCGTCCTGCCCCGCCCTAGCCAAGACTGCCTTCGCCCGGTTGCTGCCTGGTAGCAGCCTCGCCACCTTAGCCCCGCCCAGCACCCGCCCACACCCCAAAGCGCCGCCCAGCCGCCCACCCCGTGCAGCAAGGGTTCTGACCGCGCCGTTAACGTCCGTCTATCGGCGACTGTCCAGATGTGCCACGTCAGCCTGACCGTCGGGTCCCACCAGTCAGATTCATCGTTAGAGCAGCGTCAAAACCAGATCAGTGCTATTTGCAACCTCATGCCCCAAATCCGGTGCTTTCTGAATTTTTTAAATTTTTGGTTGTCTTTTGAAACCCTAGCCCCAAATGTGGTGGTTTTTTGTAATTTTCTCGGGATAGTTGATATGCATGCCTGACTCGCTTGGCGGATCGGGGGTCAGTTAACTGCCTTCAGGCAAAACAATAATATCTACTCAAACCCGAGTCCCTAGACTCGAATTCGTAAAAACTGTTGGCATAATTCGACTCATGTCGCGGGGCCTTGCAGAAGTCGAATTCTAGCGATATTAGATATGCACCCAATGCATCTACCAGGAATTTTCATTACACTAGTAGGCACAATATATTTATGGTAGAGTGCAACAGGTGCGTTGCCAGGCCATCTGACTATATATATAGGTCTTACCTTTGTTTCATAGAGACATCATCTGAATGTTTGTCATCGCGGAGACGATTCAGGTGGCTAAGGAGACGTCGTCTCTTAGCAATTTGCTTGTTTGGAGGAGTCGCCAAGTGGTTTCATTGAGTGTCGGTTCTTGTAACGCAATCACTATAAAGGATCTGAAGGATCGTGATAGCTGTAGCATAGGATGCACAACCAGTGCTCCTTATGGGAGTATTCCCCGAGTGTCTATTCGAGTCGTAGACTTGAGCAGAGACTTTAGTCATGCTCATCTTACAAATGTTGTTAATAGCCGAAGTTTATCGAATGATAGCCAACACTCCCTACGGGAGTAGCCCCCGAGTCTGTAGTCGAATCATTGATTCGAAGGAGTCGAGGTATATGACCTTAGTATTTGTCATCTTTGAACCTTCACTAGACCCGGAAGTGTTTCGGGTGCGCGAACAGCGCTCCTGAGTAGCCCCCGAGTATTTGGTCAATTTGTAGACTCGATAAAAAACTTGTAGTCACTCGAACAAGATAGCCGTTGTGATGTTCAATCTTTTGCTATAGGTATGAGCGGTGATGACGTCACTGATGATGACTAGTGAGCTCATACGTTAGAGAGAGCAGTGTCGATGGGACTGGACGACCATGGGTCCCATAGTCTGACCAGAATTTGACTAGTCACACATAATTACGTTGTTTAACTGCGCCTCCTCGATTTCCGTGTGTAGTGGAAAAGTGGAACGACGACAGTTCAAGAGTTCGCTGCCACATGGTTTTCGCTATGATCACCACACGTAGCATGCTTTACATCGACGGTTCTCCTTCGTCTTATTCCACCTTTTAATACACCAAGGGAGCTAGTAATTTTCCTCTTTTGTTCTTCACTATTCATTTGTTTCATCTTCCTTGTTCTTCTTGCGCGCCGCCTCTCGTTCCCAATAGTTCTTCGCCCCACGCTGGAAGGCTTCTGAATCTTTCCCTCCTCCATTGTTCGCGTGCACCGTAAGAGGCGCCTCGCCAAGAAGGGGAAGATGAGGAAATCCGTTGAAGCTAGATCGAGCATGGCTGAGGCCACCAAGAAGAAATCTACCGATGGTCGTGTCACCAATGGCGGGTGGCGGCGGTCTGCCATGAAGATATCGGACCTGTGATAGCTCTGCCAAGCCAGGATGATTTTGCAGAAAGAGAGCAATTGCGTGCTCCTTGGCATAGAGGTATTTCCTGATCCTCCTGCCGGGTTTCGCATCATGTTTCTTGCGTTTGTCCTTCGGGTCTCTCTCTTCCGCCCCATAATTTCGTTCTTGGCCTCTTTTTCTCTATGGGATTCAACTGCATCAGTTGTCGCCCAATTCTATCTTCTACCTCTCCTGCTTCATCACTTTGTGTGAGTGCTGGCTCGGAATCGAGACACACTTTGGACTCTTCAAGAAGCTCTACGCTCTAAAGAGGCAGTCAGGTGCTGGTGGTGCTGTCTACCAAGTTGGCGGGTGCGACATCTACATATGCCCCAACCAACAATATTTCAACTTCAATCTCGTTGAGTCAACTCAAGGGTGGAGGATCAAGTGGTTCTACATCCGCGACACGAAGCTGTCTGACAAGCGTATGGCTTGCCTCCCTTCGACGCGAGTGCAGAGACCAAGAGTAAGCGATCCTAGAAGAACAAAGTTCCTTCGTGTGAGACTAAAGTGGTTCAAGCGTTGCACGAGCAAGTGAAGGGCCTTCAGCTAAGGCGCGGTCAGGAGGTCACCAACATTGACATCAGTCACGTCTTCTTAAAGCGTCGGGTGCATCCCCTGCAAGCCAAGGCGTACCCGATGTTTTTGTATGCTGGCGTCGGTGATCCGACAAGGTTTTCTACTGAAGAGTTTTCGTTGATAGAGCTTGACAGGAAGATCGGGCCTTTAACAAGCTTAACTACCGACGAGTCTCTTCCGACAGAGATGTCGACCACACCGTTCAGCGCAGCCAACCCTATGCCAGAGGTAATCTCCCTGCTTTGTGTTTCTGTTGTGATGCTGTGATTGTATTATGTGATCATGACTAATGTGACGTCTTTGTACTAGCAGGATATGAAAGTGGAGAGCATGATACCTCCATTGCCTGATGAGTTCAAGGATTCTCCTGATGGTGGGGAGATGGAGGAGTCAGAGTTGACTCTCCCACTGCATAGTCGCCCGAACACGAAGCCCTTGAGTCTAGTGACGACAATTCTCGCAAGACAAACCAAAGCGAAGGTGATAGCTATGAGATTCTACACATTTTTGATGGTTTCTATCAATGGTTTTCATTTGGATTTGATGGTTTTCTAGCTTTACCCAACACTAATACTTCGGTAGCAAAGAAAATTTGGTTTTTAATATGTGTTTCAGGTTCTAAACATCGATAGAGGGATTTAACAGCAAAAACACAATATTTAGACAAAAACAAGCAAGTCTCTTTTTGGAAGCAATCGAAGAGAATTTACTGCAGCTTTAACGAGCAACTATACGGCAGTAATATTTTTCCGGCCGTATAGTTCCCGCCATAGAGCTGCCATCTCCTTCGTCTTATTAAAAGGGAAAACTTTCTTGAAGAGGACGAGGACGAAAACAGAACACACGATCTTCGATCTCCCAGCCACCACACCTCCATAGACATTAATTGTACTTGAGAGAGAGATCTCCACCTTGCAAGACTAGGGTTTGAGATTGCTTCCCATCTTTAATTGTGTTGGATTTATTTCTATTTCTTATTGTGCATCTCCACGGTAATATCAAGAATAAATCCCTTTATTTAATTATATCGATGATGCTTTCTTCTCTCATGTGTGAGTAAGTTCCCTTGGGCGTGGGAGATGTAGGGGATTAGTGAGATGTGATGTGCCTATATATTTTCTGTTAAGTTTTGGTTGATTTTAATTACTATATTATGTGTGCTTGACTATCTGTGGGATGCTTAATGCATGTTGTCCAATTAAGGGCCCAGACAACATGATGCTTTATTCTACATAGATAGAATCTTGTTTGTTAGCAGACAGGCGACCCTCGAGTGACACAAGGATATCAATGGGAAACTAGTTTGACTCAAGGATAATGAGGAACCATCGAGCTTATTTCATTAGTCCGATCCAAGGAACTTAATTGCTAAGCAACCTGAAGGATCTTAATCGTCTAGTGACTGGCCATGGTTGTGGTAAATAGGCTAGTAGGATTATTGAAGTTGGGATGAAATCTACCAAGAGGAGTTCCAGCTAATTATGGGTTGCTCGCATACACACATACTTATAAGATTATAATTGTTACACTTATCACTCATCCACCCTGCACACTCACTATCACCATGAGCTAAAACTCTCCGCGCCTACTTCGTCATCTGCAGAAAATAACAAACAAATCGTTCTTTACTTTTATTCTTTTTATTTCTGAAGTTTACATTCTAATTTTATTTAAGTACTTTCGTTTAATCCAAATTATATTCTCATTTTCAATATTTGCAGTCAATTCACTCGAACACATGTGACAACTTTGGGTGTGACAGAGACTTCACCAATAAACACTTACCTTTGGGATCCCTGTGGGATCAACATCTTAACTTTGAAACTAGCTACAAACGATTTGCGTCCTTGCAGCCATCAAGCTATTTTCTGGCGTCGTTGCCGGGAAGCTAAGCGTTAAGTGTTTTGTCTCTTGACATTTAAGGTGTTACTATTATAAGATGGTCTCACTAGGAGACAAAGGGTCTACACGCACTGGTATGGCTTATCTACCAGATTATCTTGAACGCGTGCCTACTCAAAGGCACGAGGAAATTATTGAAAAAAAATTGAGATCGAATAAAGTTGAAGTTGACAACCTAAGTGAATTCATGGAAATCATGTCCATTCATAGGACAACCCCCAAGAAACCTGAGATGACTCTCAGAGAATATAGTGCTCCAAACTCTGCATTTCTTAAACAACCAATAGAATTTCCTAATCCTGGAGTCAGGGAATATAGATTTGACGATGAGATTATTAAAATTTTGCAGGAAAAAGCTTTTAGTGGAAGGGAAGATGAAGACCCAGGAAGACATCTTAGAGAGCTCGACGATGTGATAACATCACTTGGACCAAAAGGTTTGCCAAGATAATTCTCTAGTCTAAAACTATTTTTTTGGTCTCTCAAAGGTAAAGCTCTAAACTGGTTATATTCTCTCCCTTGCCATTATATTAAATGTTGGGAAAACTGCATTGTTAAATTCATAAACAGGTTTAATCCTTTTACAAAGGTAACATAACTTAGAAAGAATATAGGCAACTTTAGTCAGAACATGGGAGAAAATTACCCACAAGCCTAGGAAAGATTCTTTGGAATGATCAATAGTATTCCTAATCATGGCTATTCTGATCAACTATTTGCCACTTACTTTACCATGGTCTTAATACTCAATGCAGAGAGTTGCTAGATTCATCAGCAGGAGGATCAATAAATACTTTAACTATTAAACCATGTTTGGAATTAATGGCTACTAGGGATAAGAATGATTCTTTATATAATCCTGATTTTGACACTAAGACAGAAAAGGGAATACTTCGTATAAATCCTGATCATATGCCTGAAGTACGCAAAACCAAGAAAGAAAAAGGTATACCTTCTGAACTTGTCAAGGAAAACAAAGTAGATTTGTTCCAAGTTTTTATAAAGAGGATGAAACTAGAAAAGTTTTTTAGGAATTGAAACATCAACAAGCAAAGTCTTATAATAACTTGCATAATCAATTTCAAAGACATAAAAATATTTTGGCCGAACTTACAGAAAATTATGAGGAGATTGGCCAAGAAATAAAATTATTTAATAAGTACCTCAGTATGATTGAAACCCAGTGTGAACAAATAGCATCTGGTTATCAAATTTTTCTTCATAATGATATAAATATTCATGTTTCTACTAATGTTGTTACAAGAAGAGGTGCCGTTGTTAAAGGACCATTAGGACCACCGGAATATGAAGCTGAAAAAGATCGAAAGGAAAAAAGCTTTGCTCAAAGAAAGACAAGAAGATGATACATTGGTGGATCCTTAGGATGACTCAATACACACAATATCAAACCTTGGAGGAGAAGAATGATGCACAGGATGACAGTTATAACTCTGATGCAGAAACTGTTGATCCAAGAGAAGAAGAAAACACAAGCAAGGAAGATGAAGTTGTTGCAATAGAAAAGAAGAAGAATGATACGCAACAACAAAAGAAATCGACTAAAGAGCCTGATCCTCCACAAAAGGTAAAAGATAAAGGTAAGAAACTTCCATATCCAGACCATAAAAAGAAAGCACCAGATGAGGCAATATATGATTCTTTCGCAAAGGCACTTAATGATCTTCGTCTAGAAATTCCATTTGCGGATGCAATAAAAGTGCCTGCCTATTCTAAATTTCTTCGTGATATTCTTAGTAGAAAGAAATAAATAACTGAAACTGTCGCCATGGTGACTAGTTACCCTGCTAATGGGAGACTATTGTCTAAGTCAGGAGATCCCGGTATACCAACTATTTCATGTTCAATAGGCAAAACTGATATTCATAATGCTTTATGTGATTTAGGTGCATGAGTTAGTGTAATGCCATACTCCCTCTATAAAAGGTTAGGATTAGAGGAATACTCCCCCACTTCTATCACTTTACAGATGGCTGACAAAACCACTAAACAACCCGTTGGTATGATTGAGGATGTTCTACTTAGAATAGATGAGCATGTTATTCCCACTCACTTTATTATTCTTGAAATGCCGGAGGATGAAAGATTATCTATAATACTTGGAAGACCTTTTATTAGCACTACAGGAGCGTCAGTTGACTGTGCTGGAGGGAAAATAATCTTCAATGTTTATGATGCTGAAATAATCCGGTATTTTCCAAAGAAACTAGAAGAAGGATAAAGATATGTTCCACCAGCGAAACGAGTTCAAGTGGTAAGTGCCTTTGATAAAGGGCAACCAAAGGTAAGAATTCGAGAACATAGAAGGGGTTGAAATATTTAACCATTCTCAATAAAATGCTTAATGGGAGTCAACCCATCATATCAATAAAATAAACTAAAGTTAGATAATAATATGTTCATCGCATTCCTACAACTTTTTCACAGACATTTTTGCGGAAGCGTGCCCGTAAGGATGCAACTGCCAAAAAGTAGTAGAAATACCGACTAAACAAGCATAGATTTAGAGCAGAAAATAAAATTTGGATTTTATATGTAGAAACTGGACTAATAATATTATTCAGATTAAAAAATGCATCTCTAAAAATTTGGGTGAAAAAGCATGTTCTAGGAGGTCTAATGACCATCTATACGGCAAGAATATTTATTCTAGCCGTATAGTTACGGCCATATAGTTATCGACAAAATTCTCAAAACTTGGGATTCGGATACAGAAGGTTTGACGACCAACTATACAACGGAACCATTTGGTCCGGTTGTATGGTTGTGGCCGTATAGTTCTGATCTGGCGTTGGAAAACCCTAACCCTCGTCGCCACCACAGCTATATGGCGGGAGCTACCTGGCCCAGCCATATAATTCCCGCCATATAGCTTGGCCCAACCACTTAAAGGGGTTGGGGCAGGGCAAGGTTCTTCCTCCTCTCATTATTTCTCTCAAACTCTCTCTCCAAAACTCTTAAAACCTCTCAAGAACTCTTAATTCTTTGCGGATTTCGTTCGTTTGAGTGGAGAAATCAATAGATCGGTATGTTTCTCACCATATCCATGCTTTGTTTTCATAATTCCATGGTTGAAATCTTCTCATTGAATTAGTGGATGAACTCAAGCTTGATTGATTTTCTCTTTTGATTTCTCACGTTAGGATTGAATTCGTCCATGTAGAATCATTCATATATCATGTAGAAACTATATGCCTAAGGTTTTATGTTGAAATTTTTCAGTGCATCGAGATGAACAAGCTCGGTAGTATTTTTCGCCAACGTGGTGAAGGCTCGGGGCTTCGGGCTGAGCTCAACAACAAGTACGCCACGGTTTTGGGGAGGAAGGTGCTGCCCACACGATGGGCCGATAACGGCTTTCTCAACTCAGCAGAATTGAAGGCAGACTTCAACTACCTCTGTGCAAATGCAGGTCTCACCAACCTCGCCAATGCCAGCCACTACACCTACGAAGGGCTCACCCATGAGTTCCTCGCCTCCTTCTACGACGACTACAAGGAGAAAGGTAATGCATGCATGATAAATTTCACCGTTAACCTACGGCCATATCAAATTACCTATCAACAATTCTGCAATGCTTATGGATTCTCTCAAGAAGGGGAAACAACTATTACAAACTTCTATAGCGTCTCGAGTGCAAATACTTGGTAAGGACTTCTACCAAAAGAAAATGTCCACCATTCAGAATCCAACCATTCGTTACTTTGCTATGTTTCTTGATAACACTTTGTTAGTAAGAGTATATACCAACTCAATGGACAATGCAAACATGGCCATGATCACCAAGACGCTCTTCCCTAATGCACCTCAGAGTCCCACTCCTGCAACTCTATTTCTCTAGCACCTTCGCCACCAGAGCAATAAAAGGAAAGGTGATATTCGCATTGGTGGAATGGTAACCCACCTAATCCAAACACTTGAAATTGCAATTCCTGTTGTGCAACCTGTTGATGGATCCATACTTATGGATGTCAGATATATAACTGCTTGTGGCTTCCTCGGTGTTTATCGAGCTAACAAGAGGCTCTAAGCCTATCAATTTGTCTATCTTAATGATGTTCAGGATGGTCAGGTGCCACTGCCTTGCCTGCAAGCCTTCGAGATTCATGGAAGGGACCACTAGATCCTCACCAAGGATCAAGTGACTGAAATCATGGTGGATCTCTATCCTGACTCCGATGAAGAGGAAGAAGGAGGGCAGCAGGATGAGAAGGAGTAGTAGCAAGAGCAGCAGGAGCAGGAGTGCAACCCTACTTGGGAGGGACAGAAGCAGCGGCAGGAGGAGGGGGAGAAGCCTTGGGACCAATGCCCCAATCAGCCACAACAACAATAGGGGTTAAAAAATGTCCCCTATCGGGATTTTCTGCAGCTCTACCAGCGCGTTGGGGAGATCGACCAGACTCTGCATGGAGTAAGTGAATATGTGAGTGCCTTAACTCACACCTTTGGTAACTTCATGACCTACTTCCCTGACTACTACCAGCAGCACCATCAACCGCCGTCGAACAACGGCAACAACTAAGCATGGCAACAACCTAAGCTTGGGGGAGGTTTCGAAAACCTCCAAACTTGCATTCATATTTTTATTTCTTCTTTTCATTTATTTTCTTTCCCAAGAATTGCATGTTTACTTTCAGTTTGCATTCTTAAAACCAAAAACATAAAAAATTAGCCGTAACCTTTATTTTCAAATTTGTTTCTTTGTCTCTCTCGGAGATTGCTCAATTGCAGGTTACTTGGCAATAGGGAAATATAGAGAGGATTAGACTCAAGTACGAGAATGAATGAAGCAAGAGTAGGTATTGCAATCCTTTCATCACCTCTCCTACAACTTTAAATTGATCCTACAATCATTTACTCACTTGCACTTGAGTCACTCCCCACCTACCTTGTTATCTTATAAATTATATTCCCTTGCTAGTGTCCTCTTTTGGCTTTGAAACAATAAGCAATGAACTTGGTTAAAATATTTCTGACATTTTTTTCAACAAGAAAAAGCATCCAAGAGATGACTTGAGTCCATGTTTAGCCCAAAGGATTTGATTTTATAAACTACTCAACCCCATTGAGCTTAATGTAAATAGATTCGATAGCACCCTTGAATGAAATTGTCTGATAAAATGGATATTTCAAAGTAGTATAGATTATGCCACTGCCTTTTCTAATAATTATAGTAGGATATTGCTTTATGCGTGTCAGTACAACATTGTCGTACTCCATGGGGAACTATTAACTCCGTTGGCCAACGGACGATCTAAATGTGGGAAACCACTAGATTTCGGCTATTGAGTTATATAAACGTCTGTAGATGCAATGCTATGACATGTAAATTTTTTAATCTCCTCGTGGTTTTACGTTCCAAGTGAAGTTGTAGTACTCCTCTACCCACTATTACTCAACAACTATCTATTGGCATGGTCATGAGTGCGCAAGATAGCCCAAATTAACATGTTAAAAATAGTGGCATGATTTCTCTATGAAAGTGTTGAAGTTTTTGAAAAATAAGGAAAGGAAAAAGGTGCTTCGAGAGTCTTAAAATTTTGACGTGGGAGTATATGAGTTGTTCTTAAATTTAATGTTCTTGGTGCGAACTTGAGTACTCTTAGTTGATTAAAGGAACACGAGCAAAAAAATTTCATCTCTCAATAAGATAGAAACAAAAAAGATTTGTTTCACTTTCCTAGCTAAACTCTCGACCCTCGCTCGTGCATATGATTTATTTTCTAGCAAGATATATGTGGTTAGGAAGTGAACTCAGTGCAATCTTGTGAATATTTGTATGATCATGTTTAAGATTGCAGGAAATGTGAAGAAAAGAATTTGACACCAATTCAACCTTGTAAGTTCTTTTATTTCAGTTTCGAATCTCTGCTATCCTTTCTTATTTCCTTGTCATTCGAGGGCGAGCAATATCTAAGCTTGGGGAAGTTCATAGCTATGAGATTCTACACATTTTTTATGGTTTCTATCGATGGTTTTCGTTTGGATTTGATGGTTTTCTAGCTTTACTTAACGCTAATACTTCGGTAGCGAATAAAACTTGGTTTTTAATATGTGTTTCAGGTTCTGAACATCAACATCGGGATTTAACAGCAAAAACAGAATATTCAGACGAAAACAAGCAAGTCTCTTTTTGGAAGCAATCGAAGGGAATTTACCGCAGATTTAACGAGAAACTATACAACAGGAATATTTTCCGGCAGTATAGTTCCTGCCGTATAGATGCCACCTCCTTCGTCTTATTAAAAGGGACAACTTTCGTGAAGAGGCCGAGGACGAAAACAGAACACACGAACCGCCATCGCATCCAGAAGAGAGAAAGAAGAGATCCGGAGAAGAAGCAGAAGACGTTCTTCATCTCGCTCCATGATCTTCGATCTCCTAGACACCACACCTCCATAGCCATTACTTATACTTCGGAGAGAGAAATAGATCTCCGCCTTGCAATACTAGGGTTTGAGATTGTTCTTCCCATCTTGAATTGTGTTGGATTTATTTATATTTATTATTGTGGATCTCCATGGTAATATCAAGAAGAAATCCCTTTATTTAATTATATCGATGATGATTTCTTCTCTAATGTGTGAGTAAATTCCCTTGGGCATGGGAGATGGGGATTGGTGAGATCTGATGTGCCTATATATTTTCCATTAACTTTGTGGTTGATTTTAATTACTATATTATGTGTGCTTGACTATCTATGGGATGCTTAATGCATGTTGTCCAATTAAGGGTCCAGACAACATGATGCTTTGTTCTACTGATACGCCCAATTTGCATCACCATTCTATATCATAATTTACCTCTATTTGTTGATATTTGTCTTATTATGAGGTATTACTTATGTTTTTTCATCTGTTTATGCATGTTGGATGATTCTTGGAGGATGGATTTCCGGAGCCTGGATTCTGATGGAAAAGAAGGTGTTTCGGTGCAATTTCGCGAAGATCAGAAAAATAACAGAAAAATATGGAAACATATTATTTTACCTGAGGACGAAGGAAGCCAGAAGGAGGAGCAAAGGGGGGCCGCATGGGGCCCACACCCCCTAGGCGCGGGCCCACCTGAGACCGCGCCTAGGGCAGGTGTGGCCCACCTGCCAGGCCTCCGACTTTGCCCCTTCGCCTATATCTTCCCTTCAGAACCCTAAGGCTCAGGGAGCGACCACAAAAATATTCCTGCTGCCTCTGGGGGCGGAAAACACTGAGAGAGAAAGATCTCTTCGGCAGACAGATTTCTGCCGGGGGAATTCCTTCTCAGAGAGGGGATACCGTTGCCATCAACACCATCATCAAGCTAGGCTTCATCGGGATCAGCATCATCATCATCCACACCATCGTCTCCACAAGCACCATCATCACCACCCCGTCTCGCTATAACAATTGTGTTGGATATTGCTTAGTTCATTAGGGGAAACTTTCCCGGTGTTAATTACTATTGTAGTTGATGCTTGTGAGTGGAACTATTGGATTATTTTTTATGTTCAGATTGTTATCCATTACCATATCATATTTGATCTTGATTCATATGATGTCTTGTGAGTAGTTCGTTGTTTTCTTGAGGACATGGGAGAAGTCATGTTGTTAGTAGTGAATCTGTGATGAGTTATATTCAATGGTTTAGTATTTAAGTTGTGGTGCTATTCTTCTAGTGGTGTCATGTGAACGTCGACTACATGAAACTTCACTATTTACGGGCCTAGGGGGATGCATTGTGTATTTGGATACTAATCGCGGGGTTGCCGGAGTGACAAAAACCTGAACCCCCGTTAGGACACCTTTGCACAAGGAAGTGTAGGATCTCAGAGTTTAAGGCTGTGGTTAGATTCATATCTTAATTACTTCCTTATTTACGGATGTTTGCAGGGGGTTTAATCACAAGTATGTATTAGTCCTAGGAAGGGCGGTATGTTAGCATAGGTTCACCCACACAACACTTACAAACACTAAATAAGAGTACTCAGCTATTTGAAGCGAAAGCACTTGACAGAATTCCCATGTGTCCTCGAGAACGTTTGGTCCTTATAAGTATTTCCACCGGCTTGTCCTTTGCTAAGAAAGGATTGGGCCACTTGCTCCGTTTGTTTACTGGCTTTGTTACTTGCTCTTTGTTTTGTTGCCTTGTCAGAAAACCACTAAAAATCCGTTTGCTAAGTATTCACAGGGATTTCTTCCTCCATACCACTGTTCAGCACCTTATGCTCCTCGGTGGGATCGACACTCCTATTTATCAAAAGTACTACGATACACCCCCTATACTTGTGGGTTATCAAGACTATTTTCTGGCGCCGTTACCGGGGAGTGAAGCGCTATTGAAGAGTGGAACTGGTAAGGGAAACTTTCACTGTGAGTATTGCCCTTGTTATTGCTTGTTACTTTGTTTCCAATATGGATAACCCACTTGGTTTTCTATTTGGGAAAACTACTACCACTACTAGGGTAGTAGATGAACCACCACCTATTGAGATAGATCCTTTTAAGATACCTACAAGTATTGTTGACCTACAGCGCTTAGCTCCCCGGCAACGGCACCACAAAATATCTTGATGACTGCAAGTGCACAGATCGTTTGTAGCTAGTTTTGAAATAATTATATCGATCCCATAGGGAGCGGGAGTTCTGAAGTCTAATAACTCTTGAATTAAATACTGAAATATTAATGCTGAATAATGTTCTAAGTAACAAGATAAAATGCGAGTTTTGTGTAAAAAGGTATTTTGGGTTTTGTTCAAGAGAACAATAAGTAAAGTAAAACAAGCCAAATACAGAAAGTAAGTATCACGTATGTAAAAAAGATATGAAACTGCAATGGGAAAAAGTGTTCTCAGGGAGTAGCGGATACAACTCTAGCATTATAAATGGTTTAAGGTAAAGATTATTATCATGAACATTCTCAACTATGTATTTGTGGGAGGAACTCTATAATTGGACGAATAGGCAGCAACCACTGCTCACATCATCCTCATAACCACAGTAGAAAAATAATTGACATCAATCGAATTACTGCGCTATTAAGGGACTTTATCCCATAGGATGTATCCCGTGGCATGGACAATGTTCCGTGAGTTTCCTCGGTTCTAAAGTTGATACGTAAGGGGTGCTAACAGCTTTATAGTCATGGTAAGTGCTAGCACTCCTCCGTCTATCAACAAGTAGTTCCCTCCATCAAGTCCACATAAGAGGCAAATATTGAGAGGTCAACTTCTCTCAACATCAAGATGAAGACAATCTAATACATGGTCACAGCGATGAATATCATAATAAACTTTATGTTATTTCAATCTCATGCTAGGGTTTCTCCATATCCCCAAGAACTAATGATCTACTCAGACATGGAGGCAATCAACATCATGACAAAGACAATGGAATATATCATAGATGAATAGTACTTGTATAAATCCACAACGAGTATGGAAATTACAACAAGATCTAAACAAGATGTAGATGAGATGGATGGAGATGGTGGTGATGCAGCGGTTGATGACGAAGATCGATGCCTTAGCCTCCCGGATCTGCGTAGGGTGAAGATGGATCCCCGGTGGATGAGTTCCCCCTCCAGATCCCTTCCGGAGGCGGGGTTTCTACGATTTTTGGTCGTTTTATATGTCGTATCCTCCATTCGATTGCACGGGGCAAAACTATTTGAAGAGGCGGTGGCGGCGGCAACTATACGGCAGGAACTATACAGCTGGAGAAAATCTTCCGCTGTATAGTTGGTCGTTAAACCTACTGCCTCCTACGATCGCCTCGGGTTTGTAGGGGTTCATAGCATGGAAAACAAAACATTTCTATCGCATGAACACACAAAATCCAGGATCTAATCTACGAGATCGATGCAACGAGTTTATAGAGTACTAACCATCGTAGATCCAAAGTGTTTAACGAGATCCGATTCTCGTGGTTGATGTAGTCGTTCACTTGCCGATCTCAAGATCGTGGAGACGATCCTTCCGGCGCCACGTTCTGGTAGCGCTTCTGCATCGGTCACACGTTTGGTACTCGATGAAGACCTTCCTCTCCCATGTTCTAGCAGGAAGAGGAGGTTGTAGATCTCCTCACGATTCCAGCAGCATGACGGTGTGGTGGTGGAGGTGGAGGAGTAGATCCTGCAAGGCTTCGCCTAAGTCGGAGCAGGTATGGTGGAGGAGAGAGTTCCTCGGTGGCTAGGGTTTAGACGCCGAGGGGAGGAGGCGCCAGCATCTAGGGTATAGGCGACGGTGGTTTAGAGGTCTAGGGCGCCGACGACTTGGGAGCAAGGGGCGGCGGCCTAGGGTTTTGAGGTGAGGGCCAAGGCCCTCCTTTTATGGGTGGGAGAGGCGACAAGGGGGAGGCCGAGTCCTCCCCCAACCCCCTTGTGGCCGGAAGCTTGGGTAGGGATAGGTCCTCCACTAGGACTTTGACTTTTCAAATTGGGATTTGACTATTCATACTAGAGTTTGATTATTCAAACTAGAGTTTGATTCCCACTTCCTAGTCTTGGCCGACTTTACCCAGGGCATGATTCCGCCACTCCCACTTGGGTATGGCGCATCCATATGCCCCCCTCCCGGGTGGTGGACCTTCCATAACCTTCTAGAAGCTTCCGGTGAAAATACCGAAAACATTTCCGAACCCCGAAATTGGACTTTCCTTATATGAATCGTATTCTTCAGACCATTCCAGATCTCCTCATGATGTCCTGGATCCAATCCAAGACTCCGAACAACATTCGATCTCCAACTCATATTCCATATCTACTAAACAACATCGAATCCTTAAGTGTGTCTCCCTACGGTTCATGAATTATACAGACATGATCGAGACAACTCTCTGATCAATAACCATTACGCTATGTTTGGATGCACTGAATTGGAGCTTGGAATTGAATTGGAGTAAAATTCCAAATCCAAAATGGAAAGGAAATGGCTCCAATTCAAAATCTGTTGTTTGGATGTGCTTGGAATTTCCTGGTGGAATCAGTGGGTGATATTCAATTGTAAAACTTGTTTGGATGTAGAAACTATGGAATTGAATGTTTTAATGAGTTTGGACAATATAAATTTGTGTACATGTATAAAAACAAAATAAAATCGTACTTTAAGAAACAAAATATTCAGAGGTCCAGTTTACAACACGGTGTAAGCAACATCCATGATGCCCATTCTTTCATATCTGTAGTTAAAAAATAAAACACATGGAGTGTCAAACACATGAACACATGAGGAACACCTCATGCTGCAGTGGGAAGAGGAGGGCCTAGGAACGGGGAGGACCAGGGAAGACGTCGCCACCAGCGGTCCCGTGCCACCGTCATTCAACTGTGCCGCCGAACTCCTTCCTAAGCCAATCGATCTAGGTTTACTGTTGGGCTTGGGAGCCTACGGAAGGGGCTCACGGGAGCCGGTCTCGGGGAGAGGACGGAGAGGGAGAGGAACACGAGGAAGGAGGGAGAGAGAGAGGAGGGTGAGGAGAACCTTACTGTCTATGGCGCTGTCCAGCGTCGGTCCTCCAGGTCGAGGTCGAGCACCCATGATATCGCGGTCCAGCTCCCTTGGCCTCACTCTGTTTCGCGAACAGGTACGCGCGACCGCGTTTCCAGGCGTTTCCGAGGCAGCCAGGTCGGAATCGTGAGCGGGGATCATTGCACACACAGGAGCGGGGCATATAATTAGTCTCAGTTTCCATGCAACAATTCAGAGCACAGTCCAAACGACGGAAACTAGTCTGAATTCTAGATTTCACGATTCCTAGGGCAATTCAGTGCATCCAAATATAGGGTTAGAGGAATCTGGAAATCCATTATGGTTCCCACATATTTCTATGATTACATTGTGATCGAATGAATCATTTACATACGATACTAATTCCCTTTGTCGCGCGATACTTTACTTATCCGAGGTTTGATTGTCGGTATCTCTATACCTAATTCAACCTCGTTACTGATAAGTACTCTTTACTCATTCCGTGATATGACATCCCTTGTGACCTAGTCACATGCTTGCAAGCCAAATGGATGATGTTCCACCGAGAGGGATCAGAGTATATCTATCTGTCATATGTATGGACAAATCCCACTCTTGATCCATGTTCCTCAACACATACTTTCAGAATACTCAATGCCACATTTATAACCACCCAGTTACGAAGTGGTTTTGATGTCATCAAAGCATCTATCCGATGATGGTGATTAACATGATCTCATGGTCGAAGGATTAGGTTACTATGTATTTGAAAGCTTGTAGCAAACAAACTCTAAATGACTTGATCTTACGCTACGCTTACTATAGGAGTGTGTCCATCATATCATTCTCCTAATGACATGATCTTGTTATTAATAACATCTTATGTCCAGGATCAGGAAACCATGATCATCTATTAATCAACAATCTAGTTCAACAAGAGGCTTACTAGGGACTACTTTTATGTTTGCAAAACACACGAGTATTAATGTTTCTGGTTAATACAATTATAGCATGGCATATAAACATTTATCATAAACACAAAATATAATAATAACCATTTTATTATTGCCTCTTGGGCATATCTCCAACAGGGTTTTCTTCTGGTGTTATTGATTTTTCCTAAATTAGCGATTTACGCTGTTTTTTACTCCTTTTCGCTCTAATACAACTAGTCCAAGAATTGTGTCCATCGTATCCAACATTTGTCCTGATCCTGGTAAAAATAAACATAAAAGATGCACACGAACTCCGTAAAATACCAAGATCCTCTACTACAGTGCAAAATAATAATATAAAACATGATGCAAATATGCACTCATAAGATGCCTCTATGCATTTGCATGATTTTTGTCAAATTTGTGATATGCAAAAGTTTAAACATGTTGAAAATGACATTTTCAAACTTAAATTATTCCCATTTTCACTAAGAGGTAGAGCTAAAGAATGGTCATTATCTCTTCCTACTGCTAGTATAAACTCTTGGATGACTTAAAAGAAGCTTTCATTAAGAAATACTACCCACCTGTTAAGATCCTACAAAACAGAAATAGTATCCTATCATTTAGACAAAATGATAATGAACATGTAGCAACATCTTGGGAGAGAGTTAAAAACATGCTTAGATCTTGCCCATCACATGGAGTAAATGGATAGAAAATATTGCATCATTTTTATAATGGCCTAAATATCATGTTAAGAAGCATTCTAGATTCCGCTGCGGGGGTGCATTTATAAGTAAAACTGTGTCTGAAGCTAAAACTATCCTAGAAATCATGATCCACAACCATAGTCAATGGCATACTGAAAGAGCACCAAACTCATCGAAGAAATTTAACTCCATTGAAGAACTAGACTCCATAGGAAGTAAACTTGATGCTATATTTGCCTACATATCTAAGCAAAATACCGATAATGTTCCTCTACAAGAATTGGTAACAAACACCAATGAAAGTGTAGATGTCAACTACATAAGAAACTTTGGTAGTAATGGATATGGGAGCAACTATAATAACTCATATGGAAGGCCACCTTTTGTTCCTAATAAATATGCTAGTGGTAATAATGCTTCTAATGATCTAGAAAGCACGATGAGATCCTTTATAGCCACTCAAAAGTAACTTAATAAGGAATTCATAACTAAGTTTGAAAGACAAGATGCTTTATTTGAAAGGGTTGATCTCCTAACATAAGAAGTCACATCATTTAAAAATCTTTTTTTTGAGAATGTCATCATTTAAAAATCTTATTCAAGCTCAAAAGAACCATTAGGAAACTATTAAATATGTGCAAGAAGTGATAGATAAATCATGGGAAACTCTTAATATTATGGAGGAAAATGAAACACTAATGATAACAAATGATAAACAGGTAGAAGAAGTTAAAATGATAAGTGAAACAAATGAACCTCTACTTGATCTTGATAAATGCAGCTTGCATGAACTCATTAACTTAATGCAAAAGTCTGCCGAAGCAAGATCCATCTTTTAATGGTCATCAAGCAGGATTTGGTTTCTACCTAGAAAATTTATGTTATAAAAGAAAAGGTTGAAAGGTATGATAAAGAAGCTATGATACCACCTAAGATTTCGGATGAATGGATCCCCAAGATATTAATCACTATTGGAAAAGAGACACATCATGCTATTCTAGATTTAGGATCTAGTGTCTCAGTTTTATCTAAACATCTATATGATTTACTTGATTTGAAACCTATGGAAAAATGCTCTGTAGATATTTTACTTGCTGATGATTAAACTAAACATTCTACAGGAAAATTAAAATATATCATGGTTGAATTACATATGACATTTGTACCTGTTGATTTTATTATCATGGACATGGGGAGCAATACCTCAAGTCCTATAATACTTGGTAGACCTTTTTGGGAACCATATGTGCAGCCATTGATACAAAAGAAGGAAATGTGAAGTTTAAATTTCCTCAAAAAAGTGTATGGAATACTTTCCAGGGAAGAAGGAGGTAGAAAAACATACAAGCTATCCCATGAATTCCATATCACCTAAACCAAGTAAGTAAATCCTAGCTATATGGCTATAAAGAAAGCGCTTTGCGGGAGGTAACCCGGTTATTTTGTTTTGTTTTGAACTCTTGTTATAGCAAGAGAGTTTTGTTTTGGTTTTCTTTCTGTAATTTTTAATAAAGTACCAAGTGGAACCCATTTTGGATGTTTTAAAATTTGCTAATCATATGGAGTAGCAAATTTCTGCTGAACAGTTTTCAGTGCAAAAAAATTCCAATTTTTTATATAACATCGATTACGCTCAAATTTATAAAAAATTAAAAAAAATCATCCTATGTATGCACAAAAATTGGCTAAAATTCCTGAAATTTCTAAGTGGGCGAAAAAATCGTTTTGCTGATGCTAAAAATTTGGACAGATTCTGCCATGTTTTGTTTTAACCATTCCCAAGTGTCCTAAAATGATTTTTATGAGTCGTATTATATGCTAGGGATATGTAGAAACATTATATGATTTCTGGAACATTTATAAAAAATTGTCTTTGATATATATGCAGCAACTATTATGCTTTTGTGCCACTAATGTCACCATTCAGAAAAGAGATGGGAGAAAAAGTTTTGTGTTGAAAATTTTTAGGGGATAGAGGAACATCACACCGAGAGCAATCCAAGTATGGTGAAAACCATAAGATTGGGGATGACCAAGGCACCCCTCTGTACCTATTAAACTCTTTGTTTGCAAACCTCTAAACTTTGTTTTTCGAGCAACATAAAACTATTGTAAAAACTTGGAGCGTCTATTTTGTCATTTTACTTTTGTTTAAAAATAACACCACCACTATTATTATTAATGTTCATGATAAATATACTGAAAATAAACTTTGACATTAAAATATTAAAAATTAATAAGAATGCCTTGAAATAAAATAAAAGGGGAGATAAAATAAAAAAAAGCTGAAATTCATGTTGTGTCTAGTTCTTAAGCTCAAGTACTTTATATGAAGAATGATTTGTTTTGTGCCTATTAATTGTATCCTTTGCTTGTGTATATTTATGTTAAACATTAAGTATCAAGGTGAGAAAATAAATGTTGACATTATGAACTAGATGGCATACTATTTATTTATCTTTTTGCTAACCTTCACAATACAAGCTAAGACTTGTGCCAAACCCCATAAACTAGACTAGGCATATCCACATATTTGTGGAAAAGGCTACTTTCAAGTATAATATGTATGTTAATCCTCCAAACATTCTTAAAAACACCTTTTTCGTGTATTTTAAAGATCATAAGAAAGTAAGGTTTGGGGTGATACCACTATGGAAATGTTTGTGCTTTACATCTTACTAGTTTTTGTTGGCTAAATCATGCTGGCATGGCACAAGATTTCAATGTTGAATGTTGATAATTAATCATGTTTAAGTTCTGCCTATGGATTGCATCGATGTGAAATAAAGTGTGCACACTGGATTAGGCATGTTGAGAGAAAACGCTCCTGAACCACTAGTCAAATCCATGCGTCATGCGGCAAATCATGATGGAGACTTACATCATGATGATCCTTGTTGATATTATTAATATATCTTTTTTTCTTGTTCTTCTGGAGTAGAGATACTGCCCCCTCCCACCTTGAACATAACGAAGGAATTATATTAAATCTTATTCTAAATGAATAAATAAATTTAAAAAGAGGGGGGCATATAGCTACACTAGAGCAAAAGGTACTTCGGTTATACGGTTTCTAAGACCAACACGAGCATACAATGACATGCCTAAGTTGAGTAGCATGAGGATTGCAAGGTCATAGGTACGATACATGAAACAATAAACTTGTAAGATGTTTAGCACATAAACCACATGAAGCTTTGAAATAAAAGATACTTGGAACCCCATACTTATTAGTATTATTTACATTAACTACACAGCTCAAAACTTTATTTTTGCATTATTTATGGAGAATTAACCTATGTATTCAATGCTTACTTTCGGTACAAGATGCAAAACATCTCAAGGGAAGACATAAAACTAAGAAGTGAGTCTTCCAGTCAAGGGCATTAAACTTAGAAGTAGCCAAAAAATAAAGGCATAAAACACCAATGCCAATCATGAAAAGAGTCTCTTATTCTATAGGTTCATCAAAGTGTGCTTGAAGGTTTGTTTTGTTCATCATTTCTTTTATCACACCATTACTTATTGTTCAAGATATTTTATAGATGTGTAAAATATACAACTTGATAGTACACTTGCATATTATGTTTCATTGAAAGTAATTGAGCCTATGAACTTTACATTATAATGAAGGAAGTAAAGGCAACAAAGTCCAAAGTCCATGTTTAGTTTTTATCACCTTCATGCTCGAGGACGAGCATAAGTTAAGCTTGGGGATTTTGATGCATGTAAAATGCATACATGAACTTTGTAGTTTGTTAACATGTTTTCCCATATATTTGCATCATATATAATGTTATATCCATGTTTGATATTGATTTTTGGGGATTTACCAATGATCCCCTTTACTTTGGCTATAACCTGGTAGGACAGAAAAACCATGTTTTCAATGTTTTTGATGTTTCGGTACCTATACGAAGTCAAATGGACCTCCACTTTTGGGAATGCCAATATTTATCCATGAGAAGCATCTGGAGCACAAGAATCCCACTATGAGGGCCAGAAGGCCAAAGGTAACATGTGTGGCGCGCCCAGCCTAGGTGAGCGCGCCACCCATGCTCTCTCTCTCTATCTCTCTCATATGTCGTCCGATCGCCTTGATTATTTCGCCCACAAAGTTCTCTTGACCTAAAAATCCCTATATAAGGACCCCTGGGGGAGTCCTCGAGAGGAAGCACACCAGAAACGAAAACACCACCAAACAGAGTTAGATCCAGCGAAGATTGGAGGGGGAAACTCTCGCTGGAGCCACCTCCGGGGAGATCTCCACCCTCTCCAACATCTCCGACATCATCACCATGATGAAGAGGGAGTAGTCCACCTACGGGCTATGGGTTTGTGGCAGTAGCTTGATCTATCTATCTCTTGTTCTTCGTAGATCTAGTACCATATGATCTGCCCTACATGATTATGGTCATATTTGTAATTCCTATGTGGTGGATCTTTGTTCTTTGATTTGATATTTGAGATTGGAATCTATTTTGTGTAGGATGTATTGATAGACGCATATCATGCACCCCGTTCTTAATTGCTTGTTTTGACCCAACTTGTATGAAAGAACTTGTATGGGGAGAAGTGTGTATTTGATGGAGTAGCCTGGTGGTAGAGATTGAATTGTGACAAACAATATTCAAGATATACTTTGGTTTTTACCTTTCTTATGCTTCCTCACTAGGGATAAAGTGAAATCATGTTCTATAGTTATCATGTGACAGTGTGATAATCTTGTTAGATCAAGGTAGCATATTTGTATTTCAAACATCATGTTACATTGCTTAAAGTTATACTCTGATTTGTTCTTAATTCAAGATTGCATGGAGTTTCCCTTTCTTGAGGAGTATAAGAGAGATGTATTTCATCTCTATGTTAGAACGTGATGCCCATATTGATTCCTTTATCAAAAACATATAGAATTTTCATGAATCTTTATCATTGATGAATTGCTTTGTGATCACTACAACTTAAAAAAGAGTAGACAAGTGAACCCATGAACCTTCGGTCAGATTTTTATCATAAGAAATACCTTTCTATCGCATCTACTATCTTTTATATTTTCTGCAATTTACTATTTCGAAAATACAAAAATACTTTTCCTACTTGCAATCACTCATAAAAACCCAAAAATAACTCTACTGTCTTCCATATCATCTAGTTTGTGTTACTTTACTTTACTTAGTTTATTTATATTTTATTTCATATTACTAATATGAAACCTTGTGCTTGACAACCACTTGGTGAAGTTGGAAACACAAGACAAATTATTTTACTTTACATGTTACTTGCAGAGAAGAATACAGATATCCTTCTAATTCCCTGAGAGTTCGATATAAACTCTCGAGTCATACTTGTAGGGAAAAGAAGCTTGCTACAACACTCTGCACTTGGAGTCCCAATAAAAAGTGGCCACGTTTGTTGCCATCAGTCCGGCAAACGTCCGGGGACCAAAAGGTAGGTCGCTGATGTGTGCCTTCAACCTGGTGATCCGGTCCTTCAGGTAATCGTGACCTAGCAGGTCTAATTATTTCTGTCTTAAATGTCCCGAGATAACAGGATCATGACGAGGTACTGGAAGGTAAATTAGTAAGGATGGCAATAGGAAGGGCATGGGCAGGGTAAAGCAATACCATACCTATACCCGTATAGTACATGAGTATAAAAGTTTATCCATACTTATATCCGTGGGTATAAAACTTACCCATACCCATACCTGTCGGGTACGCATACCCATTGGATACTCGGTGGATAGATCTAATAGTACATAAGTTATTCACGATTTTACGTTCATCAATAACATATTTGAAGAAAAACAATTATATCTACTTAATAATAGGTAGACGAGTACATGCAAGTATCAAAATTTAGAATTCGCAATTGCATACTTGTTCCTAGGGTTCTCGGCCGCATAAGTTGAAACTATACAGATAAGTTTGGCATGTCAGTTTAAATGGACAGAATATGGAAATACCCATGGGTACAAGTCCATACCCATGTCCGTATCCATACGTTAACGGGTAGGATATGAGTATTACCCGTGGGTATAAAATTGTGTCCATATCCTACCCATACGGGTATGGTACCCGTGGAAAAATTGCCATCCTTATAAATTAGTGACATAGCGAAAATACATCTCACGAGCATGTACTACCATAAACCGCCGATTCGCCAATTGAGACAGCCGGCAGTCGTCACGAGAATGTACTACCATCTAGTGAAGGTTGCACCAATTGTCCTGACTTCACAGATCCATCGCGAGCCAAAGCAGAGCCTCTCCACCGCGTCCCTCCCCGAGTTGTAGGGAATCGACCTATGCTCTCCATGGAGCCTCTCCGCCATCTGCGTTATCGCTACCGCCGTGGGATTTTCTTTAGGTGGATTGATAGGAGTTTTTTCTTCAGTCGCAATTCCTGGATTTTCTTCAGTCATGGTCGCCAGCGCGTCGTAGGATGCATGAATGAGACAGCCTTTTTTCTGGACCTTTTTGCAAAACCATGTGGTCGGGACACCTCACCAACGATGAATCCGTTGAGATTCATTCGAATTCAATCAAATTTCGTCGATTTGGACTAATTTGTACCTGGGTGCAAGTTGTGGGACTATTTTTTGTGTATATACCTCCTTTTTTATTACCATATGTCCATATCAAACTTTCTTCCGATGAAAAGCTTGACAGATTTTAAACTCCGGAGCTTGCAGTCGCGGTAAATTAAATAAAAATAACCCAAAGTCGTAACAATTTCGAAGATTAACCCTATTTGAAAAGAAAATCAAACTTAATAACCCTTTTCTGCTACTCTCGCCCGCACGGCGCCGCAAGCACTAGTGCAGCGCTAGCTACGACGCACAACAGATGCCTCCCATGTCGTTGTCATTGGGGCCAGACAAGCCACGCTTATCGACTAAGGTGTGCAGCGCGATGCATGCTGTTGCATAATCGGCCGCAAGACGCCTCGCCACGCTCGGCCTGGCCCCAGTAGCTTAAGTGCGGCGCTAGTCAGGGTGGTGCCGCACCCACCTGTGTCGTGCCATGGTGGGTGGAGCCGCACGCCTGGATCCCTTAAGGTGGCGCTGGGTCGGCCCAGCCCGACCCTCTTCTCTCTTTCCTTCCTTTCCTCTCCCCTCATGAACAGAGACATGGCGGCGGCTAGGGTTCATGCCCTCCTCCTCTAATCCCTCCCCTAATTGCTCAGATCTTGAAGTATCCCTTCGTGGATCTTGTTCTTCACCACATCCCCCAGGTATTCCTCTTAAATTTGTCCAAGAAAACTCTCTATTTTGCCCTAATGTTGATGGTTTAGGGAAACCCTAGTTTATCCAAAAATGAAGATATATATTTGATTTGTTGATTACTTAGAGGGAGAATAGATAAGATGGTAGTATGTTTATGTATAGGATGAGCTTTTAGTATGATTGAGGTTGGAAAATATATAGGATGAGCTTTTAGTATGTTTGTTGTAGATAATAATGTGGGAATATTCTTGCTTAGTAGCTTATGTACATTTTAGTTATACTAGGAAACTTCCATACTATGAATTCTCCTTGTACTTGTTAGTTGTAATTCTTTTTCATAACTATTGGAACCTTGGTCACATAGAGATGCTCATATAGATAGAATTTTTTATATATTTTCCTCTCATAGATGCTCACATATAAAATTAGGTCACAAAGAGATGCCCATATAGAAACAATTGTTTATAATTTTGCTCACATAGAGATGCCACATTGGAATAATGGTTTGTAAAAATGTAGATGGCCACATTGCTCACATAGAGGTGCCCACATAATTTTTCTCACATAGCAATTTATTCATATTAGTAGTTGGTTTATAATATGCTCACATATTTACTTGTACTTTTTTTTAGTTATCTAGAATGTCGGACTCGGAAGAGGAAGAAACCCGTACACCACCCCCATGTACAAATCGGGTTCGTCGAAGGCATGTCGCTTCTTGAGCCGATTTATGATAAGTGTCACAGTGGCTACATTCTCGCCGAGGGGATCAAGGTAAGAAAAATAAACCCTCCAAATCATTATGTGTTTCTCAAGTTGGATGGACATGTTATAATCGAGCTTTTATGTGTGCAGCCTCTTGTTCCCCTACGACTAAGGTATCACGGGCATTTCCAAGAGATGATGTGGTATGATGATCGGTACATGGTGCACATCAAAGTGCTAGGATTGCTCCCATTCATCCATATGGTCAATCGTGGTTCACCTCACATGAACCCTGCTGCCATCACCGTGCTCGTCGACCGGTGGAGGCCGAAGACGCATAGTTTTCACCTCCGTACCGGTGAGATGACCGTTACTCTGCAGGACATGTCCATGATCCTTGCACTCCCTATCTAGGGGATCCTACGTGCATTAACACTTGGCTAACCAAGGCGTGAGCGGATGTGTGCCCTTACCGGTGGTAAGTGTCCTGGTGACACTATAAACTCAAAGGGGGGAAAATTAAGAGTCACAGTCGGGCAACTTTCAAGTGGATAGCACAAAACTTTAGTACCTTTCCTGAGAATGCTAGTGAGGATGAGATTATTATATATGCCTCTGTGTATGTGTCGTATGTCATCACGAAGACTATATTTGTTGATGGTAAGGGCAACATGGCTCACTGGAATTGGCTGAAGGCGTTGACTGTGATGGATAAAAAAATGGAGCTGGGGTTCGGCGGCATTAACCTTCTTATACCCGCAGGTAATGGCGTGTTTCTATAGTTCCCCTCTTTACATATGCTCTTCCAACTTATGCATGACTAAATTTGTTTGCTTTTTTGCGTAGCTGGATGAGGCTTGTTGAAGGACTGGGGGTGGGGCTTATATCGGTGGTCCGTTGCTACTCCTCTCGGTGTGGATGTGGGAACGTTTTCCAGTTGGTAGGCCAAAACATATGCCTTCCAAACCCTATACCGATGGCGGGTAAAGGTTGAAGTGGCCCACATGGGCTTACAATTGGGACGTGGTCTCAAAGCCTCCAACCGACCTACAAAACGCGTACCTGAGGTACACCAATGAGTTTGACAACCTTCTCCCGGAGCAAGATAGAATTTCGGACCATACACCGTTTAGCATTCCTTTCAAGTGCTCTTCTCATTGAACTATGTTGTTCGCGATTAAGGTTATATGGGAGGTATATGGTCCTAGGGACAATTTGGTTGCGAGGAGTTCCGTCTTAATCCGCAGTGCAACATGGAATGCAATCTATGGTGAAAGAACATTTCTTAATCCCTAGTGTTTTGTGTGTTAGATAACAATACCAAGGATCATTTAATGTGTGTTGAAGTGTTGCAGCTCAGAAATCTACCTTTGGGGGCGGATAATCCGCCTCCCTCCGCCTCTCGCTCAAGCCCGGAAGGCGGAACATTGGCGGACTTTCGGCCAGGCGGATAATCCGCCCCGGGCGGATAATCCGCCTCTGCTCTTCGCCAAGCAAGCCCTGCAGAGGGGCGGAGTTTTGGCCGGACTTCCATTGGCCGGATAATCCGCCCAGGAGGCGGATAATCCGCCCCAGATATTCTCCAAGTTTCACCGAGGCGCAAGCCCGGAGAGGGGCGGAGTTTCCGAGAATCAGCCCTTGGGCGGAGTTTTCGAGGCGGATAATCCGCCCAAGTGGGGCGGATAATCCGCCCCAAAGTTGTGTGACGAGATCCGGGAGGGGTATTTAAGCCAGCAATCCCTCCCGTAACTTTTGATTCATCTCGAAAAACAGATCGATCTCAAAGTTCATACAAGAGTGCTCCACCTAGATCCATCCAAAGGCCCCATCCTTTGGGAATCAAGGAGGAGAACTCGACCTTCATCATCGCAATCAAGCGCTTCATCTCCTCTCCATTCATTTGGAGAACCTCCGATCTAGTATTTCTTGCAAAGATCTAGATCCTTGTTTTTGTTCATATTGATAAACCTTGTTTTGTGGCAGCTTGTTGTCATCCCGGAGCCCCCAATTCGGTTGTGGGTGTGCCCCGATAGTATTGTAAAGGCACCGTTCCGCCTCGAAGGGATCCAATAGTGGAGAAGGTGGATCAGGCCTCGTGGCGAGATCCATCGGAGAATAGGGTGAGGCCTATTGTGGCGTGGTGGTCTTAGAACCGCCCACCCCTCCAACGCAGCATTTCCCTAACAAGGAAGGAACGGTAAAAAAATCCATGTGTCTCCGTGCTCCACTACGGTTTCTCGCTCCTCTTTTACGTGCTTAGTAGTTAGGGTTTCATAGGGAAATTCTCGTAGTTGCATATCTAGAGAATTTACCTTGTGTCAAGCCTAAAATTGAAAAAGTATATTAAAATTGGTTAGCACCTATTCACCCCCTCTAGGTGCCCATACGATCCATTTCAATTGGTATCGAGCCTCTCTTATTTCGGCTTAACGACCTAAGAGAAGTATGGGTTCCAAGGAGATGGGAGTGATGCTGAGGTAGTCACCATGAACGATCTCAAGACGTTGGAAACAACCTTGGTGAGTTCTATGGAGGCTAAGATGGAAGAGATGTCAATTGATAATGCGCCTCCACATCCGCAAAGATCACCTCCATCTAACTTCGAGGATACCACTAAATCCAAGGAAACGGTAAAACTGCTTTCCAAAGATAACAGTGGTAGGTGATGATACAAGTAAGAGCTCCTCCTCGAAAAAGGATAGCGGTAAGGATGGATACAATGAGGTTTCTCATGTGTATTCCCCTGATCCGCCTATTCCTCACCCACATATACATAATAGGGGTGATCCACCCAAATTGTCAGCTTCTAATTTCTCTCAATGGCAATTTTTGATGAAATCTCATGTGTGCAGTTCCTCCATAGAGTTGTGGAAGATCATCGAAAATGGTCTTCACGTTGGAAATCCTAACAATCTCACAAGGAGAGAAGTGGTCGATAGCCAACTCAATGCTACGGCCCTACACATGATACAGCTTGGTGTGGGAGATAAAGACATGCCACACATTCAGCATCTTAGCACAACTAAAGAAGCTTGGGATGCTCTCACCGAGCTCTTCATCGGGAATGAAAGTATGAGAAGGAATAGATATGATGCCTTGAGCAATGAAGCTGAAGGATTTTATATGCTGGATGGAGAAGACCACGAGGACATGTATAGGAGGCTCAAGGCAATAGCTACTACCTTCGTAAACCACGCCATGCTTATGTTGATGATGCTTGGATCAAGCGCAAGTATGTCGGTTTTATGCCATTTGAGCCTGATTTGAAAAGTCTCCAAGGTAGGCATAATTATCACCTCATGTCATCCAATGAGGTAATGCAAGAAATGGCGCATTCAAAGTGGCGCCAAGAATGTCAAGATGCTCGTGCTCGAGCTATGGGGATGCAAAAGGGGTAAACATGGCTTTGAAGACTAGTGTGGTTGATCATGATGAATATGTAGAAGGTGGACTGTCCAAGATATAAAAAGGATTCACGGACAATACTTGGCTCTTTATGCAAGAAACTTTGGAAAGATCCCCAAGGCTAAAGCTGAACTAGATCGCAAAAGTGGAGCCTATGGAAGAAAAGAAAATGGTCCCAAGTCGAGAACTTGCTTTAATTGTGGTGACCGTTGCACTTGAGCTGAGTGTCCATATCAAAGTAGAGAGGATAATGGAGGAAGACTCATTTTCAAGGACAAATCAAAAGCTCCATGTAAGAAACAGTTTGTAAAGAAAAATGCTCCTTTCAAGAAGCAACCAAAGATGGTTCTAGTAGCTCAAGAAGAATATTCATCGGGGAGTGAAGATGAGGACGAGGACGATAGCTCTCAAGAGGTGGCTGCTATAGCCACCACATCTACATCAACATCACTCTTTGACTCTCCAAACGAAAACATCATCAACAAGAATCCTACTTGTCTCATGGCAAGAAGCTCCGAGGTAACTTCTTCTAACTCTTCCTTTCCCAAGGCTATGATAGACATGGATGATCCTGCTAGTCTTAAGGTTAAAGAGATTATTGCCTTGGATTTTTTCTATACTAACTTGCAAGGTGAGCACAAAGTTCGTTTTGAGGCTCTTATGGATCGCTTGGCCCAAAACGCTCTTCTCAAGAAAAGGGCAGAATTGAAAGGGAGGATGCAATGTTGCATCCCTAAAAATGCTCTTGAAGAAGAAGAAGAAGCTCGGTCTCTCTTGAAGAGAGGCTTGAGTCTATGGAAGAGTCACATGAAGAAATTGTGACTAAACTCGTATGAACGTGACAATGCGGTCACCAAGGCAAAGAAGTTAAAGAAGGAAAGGATTGACTTTGGGGCTGCTCATGATAGACTCTCCGAGGAATTGGAGAAACTTGACAATGCTCACAAGGCGTTGAAAAACGAGTTCTCTATCCTCAATGAGTCACATGATCAGCTTCAAAGTCGATTGGCCATATATGATACTCCTAACTCGTCCAACTCAACATATAGTAACAAGAAAAATGCTAATGTGGAAAAAGGAGTGATCAAGGACACCACTACAAAGGAAAAAGGTGTGCTTGATGAAGTCCTTGACAAGCAAAGGTCAAATCACGGTAGAGAGGGACTTGGGTATGTCACCAAGTCCAAGAAGAAGAAAACCAAGAAGAACAAGACCAAGAATGTGCAATTAAAGACAAGCACGGCTGAGAAGGTTGTCACAAAAGACAAGACTAATAATATTGGTTTTGCAGGTCTCACAATCCAATTATGAACTCTTTTGTGATGATTATGGCGATGTTTATGCTTATTATGTTGGTCCTTTTATGAATTTATTGCTTGGTCTATTTGGGTCCCAAAGACCCTTGTTACTAATATGAAAGGACCCATTGAAAATGGGTACCTAAAACCAAGAAGTAATTTTCTTGCAGGGCTATGCTTCGGTGGGTCGAAATGGGTCGGATAGTGGCTGCACTAGTCATATGACCTAAGCAAGGAGATCATCATGGAGATGCGTCCAAATCTTGATAATATCACGCTCCTATGGTGATAAGTCTAAATCTCGGTATTGGGTCTTGGGTTGTGGTTGCCCACGATATCTCTCTCGTGGACGCCATGCTTGTTGAGACCCTTGGCTATAATATTCTTTCTGCTCGTGCCCTTGGCAAGATGGGTTTTGCTGTTTTATCGATGATGATTTGGTGGTACTCTTATGGAGCAAGTCTCTAAAGGTCGCTTTCGTTGGATACGAAAATGACACGTATGTGGTGGACTTCGGGAAAACCACTTGGTCCGATGTGTCTATTCGGAAAGGCCGACGGGCTGGCTATGGCATCGCCGTTAGCCCATGTCAACATGAGAACTTTGCAAAGTCTCCAAAGGGTGGCCACATTCTTGGACTAAAAGACAATGTCTCTTTGCCAAAGATCGTGTTTGCAGGGCTGTTGAAGGAAAATGCATGATTCTCCCCACAAGAGGAAGACTATTGTGTCATCAAGAGGATCTTGGAATTACTCCATGTGGATTTATTTGGACCTCCTTCTCATGCAAGTCTTGGTGGAAGAAATATTGCTTGGTCATCGTCGATGATTATTCAAGATATACATGGGTATATTTCTTCAAGCTGAAAAGTGAGACTCAACAAATGTCATCGACTTTGCCAATGAAGTTCAACGTCAACACAATGTTCCCATATTGGCAATTAGAAGTGACAATGGCATGTAATTCAAGAACTACACTTTAAACGAGTTTCTTAGCGAAGAGGGATTAGACACCAATATTCCGCTGCGTACACCCTCAACAAAATGGTGTAGCCGAGAGGAAGAACCGGACTTTGATGGATATGGCAAGATCTATGCTAGCTGAATTTAAGTCTCCCTATAATTTTGGGTCAAGCCATATCCACCGCTTGTCACTCATCAAACCGGCTTTACCTTCGAAGATCTTGGACAAGACCCATATGAAATACTTACCGGCAATAAACCCAACATCTCATACTTGGTATTCGTGTAAGTGTTTCTTTCTTATTAAAGGTGTCTTGTCAAAATTTGAATCCAAGGCTTTAGAGGGTATATTTGTTGGTTACGGTGCGAATCCCACACTTATAGAGTCTACAACAAGCTCACCGGGATTGTTGTAGAATCTTGTAGTGGAGTTCGATGAAAATAACGGCTCCTTTGTAGGGCAAGTTGATGTTTGTGATGCGATGTTGAAATACCCCAAGATGCCATAAGAAGAATGGGCGGGATTTTTCCGCCCATTGAGGAACCCTTGTGGAGGATCGGGAAGGACAATGCTCCACTCAAGTGGAGCCCTCATCTTCACAAAATCAACAAGCTCCTACTGTTGGAGAAAACTCGCACCAACACCGCAACCTTTGAAGATCATCGCCTCTGGACAAGATGGTAGTCCCAGGCCGGATTATCCGCCTCCTCCAAGGGGCGGACAATCCGCCCCTGGCACTCCAACTTGTTCCAGAGGATCCAAAGGAGAAGTCAACAACTCTGAAGCTCTCCGGCCCCCGAGGGCGGATTATCCGGCCCTGGGTCTCCAAATCCATCGGCTCTCAGAAGATGGTTACGGTACTTCACCTTGAGCCGGATAGTCCGCCCTCCAAGGCGGATTATCCGCCTCAAGAAAATATTCAGCACCAATCGTCTGACAAAGGTCAAAGGACCAAGATCAAAGTCAAGGCAGTAATCAAGTCAAGGATACAACATTTGAATCCACTCCTTCAAGAAACAATAAGGATATTGAGGCTCGTCGCAAGGCTCTCGTTTGATCGCAACCTTGAACTAAGAGGTCACACTCTTGACAAGGTCGTTGGTGATCTACGTTAAGGGTATCCACTCAAGAGAGCTTGCTAGCTTCGTGATCATCAAGCTCACATTTCCATGGTTGAACCAAAGAAGGTTTTTGATGCTCTTGAAGACCCCGATTGGGTTGTTGCAATGCATGAAGAATTAAACAACTTCGAACGCAACAAAGTGTGGAAGCTCGTAGAAAAGCCAAAGGATTGCCGCAATGTTATCGGCACCAAGTGGATCTTCAAGAACAAACAGGATGAAAATGGCATTGTTGTGAGGAATAAAGCACGACTCGTGGCTCAAGGATTCTCTCAAGTAGAAGGGATTGATTTTGGCGAGACATATGCTCCAGTGGCTCGCCTTGAGTCCATCTGTATCCTTCTTGCATATGCAGCTCATCATAATTTTAAGTTACAACAAATGGATGTTAAGAGCGCTTTCCTTAATGGTGCTCTACATGAGTTAGTATACGTCAAGCAGCCCGGGTTTGAGGACCCCAAATTTCGAACCATGTCTACAAACTCGATAAGGCGCCTATGGCCTTAAACAAGCCCCACGCGTGGTATGAGCACCTTAAAGAGCTTTTGCTAGACCGTGGATTGAAGTTGGGCAAATCGATCCCACTCTTTTACTAAGAAGGTCAATGGGATCTTTTGTATGCCGACTCTATGTAGATGACATTATGTTTGGCTCTACTAACCAAGCTTTTAACGATGAATTTTCAAAGCTTATGACTGACATGTTTGAGATGTCCATGGTGGGTGAGCTCAGGTTCTTTCTTGGATTTGAAGTCATACAAGTTAGAGAGGGAACCTTTATTAATCAAGCTAAATACATCCAAGACATGCTCAAAAGGTTCAAGATGACGGATCTCAATGGCTATACCCCAATGCAAACAAAGTGTCATCTTGAGCTCGATCCCAAGGCTAAAGATGTGGATCAAAAGGTATACCGATCCATGATCGGCTCTCTCCTTTACCTATGCGCATCTAGGCCCGATATCGTGTTAAGTGTAGGAGTGTGTGCAAGGTACCAAGTCGGCTCCTAAAGACAGCCACTTAGTGGCGGTCAAGCGAATCTTCCGATATTTGGTTCATTCCCCAAATTTTGGGTTATGGTATCCCAAGGGTTCAAGTTTCTCTATGTGGTTACACCGATTCAGATTGGGCTGGTGACAAAGATGATAGGAAATCAACCTCTGGTGCATGCCAATTCTTGGGCAGGTCTCTAGTGTGTTGGTCATCAAAGAAACATAATTGTATTTCACTCTCAACCGTGAAGTGAATATGTTGTCTTTGCAAGTGCTTGTACTCAATTGTTATGGATGAGTCAAACTTTAAAGGAATATGGTGTCAATTGTGACAAAGTGCCTCTTTATGACAATGAAAGTGCTATCAAAATTGCTTACAACTGCAAAGATACAAGAACGAAACATAGAGATTCGCAACCACTTTATTCGGGATCATGTTGCTCGTGGAGATATTGCTCTGTCATTTGTGAGCACGAAGAACCAACTTGCCGATATTTTCACGAAGCCCTCGATGAAGCAAGATTTTGCTATTTGCGTAATGAGCTAAATATCGAGATTCAAGGAGCTTGGCTTGACTATTCTTGCACACTCACTTGCTCTTATTCATGTATTTGGCTTAGATGTGGGCATAGACATAGGGGAGTGTGGTCCTAATTGATTGGGCCAACCTCCCCCATCATGCCGAAAAGTAAAATCATTTCCCTTAATATCATTTTGTGATATGTGGGTCATCGATGAGCATTGGTTTTGAACTCAAGATACATCTTCGGTGTCATGCCATGCGCTCCAACATGGTGGCTTCCACGCCTCCTCTTCCTCGAGAAGAGTTGGTTTTAATGGGTCTCGTTGGATTTTCTTGCATACCTTTTTGTTCTTATGGAAAACACACTCAAATTTGGCTTTTGATTGATTTGATTCTTGCAAATTTGGGTGTGTAGTACCATCTCAGTTGATTCTCTCATCCCAAGCCTTTCCTCCCTCCTTGAACCATCTATTCTTGCACACAAGTCCTCTAAAACACCATCGAGAGATTTGATAGGGTGCTCGCCTGATTCTCGAATTTGCACTTCGGGGATTATCCGCCTAAGTGGGGGATTATCCGCCTGAAATCAGCCCTTATAGTTGGGTCGGGAGGCAGACTCAAAGAGCAGCCAATCCTCCCAACCCTACCTCTGCCCCACCACGGAGAGCATCCGCCTCCCGAGTCGATTTGACCACCGGATTCTCTGGGCTCTCCCCAAATCTTCTTCACCTCGCCTCTGGGTATCTTCTCGTCCGCGATTTTCCTCCAATGAGTGAGGGTAACTCCCTCATCTCTATCCTTTTGTATGGGATGTATTATTTTTGGTGGAAATCTCGTTGTAGAAGGTTCTTGGTGTTGTTTCACATGCTAGAATCAGAGCCTTGCAACCCTAGTACTCGATATGTTTTGCCATGGTAGATCCGAGCCAACCTGAATTTTTTTTTGAGGCGGATTATCCGCCGCCAGGCCGGATAATCCGCCCGAGAATTACACTGTCTGCTTTTGGTTGATTCGCTCATGCACATCATTGGTTATGGGGTTGCATTGTTACTCTTTCTCCATGTTTTCTTTATCCCGGACTTGTGTGTATGCTCATCTCCTTGCTACCTCTCTCAATGCTTTTCGCAGTGGTTCCAAGCGACCAAGACCTTCGTCTGTCGTCCGTCCCCTGCTTACCTCAAACCCAGCAGAAGGGACGTTTATTGACGAAACAGAGGTCCACAGGGCAGCTAGAGAGGCTGCAAGGATGGCTGAGGCAAGTAAGAAATCTAAGCGAACCGCTTCTCGCAAGGGCAAACAGTCTCGGCCCAATTACAAGTCTATGGACAGCATTCAGTATGCCACCATTCGCCGTAGACTACTATGATGATGTTGATGATGGCCAACCCGAGGATGATATGTTTTGGAATGCTCACTTTCGGGCTATCCATGATGATGTTTATGCTTCTCTCAAGATTCGCCCCATGCGTCCCATCAACTTGACTGCGGCTCAATCCAAGGCTAGGCTCATTGAGGCATTGGATGTGACCAATAAGATGGGGCTTCACCACCTCATGACCATTCAGTGCGATTATGACTCTTCTGTGGTGCGACAGTTTTTTTCTACTCTTGTGATCTGCGGTGATGAGCGCCGCACTATGAAGTGGATGACCGGGACTACCGTGCTTCAGTCAGACTTTCGCACTTTTGGGCAGGTTCTTGGGTATGCATTCCATGGCCGTGACACTCCTGCTGGTCACCTCATCATTACTCCCTTGAAGCCATCCAAGGACACTGCTCGCTCGCCTTTCTCCGATGGTGTTGCCGGTACTTCTGGTCTCTCTCCCTTGTATGCGCTCTTGTTGGCATGTTTCGGACTGCATCGCGCCTAGTGGTGGCAACAATGACAGGATCCGTGGCCACCTTGTTCCTCTCCTTGCGTTAAGCTCACGAGTGTGCCACTAACTCGGATCGCCATGTTACAAACCGGATGTCATGGACTATATTTATCATGAGATGACGGATGCTATGATCAACCGCTCTCCATTCCTTATGCTCTCATTATGATGCTTGTCAAGCATATGCTACCCCATGAAGAGTTTGGCACCGCTTTGGATGGTGTTCATTAGCCCAAGAAAATATACAACAAGGCTCAAGACTCATCACCCTCCACCGCCCGAGTCCTTCATGCGTGATGCTCGGCTAGTGGTCGCTGCTCGGTGTCCCCAATGGCACGTGAGGTCAAGCAGCTTAATTGGTTCCAGGCACATTCTTTGCATGGGTATTGACATTCACAAGGGCCAATATGAGGCGCACGCAGGATCATGAGAGGGATCACACGCAGCCTTATCCTCCACCATGTCTCGGTGCACCGGCAATCCACCTCCACCCACCGCCCGGATCCGACGCTCGGTGTAACACTGGGGATCAACTATGGCGAGCTCGAGAGTTGTCTCTTTCCCTCCACCAAGGGCACCCACCTCCACCGATGACGATGATGATGAGTATGATGAAGAGGAAGGGGACGAGGATGACTACGACGAGGATGAGGCGAGTGATCTCGTGGGCGTTAGCATCGCTTCTTCCTTTTTGGCGTTTCGATGCCAAAGGGGGAGAAGTAGTTCTATTAGGTCTCGTGGATTTGCAAGGGTCGGGCACAAGCTTTTCGTTTTTAGTTGTTTTTCATTTGCTTGCTTGTGCCTTTTCTAGCGTGAACTTGTTTGCTTTTTGTGGTTGTTTGTGTAAGACTATGTCGTACTCCCCAGTTTGGCACTATGTTTGGTATTCATGGATTTCTGGATTTATCTATCATGGACCCCATGGAATTATGGAATTATGGAGCATATTTGATGACATATGGATTCATGGAATTTTCTATACGTCCTTGGCTATAGATTCGGTGGTATGACTTTTCTCTCCAAACCTTAAAAGTAGTGTTCTACCTAGTGTGTGTATTTGTATTCAAATGCAAATCTTAAATATGCACACATCTAGGGGAGCGCCTTTCATTATCTAAGGTGGCACTTGTTTATCTTTGCAAATCCTAGTATTGTCATCTAACACCAAAAGGGGAGATTGAAAGAACATTTCTTAATCCCTAGTGTTTTGTGTGTTAGATAACAATACCAAGGATCATTTAATGTGTTGAAGTGTTGCAGCTCAGAAATCTACCTTTGGCGGATAATCCGCCTCCCTCCTGCTCGCGCAAGCCCTGAAGGAAGGAACATTGGCCGACTTTCGGCCAGAAGATAATCCGCCCCGGGCGGATAATCCGCCTCCGCTCTTCGCCAAGCAAGCCCCAGAGGGGCGGAGTTTTGGCGGACTTTCAAGGCCGGATAATCCGCCCCAGGAGGGGGCCGGATAATCCGCCCCCCAGGATATTCTCCAAGTTTCACCGAGGCGCAAGCCCTAGAGAGGGGGCGGAGTTTCCCCCGGAGAATCCGCCCTTGGGGCGGAGTTTTCCCAGGGGGCGGATAATCCGCCCCAAGTGGGGGGCGGATAATCCGCCCCCAAAGTTGTGCAACGCCAGATCTGGGAGGGGTATTTAAGCCAGCAATCCCTCCTGCGTAACTTTTGATTCATCTCGAAAAAGAACGGTCGATCTCAAAGTTCATACAAGAGTGCTCCACCTAGATCCATCCAAAGGCCCCATCCCTTTGGGAATCAAGGAGGAGAACTCGACCTTCATCATCGAATCAAGCGCTTCATCTCCTCTCCATTCATTTGGAGAACCTCCGATCTAGTATTTCTTGCAAAGATCTAGATCCTTGTTTTTGTTCATATTGATAAACCTTGTTTTTGTGGCAGCTTGTTGTCATCCCGGAGCCCCAATTCGGTTGTGGGTGTGTGCCCGATAGTATTGTAAAAGGCACTTCGCCTCGAAGGGATCCAATAGTGGAGAAGGTGGATCAGGCCTCTCGTGGCGAGATCCATCGAAGAATAGGGTGAGGCCTATTGTGGCGTGGTGGTCTTAGAACCGCCCACCCCTCCAACGCAGACGTACTTCCCCTAACAAGGAAGGAACTGCGGTAAAACAAATCCCTGTGTCTCCGCGTGCTCCACTACGGTTTCCTCGCTCCTCTTTTACGTGCTTAGTAGTTAGGGTTTCATATAGGGAAATTCTCGTAGTTGCATATCTAGAGAATTTACCTTGTGTCAAGCCTAAAATTGAAAAGGTATATTAAAATTGGTTAGCACCTATTCACCCCCCCCTCTAGGTGCCCATACGATCCATTTCATATGGTATATGGAGTGCCCCATGATTTGCATGTGGGTTGTTGAGCATTATATGCCGCAGCGGGTTATGAGACAATTTGGTCTCTATCAGGCTACCCCTCCGGATTGGCGGGACACCGACGAAGCTCTTCATCGGTAAGAATTTATTCTATACATGTTTTTGAAGACAATGTATGATATTTGTGTGTGCTAAAAATGTTGCGCTTTGTTCACATACAGGTTGGACAGGCTCAAGAGCAAGAAGACCGACTGGGGCAAGATTCACCAGAAACACGTGGCTAGGTTTCTTTTATGTGTGAGAGAAGCTAAGAAATCAAAAATAATGGTTGCAAAACCCCATTGTGAGGACACTTTCAGTGAGTACCTCCATTGGTTTCTAGAGAACACTCGTGTGAAGCTCCTACCGGATGCATATCCGGAAGATATATTTGAAGAGCCGCTGCCTGCGTGGGACGAGCTGAGGAACCTTGAGTACAACCAAGATGTTAGAGAAGGGCGGCAAACCTCCTTTTCTCCTATGATGAACTTTGTGGTAAGTCGGTAGTTCATGTTCCCGTTACTATCTTTTTGGATTTGTGATATGCCAAATTGTGTAATATGTGTCATTTATTTGCTTGCAATGCAGCGCACGGAGGTCTAGAAGTAGGCGGATGATTTGGAGGGGGATTTGGAGTTCCCGAGGGACGAGGAGGGCAATAGTAAGTTAAGGGATTTCGTTAGGAAGCAGGCACAAAAGCTACGACGCTTCACGAACTTGCTTGGTTGTCGGGATCCCGAGGTTGTTGCGACATTGTCCAAGCAACCGTAAAAGTCCACTTCACTAGAGGAAAGCAGCCCCAACGAGGAGCAATCTTCCACGGTAAGAGATAAACTTGCGGCGATGACATCTTTCTTAAATTACCATGTATCACTCTAGTGAGATCTTTTCTCTTATTGTAAAGGCCGAAGACGAAGACGAGGCCGTGCCGGACGACATGCCATTGGAGATGTATCAATGAAAGGTATGGTCCGCAATCAAGCTAAGGCCAAGAAATCCTCCTATTGTCGAGTCCGATCCCGAGGATGAGCCACGCCAGAAGAAGAAGATTGCTCCGAGGAGAGGAGGCAAGAGAAAGCGTGCTAGAAAGTAGTAGTTCGATATTTTTTGAGACTATGTTGGTTCTATGACAATGTTGGTTGAGACTATGTTCATTGAGACTATGTTGTTTGAGACTATGTTCTATGACAATGTTTGAGACTATGTTTGACAATGTTTGAGACTATGTTTGACAATGTTTGAGACTATGTTGTGACTATGTTGTATGACAATGTTTGTTTGAGACTTTTTCTAAGATATATGCATTCAAACAACAACCTCCAGGCATGCGGCGCCATGAAAGGCGGCGTTGCACAAGCACAAACAACGCCATGAGGGGAGGCGTCGCACCCTCCCAGGCCTGCCGCGCCTGGCACTGCAAGCTCCCAGGCCTGCCGCGCCAGCCCGAGTGGCGCCGCAAGCTCCCAGGCCTGTCGCGCCAGCCCGAGTGGCGCTGCACCCTCCTAGGCATGCCGCGCCAGCCCGAGTGGCGCCGCACGCTTCCCAAGGTTCCTTCTCGGTTTGACAGGAGGGATTCATGTCGCGCTAGGATTTTCAAGGCGCCGCAGCTGAATGTGCAGAGCCGTGGCACCTGGCGCCGCAATTCAAGCCATGCCACGCCATCACGCATGGCGCCGCACGCTTTCCAGGACTCCTCCTGTCAAATTGACAGGAGGTATGCTTGTCGCGCTAGGATTCGCGAGGCGCCGCAGATATACGTGCAGCGCCGTGGCACTTGGCACCGCACGCTTCAGGACCTGCCACGCCAGCACGCGTGGCGCCGCACACTTTCTAGGACTCCTCTTGTCGGATTAACAGGAGGTATGCTTGCCGCGCCAGGATTCGCGAGGCGCCGCAGCTAGGAATTTGTTGGCTTGGACCACTTGTGCTTGCTTCATTTTCCTTTGCCCTCTTCCCTTGTGTTGCACAACTCCGTCCATTGTGTCCTTCACCACTACACTTCCCACAACGATATCTCTCACGAGGTTCTTGAAATTGGTCGTTTCCCGATTTCCTCGCACCGACACATCCCCATCCGTCCATGTCACTTCTAAAACACTTTGTCTTGTGTCTACCATGTTTAACGACCTTCCATTCGGGATGGGGCAATAGTTGGAGTCCATGGTACTCCTACCATTGTGATTGGTCAAGGTATGGATGAAATCAAGAAGCTCATGTATCTTTTGTCTTCATGATAGAGAACTCGGACGCTCTAACGGTGCGCTCGTGATTATAATCCACATGGCGTTTTCGAGACGCACATAGCAAGTGAGAATAAGCTAGATGAAGCAACTACGGCCTTCCGCAGGTGAAATCACAATCCCTTAGAGAGACCTAAAAGGCTTGGCCTCCGTGTTGGACACCATCTGAAGTGGTTCCTCTAGGCTCGACCACCTGGTAAATGAGCTCGTCGTTATCAAAAACCGTGGCAACTTGGGAGTACGCTTTCCTTGACTGAAATGTCCTCCAATCGTCAACCCTGGGTGGGAACTCATACGTGTACTCCTTCTTGTTTTGTCCCGCAATTTTCTTATCGATTTCAAGTGAGTAGTTCAGAAAATACCCATTCAACTTGTCAAATGTGTATCGAACTATTGCAGTGACGGGCAATGCACGGACACCTTTAAGAACCTTGTTGAAGGCCTCTACCATGTTGCTTGTCATTTGACCATACCTTCGACCATCCTCATCATAAGCTCGTGCCCACTTGTACCGGAGTTGAATGTGCTTATTGAGAAACTCTTTACCCTTGGAATCGAGTTTTTTGTTGTTCCACAATCTGAGATATAGATTTGTGAAATGTCGGTCCATGAAAGCAAGACAACAATCTTGAAGATCATCAGCCAACTCCTTGCTCTTACATGCCCCATATAAGCTGGAACAAAAATGTCTCATGCACCATCGGTGGTGTAAAGGAGGATGCCCGGGAATGTCAATCATCACCGCGTTGAGAATTCCTTGATGGCGATCCGAGATGACACATATTTCCCTATCAAGAGGTAATACCTTCGTTCTCAAAAGATGGAAGAACCACTCCAAATTAACATTGTTCTCCGCCTCTACCAAATAAAAAGCCAAGGGAAGCAACTGATTGTTTGCATTGCATCATTTGCTATTGCAATTAAGAGAGTGCCACAGAACTGCCCGGTCAAGAAGGTGCCATCCACGGAGATTACCGGCCTACAATGTTCGAAGCCCCTCACACATTGCTCGAATGCCCAAAAAGCACGCCCAAATATTCGAACATTTCTTTCATTATAAACCATCATTTTGGTGCCATATGGCTCAACCACATGGACCATGCCCGGGTTAGCATTCGGCTATTGCTAACAACAACCTAGGGATTCGGCTGTATGATTCTTCCCAACCACCGTACAACATCCTGAATGCGGCTTGCTTCGTCTTCCAGGCATTCCCATACTTCACCTCATAGTGAAAGATTGCTTCCACGAACTCCATGACCATCTTGATGGTCATTGTCAGAAGTGAAGAAATTTGGTTTGAAAGCCTAAAGGCGAGAAACTCAGAGGTCAGTTGTCGGTGCTCATGCTTCACATCTTTTCCATCCACCCTTTTTCCATGGCACATGTGCGTTGACACAGAGCTTGAAATGCGCCAATCGGGCCCCCTTGTATGGTCTTGCCCGCACAATCCAAGGACAACCATCATCCTCGCATTTAACCGTGTAACGCTTCTTCACGTCCGAGCGAACCACCGTGAAAGGACGATGATACCTAATAGAGAAGTCCTTAATCCATTGCTTAAGTTCTAACAATGTGGAAAACCTCTGTCCTTTTGAAATCCCATTCTTCCCGTGACTAACATCCCGATAGGAAGTTGGCCTTGGTCCAAGCACTACACCCTTGCCGCCATCAACCGTGGCTTCATCCGCTAGACTAAGATCACGAAACAAGGGTACCCGATGATCCCTGCACAATACCTTATCATGCACTTTGGCCTCATCCTCAGTGAACCCCTCCTCATCAACTTCTTCATCGGGACCATCCTCATCCGAGTCTGATGCATACATTCGAGAATACGGGATGTCATGATCCATGTTATCTTGTGTATGATATAAGTCCAAATTTCCAATAGCGTTGTCACAGAGCTCAACCTCCCTCTCACTATCCCCATACTCATCATTCTCCACTTCCAATGCTTCATCTTGGTTCTTTGAAGTGGGGCTCAGAGATGTCCTCGATTCATCTTGTTGGGTCAAAGGAGGCTTAGTCAATTCCTCTTGGTTCATGGGTGGAGGACTCCGAGCTTCATATGGGGAGGCAACCGGTATGATACTCCTTTGCATATTACCATCAACCTTTTTCGTGGCAAATAACTCAAGAGCTTTGTCTTGTGATTCGGCCACCACTTCCTTATATGCAAACCAACGTTGCTCCGAGCTGATACGCATTGTCTTCCAACGGTTGTGCATCCCAAATCCCACATTGTGCCTACCCTCCAACTCAACAACATCACTAGGATCCATCCAATTCAAATCTACCCGAACTTGTTGCAACACCTCCGTATAGTTTGGACTACGATCAAACACCAAGTCAATCTCATCCGGGTCCGGCTCAATATTGCCTCTCAAGAAAGCTTCCTTGTCCATATGATGAACATGGACAATTCTAGCCATCCCTAAAATAAATATAAGAACATAACGGTAGATAAATTCAATAAGTATCTATGCCAAAATTTACACTAACAACAAGCTCATACAACCATACCCTAAAAACCCTAACAATCTTATCTATACACATGAAGGTTTAATATACCAATCCTAACTCTATATATCAACCAAACACCTCATTGCTCCATACAAATTTACATATCCAATTGGTGGCCTAGCATTTGGAGGAATTTCTCAATCTATGGACAAATAACTTAAAAAATTTGGATGAAATTGAGGGGAGAAGAGGAGAATACCTTGGTGAGGCGATTGGGGAAGAAATCCCGTAAGTTTTTCTTCAAATGTTGGGGTTTTGAGTGGAGATTGGGGAAGAATAAGCCCTAGCCGCCGCCGCCGCCGTTCCTTCTTGAGTGTGGTGAGGGGAGAGGGAAAGAGAGAAGAGGGTCGGGCTGGGCCGACCCAGCGCCACCTTAAGGGCTCCAGGCGTGTGGCGCCACCCACCATGGCGTGCTTGCAGTGGGTGCGCGCCACCCGACCGCCGCACTTTGTCTTTGAGCCGGCGTGGCGAGGCGTGCCGCGCCAGCCCGATTGGCGCAGCAGGCATGCATGCGGCGCCTGGCTTGACGGCGCTGCACACGCGAGCCAGCGTGGCAACTGTGCGACGTCGGGCCCCAGCCGAACAGCGTGGCGGGTGTGCGGCGTCGTTGTAGCTGGCTTGCGGCGCCGTGCGGACGGGAGTAACAGAAAAGGGTTATTCAGTTTGATTTTCTTTTCAAATAGGGTTAATCTTTAAAATTGTTACGACTTTGTGTTATTTTTATTTAATTTACCCGCAGCCGCATGCGTCTAAACTGAGAGCCTGCAGTTTTGGAGCGTCTTCCTCTTCAGCTTTCAAAAATCGCAAAGAGAAAGCGTGGTCTTCCTTGCAGAAAAGCAAATCAAAATTGAAACGCTCGGTAAAATTAAAGTAAATAATGAGCTGGTCATGCGAGACGCGCCCAGCTTTGTGATCGCTCGTCGGCTAGCGTAACCGCCGCGCTGACAGGATCAGACGACGGTGAAAAAGCGAAAAGAAGGGCGAGCTAATCCCGAGGCGCCACCTGCTAGCTCTCCGTACGGACACCCCCCCGCGCGATGCGCGTGCTGCCTTGCGTCCAAAGAAAACCCTCTCCCGTTTGAGCAAGGAAGCATCCGGGCCGTCGGCCGAGGATGAGCACGGATGGCAGCCGTCCGTGTCCCTGCCACCCCGGCTATTTATACAGGGGCACCCCGCCCTCCACTCTCCCGTCCCCCATTCTTGATTAATTCCACCCACAGGGAGAGTAGTTGTGCTAGCTGTTACCTTTTGCCCACCGTAGCGTAGTTTCTTGGGTTGGATCTGGCCCTCTCCATGGCCATGACTCCTCCCATGCATGCATCTTTTGCCTCGATGAACTTTTCCGTGTGTTCTTCTTACTTCGTGGCCGTCTTGTTCAGCGCTGCAAAGCGTGTTCGTCCGTGCGAGTTCTTGTTTCTGCTCTTTTGGTTTGCTTTTTTGGGCGTGGATCGGATTTGTGCTGCCGATGAGATCGATCGTTCGCATGCGTATGACGATGCAGATTGCAGACCATGCACCTCCCCCGATCCATGCGGAGGAGATGTTTGGGTTGGTCTCTTTAATCGCGGAGTAGAGTACGTCGAGGCAGCAGTACGCGTTCGAGTCGATCTTGCTGCTCTTCTTGCTTTTGGTCACACACGCCGATGACGACAACGCTTGCTTTTCTGATGTTCACATATGAACGAGCAAGAATACATTCTGAGGCGCACCCTTCTTCTTCTTCTTCTTCTTCTTCCCCCCATGCATACATCTCCCTGCCCTGTGATTCTTCGACGCCAGCGTTTGGTTTCTTCTTCCTTCTTTTTTTCCAATTTCTGACGAGATGTGCCGATGATGATGGGTTCCGCATGCATGCAGTTCCTGGGACCGATAAATAAATCGTGTAAGGTCCCGCGGTTTCTCGATGGGTACCTTCCGAGGTTCCATGTGATGTGAATCGCCTGAGGCACCTAGCTACGTGTACTTCTCTCCGGCCGTGTTCCTCTCTTGCGGTGTAGTATTTCGTTTGCTTTTTTGATTTCTGATGTGTGCCGATGATGATATATAGCTTCCGCCGTTTCCGAGGTTCTTCCACCATGTGAAGTGAAAGCTGTGAATCACCTGAGGCACGCGTACACGTACTTCTCTCGATCTGTGTTCTCCCTTGCGGCCATCATGTGGAGGGAGATGCTTCGGGTTTTTTTTCCTGGTCTTTTTCGTTGCTTTCTTGACGGGCTTGTGCTGCCGATGAGATCCTTCGCGTGCAGTGTGCTGCAGGCCAGCTCCTCCGGCCTCCGCTCCATGTGGAGAAGATTTTTATGGGGTGGTCTTGCTTTACTAGTTCGCACAGCAGAGTCGTCGAGGCAGACGGGTGTTCGAAATCGATCTTGGTCGTTCTTGCTGTACGATTGCTGCTCTTTGATTGCGGTCACGCCGATGACGACACTGCTTGCTTTTCTGACGTTCTCATGAACGAGCAAGAATCATTTCTGAGGCGCCAGCAGACGTACTAGCACCGCTCTTACTTTGTCTCCTTTATTAATTTTCCTCCCGTCTCTCCGTGGTTTCTTTGGGAGCGATCTCGCTCGAGATCTGCAAGTTCTCCCTGCGTGTTTTACTTCGTGATGATGTGCCGATGATGATGGATTCCAGCTGGAACTGATAATTAAATCGTGTGAAGTTCCGGGCATTGCGATGGGCACCCTGCCCGTTCCAGGGTCTCGTCCCTGCGATATATCTGCGTTCTTCGATTTCGAGTTAGGCCAATGACGAAACATAGACAGCTTTTGAGATGTGCAATACATGCGCAGATGACAAGAGCTAGCTAATTTATTTCTTCAAAGTTCTGAGGCCGACTTCCGCCCGGAGATGTATACATAATTCTCCATCATGTAGCTACCGTAGTTCTTCCTGCGTGTTTTAGACTTCGTGATGATGGATTCCAGCTGGAACTGAGAATTAAATCGTGTAATGTTCCGGACATTGCGATGGGTACCCTGCCCGGCCTGCCCTCCCCATTGGATGTCAAAGTTGTGAATCGCCCCGAGGCAAGCGAACTTCTCTGCGAGTTCCTCTCTTTCTTACCGATTTCTGGTGTGTTTTCGTTTGGCCTTCTCTTTAATTTCCCATCTCCCTCTATCTTTGCGATCTCTGAGAGCTCCTTCTTCTTCCTGCGCTTTTTAATTTGTGATGCTTCAATGATAATGGATTCCAGGCGCTGGTAAATTGAATTCTAGCGTTTTACTCCGTTATTATTTAGATTTGGCCGAGATGACGAGACATCGATGGCTTTTGAGCTGTGCTACGCGCAGATGACAAGAGCTAGTAACTAATTTCTTCAAAGTATCCGAGGCCAGTTAATCTTCGAGCTGACAACCCTGTTGTTATGTCGTTGCAGTGGATGGAAGTTCCACATTCTTTACGGATCTATCGCTTTCTTTGCGTTTTTTTAATCCGTGCATTACATAAGTTCCATATTATTTGTGTTCTTTGATTTCCATTCGGCCAATGACGACACTTCTACTGCTTTTGAGATGTGCTACGCACAGATGACAAGAGCTAACTAATTTCTTCAAAGTATCTGAGGCCAAATTTTTTCGAGACGAGTAGTTCGTCAACAGAATATTCACGGATCTGTTGCTTTCTTTGCGATTTTAAATCCGCACATTACTCAAGTTCCATATTAGTGTTCTTTGGTTTCCATTCGGCCGATGACGACACATATACAGCTTTTGAGATGTGCTACACACAGATGACAAGAGCTAACTAATTTCTTCAAAGTATACGAGGCCAATTTTTTCGAGACAAACATGTACTACGAAGCCTTCTTTACTTCGTTCTGCAATTATAAGCACGCTTTAAAATTCTTAGTTCTGTGTTTCGTGATGGATGTGTGCGTGTGCCGATGATGATAAATTCTTTGTTCCGGAACGGACCTTTTAATAGGTTCCGTCATGTGGAACTTCTGCGGGATTTTCTGAGGCACCATACATCACTTCATAGTCTGGTTTTTGCTGAGGTTTAAGAAGTACTTCTTCATAGGATCCTTTGATCTCGACAACTGCTCTGCTCTTGAAGGCATTCCAGTTTGAAACTCTTGCGATGGCCGATGATGCTAACTGAACCAGACAGCGCAGCCATGGACAGGTCTGAATCTTTCCATTAGGATGGCCCATGATTTCGGTTCTAAGATTGCGGAGGCCGATGGAGCAACCTTTTTCCTGAGATTTTGGTCTTCCAATTAATTTATAGCACGATGCACTTTCGAGATGGACCTTTCCATATGTCGGTTTTACTGCGCTCATGCGACATCATGCGTTGCTTTCAATCTGGAACGCTGCTCTGCTCTTGGATGTTAAGGTTTCAAGAAACTTTTCTCTGTTGCTCTTGGAAAATTTCTATGCAGCATTCTGCTTCCCCCTCACGTGCATCTTGGTTCCTATATACAATACGATCTTTCTTTCCCTTTCAAGGGCCGATGATGTGAAAACACACAGTTCAAATTTGAGCAGATGCATGGAATCAATCCATGCATTTAGCCATGAAAATTGCATTGTTTTGCTGAGGCCAAGGCCACATTTTTTTTTCCTTCAGGTTCTTGTCTGTGAATCTGAAGTAGAACAGGCTGGCTAGGTGTTAAGATGTGAAGAGACCGAGTTTTCTTTTTTTTTTCCTTTTATTATAAGACTTCTCATCTACTTGTTCCTCTGTCTCTCTCGGAAACAAACTCGTATATATTCTGTTCTTCTGTTTGCCAACGGGCACAATCTCTCATTGCCGGCAAGCAAGGGCCAATGATGTGAAAAAACACCGTGCATGGAATCTTATCCATGCATTTGGCCATGAAAATTTGCAGAGTTTTTCTGAGGCCAAGGTTTCCGTTTTACCTTCAGATTTTGATCTGCTCATTTGTAGTACATTGGACAGGTCTGAGATGACAATGGAGAAGATTTCGCTTTGACGAACTGCCTATGCTTTATCTCTGTTGCAAATTTGTATCTCTGACGATGTGAAAGGAAAAAATGGTTATGAGTTTGTTTCTGAAGTGCTTGGCGCATTTGATTTGCTTCTAGTGTCCTAACCTGCAGCACTTCTTTCTTCTGTTGTTTGTGCCAATGCTCACTTATGTATCATGTTCTTGAGTTTGTCATCTTTGACAAACTCACATTGGCGTCTTACATATGATCTTCCCATGCAGAGGACGATGATGTGAAACCTCACAGTTCAAATTTGAGCAGGTGCATGGGATCTTTTCCATGCATTTGGCCATGAAAATTTGCATAGTTTTTCTGAGGCCATAGTCACAATTTTTTCTTTATATTTTGATCTGTGAATTTGCGGTACAATGGAAAGTTCCGAGATGACAGGAGAGATGGTTTTCTGTGGACGAACTGATTTTATGTGTTCTCTCCATCACAACTTTGCAAATGCCGGTGATGCGAAAGTGAAAAGCGGTTATGAGTTTGAAATGATGGATCTGTCCATTCGGCCATGAAAATATGCAGTAATTTACTGAGGCCAAGGTTGCAGGTTGTTCTTTGGGTTTTGATTTGCTTGGTGTATTTTTTCTCTTTGTGGTTTTCTAACCCTGCACATCTTACTGAATAGCACCAAGTTGGGTCACAAAGTTGGAGAAATATAAAACCTGGTGCTTGCGACAAGATCACTGAAGAACTTGGCTCCTGGCAGCAAGCAAGAGGCCTAGGCGCACAATGGATAACAGAGAATTCAGCCCTTAATTGTGAAGTGCCTAGTGCTGTGGCAGAATCTGTATGCAAAGCTGCTGTACATAACACGTAGTAGTATTCTCTTGTAATTTTCGTCTTGTTGAATAGAAACCTGGAGTATCAGGATTGTACTGATTTGTGCTTATGAAACTGTTGTATTTGTCCTACTTTCTCAAGTACAAATCTCAGCTTCGCCGGCTGTTTCCTTCTTGGTCTGTACTCTGTACTTTTGTACCCCTGAATCTTATTTTACTTTCGCAAAATTTTGGTTCGGAGACCACTGTTGTGTAATCCCAGCTGTTTATGAACTTGAGCATAATGCAGCTGAATTGGTGCAGTTCTCTAACGCAATGAAGCCCATAAATTTCAGCTAACATGCAAGTCCACTGAACTTCTTTGCAACCGGATGAACAGTTTAAAGTAACTACACAATTTGAGCAAGAAGAAGCCAAAGGTTCAGATTCCAAAGAAAGTGCCTCCGCCGTACAAGGCCAATAAAATTCTCTGCATTCAGATGTGGGAGATAGCTACTATATACTAGACTCCTCTCTGAGTTCCCTATGGCGCGTGGACGCAAGACATAACGTTTGATGACGCAGAGTAACACGGAACAAACCATGAAAAAGAAATAGTCAAAAAGTAGAACAACACGTTTACAATAGACGAATGACCAAGGTAGTACTTATACTTACTAGATTTAGTGGTGCGTCTTGGTGCACGATTCCGTTGGTTTTGAGCCATTTTGCGACTATAAGTTAGTGAAAATATTGACCAAATGGTTGGACGTATAGTGAAGGCTCAAACTTGAGATTTTATATGAATGGTGTTATGAACAAACTCAAAAGCCGTGTTCATAGCAAGGAGATTTATATTTAGGAGACCAAGACTGAATATTACAGAGAATGTTACTGAAAAGTGAAAACTACGATTGAATGGTAACTAAAGTTACATAAGAAAAATCTATCTTAAAGCTGATCTGACAAAAGAAACACAATATATGTCAGTGGTTAGAAAGGCAATAGGGTACTTAGAAACAGCCTTGTGTAATCCGCAGCTTTGGACTTCTTTCCATCACCGATGTTCCTAAAATCATCAGTCCGCTGGATTCCAAGTATGCAGAATGGGTTAAGCAAACATAGAAGATAAGAAAATAGCATCATGCAACAGACATATGTTTCATAGAAGAGATCATAATACTTGGTTCCCAGATAGTAGCCGACCTATCTATACAAAGTAACAACAAAAATTTCTAGGCAATAGTTTATCCAAATTCCAGGAGCTTGAATTAGCTTTAACCTTGCATTAAGCAAAAAAATAAATACCAAAATGAATTGTACTTACAATATTCTCCAGCAAGGTACAACAGTCTAAACAGTAGTTCATCCAACGGATGGGCATGACAGAAAAAATGTGAACATCCTAGCTCCGATAGTGTTGTAAATATATTGGGTATACGGAAAATAGGAAATGCGCAAATACTCAAAATCTCCTACTCTTCACTTTTTCTAAAAGAAAAAGCTCGATACAATATAACGTCTCCCAGGTCTTTGGAAGGGCTCATTTTATCCTTCTCTACATGAAGTGATCCTTGCATGATCACACGACCAACACAAATTATGTTCTTGCTTTCACATGAAGGTTACAAACACCATGGAAAAAGCATCTAGGAGAAGGATGCTAGCTACCAACAACCTTGGAGTCAGATGAACATAACGTATAACTAAAACTGACATAGCTGAACCGAAGCTGTGCACAAGTTAAGAAAAGCATCAGAAATGAGCAGACATAGTGATCAGAAATGAGCAGACATGAGCTCACGTACCTAACATGCAAGTAATCATTTCTTCAAATTCAACCTGAGGAGGTGAATCCTAGAACAAAGCTCCCCATGATTCGTTCAATCCCACCAGCACTCCTGCTTTCCCTCACAAATTTAGCTCTTCAAGAACTTTTACTACTCCCTCCGACTCATATTAATTGACTTGGATTTGTCAAAATTTGGATGAATCTAGACACTATTTAGCATAGGTTTATCCAAAATTTGACAAATCCAGGTCAATTAATATGAGCCGGAGGGAGTATACACTACCCCCATAAGCTCTAACATGCCAGCATTACCAAATAGTCAAAACCTTTATAATCTGCCATAGTAGCTGCTTCTTGGCTGAAGGAAACCCATCCTCCAAAATAATCAGACTGCTGCGACGACAATCGATGCATGGAGATTCAAGAGTGAAAAATTCAAAAAAAAAACCTTCCTAGAGTAGACCGACTGAAGAATAATATGAATCGTAGTGCCGAGCTCTTGGGCAAAATAGAAGGGGTCACCTTGCGCTCGATGTGCCCTGAAGTCAGTCAACCAAATTATGTACTGCAAGGAAAGCCAAGTGAGTATCTTCCAGCTCAGTGATGCCCAGCATATCTCTAATATAGCTGTACAAAATGATGGAGTACGTACATATCTACAGGGATACCAATGGAGGACAATGTTTATACCAAATAGCATGTCATCATTTGTTTCTGTAGATGTACGTAGGTCCAGAGGATTTTGCAACCGATGGCAGTGTCTGTAGATAAAAGAAATGTGAAAAAAAAAGTTCAAACAATAGCAGCAAAAGGTAGTCCATCAACACATCAACACATGGAAGCATCGTGGAAGTAAAAATGCTCGTGTACCTGTAAGATTATGAGATTGGCGTAATATGTTGGATGATTTATTGAGCCTCATAGGCGAGTATATATAGACGTACAGGGATCATATTGGAGTACAAGTCAAGTTAGGCTAGAGTCCTAACTATCCTAAACGTATAATACTCTAACACTTCCCCGCCGTCGTAGCGGTAGCGTCGTGAACAACAAAAACGTCGCAAACGGTCAGACTGGAGTGCCGAAGTAGACCAAGAGGTGACACCCCCGCAGATCAGCGAGAGTCGTGAGCGATGTCGCGGCGCGGATGCTTGGACTGTAGAAGAGGCTGATGATGCTCAAGCGAGGTGGAAGCCCTTGTGCCGATGTCGAGGAAGCGGTGAGCGTGGAGCGGTGCCGAGGTCGATGTAGCCGTGCGAAGGGTCGCCGTGGTCGATGTCGTGGTCGGGGTTGCCGGTGTCGATGTAGCCGCACATGAAGCCGCAAGCGCATAGTACGCGAAGAGGATGACAGAGACGCGTCGAGGCAGGTCGAAGGTGTCGATCAATGCCGGAGTCGATGCAGTCCGAGCCGTCGGGTACGATCGGCGCCAAAGTTTTGCCAGAACTAGGCGCACGTCGGGGACGAAGGCACAACTTGGTTCTGCCAGAACCTAGTATGCCAAGAAGAATGCATCGTTGATGCGGTCGAGGCAGTCGTAGAGGAAGGTGTCGATGCCGAAGAAGACAAGGCGTCCGACGCGAGTTTGCCAGACTCGGGAACGCGTCGGGGACGAAGGCACGCACCGGTGTTGCCAGTACCAGGCGTGCAGGGGTAGTTGCCATCATGAACCTGTGCGCCAGTATCGTATGACAATGCTGACGAGTTCGATGTGGAGAAGACATAGAAGGCGGCGAAATCAACGGCGACCTGAAGTGGTCATGCTGGACGCCTAGAGAGGCGCGACGGCGGTACTCGAAGTAGGCGAAGAAGAACCCGACGACGTGACGAAGACCACGTGCAGACGGCGGCGATCCATGCCTGTAGGAGTAGGCGCGGTAAAAGCCGAGGACGTCGATGCACTGGGACGGCGAAGTAGACTGCGTGCAGCGATGCTATGACCCGAGGGGGCGGCATAGCTGCAGGGCGCAAGTCGGTGCAGCGGCTGGGAGACCACCAGCGACGTACACGCCAAGGAAGACGCGTTGGAAGCCTGATAGCATGGACCAAACCTCGGGCGGCGCAGCGGCAGCCCTTAGCTCGATCGGTGGTAGACGCGTGCTCGGGGACGTGCTTGGCATAGACAGACGCGGGATCGGTTGATCAGACCGACGATGCGCCGTATGCGCCATGGCGTGGACAACGCGTAGATCGGAGTCGATGGCGGCGTTGTCGGTGAAGTCCCGGACGATGACGACGAAGACGATCCGAGGGGGGCAGCCGCGACAGCCTTCCAAGGAAGGTGTAGCAGCCGTCCGCGGTAGATCGTCGGTGCCGATGGTCGGAGTAGAGGCGCGGCGATGACGACGGCAATGGGCGACGCAATCCGATCTAAGATCAGTAAACCAAAAAAGAAAACCGATCAAGAGATCAAAAAAAAAAACTTTGTAGGGCAGCCGATCACGGATCAGCGGACGAACCCTGCATACGGGTTGCGCGGCCCCCGGCGGAGATCATGGAGATCGACCTCCCCGGGGGCGGCGCGGCGGAAGCGTGCCGGCGGCGGCTAGGTTTTGGATCGGTTTAGGCTGATACCATGTAAGATTATGAGATTGGCGTAATATGTTGGATGATTTATTGAGCCTCATGGGCGAGTATATATAGACGTACATGGATCATCTTAGTGTACAAGTCAAGTTAGGCTAGAGTCCTAACTATCCTAAACTACCATAACAATCGTATACGTACAATACTCTAACAGTACTATCAGTAGAGAAAATAAAGTTATAAGAACCAACCAGGCTAGTGAAACATGCTATAATCAAAACAAAATAACATTATATCTAGACAGTCTTAAGAGCAGCCTGGAAAATCAGTAGCCAAGCACAACATTTTTGTTGGGTAAACAGTAAGGCAACATGACAAAAGTACAGAAGACAGTAGGAACAGTATAACCAACACAATCTAACAATAATCTAGAAAAAATAATAGCCAAGCACAGCACTCCACTTGAATAAATGGCAGAAGACAAAATTCTGAAAATGACAACTCCACCCACCTCAGAAGCACCTCCTCTGTGAAAACCAGACCATTAGAAAGATGTTCAATAGTGTTCGATCGTAGAGGTGTGATCAAGGATAATTGCATCAATTAACGCTTCATTTGAATTTAACCCATTGTCATTAGACTTGCTAGATAAAAGTATAACAAACATGACATACGCTAGGTCAATGTGGTCAATGAGGTAAACGGTCCTCTTTGTAGAAATTTAAAATATGTAAATCATGAGGTTCCTGGTTTGCTTATCCAAATAGAGCCTCAGAGCTGACCTTGTAACCCAAATATGTATATGCGGTAATGACCAAAAAAATACCACTTAGGAGAAGAAAAGATGAAACAACAATGGGAAATAAAGAACATTTCCAACCACGCGACCCAAAGAAAATACCAGTTAACAATCCGATTAAAAAGAAAGGAATATAGCAGCAAAATTCTCAATGTTAGCTATAAATGAACCCAATCCAGCCTAGCACACCTAGTATTAGTGAGAAATAATTATCCCTTTTCACTTTCTAGCCTTTCTACCCACCAGAATTCTCAATATTAAGTTATCTTATGCTAACATGATCCAAGGTGCTACCAAGCAGACCCTGTTAGATACTGTGAGGATCATCTAGCTCAAGATTTGAGCCACAAGATGAGGATCAGGGGTGTGTACCTTGATCTGGAGGTCCAGCCATGGCCTCCTCTTTATGTGCTTCCACTCCTGAACTTGATCTCCAGCAGTGAGTGGTTCTTCCTGGTGCTTTCAGTCCTTGCTTGACCAGTGAGCAGGGGAGAGAGTGAGAGAGATAGAAACTGTCTTAGATTTTCTTCTCAAACCCTAGGGCCCCTTTATATAGGACCTGCACCAGGGGAACCACACACAAAAGATGGATGGTCAGGATGCCCCTGATCAGGTCATCCAATGACTGTTATTAAACAGTCCGTTAATCATCTTTAATTTGACTTAGATTGATCATAGCAACCTATAGGTCACTGCAGATCACTTATACATCCAACATTCTCCCCCTTAATCGTAAGGATAAACTTATAAACTTATTTTTCAACAAAACAACATATGAGACAACAGAATTACAACGGTCATAGAGTACCGCAGAACCCAGTTACTACAATATACCACTTTATTTCAAAACAAAGCTTCTTTAACTTAGGAGCTCCAAAAACTTATATTTATTACAAATTATGAGCTTAGCTCTTTGTTGAAACTTATACAGAGACAATAAATTGCAATGGTCAATTAAGTACCATTGAACTAATTGACTACAGTACATCATTCCATCGAAGAGAAGAACCCTTCTTAGCTTATGGGGAGATGGTGTCATAACGGTTCCAATTTCCAGGATCAAAAGCTTTCTGCCAATCCCATGTTAGCAATGTGCTCTTTAAACACATTGGGTGGAAAGCCTTTCATAAGTGGATCCGCTAACATTGCGTTAGTCCTTATATGCTTAATACTTATTGTCTGATCCTGGATTCTATCTTTCACAACAAGATACTTAATGGCAATGTGTTTGGCAGCACCACTTGACTTGTTGTTACTTGAATAGATCACTGCGGGTTGATTATCGCAGAAAAGAGTGAGTGGCTTAGATATACTGTCAATCACCCTTAAGCCCGAAATGAAATTCTTCAGCCATACTACATGCCCGGTTGCCTCATAACATGCCATGAACTCTGCCTGCATTGTTGACGATGCAGTAACACTTTGTTTGGTGCTTTTCCAAGACATAGCACCTTCTGCAAGGGTGAATATGTAACCCGATGTGGATTTCTTAGTATCAACACACCCCGCAAAATCAGCATCTGAATAATCCACCACCTCGAGGTTATCAGTTCTCTTATATGTGAGCATGATGCCTTTAGTACCTTGCAAATAACGCAAAGCTTTCTTAGCAGCCTTCCAGTGATCCAACCTTGGATTAGACTGATATATGCCAAGCATCCCGGTTATGAATGCTAAGTCAGGGCGAGTGCACACTTGTGCATACATCATACTTCCAATGATTGAAGCATAAGGAACTGACTTCATCTGCGCAGATTCATAATCATTACTTGGGCACTGAAAAGTCCCAAACTTATCTCCCTTGACAATAGGAGCAGGCGAGGTTGAGCACTTATGCATACTAAACTTTTTGAGTACCTTCTCAATATACGCTCTTTGTGATAGCCCCAAGATTCCTCTGGATCTATCTCGGTGAATTTGAATGCCTAAGACATAAGCGGCTTCACCAAGATCTTTCATGTCAAACTTTGAAGAGAGAAACCTTTTAGTTTCCAGTAGCATATTCTTATCGCTACTGGCTAAGAGTATGTCATCAACATACAGTATCAGGAAGACAAAATTGCTCCCCCTGAACTTCACATAAATGCAATTGTCCACTTCATTCTCCTTGAAACCAAAATTCTTTATGACTTGATCAAACTTGAAGTACCATTGCCTTGAGGCTTGCTTTAATCCATAAATGGACTTCTTAAGACGACATCCTAAGTGTTCTTTTACTTCCATAACAAAACCTTTTGGTTGAGCCATGTAAACATCCTCATGTAAGTCACCATTTAGAAATGCCGTTTTGACATCCATCTGATGTAACTCTAGATCATAATGAGCCACAAGTGCCATTATAATTCTGAATGAGTCCTTAGAAGAGACAGGTGAAAAAGTCTCATTATAATAAATACCTTCTCTTTGAGTGAAGCCCTTAGCCACAAGCCTTGCTTTGAACCTTTCGATATCACCCTTGGAGTCACGTTTGGTCTTATAGACCCATCTGCTGCCAACAGTTTTGGCTCCTTTAGGGATCTCTACTAAGTCCCATACACCATTAATGATCATGGACTTCATTTCATCTTTCATAGCATCAAGCCATTCTGATGAATGATCACTTTGTATGGCTTCCTTAAACGATGTAGGATCATCATCCAACATCGACTCATTTATATCCTCACTCATATAAGTCACATAATCATCAGGAATAGCAGACTTTCTAGCCCGCTTTGACCTTCTAAGAGGTGCATTATTCGGTACCTCAATCACAACTTCAGGCTGTTGAGCATCTTCCGTAGAAGTATCATTAGGTATAGACTCTGACAGAGTCACAGGTATCTCAACAGGGGTAGGATTAGCAGTTCTTTCAACTGAAGGTGTAACCTCAGCATGAATAGGAAACACTGGTTCTTGTATCATAGGTACCGGGACATATTCTCGTTTCTCCTCTAAGGTTATTTCCCTGGGATTCATACTCCCCCTCAACATATCACTTTCCAAGAACACAGCGTGTCTTGTTTCAACAAACTTAGTGAATTGCTTTGGACAATAAAAACGATATGCCTTAGATTTGTTAGGATAACCAATGAAATGGCAACTGATAGTCTTGGGGTCTAACTTTCCCATGATTGGATTGAAAATTCTTGCCTTGGCAGGGCATCCCCACACATGCAAGTAACTCAGGGTAGGTTTTCTCCCAGTCCATAATTCATATGGTGTTTTCGGCACCGATTTACTGGGGACCTTATTAAGAATATGTGCAGCTGTCTTTAAAGCTTATATCCATAAACCAAGCGGCAAAGTGGAGTGACTTAACATACCTCTTACCATATCCATAAGAGTACGATTCTGCCTTTCAGCGACTCCATTTCTTGAGGTTCTCTTGAATACTGAGCAACAATACCATTTTCCTGTAGGAACTTAGCAAAAAGTCCAGGAATTTGGCCATAAGAAGTGTATCTTCCGTAGTACTCACCACCACGGTTAGACCTTACAACTTTGATCTTTTGACCAGCTTGATTCTCAACTTCAGCTTTAAATATCTTGAACTTTTCTAGTGCCTCAGATCTTTCTTTGATAGGATAGATGTATCCAAAGCGGGAGAAGTCATCAGTGAATGTTATGAAGGAATCAAAACAATCCACTGATTTCACATTAAACGGACCATGGATATCTGTGTGAACAATTTCTAAAACTCCCGTGCTTCGATTTGCACCTTTCTTAATTCTCTTAGCATATTTCACTTTGATGCAATCAATACAATGATCCAGATCTACATCTGAGAAATTTAAAGGATGAAGAACTTGCTCCTTAATGAGACGCTCGATTCTCCCCCTCGAAATATGGCCCATACGATAGTGCCATAGTTTCGAAGAAGTCTCATTATCATAGCGTTTATGCTTGGTACTAACATTTACATTAGAGGAAGCATTAACTTCACTTATGGAATCACTTAAGGAAACAAGATAAAGTTTGTCTTGTCGGAAGGCAAGACCAACATCCTTATTGTCAAACATAATTATACATCTCTTGTTCCCAAAGTCACAGTGAAAACCATCATCATCTAAGCATGAGACGGACACAAGGTTTCGTCTCATAGAGGGTACATAAAGTACATTACGTAAACGAAGCATAAAGTCGCTATGGAGCATAAGTGAGAACTCTCCAATAGCCTCAGCCTCAGCCTCGACACCATTAGCAACTCTAATGGTTCTTTCCCCTCTTCTTAGGGTCCTCTTCGTATCGAATCCCTGTAAGGAGTTTGCAACATGAATTGTTGCGCCTGAGTCAACCCACCATGTATTGGTCGCATAATCAACATAAAGGGATTCATCAACAAAGGTTATAACATTAGTACCTTTCTTATTGAGCCATTTCATGAACCCAATTCAATCCCTCTGGACATGTCCGCCTTTTCCACAAAAGCGACATCCATTAGGATCTTTACCATCAGCATTAGGGGGTGCATCTGCATTAGGAGCTTTGTTAGGGTTCTTTTGCTGAAAGAACTTAGAAGATTGCCCTTTATCTTTAAACTGAGTAGGCTTAGGCTTCATAACATTTTTTTCTTCTTCTGAGAATGCTTGAATTGATTGACATGATCAACCTGTCCAGCTTTAAGCCTTTCCTCCTCTTGTACACATCTAGCCATCATTTCACCCATGCCCCATTTAGAATCCATCACATTATAATTGATGGTGAATAGAGAGAACTCCGTGGGCAAGGATGACATAATAAAATGGACAAGGAAACCTTCAGAGATTTCCATTCCATTGTCTTAAGTTTAGTGGCCATGTTAATTTTCATCATGATATACTCTCTCAAACTCCCAGTTGGATCATACCTTTCATCAATAAGCCTTCTAATGAGTCTTGTTGCATAAATTTTGGATGATCCCTTAAACTGGTCCTCAATCTTTCCAAGGTAACCCTTGGCAGTCTGAGAGTCTGGAACAACTCCCCTCATACTTTGAGTAATGGAGCCCTTAATAATCATGAGACACTTACGATTTGAATCCTCCCACTTAGTTTTCTCATCATCATAATCCCTTTTCAGGGCATCATAATTCTCATCACCTTCAGTAGGTGCTATAGGAGGATCATTAAGGAGGGCATAATATATATTCAGCAAAGCTAAAGTGATCTCAAGATTCTCTTTCCAAGTACCAAAATTTCTACCAGTCAACTGTTCTATGCCATTTATAATGCCGGCAATTTAAGAGGCATTAGATGTTGCAAAAGAAAACAAATGCTTTGAATAAGCATCATAATTGTATACTCCTTTCATCAATCTAGTCTACATCTGTCACATTCCAAATTTTAGATTTGGTTATGCATATCATTCATATCATCGCATCATACTTTTCCACGCAAAACCGTCGATTGAAAAGAATCGGCGAAACGCTATTTTCAAAATCCTTTTCTATTCTACTACGAGGCTCCTGCGGGAGGCATTAGTAGGACTAGTGTAGTCCACCCTTGTAGCCTAGTGGTTTCACTCAACCATTGACCCTAGGTTGTTCCCCTCGATTTTACAAAAACGTAGGAGCAAGAATCGCTCGATTCGGAGCTCGTATGGAAAAGTTACGGCCGTTTTATTAAAATAACGAAATCGGCCGCCGTGTTCGCCTCAACCGCAACAGATCCGACTAGGACCGACGAGGGGGCCCCACTTCAAAGGCCGCGCCCGCCGCCGCCTCGATTCCCGTACCCACCGCCGCCTCCCCTCGGTCCCGCCGCCCGCGGACCCCGCCTCCGCGCGCCGCCTCGGTAAGCCACCGCCGCCCCGCGATCGTCGCCGCCTTGTGCCGCCCGCCGCTGCGCGCTGCCGCGTCGCGCCGCCCGCCGCTGCCAGCCGCCCGCCGCCCGCTGTAGCCCGCGCCGCCGCGCCTCGCCCCGCCCGCCAGCGCCACCGCCGCCGCTTTCGCGCCGCTGCGCTCGCCCGCCGCCCGCGCCTTCTTCGCTGCGCCGCTGCCCGCGCAGCCCAGCTGCGTCACGCCGCTCGCGCCCGCCCAGCCCGCCTCCGCGCGCCACCGCGCTTCGCCGCCCTCGCTGCGTTGCGCGCCGTCGCATTGACGCCACCGTTCATGTGACCGTTTCCTCCTTCCTGCAGGAAAAACGCCGTCGCCGGAACCGATCACCGCCACCGTCCCGAGTTCACCGCCGTTCGTTTCCGGTGAGTCCGCAGCCGCCTTTGGATCTCAGATCAACGGTCCAGATCGGTCGTTGACCGGTCAGTCCCCAGGCGTTGACTAGTTAGACGCCCAGTTAGCGCCTAGTCAGCAGCCGCGTTGACCAGTCAACAGACACAGTTGACTGTGTATTTCTTTAATCGTTTTAGTTGGCAGATTTCGGTAGAAACTTGTAAATTGCGTAAAAATTGAACCGCTGGGACAAAAATTGCAAATAAAATATGTGTAGATTCAGGGAGTCGTTTAGAATCTTGCTGTACCATTGTTTCACACTTTTGCAGCAAGGTTTAGTGCAGTTTAATCATTTGAGTTAATGGCCTTTTTGGAGTAATTAATTCATAGAAAAAGATCCGTAACTCCAAAAATTGCGTATGATATGTCCCTGGATTCAGTGGAACAAGGGGAATCTCATCGTGAATTAAAAAGATAGGCTTATAGTAAAAACTTCTGCAGAAACTGTCTAGTGGCTTTCTGCAGTGTTTTAATTACTCGGGGAGTTTTATAATTCCTTTTTGAGTAATTCCAGTTGTTGTTGTTTCTAAATAGCAATTCCTATACTGTAGAATTTTCCCAAGATTTTACAAACAGTATACTACCGGTAGGAAATTAATTGAGTTCTAGCTCTAGTTTTGAGCACTATATTTTGCATAGTAGTTTTCCTAGCGCTAAAACTATTTTCCATGCATGCAATCGGTAGTACCATTGATTAGGATTATGTGGTGCAGCTGTAGCACCAATTCACTTGCCTTGCATACATTCATGCATCATCTTTGTTGCATATGCTTGTGGATTGTTTGTTTATGATTGCAATTGTATCGTGTATATTGTGACGAGTGAAACGCTTGCTCGTGTGTGGATTGTTCTTCCGACCGCTACAACCAAGGCAAGTAGATGCTACTTTGTTCATGATATCGTCCTACTATTTTCAATGCATTGTCGTGTATTTTGTAGATGCATGTGTAGGATGATACTATCGCTATGCTATGTCCTATTATGTGGTAGGACCCTCCTTGTAGATGAAACACCGTTGGTAGATGTGCTTAGCCATGCTATGTTGTACGAGGGCTGGGTTACATCATTGAGACTTGTTTCTAAAAGTATTGGTTTGTGAAAACTAAAACAACCTAATCAATGAATCTCCTAGGTGTGATGGTATTGATAATTTTTGGTGGTTTCATTGCGGAAAGGCACCCAGGTATCGAGAGAAATTGATTGGCTTCTTTATTTGGTAGCTTACGTGTACAACCATGTGCCAATAATGAAATGGGCGGTTGGTTGGACTTAGTAGGTTGTGGTAACCCGAACCCGCGTATCCAGAGATGTAGAATTTTGGTAGGTTGGACCGGTGCGCGTCGGGATTGGGGTGCTACTTCCCGAATAGTCTCTTCTTGGACTTCTCCCTATAATCACCCAAAATGAGAGTGATGGTACGAGTTGGGCTGGCCGAGTCACATGGGTAAAGTGTACAAACCTCTGCAGGGTGTATAATCTAATCGGTTAGCCGTGTCCCCGGTTATGGACAACTGAGTTGCTTGATATTGATTCCATGACATGTTTCTCGCTCATTCTAATTTCATAATTGTTTTAACATTGTTGGGTTAACTTAATTGGGATCTTTTCAAAGAAAATCGAAAACTGTTTATGAAAGTAGGACAAATGTATTTGCAAATGCAAGCCAGACACAGTTCCACTTGCCAAATATGCATGTAGTTGTTAGTACTATTGTCTCCATTACTAGCTCTACTTGCCATACATTCCATGTATTGACCCTTCGGGGCTGCTACGTTTCATGTTGCAGGTTATTCCGATTCTGAGTAATCGATATAGGCCACGGTACTCCACTCGGCACTTGTTCACTTGTGGGCAATTTGAAGAATGGAGGATTTACTTTATTTACGTTACTACCTGAATAATTTGAGGTAGCCTTGGGCTAAGATTTTATTGTAATAATGGTACTCTGGATCTTCGTTATTCATGATACACGGATATTTTGCTATGTTATTCATCTTATTCTATTGTGGGCCAATGAACCGATCCAGGGATTGGCATGTCACATAGAAGCCTCGGTTTTTTCAGAACCGTGGTGTTACAAGATGGTATCAGAGCCCGTGTGTCGACTGTAGGATCGTGACCTAGGATTGGATTAGGAAGCCATAGAATTACTAAAGCCTATATTAACTCTGTCTTTCATCTTATGCCTTTCACCCTCGTAAATTCTTACCATATGCTATTCTCACAGTTTCCTCTTTTTTTTACTTGATAGATGGGAGAAGTCAGGACTGAGTATGCCACCATGGAGTCACCAAGGCCCTTTGCAAGACAGTTAGCACAGCTCTCGCAGTCATTGGGATTGCCACTGCCCATGTTCAAGGGAAGAAGGTTGTACACCTAAGGATATGGAGAGGATGCATGGGAGATCACCACCTTCATATTCAGAGATGCCGCCTTACCAAACCCTGTGCACCTGATCTACACCAAGACATACTGCAAATGGGGACTTGGAATCAACTTGGCCATACATGAAGCCCTGTCTCGCCAGTGCCATAATGTCCGACACCTATTGCCAGCAGATTCACCCTACCGTGACTATGGGAGGCGTGATGAAGATGGGCACATTGTGGTTACCCCGGGCGACAGGAATAACATGCCGCCCCGTTGGAGGAACATAGAGGATGTGGAAAGGGAGAATGGAGCTCTAGTTGAGAAAGTGATGATGATAAAGGAGATTGCAGATTTTGCTAGCAATGGTATGGTGGTCCAAGGACAGGAGATTGACACCTTGCATGAAGCCATGGAAGTTCTGGAGAATGCCCTGATAGCAAGAGATGCAACCATAGCTCATCTTCATGGTACGGTGCAGGAGAACACCCAGAATATACAACAGTTGCAAGGGACCGTCCAGGAAAGGGATCAAACTATTGAAGCTATGACAGCCCAGATTGCCGCTCTCCAAGCACAGCTGAATCCGCCCTCTGATGATGACAATGGAGATGATGGCAACAATGGGGATGATGATGACAGTGGGAACGATGATGATGATGATGAGGACGAGGATGATGATGATGGAGACGATGATGGTGGAGGAGATGAAGCTGTTGCAGTTGCAGCTGAGAGTGAAGAAGAAGAGGAGGATCCTGAGGAGGTGGAGTTTGAGATCTCAAGTGATGATTCAGGAGAAGTGTACACTCCGCCGCCATGGTTGTACCGCGAACCGAAGCGCCAACGCATGAGTGCAAGGACCTACCGCAACCTCTTCAAGAAGTAGATAGAAGTCCACCAATTAGTCCACGTTAGGCAAATTCGTTAGGATTAGTCTCGATCGATGTGAAGCTTAGTTCGTGTTAGTTTAAGAGTGTTTAGTTGCTTATTTGTGTACTCCAATATCCCAGGAATTATTTGTGCGAATTTTATGAAAGAGTTATGGCGATTTTTGGTTAACATCTGTGTTATTTCGCTGCAGTTTTTCTGCTGATACAGCAGTACTGTACGATTTTTCATATTTTTCTGGTAACTGGGAAAAATATGAAAAAAATTGGGCTGATGCGAAACTCTCTGTACTATATGTGAAAAAATCAGCTAAATTTTCTGACGAGTTTAAGTCAGGCGGAAAAATTCGTGAACGCTGCTGGACTGTTCTGGCAGATTGCTGTTTTTGTTGTTTAGTGGATCAACTGTTTGGTTAACCATTGCCAACTCTTGTAAAATTATTTTAGTAGGTATATACTGCTAGGATAACCCCTGGGATGTTGCTGGATCACTTGTTTGTTGATGTGTTGCTTGCTTGTGATTGTCTGCTATTGTTTATTGTTGTTTGATCATATGCATGGGTAGAATCCTATTGTCGTAGTTGATTCTTTCTAAACTTACCTGTGCTGAACCGCAGATGCCTCCCCGCCGACAACCCACTGAGTTGGAGAAACTCATGGCAGCTCAGGCACAGCTGACCCAAGTGATGAATCAGTTCATGGCAACTCAGAACAACAACAACAACAACAATGGAAATAATCAGCCTCAGGGAGATGCTCTCACCAGATTTCTGAGGTTAAGGCCAGCTAAGTTCTCTACTGCAACGAAACCAATGGTTGCTCTCGACTGGTTGCGTTCAGTCAACAAGGATCTGGTAACTGTTGGATGCACTGATGCTGAGAAGGTGAGGTTTGCCGCTCACCTACTGGAGGGACCAGCCGCTTCTTGGTGGGACATTTTTCAGATCACCCACCCGCTGGATACTATGACTTGGGCAATGTTTGAGGAAGGTTTCAGGACCAACCACGTGTCTTCAGGAGTTCTGAGCTTGAAGAGGAAGGAGTTCCGCAACTTGCGCCAAACCAACCGCACTGTGGCTGAGTATATTGAGGAGTTCAACAACCTATCCCGTTATGCACCTGAGGATGTTGACACTGATGCAAAAAGGAGGGAGAGATTCCTGGATGGCCTCAGTGATGAGCTTTCAGTACAACTACTGGTGGTTTATTGCCCCACTTTCCAGGAGCTTATGGACAAGGCCAGGATCTTGGAAGGGAAGCACAAACAGGTGGAGAACCGCAAGAGAAAGAGCAATAATCACCACTCTGGTTCTCACCACAAGTCTCGCACTTCATATGATGGATACTCCAAGCATGGAGGGAGTGACTATGGGAGCCACGATCGCAACCGCCATGGGGGCGATGGGCATCGCCATGACAACCACAAGAGCAACCACCACAGCCACAAGGGAGGACACTCTCACCACTCTGGAGGACACGATGGACATGACCGCAACCGCGAACGCAACTTCGTGAAGAAGGATCTGAGTGAGGTGACATGCTTCAAGTGTAAACAGAAGGGACACTATGCTGACAACTGTCCGGAGAGGAAAGGACTGAAGCCAACCAACAACGAGAAGGCCACAGTGAACCACATGAATGTGGAGGAGATTCCAGATGAGCCTGACCTTGTGATTGGTAAGTTCCCAATCAACACTCACCCAACTTTCATACTTTTCGATACTGGTGCATCTCATTCATTCATATCAAGGGCATTTATGGATAAGTATAAGTTACCTACTGAGTCTATGAAAGGGTCTATTAGAGTGAGTTCACCTGGAGGAGATATGATAGCTAGTGCGGGATGCCGCGGCTTGACTGTGAGGATTGGAACACACAACTTCATTGCACATCTAATAGTGTTGGAATCACAAGGGTTGGATGCTATACTGGGTATGGATTGGATTTCTATGCATGGGGGACACATAGATTGTGCACAGCGAGCTGTTTCACTCAAAACCCCGGATGGTAAGAGAATTAGATTCAAGTCGGCTGCGCGACCGGGAAGGTGTAAGCTGAATTCTCTTAAGGGGGTTAGCATGGATACTGTGCCAGTGATTAGGGATTATCCTGACGTGTTTCCGGAAGAGCTACCAGGAATGCCACCTGACAGGGAAGTAGAGTTTCTTATCGACCTGATGCCGGGAACAGGACCAATAGCAAAGAAACCATATAAGATGGATGTGGATGAGCTGAAGGAATTGAAGAAGCAGTTGAAAGAGCAGCTGGAAAAGGGATTCATTCAGCCTAGTTCGTCGTCATGGGGAGCACCTATTCTGTTTGTGGAGAAGAAAGACAGCAGTAAGAGATTAGTGGTGGACTATCACTCGCTGAATGAAGTAACTATCAAGAAAAAATACCCCCTGCCGAACATAAATGATTTGTTTGATCAACTGGAAGGAGCAAAGGTGTTCAGCAAGATTGACCTGCGATCAGGCTACTTCCAATTGAAGATCCGGGAGGAGGACATACCAAAAACCTCCTTCACCACTAGGTATGGTTTATATGAGTATACGGTTATGTCTTTTGGACTAATGAATGCCCCGGCATATTTCATGACCATGATGAACAAGGTGTTTATGGAGTACTTGGACAAGTTCGTGGTGGTGTTTATTGATGACATACTGATATATTCCAAGGATGATGCTGAGCATGAGAAACATCTGCGACTGATTATGGAGAAGCTGAGGGAACACAGGCTGTATGCCAAATTCAGCAAGTGTGAATTCTGGATTAACACTGTTGGATTTGTTGGACACGTGGTGTCAGGAGAAGGAGTCGCTGTTGATCCAAGAAAAGTGACTGCAGTGACAGAGTGGGAAGCACCCAAGAATGCGGGAGAGATTCGCAGCTTTGTGGGACTTGCTGGATATTACAGGAGGTTCATTGAAAATTTCTCCAAGATTGCTAAGCCGATGACTGAACTTCTAAAGAAGGAGGGGAAGTTTGAATGGTCAGACGTATGTGAAGCCAACTTTCAGGAACTGAAGCGTCGACTAGTGACCGCCATTACATGCTTACGGACCTTGAAGGACTTGGGTGTCTTGTGATGCTTCTCGGCGGGGACTTGGGAGTGTCGATGCAAGATGGGAGAGTAGTGTCATATGCCTCGCGACAACTCAAGCACCATGAGCGGAATTACCCCACACACGACTTGGAGTTAGCGTCAGTGGTTCATGCGCTCAAGGTATGGAGGCATTACTTAATGGGAAAACACTGTGATGTGTACACCAACCACAAGAGCCTGAAGTACATATTTACACAGAAGGAACTGAACATGAGGCAAAGGAGATGGTTGGAACTTATCAAGGATTATGATATGAATTTGCAATACCACCCAGGAAAGGCCAATGTAGTAGCAGATGCTCTGAGTCGGAAGGTTTATGCCAATGGATTGACAATTAGGGAATTGCCCGAGGATTTGTGCAAGCAATTCAAGGACCTTAGGCTGGAGGTAGTATCTGAAGGATACTTGACAACAATGGAAGTCCAACCAACGCTACAGGATAGGATTAGGAAATCTTAAGTGGGAGACAAAGAGATAGATGAAGTAAAGGAAAAGATGAAGGAGGACCGAGCAAGGGAATTCCGCGAGGATGAGCAAGGTACCCTGTGGTATGGAGATCGTTTGTGCGTTCCCAATGATCCCAAGATAAGGAAGCTGATTCTGCAAGAAGCTCATGACTCGCCGTATTCCATACATCCGGGCAATACGAAGATGTATATGGACCTAAAGGACAGATTCTGGTGGAACAACATGAAGGGAGACATCGCAGAGCATATTGCCCTATGTGATGTATGTAGTGAAAGGCGAACACCGTGGCCAGCAGGATTGCTACAGCCATTGCCCGTGCCGGATTGGAAGTGGGATAGAGTGGGAATGGACTTTATCATAGGATTGCCCAGGACCAGGTCAGGATATGACTCTATTTGGGTAGTGGTCGACCATTTGACCAAGGTAGCCCACTTTATACCGGTGAAGACGACCTATACTAGTGCAAAGTTGGCCAAGATTTACATGGACAGAATTGTGTGCTTACATGGAGTTCCCAAGTGTATCGTATCTGATAGAGGCACCCAATTCACCTCACACTTCTGGCGCCAGCTGCACGAGTCACTTGGTACTAGACTGGAATTTAGCACAGCATTTCACCCACAGACTGATGGACAGACTGAGAGGGTGAATCAGATTTTGGAGGACATGCTGAGAGCTTGCGCTTTGGCTCATGGTTCTTGTTGGGATGAAAATATGCCGTATGCTGAGTTTTCCTACAATAACAGCTATCAAGCCAGCATCAAGACGTCACCGTTCGATGTGCTGTATGGGAAACGGTGCCAAACACCGTTGCTATGGGATGGAGTAGGAGAACGCCAGTTGTTTGGGCCTGATTTGATCAAGGACGCTGAGGAGAAGGTCGCCTTGATTAGGGACAGGCTGAAGGTAGCACAATCAAGGAAGAAGAGCTACGCAGATGCCAAGCGCAAGGAAGTGGTTCATGAGATAGGTGATAGAGCATACCTCAGAGTGTCGCCACTTCGTGGAATCAAGAGATTTGGAATTAAGGGTAAGCTGGAACCTCGGTTCATTGGACCGTATCGGGTCTTAGCACGCAAAGGAGAAGTTGCTTATCAGTTGGAGTTGCCAGAGGCTCTGTCCGATGTTCACAATGTGTTCCATGTGTCACAGCTGAAGAAGTGCCATCCGGAGATGGTAGATACACCATTGAGGGACACTGTGCCGCTAGAGGAGGTTCAGCTTGAGAATGACTTGACTGATGAGGAGAAGCCGGTCAAGATTCTGGAGACAGCGGAGAGGATTACCCGTACCAAGAAAATCAGGTTTTGCAAGGTGCAGTGGAGCCACCACACCGAAGAGGAAGCCACTTGGGAGCGTGAGGATGACATCCGAGAGGCCTACCCACACCTATTCGCTAGCCGCCCCGAATCTCGAGGACGAGATTCATCTTAAGGGGGTTAGTCTTGTCACATCCCAAATTTTAGATTTGGTTCTGCATATCATTCATATCATCGCATCATACTTTTCCACGCAAAACCGTCGATTGAAAAGAATCGGCGAAACGCTATTTTCAAAATCCTTTTCTATTCTACTACGAGGCTCCTGCGGGAGGCATTAGTAGGACTAGTGTAGTCCACCCTTGTAGCCTAGTGGTTTCACACAACCATTGACCCTAGGTTGTTCCCCTCGATTTTACAAAAACGTAGGAGCAAGAATCGCTCGATTCGGAGCTCGTATGGAAAAGTTACGGCCGTTTTATTAAAATAACGAAAATCGGCCCGGCTTCGCCGTGTTCGCCTCCAACCGCGCGCCGTATCCGACTAGGACCCACGAGGGGGCCCCACTTAAAAGGCCGCGCCCGCCGCCGCCTCGATTTCTGTACCCGCCGCCGCCTCCCCTCGCTGACGCCGCCGCGCCCGCGCCGCCGCCTGTAAGCGCCGCCACACACATGATCGCGCTGCCCGCGCTGCGCCGCGCTTTCGCGCGCACGCCCGCCCGCGCCACGCCAGCGCGCACCGGCCGCCGCCGCCCTCGCCGCTGCGCGCGCTGCCTCGCGCTGCCGCAAGGCCCAGCGCCGCCGCCTCGCGCCCGCGCAAGATTGCCGCGCGCCGCCTCGCGCTGCGTGCCGCTCGCCACCGCCGCCGTCGCATTGACCGCCACCGTTCCGGGCGCTGACCGTTTCCCCCTTCCCGTAGGAAAAACGCCGTCGCCGGAACCGATCGCCGCCACCTTCCCGAGTTCACCGTCGTTCGTTTCCGGTGAGTCCGCAGCCGCCTTTGGATCTCAGATCAACGGTCCAGATCGGTCGTTGATCGGTCGTTGACCGGTCAGTCCCCAGGCGTTGACTAGTCAGACGCCCAGTCAGCGCCCAGTCAGCAGCCGCGTTGACCAGTCAACAGACACAGTTGACTGGGTATATCTTTAATCGTTTTAGTTGGCAGATTTCGGTAGAAACTTGTAAATTGCGTAGAAATTAAACCGCTGGGCCAAAAATTGCAAATAAAATATGTGTAGATTCAGTGAGTCGTGTAGAATCTTGCTGTACCATTGTTTCACACTTTTGCAGCAAGGTTTAGTACAGTTTAATCATTTGAGTTAATGGCCTTTATGGAGTAATTAATTCGTAGAAAAATATCCATAACTCCAAAAATTGCGTATGATATGTCCCTGGATTCAGTGGAACGAGGGAAATCTCACTGTGAATTAAAAAGATAGGCTTACAGTAAAAACTTCTGCAGAAACTGTCTAGTTCTTTCCGCAGTGTTTTAATTACTCGGGGAGTTTTATAATTCCTTTTTGAGTAATTCCAGTTGGTACTGTTTCTAAATAGCAATGCCTATACTGTAGAATTTTCCCAAGATTTTACAAACAGTATACTACCGGTAGGGAATTAATTGAGTTCTAGCTCTAGTTTTTAGCACTATATTTTGCATAATAGTTTTCCTAGCGCTAAAACTATTTTCCATGCATGCAATCGGTAGTACCATTGATTAGGATTATGTGGTGCAGCTGTAGCACCAATTCACTTGCCTTGCATACATTCATGCATCATCTTTGTTGCATATGCTTGTGGATTGTTTGTTTATGATTGCAATTGTATCGTGTAGATTGTGACGAGTGCAACGCTTGCTCGTGTGTGGATTGTTCTTCCGACCGCTAAAACCAAGGCAAGTAGATGCTACTTTGTTCATGATATCATCCTACTATTTTCAATGCATTGTCGTGTATTTTGTAGATGCATGTGTAGGATGATACTATCGCTATGTCCTATTATGTGGTAGGACCCTCCTTGTAGATGAAACACCGTTGGTAGATGTGCTTAGCCATGCTATGTTGTACGAGGGCTGGGTTACATCATTGAGACTTGTTTCTAAAAGTATTGGTTTGTGAAAACTAAAACAACCTAATCAATGAATCTCCTGGGTGTGATGGTATTGATAATTTTTGGTGGTTTCATTGCGAAAAGGCACCCAGGTATCGAGAGAAATTGATTGACTTCTTTATTTGGTAGCTTACGTGTATAACCATGTGCCAATAATGAAATAGGCGGTTGGTTGGACTTAGTAGGTTGTGGTAACCAGAACCCACGTATCCAGAGATGTAGAATTTTGGTAGGTTGGACCGGTGCGCGTTGGGATTGGGGTGCTACTTACCGAACAGTCTTTTCTTGGACTTCTCCATATCATCACCCAAAATGAGAGTGATGGTACGAGTTGGGCTGGCCGAGTCACATGGGTAAAGTGTACAAACCTTTGCAGGGTGTATAATCTAATCGATTAGCCGTGTCCCCGGATATGGACAACTGAGTTGCTTGATATTGATTCCATGACATGTTTCTCGCTCATTCTAATTTCATAATTGTTTTAACATTGTTGGGTTAACTTAATTGGGATCTTTTCAAAGAAAATCGAAAACTGTTTATGAAAGTAGGACAAATGTATTTGCAAATGCAAGCCAGACACAGCTCCACTTGCCAAATATGCATGTAGTTGTTAGTACTATTGTCTCCATTACTAGCTCTACTTGCCATACATTCCATGTATTGACCCTTCGGGGCTGCTACGTTTCATGTTGCTGGTTATTCCGATTCTGAGTAATCGATATAGGCCACGGTACTCCACTCGACACTTGTTCACTTGTGGGCAATTTGAAGAATGGAGGATTTACTTTATTTACGTTACTATCTGAATAATTTGAGGTAGCCTTGGGCTAAGCTTTTATTGTAATAATGGTACTCTGGATCTTCGTTATTCATGATACACGGATATTTTGCTATGTTATTCATCTTATTCTATTGTGGGCCAATGAACCGATCTAGGGATTGGCATGTCATATAGAAGCCTCAGTCTTTTCAGAACCGTGGTGTTACAACATCAGATTTGGCCAAAAATAGACATGATAAATAAAATTTTGTGATCAAAACATCTGCAATCAGCCTTGGCCATAATGACAGATATAAGCCACACTTAATTAAATCCTCTCATATATATGGAATTCTTTTATCAATTTGGAACACATCAGCTTTGGCTAGAAGTGAACCAGACCAATAAAAAATTCATGGTCAAAATGTCCATCAATCAACTTTGGCCAGAATGATAGACATAAGCCATGCTTAATTTGAGGATTTACAAACTTTATTTTGCAGCAAAACATTATCATCACAATGTATTTGAAAAATAACACAAAAGAACCAATTAAACATGATAAACACATTAAAATTGCTTAAGTGAGGTACATAACTGCATGAAAAAAGAATAATTTGTCACATAATTATGTTCCATAATTAACATAATAAAATATGCAAAAAAATTAGCCCCAAAAACTATTTATATATAAACCCTAACTCTTATATCTTAGATTTTAAAGAAAAAGAAGAAACATTAGTTTCAGACAGTCAAAACTGAACCCATAAAGGATTTGGCCCAGTCCCCTTTTTCTTTATTAATAAAGGAAAACTAAAACAAAACTTTTGGACTAGGCCAAGAATAGCCCAGTCTCCCTTGCCTCACTGCTAGGCCCGGTTCAACTATTTGGGGGCGTTGGATGAAATCCAACGGTTGAGGTGGCGCCCGGTCAGCACGAAGCTGACGCGAGACATCCCCCCCAGCCCTAGCCCCCATTTCACCCTCCCTCCTTTTCCTCTCTGCCTCCCAAGCCGCGAGCGAGAGAGAGCAAACGACGGTGGCGGTCGCAGTGGAGAAGGAGAACGACGTCGGTGAGCGCCTCTCACCGGATTCGCGTGGAGCAGCGCGCGGCTTCGTCGAGTGGTGCTTGTCGGTGCCCGTTTGCGTCACGACAGCGAGCGCACGGGCGTCCCCGCAACGACATTGACGACGCAGTGCCAAGTCCAGCGCCGCGGTGGGATCCTGCACCGACAAGAGCGCGAGGAGACATCACCACTGACCGGTGTGGTGGACGGCGAGGTCGCACGAGCACGAGCCTGAGCGTTTTTGCCGACTTAGTAGGTCGGCTCCGGCGCCGCCATGGCCAGCGACGGCGACGAGGACCTTAAGGTACACGTCCACCACCTCTTTATCATTAGATTAGGGTTAGAGTTCGTCCAATTTGGGAATTAGAGTTAGGGTTCATTAGTAATTGGGGAATTTAGGGTTAGGGTTCTTCGATTCGATGAACTAGGGTTAGGGTTCTTCTGGAATTGGGGATTAGGGTTAGGGTTCTTCACCAACAACTCAAATCCCCACATAAAAATTGCATAAAAGCAACCCTAGCACATGTTCTTGATCAGATAGAACTTAAACTCATTACTCCAGCTTCAAATTGATACAGACGCGAGTTTTGCTAATTCCCTACTAAAAAATAGTTGCAATCGAATGTGGAAAATCTCAGTTGCATCCTACTCACCATCATAAAATTACTCGGTTGCAACTACTTTCAACTAATAAACATCCAAAATCTCAGTTCTCGCAACTAAACTCATTTGCAACTCCACTTGCAACTAACTAATGCCGGCCAGAAAAATCTCAGTTACAACCCGGCTTGAAACTATAGAACTTATTTGCAACTCCCTTACAACTAGAAAAATCTCAGTTGCAACTCCACCTGCAACTGAAAAACTATCTCAATTATAACTCTGCTTGCAACTAGAAAAATCTCAGTCACAACACCCAATACAACTGGAGAAAAATTTATCCACTTTCATATGGAAAATATCTCAACTACAATCTCACCAATGCCTAATAAAAATTTAAAAGAAATTTACTTTAAATGCACATAAAAGAAAACACAAAAAAAACTACAAACACAAAGAAAATTACTTTAAATGCACATAAAATAAAATGGACACAAGAGCCCATGCATGCGTACGAAAAGCCCATGCTACCGCTCGTGGAAAGAGGAATCGCTCCAGAAAGGTTCTATCGACAACACCACCCGACGATAGCTACAGTAATCTTGGCATGTCAGATCCAATGGCTGCTGCATCGACCGAGCCCTAAGCTAATTCCAAGATAGCTCAGAATTTGCAATTTCCAAATAAAAATTACGAGGGCCATTCAACACGGGTACTCAATTGCAATAGTAGTTGAAACTCCCTCTATACCATCATGGTAGAAGGCCAGTTGCCCGTCGAGATACAACTCGAGGCTAAAAAGACAAGAAACATGGAACACGGTCCTCGGTTGCAACCCTAGTTACAAAGTCCCTCTCTATACCCTTAGGGGATAAGTCCAGTTGCGTGTCGAGATACAACTCGAGGGAAAAAAACATAACGATCATTCAATCAGGGAGAATGCCAAAAAACTGCGTGTGGAGATGCAACTCGAGGCAAAAAAGACAAGAAACAACATGGTACTCAACTGGAAAGTTGAAACACACATTCCTTAGTTGCAACCCTAGTTGCAACTCCCTCCCTCTATCTTCATGGAGAAGTTTAGTTGCTTGTCAAGTTACAATTTGAGACTCACAATCCTTAGTTGCGACCCTAAATGCAACTCCCTATCTATACCAAGTTGCAACTAGAGACTCATAGTCCAGTTGCAACTCCCACTATATATCATCAGGGAGAAGCCAGTTGCATGTCGATATGCAACTCAAGGCTAAAAATACAAAAGAACAACACAATCCTCATTTTCAACCCTAGTTGCAACTTCCTCTCTTTACCATTAGGGGAGAAGGCCAGTTGCATGTCAAGTTGCAACTCGAGGCTCACAGTCCAGGGGTTGCAACTCCCTCTATACCATTAGGGGAGAAGGCCAGTTGCGTGTCAAGTTGCAACTCGAGACTCACAAACCTTTGTTGTATCCCTAGTTACAACTCTCTCTCTATACCATCAAGGGAGAAGGCTAGTTGTGTGTTAAGTTGCAACACGAGACTCACAGTCCAGTTGCAACCCTAGTTGCAACTCCCTCTCTATACCATTAGGGAGAAGCCGGTTGCGTGTTGAGATGAAACTCAAGGCTAAAAGACAAAAGAACAACACGGTCCTCAGTTGCAACCCTAGTTGCAACTACCTCTCTATATCATCAAGGGAGAAGGCCAGTTTCGTCTTAAGTTGCAACTCGAAACTCATAGTCTAGTTGTAACCCTAGTTGCAAACTCCCAATCTATACCATCAAGGGGATGATGGCCAGTTAAAAGTCCACTTTCATGTCGAGATGCAACTCGAGGCAAAAAAAGACAAGGACCATTCAAGACGGTAGTCACTTGCAACTCTCTTTATACCATCAGGGAAGAAGGCCAAAAAATTGTGTGTCGGGATGGAAGTCGAGACTCCCAGTCCAGTTGCAACCTAAGTTGCAACTCCCTTTCTATACTATCAAGAGAGAAGTCCAGTTGCGTGTCAATATACAACTTGAGAAGAAAATCCAGTTGCGTGTCAAGTTGCAACTCGAGACTTACAGTCCAGTTGCAACCCTAGTTGCAACTCCCTCTCTATACCGTCAAGGAAGAAGGTCATTTGTGTGTCAAGGTACATTTGAGACGAAAGTCTAGTTGCGTGTCGAGATGCAACTCGAGGCAAAAAAAAGACCATTCAACACGTTAGTTAGTTGAAAAAACCTAGTTACAACTCCCTTTCCTATAAAATTAAGGAGAATGCAAGTTGTGTATCGAGTTACAACTCAAGGCTACACAATCCTCATAGTTTAAAAAACCAAACCGGTGACCGAACCGGTGAGGTCCTCGGTTCACGGTTCACTGGTTGGACCGCTGGTTCAAACCGGTTCAATGTTGGTTTATTAATAAAAAATATGAAGAGAAAAGTACTAATCTGTTAGAAAAGATAAACATATTTCGAGTATACGTGAAGTATTTTGACACAAACATTGGTCGGTCCAGTTGGCTAGCCCATAAAAACCTTTGTTGGTGCGAGCTGGAAGGTTTTGGTATCAAATCCCGACCTCTGCGGGACATTTTCTTCTATAGATGTTTTTTATTGGTCGGACCGCCGACCGGTTTTCCACTAAACCACTGGTTCGGCCTTTTTTTTGTCTGGTTTTTCCTGGTTCGTTAGCTGGCCGGTCCAATGCGCTTAAAAAACCTTTAAGGCCTTTGGTTCCGGTTTTTTCCCGGTTTAACCAGTGAACCGGTCCGGTTTTTAAAATTATGGTTGCAACTCTTCCTCTATACCATCAGGAGCAAAATTCGATGATGCAACTCGAGGCTATAAAAATACAAGGACCATGGAACAGAGTCGAGATCAATATATATGCTAAAAACAAAAAAAAACAAAAAGGGGATCATCAGACTTGTTGCCTTGCTACCCACCGTGTCTACGTGAGGCCAGCGAGCCTCTCTACTACGCGGACAAATTCGACCAAAAAAAGCACGAGAAAAAATAAAAAAAATACTGGATCAAAAGGAAAATGAAGAAAAGATATGTTCCAACACAGCTCACCCACCGATCTACAACGAAAAAAGGGATAGAAAACAAAATCCCACCTCGGAGCAAACAAAATTGGATCGCTTTTAAAAGAAAACATCGAACAAAAACCGGTCCGCTAAAAACAACTCAGGCCTCAGACAAACACAACGCAAAGCAACTAAAAGATGAGCATCTTCTAAGAAAAAATACTCCCTCCGACCCATATTAATTCACTTAGATTTGTCTACATTCGGATGTATATGTCTAAATATATCCGAATGTAGACAAATCCAAGTCAATTAATATGGGTTAGAGGGAGTACGAAAAATTGATTTGAAGTGGCCACTAGCTAAAATTCTTAGTAAATTTGATTTGAAGTACAACAAAATCTCAATTGCAAAAGCCTAATTGCAACTCCTAGATAAGCATCTAAATAACCAAAAAAAACTACGGACCCACTTCTAATAATAAACGATAAGACATCCACTCGTCACGTTCAAAAAAAGAAAAAAATTGGAAAACAAATAAACAAAGAGAAAGAAAGCTAACCAACGTTTACACAGAATCTTGGCCCCTGTCCCAACCTCCGACCCAACTACAAACGACCCAGAAAACAACACACTCCAAAAGAAAAATCAACCCCCCGCCGAAACAGCTCAATCTAGACAACACGGATATTGATGCGCGGGATATAATCAGACGGTGACAGAGTTGACTATGCTGTAAGTTAATAATTCTCAGCTAGCTGAGAAATAGCAAATCCCATAATTAATTATCGGGACCCGGGTTCTCCTTAATATTGCCTAATTGCATCGTACCTTTGCCATGTCATGCATCATACATGCATCATGTCCATTTTTTGTCGTAATATTAAATAGTATATCCGGGGTTTCTTTTAACGCTTTGCTTCATGGACTAGACGGATGAGTTGGCGCGAGTGTCGACCCGATCTTAGGATGAACCATCGGCAATATTTTCAGGTGAGCATTCTTCCTATTTCTACCTATTTTATAATTATAGTCTTTACTTCCTTCTGTTAATCTATTGTTATCTATGTTATGATGCTTTAGATTCCGTATCCATTTATATATCCTTGCAGCATTTATATTGCCTTGGACACCACCTATTACCTGTTGTTTGGTAGATATTCGTCCTTGCGAGTCGTAGTTGCTTGCTCAGGTGCTGCTTCGCGTCGTCGATGTTCCACTGATGTTGGGTGTTGGCATATTCATAAATATGGAGATGATTATGGTTTTAATTACAGTTTTTTAATTAAATATTAAAATTGATATAATTAATGAAGAGACACCGGTAGGTAATAGTTGAGATTTGATTGTTAACCGCCCACTTGTGTCCACCTACGACCCGAGTTCTTGACACCTGTTTCGAGACTGAGCTCGCTAACCACATGTGGGGTGTGTGGACACCCTATCGGCTTAGTACCTGATTTCAAAGTAATGTACTGGGGGCCACAAACTAGTTTAAAGTTTTTATGCCACGTTATGCCATGTATGATATGTTATGCCATGTTTATTACCTGTTGCTGGGTGAGTGTTTATTACTGTTGCGTAGATACGGCACTTTGTCACGGGAATATATTGTCTATGGCCTCTGCTCTCGTGCAAGTGTACGCAACCCTAGAGTCCGTACGAGGAGGATTAGCTATACCTCGTACGGGTAGCTCTTTCGGGTGGCCCCCATGTGCTTGCTTTGGGTTTGGGAAAGCGTCGTGTCCTAGGCCCCGCCGACATACCTATGGAACTATGTTAATTGATCTGGCAACAAGGGTCGAAGTGCGTGTAGAAAAATTTGGTGCACCCCTGCAGGGTTAAATCTTTTCGAAAAGTCGTGTCCACGGTTATGGACGACTTGGAGCACAATATCTCAATCATAGACAACTATAACTAAAGTTTACTGTTATAAATTGACTTATATCTGATATGACTAGTAAGTTGAATAACCACCATGGAAAGAATGAATAAAACTGTCAATCGTGTGAGTTTCCTCGGCTTGACTTCCTCGTTTGGTCTCGAGGGGGAAATACCAGGATGGGTATGTTTGTTGGTAGTGTCAGGTCGGATCCGAATAGGTCTTTCTCATCTTTCTCTAATAGCCGACAGTTGTATCGAGTCTCTATAAATTGTTTAGTGCATGCTTCGCTGCCGCTTCAGTCCACAATACCTATGTAGGCGTGGACCGCCAAATTATAAGACTCGCCGTGTACTGGCATCAGTACTGACCGCTCTCTTTTTCCTTTGCCTTTGCCGGCACCCTTCTATTTAATCAGGTTTGAGGTCGACGTTGTTAGCAGGGTTACCCTTCCGGCTTGACCTGGGCAGGGTTATGGACGCCATTGGTTATTCTTCGGGGCTCTTAGCTCAATTTGCATCTTGTCCTTAGTCGGATGTTGTATCGTTTTCAAGGTGATTTGGGTCTTTGTAACGTATGTTTGTATTCTTGACTCATCGAGTCGCTGTTGTATATATATGTTATGTGGGTTCCATCATGGACTAATGTGTAATGGTATTACTTCGTTTTCCACCCGCACGAAAGTGCCTGGTGGGCACCTTTGAATCATTTTTATGCGGGTTTGGCGTGAATCGCTAAAACTTGCATAGGGTCGATTCGAGGGTGTTACAATGCGTATCATAGAGAACCGCCAACGGGGTACCCCTTGCACATGGTACATAGCTATCCCATAACCAAAATGACAAGGCAAGCAGACAATGAGCATCTCAGCGATCGTTTTTTTACTATTTGCATAGATTTTTATTGAGGATGCTTCACAGATAGCTCATTATGGTGATGTTGCAAGTTTCCACCATGATTAGGCATGGCTTAGGCTAGCGGCCCAGGCGTTTCTCTAACACAAAATACATAACTCCATGCACTTACAAGCTTCCTCTTTATTTCATACAGGTGACATTCATAGACAAAAGAGCATGATATCAACTGTGTACAAAGTACAGGTACAATGTTGAAAACGTTCCCCATGACAGCATGGTTCTGCTAATTCCAACGTATAAGTGCAAGTGTCGTGGGAATGACCACGGCAGATGCTGCAATCGGCAGCGAGTAGTAGAACGAAGGGCAAGGGCGGCCAGCCATCTGCGGTGCGAGATGAGGGTGGAGACACAGGGTTTTACCCAGGTTCGCCCCCCCGGAGGGTAAAGACCTACTCCTGCTAGATTGTATTATGATGAAAGTACAAAGGGGCGAACTCGACGGCTAGGCGGCGAGTCGCTTGGGTGGATGATGGAACGTATCCTCTACACGCCCTGTAGGGAGGTTTATATAGACTCACCCCCTAGGGTTTACATATCTCAACGAATCGATTAAGGCTTGACTTTCGTTTAACCTAATCCATTGGGCCTATCTATTCTCCTAGGCCTCCGACTTCGATCGCTTGGATCCACGCGAGCCTTGATCGATGGCAATCCTCGAGCCCACTCGCGGTTCCTAGGCGATCGAAGCGTCATGTTGGATACACCCCAGTAGGCATATCCCCATTAGTAGTCCCCGAGGCCGTCGTCGATTGGGCGCAGGTGTTCGTTGGCAGTCGGAGTATACGGGTCCAATGCGGATGCCCATTCGAATCGGTGGCGGGTTCCTGAAATAAAGGAAAAAACTAATTACTCTGGTCGCAATGACAGTGGTTAATCGGGTCGCAGCTCGGCGAACGGGTCGGCGAAATATCTAGTCACTGTTGTAGTGATTGGGTCGGCGAGTCGAATGGATGAAGTTGGACCATCAAACGCAGTCAAAACTAGCCGTTGGGGCAATCCAACGGTAACTATGGCGTAATCACCGCGTAGTAACGACTCCCTGATTTGGTGGGTAACAACCGCTATATAAAGGAAATGGTAGGCGATCGGGGACTCATTCCTTTGCCACTTCCTCCGATTTCGCCCATCTCTGTTCTCCTCCGCATCGCGATCCAACCGATCCAAAATCCCCCGACCTCCACGAACCTCTCCGCCAATGGCCCCCTCCACCGAACCATGGGGCAGGTCCAAGTGCACAAGAGCGCTACTGGCATCCTTCGAGGAGGTCGGGATCCTGCGCGCTGGCAGGTGGCGCATCCCCGCGGCCGGAGAGGTGACTCCGGATCCGCGTGAGGGAGAATTCGTTTGCTTCACCAGCCATCTGGAACGGGGGCTGGGGTTCCCCACGTCTCACTTCTTCCGGCGCTTCTGCGCGTTCTACGGGATTCAGTCGTCGGACCTAGGCCCGCACAACATCGAGCAGCTCGCCATTTTCGTGGCGTTACGAGTGATACAGGCTGCAGCGTGCCATACAATGGAAAGATTTGTTCCACGGAAGGATCAGTCGCGAAGAAGCAGGCAGCCCAATGCTTGCCGCGGGTGGCCTGGTGTTTCAGTTGAAGTCGAAGGCCTCCTTCTTTGACCTGATGCTACCGGCCAAGGCGGCGAATGAGTGGAAGAAGTCCTGGTTTTACGTCACCGAGGCGACTCCAAACGGCGAGGTGGCGATCCCAAGGTACTCCGCCGACCGGCCCGAACCGCGCCGACTCCAAGTCGGCAAGCTCCCAGTAGACCAGCGGATGGTCGTGGATGAGATGCTTCAAACCATCCGCGGCCTGAAGAACAAGGTTCTTCAGACCATCAATTTGTATAACTGTTGGCTCGGGCGGCGACTCGTTCCCCTGGCCCGCCATGACCATTACATGTACGAGTACACGGGCCGGGAAGACTCGACGAAATCCTGCCTCGACGAGTGGAAACTCGAGGACTACGTCCCGGCGCTGAAGAAGATCACCCAGGCAGTGTACCTGGACGCGAAGGATGGGGTCGCCCCTACACCGCGAAGCATCCAGCCCCGACGGTAAGTCACTGTCTATCATTCGCAGTCGCAGTTGATGTTGTCGCGATCATACTGATATTGTCCCATGCCTACTGCAGTTATTTCAAGTGGTGGAAGGGTGGCTTCCGCCCGCGGACGACGAGAACTCAAGATCGTCCGTCCAGGATGGGGGCGAATCGCCTCCTGCCAAGGGCAGCGTTGAGAGCGACAGGAGCGACGATGACGACGAGTCCGAGGAAGAGGTCGCCCCACTGGTTCGCAAAACTCGCAGGCAGCGTCAGCGCAAACTCGAGGCTAGTAGAAGCCTTGAACGCCATGACGATGACGACGACGAGCTTCCCGAGCACACCTCGCGTCACGAAGCCACTCCGTCGAAAAAGAAGAATAAGAAGGAAGTGAAGGCCCCTCCAAAGAGGAAGACGAAGCCGGCGAAACAGGCATCTCCGCCTCGTTCGGCGAGTAGTTCCGACGGCACCAGCCTGGCCAGGGATGAAGCGCCACAGACGACGGCAGCACCGGTTGCCACTGCCGCCCTGAGTGAGGTACCTCTAGCCTCGCTGCCCCCCCCCATTCGCCCTAGTCTCTGGGTTGGGGGCTGCTCCAGCCGCGGCAGCTTCGCCTCCCAGGAGAGCTCCTACCGAGATCGTTTCGGAGGCTCCTATCGCGGCCTCGTCAACGAAGAGGCCGTCCGTGTCTTGGGCGCATGATGCTCTGGAGATGGGCCTCAGTCGGAAACTGGGCCCCGAACTGGAGAAGTCGGCTAGCATCCGCACGGGGCTGTGGTTCATACCAGTCACCAAGTGAGTTTTGTTCACCTGCCTTGCTTTTCATTGTACTCGGACCACTTTGCTCATGTAATCAATTTGCAGGACTGGAGTTAAAAAGATAGGCCACCCGTCCGTGGCCAAAGTGCCGCCAGTCGTCGCCGAGGAGGACCCCTCTCGGAAGAGGAAGGCTGATGAGGTCGCTGCCCCCACAAACAGTGCCAAAAAGGCCAAGGGCGACAACGTCGTCACGGTGTCTGACGACACGACGACTGCTCCGAGTGATCCTGCGATGGAGGCAGCCTTGACGATCAAGGAGGGTGCTTCCTCGCCTGGGGTGGCTGAGCCAACCTCTTTTGGTGCCGGCGCATCCATCGCGACCTTCCCCCGCTTCATGGCCAGAGCGGCTATGGCGAGTGGTACCACGCCATCCAGCCGCTTACCTGGGGTCGCCGAAACGGAGATCGAGTAGCGTCGCGGCCACACTCTGGCTCTTCTCGCATCCGTGGACGCGCTACAGCTTCATGGCATGATTGGCGCAGCCATCCAGGTATGTCCAGTCCCCGAGGATCGGGCCACTGAATTGGAGTGGTCAGATTATTTTGGTGTTTTGTTTTCATTTCTCGCGCCCAGTCCCTGAGTGCGCAGTCGCTGAATTTCAGCGGGTGGGCTCTTAGGATTTTTGATCTCCAGTCCCCGAGTGTCCAGTCGCTGAATTTCAGCGGGTGGGCACTTAGGATTTTTGATCTCCAGTCCCCGAGTGTCCAGTCGCTGAACTTCGGCGGGTGGGCACTTAGGATTTTTGATCTCCAGTCCCCGAGTGTCCAGTCGCCGAACTTCAGCGGGTGGGCACTTAGGATTCCGTTGTTGTTAACTATTTGACTTTTTCACAGGGTTTGTAGCGTGAATCAACCAATCGGCTCGCTGCGAAGTGTCGCGCAGAGAAGGATCTTGTTGCCGTCCAAGAGGCAAACCAGGCACTCCAGGCGACTGCTGCGAAGGTAGAGGAGGTCCGTTAGGGCCTTGTCCCGGCGAGTGACCTGAAGGCGGCGCAATCTGCGTTGAGTTCGGCTGAGAAGCGGATCGCTGACCTGGAGCGCGAGCTTAAGGAAGCGAAGGAGGAGGCGAGTTCGGCGGATGGGCGAGCCAAGGCTGCTGTTATGGCCGCCGCTGAAGAGCGTAAGGTCTCTGACGCCCTCGTTGCTGGTCTACAAGACGACTACTCCTCTCTTTAAAGCTTCATCACGGGTCTCTGCCGTCCTTTGATTGGTAAGTGTGCCTACCTCTGCCTGTAGTAGCTGCATCGCGTGATCTTTGTTGTACTCACTGCCACCCTCTATCCACAGGTTGGATTATCGATAGCTCGGAAGAGGCGCAGTCGTACGACGTGCGGCAGTGTGTGGCAACTCTAGTCGACTCGGCCACATTGTCCGCGGCTTGCATTCGGACGTATCTTCAGGAGATGTCGCCCACGGAAGTGATTCCCAGCGACCTCGTCAAAGTGTGGCGGTATCTGGAGAAGGCGCCGTCAGTCGTCGAGTTCATGACGCGGTCGGCGTTCCGGCGTGGGGCGGCAATGGCTCTTAGCCTTGGGCTCGCCCACTTCCCGGAGGATTTCGATCTGGACGACGTGACGAGTGGCTACCCATCGTCGACAGGCTCGGTGGAGATTGCCAAGGTGCTGAAGCTGACGGACCGTGCCGCGGTATACTCCGATCGTCTCTGGGCGATGGGCGACCTCCTTCCCTATCAGGAGACGATCGTCGCGCCCAACGACCCCGAGCCGCCGCACCGGGACTTCAAGATCGAGCAGCCTTTCCGTGCGGCGATGGCGGGTGAGTTGACGACGTACCCATCGAACCCGTACACTCCCTTTATTCTCAACCGCAAGGGTGCCGGCGAGTCGACATCGAAGCCTGCGGAATAAAACATTGTGCCCTGGGGCATTAGTAGCAGTTCGGCCATTGGGCGCAACTTGTATTTTGTAACAACTTTGGTCTGCTATAATGGGATTTCGCGTTATTTTGTGAATTGTCTTGCGATTGTGATTGATGATTGAACGAGTCCCCGAGCGCGTCCGCCCTTTTTATGGGGTTTACCTCGTTTGTTATGTGTTTGTGGTTTTAAACGTTTTGTTATTGAGGTCGACTACTTGAGCTTGGTAAGCCGATCAGGCGACTCCATGAGTGCTCTTTACTTCACCGTTTTCCCTTGCGCGAATGAGGTCGGGTGGCCGAGTCCCCAAGCGTGGTACTTGGTTGTTCTAGTCGCAGCTCTAGGGTGGGTGAGGACTGGGCGCGTTAGAGTGAGCTCATCACTCCTGCACGCCCGTCCGGTCGCATGGCGAGTCCTGGGCACGCTCTCATACTTGGCGTTTTCCCTAGCCGCTCGAGCTTAACTGGTCGTCAGTCCCCGAGCGTGGTATTTGGCCGTTTGAGTCGCTGTGTTGAGGATGCGGAGGATCGTGGTCGTTGTGAGGAGCGAGGGCAGTTGTCTTGGCTCGTTAAGCCAGTCGAGCTAGGCGACTCCAATGGGGCTCCGGGTAGGCGTTTTTCGTGGACGTGGCGAGTCCTGGGTGACCCAGTGCCCTCGTAACGCACTACTTGGCCATGCCGGTCGCTTTACCAGAGGTTGACTTCTGCAGTGAGCTTGACGTTGTTATTACGAGTGCGAGTGGCACAAGACATGGAGAGTAGACGCAATTTGCATAACCGATATATTTTATTTCATAGCTAGTGGGGGGTACATGTATGGAGTTCTAGGATTAGAACTTCCGTAGGAGGTTTACATTCCACGGTCACTTGACGTCGAGTTTCCCATCTCCGCGGACGTCGGTGAGGTAGTAGGCGTCGTTGCCGAGTACTCGCCCGATGGCGAATGGTCCCTCCCACGGGGGAGAGCTTGTGCATGCCCTTCTTGTCCTGGATGAGGCGTAGCACCAGGTCGCCTTCCTGTAAGGTGCGAGTTTTCACCCGCCGGCTATGGTAGCAGCGGAGTCCTTGCTGGTAGATGGCAGTGCGGGAGCGAGATAGGTCGCGTGCCTCGTCGAGTTGGTCGACTCCATCCTGACGTGCGAGTTCATTCGCAGCCTCTGTGTGGTGGACGACCCTTCGCGAGTCGTGCTCTAGGTCGGTGGGCATGAATGCCTCGGCGCCATACACCATGAAGAAGGGGGTGAACCCTGTCGACCTGTTGACCGAGGTGCGGATACCCCAGATGACGGAAGGTAGCTCCTCGACCCAGCACCCGGCGGTGCGCTCGAGTGGTCCTTGGAGCCGCGGCTTCAGGCCGTGGAGGATGCTCTGGTTGGCCCGTTCCGCCTGGCCGTTGGACTCCGGGTGGGCGAATGACGCGAGGTCGAGTCGGATGTGATGTTCCTCGCAGAACTCGGCCATGGCTCCTTTGGCGAAGTTGGTGCCATTGTCCGTGATGATGCTGTTTGGGAACCCGTAGCGCGATATATGAGCTCGCGTAGGAATTTGGTGGCGGTCTTCCCGTCGCATTTCTGGACTGGCTTGGCCTCTACCCACCTTGTGAATTTGTCGACCGCGACCAGGAGGTGGGTGTAGCCGGAGGGGGCCTTTTTGAAAGGGCCTACCATGTCCATACCCCACACGGCGAATGGCCAGGTGATGGGGATCGTATTGTGCGCTGAGCTTGGCACGTGTGTCTTCTTGGCGTACTTCTGGCACCCGGCGCACCGCTGGACAATGTCGATGGCGTCTGCGTGTGCGGTGGGCCAGTAGAAACCGTGCCGCATAGCCTTTGAGACCAGAGAGCGGGCGCCGGCGTGGTGGCCGCAGTCGCCGGAGTGGATGTCGTGGAGGATTTTGCGTCCTTCAGCGGGTTGGACACAGCGTTCGAACACGCCGGTCATGCTGCGCTTGTGGATCTCGCCATCGATGATGACGAAGGATTTGCAGCATCGCGCTATCATCCGGGCGTCTGTTTCGTCTGCTGGCAAGGTGCCTCCCTCTAGGTAGGCGATGTAAGGCCTAGTCCATTCTTCTGGCTCGGCGATGAGTGCGACCAGGGCTGCCTCTGGTTGCATCGGGACTCCGATGTCGATCTCCCTTGGGGGAGAGACGGACGGCTTGGTTGTCGTGTCGAGGAAGACGCCGGCAGGTGGTGCGAGTCGAGCCGACCCGATGCGAGAGAGTGTGTCGGCCTCCTCGTTCTTCCGCCTGTCAATCCACTCGATGGAGTAGCCTGCGAAGTGTCCGCCCAGCTTGTCCACTGCTTGGCGGTATGCCGCCATGGTGGGAGGCAGCGTCGCGGTGCCGCGACTTGCCCATCGGCAGGTCGAGTCTCCATAGCAGCGCAGGCGGTTGACATTCATCTCCTTGGCAGATCGCATGCCGTGGAGTAGTGCCTCGTACTCGGCCATGTTGTTGGTGCAGGGGGTGAAGTCGAGGCAGAGGACGTAGCGGAGCTTGTCGCTTCGGGAGGTCGGACGATCCTGCTCTGCTGGCCGTGCATTCTTGGAGCCGTCGAAGTGCAGGCTCCAATAGTGGAGGTATGGCAGCTTTTCTGGCTGCTGGGCCTCTTCCCAGTCGGTGATGAAGTCCGCGAGAGCCTGCGACTTGATCGCTTTGCGTGGATCGTAATTGATGTTGTGGACGCCGATTTCGACGTCCCACTTGGAGACTCGCCCGGTCGCCTCACGGTTGCGGATGATGTCCTGCAACGGTGCTGAGGAGACGACCATGATCGGGTGCTCCTGGAAGTAGTGCGGTAGTCGCCGCTGTGCTCTGAAGACCGCATATACCAGTTTCTGGTATTGCGGGTATCGCTGGCGCGACTCGGTGAGGACCTCGCTGATATAGTACACCGGTCGTTGTACTAGGCGCTCCTTTCCTTCCTCTGGCCGCTCGACGACTATGACGGCGCTGACGACGCGCTCGGAAGCCGTGACGTAGACCAGCATGGGTTCTTTGTCGACGGGGGCGGTGAGTAGCGGTGCTGCGAGTAGCACCTTCTTTAGGTCACGGAGCACGTCGCCCGCCTCCTTGTCCCACTGGAAGGTGGGGTTCTTGCGCATCAGGCGGTATAGGGGAATCGCCTTTTACCGCCGTCGGGGATGAAGCGGCGAGCCGCGACTTCGCTGGCAGCCACGGGCGTCGCAGGCACTCGGGTTTGCCGAGTCGAGCGATTGTGTCGATCTTGGTGGAGTTCGCCTCGATCCCACGCTTGGAGACGACGTAGCCCGGTAGTTGTCCTGCTGGTACACCGAAGGTGCATTTTCCTGGGTTGAGCTTTATCTTGTATTTCCGCAGGTTGGCGAATGTTTCCGCCAGGTCGGCGAGTAGGTCGCCCTGGCGAGCGGACTTCACTACCACGTCGTCGATGTAGACGTGGATATTGCGGCCAATTTGGCTCGCAAGGCAATCCTGCATGCACCGCCGGTAGGTCGCCCCGGCGTTCTTGAGGCCGAAGGTCATGGCGGTGTAGCAGAAGGCTCCGAATGGCAGGATGAACGTCGTCTTTTCCTTGTCCTCGACAGCCATTTTGATCTGGTTGTACCCAGAGTAGGCGTCGAGGAAACACAGCGACTCCGAGCCCGCGGTGGAGTCAATTATTTGGTCGATCCGTGGGAGGACGAATTGCTCCTTCGGGCAGGCGCTGTTTAAGTTTGTGTAGTCGATACACATCCTCCAGGTCCCATTTTTCTTCTCGACCAGGACTGGGTTTGCCAGCCACTTGGAGTATTTTATTGGCCGGATGAAGCCTGCAGCGAGTAGACGCTGCACCTCGTCGGCGATGGCTCGGCGGCGCTCTTCATTGAAGGGCCACAACGACTGCTTGACGGGTCGCACTTTGGGGTCGGTGTTGAGTTTGTGCTCAGCGAGTTCCCTAGGGACACCAGGCATGTCAGAGGGCTTCCATGCGAAGATGTCCATGTTCTCACAGAGGAACTTGATGAGTGCGCCTTCCTATGCTGGTCTCATGCCCGTCCCGATCGTCACCGTCGCCTGGGACCAGCTCGACGGTGCGGGTGTGCGTCGTTGCCTCGAAGGCTGAGGTGTTGACGCCCTCCGAATTGGGCTTCTTGAGTATGGTGGGGTCGTCGTTGTTGACCCCACTTGCGTACTTGGCGAGCTCTTCGGCGTGGTTGGCCTCTGCCGCGATGACGGCGTCGGCGAGTTCGGCTCCTTTTTTCCTTTCGGCCATGTCGGGTCGCCGTTGATGGTGATGACGCCGCGGCCGGGGAGCTTCATCGCGTTGTACGCGTAGTGGGGCGCTGCCATGAACTTGGCGAGCGCCTGGCGCCCCAGGACGCAGTGGTAGGGGTTGTCGAAGGGTACAAGCTCGAAGACGATCCGCACGGTGCGGAAGTTTGCTGGTGTGCGAAGGTGACCGCGTGACCTTGCCGATCGGGTCGCCTTCCGACCGGGGGCGATTCCATGGGCGTGGTGTAGGTCGTCTCGACCATCGATTGCGGAGCCGCGATGCTGAAGGTGTCCAGGTACAGGATGTTGATGGAGCTGCCGCCGTCCATCAATGTCTTGGGGAGCCAGTATTCTCGCACCTTGGGCTTGACCACCAGGGCGACTCGGCCTGGGTACTCGATGCGTGGCGAGTGGTCCTGGCGGCTCCAGGTGATGGGCTGCTCCGACTAGTTGAGGCGGGGAGCGTCCACAGGCCACGTTGACGGCGACGGCGCGAGCGATGACCTTCTTATCGCGCTTCGTGTTGAAGCCTGTGAAGGTGTGGAGCGAGCCGGCCACACTGCCGAATTTTCCGTCGTTTGGCGGGTTGTTGTCGGGGTCCTCCCGCGCTCGTCGTGCCTTCTCGATCTCCTTGAGAGAGTGGCAGTTGGCGGTCGTGTGCGTGGCGGGCTTCCCTTCCCTGACGTGAAACGGACAAGGTTGGTTAAGGAGGGCCGCGGGGTCGAACCTTGGTTTTGCCTTGTAGTTGCCGTCGTCGCGGCGTTGCCCCCCGTCGCGGCGGAAGCTCTTGGGCTCGCGCTGCGCGTGCCCAGCGTTGGCGACAAAGTCGACTCGCCCGTCACTATGGCGCTTGCCGGTGAGGCGAGTGTTGCTGTAGCGTAGGTCGGACCGTTGTCTGTTGTCGTTGCCATTTGTGCGGCATTGACCACCCGACTCGTCGTCGGTTTCCTGATTTGGGTCTTCCTCCGCGTACCTTTTGGCAATCTCAAGGAGGTCCGGTATGTTGTCGAGTGTGCGGTATGCTCGTTTGAGCTTGGCGACCAAGGGCTCGTAGCGGCACGAGGTCTTGAAGTAGTGGATCACGGTGTCTGGGTGGATACCGGCCGCGTTGTACCATAGTTCTTGCCACCGTTGGACCCAGCTTCGGGTCGACTCGCGGGGTCCCCAGACGCATCGTTCCAGGTCCTCAATGGTGGTGGCGGGGGTGTAGGAACCCTCGAAGTGCCTGACGAAGGCGTCGCGCATCTCGTCCCAGGAATCGATGCTATCTGGGGGGAGAGTGTTGATCCACTACCTGCACGCTCCCTCCATCATCAGGGGGAGGTAGCGGGCGGCTAGCAGGTCGGTGTGGCCGGCGATCCCCATCGCCATGAGGTAGGTGTCCAGCCACACGGAGGGGTCGTACGAAGGGTCATACTTCTCTATTTCCTTCGGCGCTTTGAAGTTCACCGGGTACTTTTCGCCTCGGATCATTGGTCCGAAGCATCGGGGCCCGAGTCGGCTCAGCGACCCCATCGGCTCGCCGTCGCGGCGATTGGTTAGGGTGTGTCGCAGGTCGTCAGGCTGACGTGCGCGCCAGCTCTGGTTATTGATGATGTGGGTGCGGGCGTAGACAGGCTGACCGTTGGCAGCAACGAAGTTGGTCGCTGTCCTAGGGTCGTTGGTGGAGAGTGCCGCGTTCGCGGGTCGGTGTTGGAGGTGCGTGGTTGGCGGGCGGCAGTTGAGGTGTTTGCCGCCAATGGGCGGCGCTTGAGGCTGCCTGCTGCCCGACGAACGAGTACATCCGACCACTGGTCGACGCCTGCGTTTGTTGCTCGACGCTTTGCGGCAGGGCCTTAACGTCATCGGGATCATGGGGCGCCGTCACCGGTGGCCGTGATGTTGTCGACCATCGATCGTCCCACGAGGTTGTCCATCGGGGTGGAAGCGGTGGAGCCGTGTCGCTCCCGCAAAGGAGACCATGATCCGCGGCTGGTCACAGGGGTGCGCGGTTGGGTGGAGGTGGGCGCCGTTTGCCGCCGACCACTGGCGGGCGCTTCCTCGGTGGCGTGTTCTCGCAGATCGCGCCGCCACACGGGCGGTCGTTCGTCGTCGAAGTTCAGGCGCGCCCGGCGGTGGGGTTCAGCGCGACCTGATTCGCTGGTGGTAACGTGACAGCTCTGCCGTCACACCGCCGAGGCGAAATTTTTCGCGCTCGGCTTGCTCTTTGCGGACTGCCTCCGCCAGCTTCAGGCGGAGTTCCTCGACCTCCGTTGCCGTGGCGTTGGGAGGGATCGGGGTGGAGAAGGGATCCTCCGGGTCGGTGCCGATCGCCATGTAGGTCGCGCGTGGCGACCCGGTCGCCGCGGAGATCGGCGGAGTTTTCCGACCCGGAGTCGAAGTCGAAGATCCCAAGGATGGAGGGATCCTCGAAGTCTCCCATGTTGGAGACCTGGGTGATGGAGCCCGCGGGCGAAGCCGTGGTGATGGACCCGGCGAGTGACGCCGGAGTCGCCAAGTCGGCGTCTTCGTTGAGGGTCGCGTCTTCCGCGGCCGCGGTGTTTTCGGCCACGTCGCTGTGGGCCGAGTTGTACTCGGAGGCGAGGCGATGGATCGTGCGGACCTGGCTCTCTAAGAGCCGGTCGCGTGGCGGCGACTCGCGGATGCGAGTCGAGTCCTTCGAGACGATGACGTCGGTGAGGCCGACGAAGAGGATGATCGTGCCGACTGGCAAGATCATGCTGTGCGTGATGGGTCGCGTCGCCGGGACGTAGCTTCTCGGCAAGATCTGGAGCATCTCGCCGATCGCTATCATGCGGTCGGTGGCGACCGACTCGTTGATGGGCAGATTGGATCTCGCCGCAGAACACCGGCCAGACCGGCCAGGCCCCACGGTGGGCGCCACTGTTGTGGGAATGACCACGGCGAATCTTGCAATCGGCGAGTAGTAGAAACGAGGGCAAGGCGGCCAGCCATCTGCGGTGCGAGATGAGGCGGAGACACGAGGTTTTACCTGGTCCGGCCCGGAGGTAAAGACCTACTCGCTAGATTGTATTATGATGGAAGTACAAAGGCGAGCTCAACGGCTGGCGGCGAGTCGCTTGGGTGTATGATGGAACATATCCTCTACACGCCTGTAGGGAGGTTTATATAGACTCACCCCTAGGGTTTACATATCTCAACCGAATCGATTAAGGCTTATTTTCGTTTAACCTAATCCGACTGGGCCTATCTATTCTCCTGGGCCTCCAGCTTCCAGTCGCTTGGATCCACGCCAGGTCTTGATCCAGTCGCCGTCCTGCAGGCCCACTCGCCAGTTCCTGGGCCAGTCGGAAACGTCCTGCTGGGTACACCCCAGTAGGCATATCCCCATCAGCAAGCATATACAACATAGATGACACAATGGTTCAAGTTTATTAGGGGCAAAGAATATAAAGTGTGCCATCAAGTTCGTGAGGGCTTTAATCACTAAGTTTTCACATAACAAAATACTTTTAAATTGGAAGATAGATGAAATCAAGAATATACCTGGAATGGTGTAACACACCATGCATAGGAATTTATAGTGAACACTTTGGAAAAACTTGGTTTCTTGGGAGTTGGAAGCATGAGTAGAGCTTACTCATACAAGTGAAGGCTAGCAAAAGACTGGGAGCAACCAACTAAGGGAGCAATAATAGCCATAATCATGCAGAGCGACAAACCATTACTAATCAAAGCATAGAGTGGTACTACAAGTCAAGGACTAAATAATCATAGAGGCTATGGTGACTTGTTCATAGCCATAACATGGTGTGAGAATGTGCCAAGTCAACCCAAATAAAACATCAAAGGAGAATACCAAAATACTATGCTTTTCCATGCTAAAATAATGCATGATTCTTTCAAGGCACACCAAGCAATCTCAATTGTTTGGAACAAGTCATGCTACATCAATAATCACTAAGCACAAGGTAAAAACAACACCTAGCATGACATGTTAAATTCTAAGTCATAGTTAATGCAAGCTCCTCTTGCACTTCCAAGCAAGAACTTTCTTCTTCTTTCCAACACCAATCGACTTATTTGAAACAACACAGCGAGAACAGGGGTCCAAACTACTTTATTCAAGCAAACTAAAAAAAACAAGAAAAGCAAATGAAAACTAAGACGTTCTAAGAACAACACAACAGTGCATGAAACAATAAAAAAGAAGTGTCTAGACAGACCTGAGCTTTTTATTGATGAAGAAGGGGATGCCTTAGGCATCCCCAAGCTTTGACGTTTGTACCTCTTGGATATTTCTTGGGGTGACACCGGGGTGGCATCCTCAAGCTTGATCTTTTGTCCATTCTTCATATCATTACATCATTCTCTCTCTACACCTGAAATTTTTCCTTCATACAAAACTTCACACAATCTTCATTAGCAACATTATTGTATTCAAAAGATAATAGACCTTTAGGCTTAGTTTTGGAACATTTAAACTTTTCACTAAAAACACAAGCTACTGTATCAATTCCTTCAAAAATCTCAATTCCCCAAAAGAGAACTCAAAAAGAAATCGATAAGAAGCAAATGCAAATAGTGGCAGAAATCTGTCAAAACACACCAGCAGATAGAAACCGATTTTTTCGAAGACCTTATATTGCTCAAATCAAAAAGTGTTTAACTAACGAAAGTTAGCTAACATACTGGGGGATTTATTCTTAATTTTTCAGCTCAATCCGAGTTACAGAGACTCCTCACGAACTTTTATGGTGGAGGATAGAAATCTGTTTCGGGACAGCAACTCCCCAAATCTTACTTCCCTCTCATTAGAGTCATTCTTGGCACAAAAAGCAAATAAAAAGGATAAGGAGAGGTCATTACTGAAATAATAACTTCCAAAACTCAAGGAAACTCTTGGGTTATCTCCCAACAAGTACTTTTATTTAACGCCTTTAAGTTAGGCACAAGAAGAAAGAAAATCAAGTATTTTCAAATGAAGAATTTAGATCAATAACAGTAAAGTCTTCAACTATGAAAGGTATCTCATCCAAATGAGTTTTGGAGGATCCCTTCTCATTTCTCTTTGGTTTACTACTTTCATCAAAAAGATTTTCAGGAGCAATTTAATCAAAATTCTTTTCAAAGGCTTCATGCATTCCAACAAGCTTAAAGGGTATGGGTATCTTGAATTATTCTCTAGGTTTGGTTTTATCTGAAGTACCAACAACATCTGCACATGAGCCTAGCATATTGAAACACTCAAAGACCTTTTTGGCTTCCTTAGCAACATCATGGAACTCTTTTAGTAAAGTTTCAAGGATAAATTCTCTCTTTTCAGCATTCTTTTCTTCCTTTAGTTTTAGGAACAAAATTTGTATCATGGGGTTAAGGCTAACAAACTTAGCCTCCAGCATATGAACTAAAGAAGCTGCGGAAATTTCATAATTATGAGCAAGTTCTGCTATAGATCTATCCCTAATATCCTCATGATTGCTAACATGATTAAAGAATTCTCCAATATTATCTTTTCCAATTATGGAACCACTACCTATTGCAAGATCCTTCAGGGCGAACTTGGGGAACAACATGGTGAGCTAGAGCAAGGTGGCAACTAGAGTAGAAACTAATTTTTCTGTGTTTTTTAATAGAGAAAGCATACCAAACTAAACTATTTTTTTTGGAGTTTTTTATAAAAAAGGCAAACAAAACCAAGCAAAATAAACTAAGCAAACTAAAAACAAAGTAAAGAGAAAGGTTGAGGAGGACTCCCCTTGTGAATACGTCCTTAGCCTCCCCAGCAACGACACCAGAAAAAGCTTGATGACGCTCACGGTGTTGACGTGGGAACTTTGTTGGAAGACCCCAAGAGCAAGGTATGATGAGCACAACAGCAGTTCCCTCATTAAGAAACCAAGGTTATCGAACTAGTAGGAGGAAGGAAACGACTCAAAGGTGTTGCAAGCAACGTGGAGACCTGCATAACACAAACTCAAGACTTTGCCCCAACGAATCAGTGAGGTTGTCAATCTCATCGGTTTGCTATAACAAAGGATTAACTGTATGGTGTGGAAGGTAATGATGGTTTGTAGCAAGTAAACAATAACAATGAAAGATGTATCAATGGAAAAGATTGGACCGGGGTCCATAGTTCACTAGAGGTGCTCTCCTTAGATAAACACATGGCATGAAGGGTAAACAAATTACAGCAGGGCAATTGACAGGAACTGAGCAAGGCATAACAATGCAATACTAGACAAAAAGATCCTATGATATTCGATTGGGCAATACACCAATATACATAGACCACCATCCAACTGCATCTATGACTATAAGTCCACCTTCAGGTTATCATCCGAACCCCCTCTAGTATTAAGTTGCAAGCAACAGACAACTGCTTTAAGCAAAGTGTGTAAGGTAAACAATCCACTTGTTTCATGAACAAGAGACCGTTGTTTTCTGCCTAGTGGCAACAACACATCTACCATCGAAGATATTTCTGTCACTTCCCTTGAAAACTAGAGGCATGAACCCACTATCGAGCATAAATACCCCCTCTTGGAGTCACTAGCAACTACTTGGCCAAGATAGATACTAACAACGGAGAGCATGCAAGATCACAAACAACACAGACATGATAGAATCAAATAGACAAAACCATTAATCAATCTGACATAGTAATCTCAATATCCATCGGATCCCCGCAAACACAACATGCATGATTACAAATATATTAGATCTTGATCATGAATGGAGCTCACAATATCTATACATGAAAGCACAAGGAGGAGATACAACCATCTAGCTACTACATGGACCCGTAGTCCAAGGTGGAACTACTCATACTTCATATCAGAGAAGAAGGCCTCCGGGATGATCTCCCCTCCGGCAGGGTGCTGGGAAGAACTCCAGATCCCCCCCCCCGATCTAGGGACGATGGTGGCGGCTACAGACGGTTTCGTGGAATATTGATCGGGTACTTAGGGTTTTGGCATTAGGGGAAATTTATAGGCAAAGAGGCGAGACAGGAGGGGCACCAGGGTGGCTACACCCCCCAGGCGCGCCCAGCCCTAGGACGCGTCGCCAGGGGTGTGGCCCCCTAGTGAGCCTCCTCCATCTCGTACTCTGGATTCGTGTTGCCCACGATAAAATATAGACTTTGGCTTTTGTCCCGTCCAATTCCTAGAATATTGATTTTCTGCCTTTCTGGAACCAAAAACAGAAGAGAACCGACAACTGGCACTGTGGCAACTTGTTAATAGGTTAATTTCAGAAAACATATAAAAAACCTCAAAGTGTAGACAAAGCAAAGAAAAGTAGATACTAAACAAGCATGGAACATAAAAAATTATAGATACGTTTCCGACTTCCAGAAAACATATAAAAACACCTCAAAGTATAGACAAAGCAAAGCAAAGTAGATATTAAACAAGCATGCAACATCAAAAATTATAGATACGTTCCCGACGTATCAATTCGCAGTATGGAAAACAAAAAATTCTATTGCGGGAACACACAAAAGCCAAGATCTAATCTACAAGATCGGTGCAACGAGTTTGTAGAGTACTAACCCTTGTAGATCCAAAGCGTTTAACAAGATCAGATTCTCGTGGTTGATGTATTCGTTCACTTACCAATCTCAAGATCGTGTAGACGATCCTTCCGGCGCCATGTTGCGGCGGTGCTTCCACAGTCGGTCACACGTACGGTAGTTGATGAAGACCTTCCTCTCCCTTGTTCAAGCAGGGCAGTGGAGGTTGTATATCTAAACAGAATCCCAAAAGCACGATAGTGTGGTGTTGGTGGTGGAGAAGAGATTACTGCAGTGCTTTGCCTAAGCCGGAGCAGTTGTATGGAGGAGAGAGGGAGGCACCTGGCGGCTAGGGTTTTGGGTGAGGGACAAGGGAGCGCCCCCACCCTTCCTTATATGGGTGGAGGGGCGGCGGCCAAGGTTCCCAGCCCTGGCTGAATCCTCCCCCAAGTCCTCTTGGCCGGCGGCATAGGGAGGGAAAGGGAAACCTTTTCCCTCAAGGTTTCCTTTCCTTCCTCCACTAGGACTTTGACTTTCAAACTGGGATTTGACTTTTCAAACTAGGATTTGACTATTAAAACTTGAGTTTGTTTATCTCTTCCTTGTCCTTGGCTGACTTGAGCTAGGGTTCCATGCGCCTATCCCATTAGGGTATGGTGCATTCCAAGTACCCCCTCCCGGGGTGGTGGACCTTCTAGAATTTTCTAGAACCTTTCGGTCAAAACACAGAAAACATTTCCGAACCCTAGAAATTGATTTTCCTTATATGAATATTATTATTCGGTCCATTCCGGATCTCCTCGTGTTATCCTAGATCCAATTTGAGACTCCAAACAATATTTGGTCTCCAACTCACATTCCATATCTACTAAACAACATCGAATCCTTAAGTGTGTCTCCCTACGGTTTGTGAACTATGCAGACATGATCAAGACACTTCTCCGATCAATAACCAATAGTGGGATCTAGAAATACATAATGGCTCCCACATATTTCTATGATGACTTCATGATCAAATTAACCATTTACATACGATACCGATTCCCTTTATCACGCGATACTTTACTTATCCGGGGTTTGATCGTCGGTATCTCTATACCTAGTTTAACCTCATTATCGATAAGTACTCGTTCCATGATATGACATCCCTTGTGATCTAATCACATGCTTGCAAGCCAATTGGATGTCATTCCATCGAGAGGGCCTAGAGTATATCTATCCTCCATATGGATGGACAAATCCCACTCTTGATCCATGTGCCTCAACACATAATTTCAGAATACCTAATGCCACCTTCATAACCACCCAGTTATGAAGTGGTGTTTAATGTCATCAAAGTATCCATCCGGTGATGGTGATTAACATGATCTCATGGTCGAAGGATTAGGTTACTATGTATTTGAAAGCTTGTAGCAAACGAACTATAAATGACTTAATCTTACGCTACGCTTAACTATAGGAGTGTGTCCACCATATCATTCTCCTAATGACATGATCTTGTTATTAATAACATATAATGTCCATGATCAGGAAACCATAATCATCTTTAATCAACAAGCTAGTTTAACAAGAGGCTTACTAGGGACTCTTTTATATTTACAAAACACACAAGTATTAATGTTTCTGGTTAATACAATTATAGCATGGGATGTAAAAATTTATCATAAACACAAAGATATAATAATAACCATTTTATTATTGCCTCTTAGGCATATCTCCAATAGGAAGTTTATGAGCCGACATTTTTGTCGGGCGAGGCGCAACCCCCGAGTGCAATATGTATGCGATGCGGATAAAACAAGACTCATGGTTGAGGAACTTAACTTTATTAATTACAGAGTTGTGAGTATAGGTTTTGGCTGAGTAGCCTGGCTAAGTAGCCTTATTCGAAAGTAAAAACATCTAAGGGTAGAAGCATCGCAGAGGCGCGACGTTCCAAGGGTTGGAGTATGTTACTCTGGATTCTACGTCCTTGATGTGATAGGAGCCATATGGGATTACTTCGGTAACCACCTAGGGACCTTCCCAAGGGGACTCGAGCTTCAGATGTACCTTATTCTTGAGTCGCATGACGAGATCGTCTTGGACGAAGGACCTTGGATGCATCCGTCAGTTGTGGTAGTTATGGAGGCTTTGTTGGTACACTATCGAGCGAGCAACAGCGATGTCGCGTGCTTCGTACAGTAGGTCCATGGAGTCTTCGAGTGTGACCGTAGATTCGGCCTCGTTGTAAGCGACAAACTGTGGGGCCTTGTAGCATACCTCGGTCGGTAGTACCGCCTCAGCATCGTGCACCATGAATAATGGTGTGTTTTTGTTGTTAAATCCCTCTGGTGATGTTCAGAACCTAAAACACACATTAAAAACCAAGTTTTCTTTGCTACCGAAGTATTAGCGTTTGGTAAAGCTATAAAACCATCAAATCCAAATGAAAACCATCGATAGAAACCATAAAAAATGTGTAGAATCTCACAACTATCAACATGGCGCGCAGGGTGCTCGCAAACATGATTGATTCCACTGTCGTCCATGAAGACTCGACTCATCTCAAAGCCGCCAATCTAGGCCTCAAGCACTAGGGCATAGTGACCTGGGCGAGGGATTTTGTGGGGGTGGTCGGATCTGTCAAAGGTAATGCAGGACTCGAATCCGCTGAGGTACTCAAGAACGACTGCTGTGGCGGTGACAGCCAAGTTTATTTGGCGATTGATCGTCTTATGAATCCTATTGGATGGGCGCCCCTTCTGGATCATGCCCATGCTTCCCTGCGGGCATGGGTACTGTTCTGCCCCGTTATTTTGTGTCGGCGTGGCCGCAAGCTGCGCGGGTCCTCTAGGTGGTGGTGGTGAGCGCCATATGCAATGGGTCCTGGGGCGGTGCCATACCCTTGCTTTATCGCATCACGCTGCAGTTAGGCATACCCGTCATGGAGTTTTTGGAACTCTCGATAGTCCTTGAGCAAGTGACTAGAATTATTCTTGTCGTCCTTGTTATCGATGTAGAAGTGGATGTTACAAGGACCCGACAGATTCTCCATGGCAGAGGGTGCATCATTGCGAGTGCGGCATTGCCATACTTGCGTGGTTTTTGTTATTGTGGTATCCGCTGCTGTGGTATCTACCGCCGCGATTGCCATCGTCGCGCCTACCGGCATAGCCGGCCATGACCATGTCGACTTCTTCGCGGTCCTCGTAACCACACGTCTGATACGTCGGAAACGTATCTATAATTTTTTATGCTCCATGCTTGTTTAGTATCTAATTTGCTTTACTTGTCTACACTTTGAGCTGTTTTTTACATGTTTTCTGGTACTAACCTACTAACAAGTTGCAATAGTGCCAAATGCCTATTTTCTCTAGTTTCCAAGGGAAGTGACAGAAATCTCTTCGGTTGTAGATGTGTTGTTGCCACTAGGGAGAAAATAACGATCTCTTGTTCATGGAACATGTGGAATGTTTACCTTACACACTTTGCTTAAAGCAGTTGTCTGTTGCTTGCAACTTAATACTGGAGGGGGTTCAGATGATAACCTGAAGGTGGACTTCTAGTTATAGATGCAGTTGGATGGAGGTCTATGTATCTTGTTGTATTGCCCAATTGAATCTCATAGGATCTTTCTAACTAGTAATTGCATTGTTATGCCTTGCTCAGTTCTTGTCAATTGCCCTGCTGTAATTCGTTTACCCTTCATGTCGTGTTGTTTATCCAAGGAGATCACCTCTAGTGAACTATGGACCCGGTCCAATCTTTACCATCAATACATTTTCCACTGTTACTTGTTTACTTGCTGCAAACCATTACCTACGACACCATACGTTTAATCCTTTGTTACAGCAAACCGGTGAGCTTGACAACCTCATTGATTCGTTGGGGCAAAGTCTTGAGTTTGTGTTGGGCAGGTCTCCACGTTGCATGCAACACCTGTGTGACGTTTCCTTCCTCCTACTGGTTCGATAACCTCGGTGTCTTACTAAGAGAAAACTTGATGTTGTGCTGCTTCACACCTTGATTTTTGGTTCCCAACGAAGTGCTCCTACATCAACTCAGTGCTGCATCAAGCTTTTATGGCGCCGTTGCCAGGGAGGCCAAGGACGTCTTCACACGGGGAGTCCTTCACTTCCTTTCTCTTTACTTTGTTTTTAGTTTGCTTTGTTTCTTTTGCTTGGTTTTGTTTGCCTCTTTCCAAAAAAAACCAAAAAAAATTTAGCCTAGTTTGGTTTGCTTTCTTTATTCAAAAACACACAAAAAATCAGTTCCTGCTCTAGTTGCTGCTGCTGTTTTTGGCTTGCCCACCTTTGCCAAAATGAACTCCGCTGAGAACACCAAGTTGTGTGACTTCACTAGCACCAACAACAATGATTTCCTTAGCACACCTATTGCTCCACCTGCTCCTGATGCTACCTTTTATGAAATTAAGCCTGCTTTGTTGAATCTTGTGATGAGAGAGCAATTTTTTAGTGCTAGTTCTGATGATCCTGCTGCTCATCTCAATAGCTTTGTTGAACTTTGTGAGATGCAAAAGTATAAGGATGCAGATGGAGATATTATTAAGCTCAAGCTTTTTTCCTTTCTCCTTGAGAGGAAAAGCTAAAGAATGGTCGCTTTCTTTGCCTAAAAATAGTATTGATTCTTGGCCTAAGTGCAAAGATGCTTTTATTGGAAATTACTATCCTCCTGCTAAGATTATTGCTATGAGAAGTGACATTATGAAATTTAAACAACTCGATAATGAACATGTTGCTCAAGCTTGGGAAAGAATGAAAACTTTGCTTAAGAATTGTCCCACTCATGGACTCAATGCTTGGATGATTATCCAGACTTTTTATGCAGGTTTGAACTACTCTTCTAGGAACCCGCTGGATTCAGCTGCTGGAGGTACTTTCATGGGCCTCACCTTGGGTGCTACAACAAGACTCCTTGACAATATGATGCTTAACTACTTCGAATGGCATGTTGAGAAAGCTCCACATGGTAAGAAGGTAAATTTTGTTGAGGAAACTTCCTCTTTGAGTGAAAAGATTGATGTTATTATGGCTATGCTTGTTAATGGGAAAGCTCCTATAGATCCTAATAGTGTTCCCTTAGCCTCTAAAAGAACATGTGGGCCCCCATGTGTGGTTTTGGTAATTAATGACAATCTCTATGGACTAATGCGTGTATCATGTTGTACTTGTAGGAATTGTCCATAGGCAATGCTTGAACCATATGTTGGCTTCAAGGTTTTGAGAAGAAGAAAGTGAAGAGGATCAAGTGGTGACCAAGGTGTTCAAAGAGTGATCCACAGATTGGTCATGTGAGAGTTGAGCCTTTTGCAAGGGTGTCTTGAATAAGAAGATAGAGTTCATCATATGTATCTTCAAGACATAATCCAAATGGTGTTAGAAGTAATGTTGTGTAAGCTAAAGATGTGCCATATCTAGAAGATATCATGCTTGAAGCTTGCCATCCTCGGTGATCATGGATCAATGAAGACAAGGTCAAAGTAAAGGTTTCCCCATGTCATATGGGGGAGCAACTTGCAAATCTTCATCAAGCGAGTGCGTGCAAGAGGAATCTAGAGAGGGGTTCCATCTTGAGAAGGACAAGATTGCATACATCAAGATCAAGTGGAATATGCGCAAGGCAAAGGTATGATCTTGATAGGGTTTCTTTATTACCGGTCTCATGGTGTTAGTTGGGGAGACCGTTTTATAGGATAGACAACCGTACTATCAAGAGGGGATCTCAAGTGAGTAACTCGATCATATCTTTCAGAGAGAGCTCAAACCTTTGCATACTTAGCATCATCCTTTCTTGGTTGTTATTTGGATCTTATCTATGTGAGGTTCTAGAGCTTGTGGTAATATTCATAACAAGCTCTAGTTCATCAAGAACGGATTTCCCTTTTATATCATATTGCGTTTTTTATCCTTGAGGTTTTCTGGTTTCTCCCCAAGGGAAGCTCTTGTTGTCCTCTTCCCAACAAAATTGGTTTCGGGTCAATCAGAGCTTTCAAACTCTAGATATCACCATTTGAAGTTTGCCTCTTATTTGGTCCAGACCGGACTCTCCGGTCTGCATGGACCGGAGTCTCCGGTGAGGTCCGGAGTGTCCCCTGGAGTCCCTAGAGGGGGCTCTAGAATTCAGCTTGGGACAGTCTGATAGGTGGTCCGGAGGTTGTGCCGGAATCTCCGGTGTAGACCGGAGTCTCCGGTCTGACTTTTCCCCAACGGGTAGAAAACGGTCAGAAATCTGTGGGCCTATAAAGGGGCCCTTCTTCCCTAATGTCTCGGATCATTTTTTACATGCTTTCTCCTCCATTCTTGACCCTCCTGGGCTTCCTCCCCCTTCAATCCCTCCCTTGATTCTTGCATATACTTTAGGGATTTGAAAGAGGAGATCTAGATCTACAATCCCACAGATCCATCTCTCCTCTAAGTGAGGGGAACATCTTGGGATCTAGATCTTGGAGTCTTTTGTGGATTTCCTCCATTGTTCTTCATCTCTTATTTCCCCACAAACTTTTGTAGCTTTGGTGGAATTTGGGAGAGAAGGATTTGAGCACTACTTGTGTTCTTGTCATTTGCATTTGGGATTATGAATGCATTAAATCTTTTATGGGAACTAATGACTTCTGTGATATTAGCAATGAGTTTGGTCTTGGTCCTCAAGTTCTTGTGAAATGTTTTAATGCTTTTGCTTCTTATATTGAGATTCCCAAGAAAGAGTGGGGCAAGTACCATGCTCCATATAAAGACATTGTTACCCATGTTCCTGTCGGTGAAGAGGTCTACACTGATGATCCTATTTTGCATGAACCTTATGTTGAGAAGATCTCTTTTCCCTCCAAGGTAAGGGAGCATTCTATTCTAGCTAATGTGGTTAGTAAAGGCGCAAAGAAAACTGTAGGGTCTGATGAGTTTATTGATATTGAGCCTGTGGTAGCTATTGTGAAAGATCTTGTCACTAAAAATATAGAGGATGAGCATATTGTCTTCTGTGAAGATGCTACTAATATTGTTTCTCATCCTAAGAAAGTTAGAAAATCTAGTGTCCCTATGCTTTCCGTTAAAATTGGTGATCATTGCTATTATGGTGTATGTGATATTGGTGCTAGTTCTAGTGCTATTCCTTATGAGCTTTACAAGGAAATTATGCATGAGATTGGTCCTTGTGATCTTATGGACATCGACGTGGTTATTCACCTTGCTAATATAGATCAAGTTTGCCCCATTGGCATTGTAAGAGATATGGAGGTCCTTTGTGGTAAGATTAAATACCTTGCTGATTTTCTAGTACTTGGTAAAGAAGCTAGTAAAACCTATCCTATTATCTTTGGTAGACCCTTTCTGAATACTTGTGGGGCTATCATAGACTGTAGGAAGGAATTTTTTTTGACTAAGTTTGCTAGAGAGTCTTATGAGTTTAATTTTTCCAAATTTTCCAAAACTCCTTATGAAAATGAACTACCTGATGAGGATTTTAGGGTCGAACAAATTTCTGGTATTTCTCTTGCTCCTAACAATGCCTTGCAACAGTTTATGGAAGATCATGAAAGTGATGCCTTCATGAAGGAAAGCAATGAGATTGGCGAGGTTTTCCTTCGTCAGCCCGAGTTACTTAAGCATAATCTACCTGTGGAAGACTTGGGTACCACACTACCACCTAAAGGGGATCCTGTTTTCGAATTAAAACCCTTACCTGATGATCTTAAATATGCTTATCTTGATGATAAGAAAATATATCCTGTTATTATCAGTTCTAAAACTTTCAGGAAAGGAAGAAGAAATGTTATTGGAGATATTGAAGAAACACCGAGGATCTATGGGCTACACTCTTGATGATTTAAATGGGATTTCTCCTACTATATGTTAGCATGCTATTAATATAGAACCTTATGCAAAACCAGTTGTTGAGCACCAACGCTGTCTAAATCATAATATGAAGGATGTGGTAAGAAATGAGGTATTAAAACTCCTTGATGCTGGTATTATTTATCCTATTGCTGATAGTAAATGGGTTAGACCTGTTTATTATGTTCCCAAGAAAGGGGGAATAACTGTTGTGCCTAATGAGGATAATGATCTTATACCCCAAAGAGTAGTGATTGGGTATAGAATGTGCATTGATTTTAGAAAGATTAATAAAGTTACTAAGAAATATCATTATCATTTGCCCTTTATTGATCAAATGCTTGAGAGGTTGTCCAAAAAGACTCACTTTTGCTTTCTTGATGGTTATTCTGGGTTTTCTCAAATTGTTCTGAAAGCACAGGATCAAGAGAAAACTACTTTCACTTGTCCTTATGGTACTTATGCTTATAGGCGTATTCCTTTTGGTTTATGTAATGCTCCTGCTACCTTTTAGAGATGTATGTCTCTTTCATGGTTTTTGTGAAGAAATTGTGGAGGAAGGGTTTCGCGGCATAGTAAATCAAAATTTTCTACGGATGCGAACAGAGGGAAAGCCAAGATCTAATCTAGGAGATGCAATCAACGAGAGAGATTGGATTAGATCTTCATATCCTTGAAGATTACGATGAGCGTTCGTCGGAACGTGGGTGATGTAGTCGTACTCGCTTCTCCTCCTCGCGATCCGATCCGATCTAGCACCACAAGTGGCGGTGCCTCCGTGAGATGCACACGTGCAGCACCTCGACGTCTCCTCCTTCCTCGGACCAGCGAGTATGGTGGAGAGATAGATTGGATCTACAACACGACGGCGTGGTGTATATGGTGGAGAATTTCTGCTGCAGGGCTTCGCCTACAAACAGTCAGGAGGGAGAGAGGAAGGTAGCAAGGCTGCTAGGGCTTGGAGGAAGGTGTGTAGTAGTGGGGGGGGAGGGGGCGCACCACCCCTCTATATATAGAGGGGGGCGGCCAGCCCTTGCCCCTCCTCCAAGCCTATCTCTAGTTTAAACAATTTAAACTTTCCCTTATCTAGAAATCCTATCTCTAGTTTAAACGATTTAAACTCTCCCTTATCTAGAAATCCTATCTCTAGTTTAAACGAGTTTAAACTTATCTAGGATCGGCTGGGCCCTATGGGGCCTTGTGCCCCTGGCCCAATGCGGCCAGGACACTCCCTCATAGGCCCATGCCCCCTCCCGGAAGGTGGGGCCACGTTGGTCCCCTTCCGGAAGGTTCTAGAAGCTTCAGACAATACCGATTAACGGAACAATTCAACTCCAAAAACTGCCTTATATGAATCTTATTCTCCGGACCATTCCGGAACCTCGTGATATCCGGATCCCATCCGAGACTCGAACAAAAATTCATAAACCAATTATCCAATCTATCCTAGCGCCGAGATCGTTAAGTGTGTGACCTGCGGGTTCGAGAATATGCGACATGATCTTCTATCAATAATCAACAGCGTGCAGGCACCCATATTGACTCCCACATTCATCGATGATCATATCGGATGAACCACGATGCCGGATTCAATCAATCCCATATATATATATTCCCTTCGTCTCACGATATTTTACTTGCCGAGATTCGATCGTTTGCACCGTCATACCTAGTTCAATCTCGTTCACAAAGTACTTTACTCGTTCGTAATCCGATATCACTTTGTGATTAACTCCTTAACCACATGCTTGCAAGCGGTGTTGATATCGATCGAGTGGGCCAAGTATATCTCTCCGACTTGGGAGGGACAAATTTCATCTCGATACATACAACCCAACAGATACTTTCCGATCACTGAGAGACACCTTTATGATCACCCTCTCATAGGATGACGTTTGATGACCTCAAAGCTTTCTTCGGTACGTGGAGTTGCATCATCTCATGGTCTAAGGAATACAATATTTGACATAGGAAAAGCTTCGCAAGATGAACACGATGAAACGATCTAATTGCTTCGCTTAGTTTGGGTCTGTCCATCATATCATTCTCCCAATGATATGATCTCATTATCAATTGACAACTCATGTCTATGGTTAGGAAACCTTAACCATCATTGATCAATGAGCTAGTCCATAGAGGCGTACTAGGGACACGGTGTTGTTTACAAACCACACAAGTATTAAAGTTTCCGCTTAATACAATTCTAGCATGGAACATAAACTTTATCATGAACAAGAATTATAATAATAACATCTTTATTATTGCCTCTAGGGCATAATTCCAACAGTCTCCCACTTGCACTAGAGTCAATAATCTAGTTTACATCTGGCAACAATCTCACACCCATAGCACTGAGGTGTTGATCATGTTTTACACGTGGAAGAGGTTTAGTCAGTGGATCTGCGACATTCAGATCCGTATGTACTTTGCTAATCTTCAGATCTCCATCTGCTATATAATCTCGGATTATATGAAAATTGCGATTGATATGCTTGGTCTTTGGATGATATCTTGGTTCCTTAGCGAGTGCTATGGCGCCAGTGTTGTCACAATATCTCGATGGGTCCAATGCACTTGGAACCACGCCAAGCTCGATGATGAAGTTTCGATCCAAACTCCTTCACTTGACGCTTCTGCTGACCATGTATTCCGCTTCCTTTGTAGATCCCGCGATCACGCTTTGCTTGCGACTTCTCGACTCACACTCCTCCATTCAAAATATAAACGTATCCTGCGAGATTTGGAATCATCCTTGTCGGTTTCGAAACTAGCATCGACGTAACCTTTTACGACAAGCTGTTCATCACCCCATAGACTAAGAACATTTCTTTAGTTCTATTTAGGTACTTTAGGATGTTCTTCACGGCTGTCCATGTTCCACTCTGGATCACTTTGATATCTGCTCGTCAAACTAAGAGCATTGGACACATCCGGTCTAGTACACAAGATGGCATACATGATGGAACCTATGGCGAGGCATAAGGCACTTTGCTCATAGCTTCCTATCATTTACGTGGTGGACAGAGCCTTGCTCAATATCTTACGACAACATAGGCCCGAACCTTTCTTTGCCTTATCCATTCGAACCTTTTGAACTTTGTCTAGGTATGTACTCGGCTTAAAGCTATCGAGCGTCTTTGTCTTTCTCTTTATATTTTGATGCCCTATATATATGTGTCTTCTCTTTGGTCTTTCATTGAAAAACACTTGTTCAAATAACTCTTCACATCGTTAAGCATGTTGATGTCATTTCCAATAATCAATATGTCATCCACATATAGTACCGAAGCGTCACCGAGCTCCCACTCACTTTCTTGTAGATACAAGCTTAAGCAATTTGGAACAAATCCAAAGCTCTTGATCACTTGATCAAAGCGAAGGTTCCTACTCCGAGATGCTTGCTTCATCCATAAATGGAGCTGAAGTTTGCATACTTTACTAACATCCTTAGGATCGACAAAACCTTGGGTTGCATCATATACAACTCTTCATCAATGTTCCCATTGAGGAAGCGAGTCTTGACATCCATCGCCATATTTCATAATCATGAAACGCAGCAATTGCTAATAAAATCCGAATGGACTTAAACATCGCTACGGAGAGAAAGTCTCATCGTAGTCAACACCTTGAACTTGTCGAAAACCTTTTGCGACAAGCCGTGCTATAGACGGTAACATTACCATCCGTCCGTTTTCTTCTTGAATATCCATTTGCACTCAACGGCCTTTCGGTCGCTAGGAGGATCCACCAAAGTCCATACTTGGTTTTCGCTCATGGATCCCAATTCGGTTCATGGCTTCCACCATTTCTCGAGTCTGGGCTCATCATCGCTTCCTCTTAGTTCGTGGTTCACCGTCTTCTACTAACAATACGGTCAAGACAGGGTTGCCGTACCACTCAGAGAGGCACGCGACCTTGTCGACTGCTGACGTTCGATGACATCGTCCCAAGCTTCATGATCCTTGTCATTAGCTTCCTCTATTGTTGGTGCGGTGACCTTTGGAACAATTTCAGGTCTGCGCTACTCTCCAATTCAAGAGAAGGTTCAATAACCTCGTCTAGCTCTACTTTCCTCCCACTCACTTCTTTCGAGAGAAACTCCTTCTCAAGAAAGGAACCGTTCTTCACGACAAACACTTTGCCTTGGTTACGTGATAGAAGGTATACCCAATGGTTTCCTTAGGGTATCCTATGAAGACGCATTTCTCCGCTTTGGGTTCGAGCTTGTCGGCATCAACTTCTTGACGTAAGCCGCATCCCCAAACTTTAAGAAACGACAACTTAGGTTTAGCACCAAACCACAGTTCATACGGTGTCGTCTCAACGTATTTAGATGGAGCCCTATTTAAAGTGAATGCAGCGGTTTCTAATGCATAACCCCAAAATGATAACGCAAATCAAGAAGAGACATCATTGATCGGACCATATCTAATAGGGTTCGATTCAAGGCTCAGACACACCATTGCGCTGTGGTGTTAGGGTGGCGTGAGTTGTGAAACGATTCCACTTGCTTTAAGATGCGTGAGAAAATCATAACTCAAATATTCACCTCCACGATCGGATCGTAGAAACTTAATCTTTCATTACGATGGTTCTCCACTTCATTCTGAAATTCTTTGAACTTTTCAAACGTTTGATTTATGTTTCATTAAATAGATATACCCATATCTACTTAAGTCATCGGTAAAAGTGAGAAAATAGCGATATCCACCGCGTCGAAACACTCATCGGTCGCATACATCGGTATGTATGATTTCCAACAAGTCCGTTGCTCGCTCCATCATGGGAGAACGGGGTTTTGATCATCTTGCCCATGAGGCATGGTTCGCATGTGTCAAATGATTCAAAATCAAGAGACTCCAAAAGTCCATCGAATGGAGTTTCTTCATGCGCTTTACACCAATATGACCTGAGCAGCGATTGCCACAAATAAGTAGTATTATCACTATCTACTTTGCATCTCTTAGCCTCAATGTTATGGATGTGTGTTTCATCCCTTTCGAGATTTAGAAGAAATAAACCATTCACAAGAGGTGCATGACCATAAAAGATGTTACTCATATAAATAGAACAACCATTATTCGCCGATTTAAATGAATAACCGTTTTGCAATAAACATGATCCGGAAATAATGTTCATGCTCAACGCAGGCACATAATAACATTTATTAAGGTTTAAAACTAATCCCGAAGGTAAAACTAAGGAGAGCGTGCCGACGGCCATCACACCAACTCTTGATCCGTTGCCAACGCCGATCACCTCATCCCTATAGCCGCCGTCTATTCCGTAGCTCTGTTTGAGTTACAAATATTAGCAACCGAACCGTATCAAATACCTGTGCACTAGCGAGGGCTAGTAAGGAAAACATCAATAACATGTATATCAAATATACCTTTGATGGTGCCACCTTCTTGTCCGCTAAGTACTTGGACGATTATGCTTCAAGGACCCTGTCCTTGCAATAGAAGCACTCGATGTCGGCTTAGGACCAGACTGAGCTTCTTCTCAGCAGGGGCATTGCGCTTGCCGCCGCCCTTCTTGAAGGGCTTCTTTGCTCCCTTACCTTTCTTAAAGGAGGGCTTGTTGACCATCAACACATGATTATCCTTCTTGATGTCCACTTCCGCAGCCTTCAGCTTTGCGAAGAGCTCGGTGATCGTATCAGTGGAACCAATCTGATTATGAGTCACTACAAAACTTTTGTAGCTGGGAGGGAGTGATTGCAGAACCCTGTCAATCTTGAGCTCCTCTGGAATCGTGCATTCCAGTTGCTCAAGGCATTGAGTGTAGCCCGACATCTTTATGGCGTGCTCACTAACGGAACTCCCTTCCTCCATCTTGCAGTTAAAGAACTTCTCAGAGATCTCATATCTCTCAGAACGGGCTTGAGTCTGAAACATGGTTTTCAGCTCCTCGAGAATCTCAAAGGGACCGGGATAGGTTTCAAAACGATTTTGAAGCTCCGGTTCCATAGCAAACAACATGGTGCTCTTAATCACACCATAATCATCTTTCTTGATCGATAGACAGCTTTTCTCATCGGTAGCGATTGCGAGGGGTCACCTAACGCTTTACCAAGGACATAGTCCTTTTGTCCTTGAGCAGAATGATTCTTAGATTGGAACCAATTGGTGAAGTTAGACCCATTGTTCCTAAGCTTTTCTTTCTCAAAAAAGCGTTGAAGTTGAAGTTGGACTTGGCCATGTGATCTACTGATTTGCAAGTACAATTTAGACTATGTTCATGATAAATAGTTCAACTTAATCAAATTACTAAATGAACTCCCACTAAATTCAACATCCCTCAAGTTGTTTAGTGAACACGATCCAAATTCACCACACCTAATCCGATCATCACGAGAAGAGATGTGGTTTCAATGGTGGACAACAAAGTGTCGATCATATCATTCATATGACTCATGCTTAACCTTTCGGTTCTTGTGTTCGAGGCCATGCGTACATGCTAGGCTCGTCAAGCTAGACCCAAGTATTTTCGCGTGTGCAAAAGCGGCTTGCACCGTTGTATGTGCGTAGAGTCTATAGCACCCGATCATCACGTGATGCTTGGACACGACGAACTTTCGCAAGCGGTGCATACTTGGGGAGAACACAGTTTTATCTTGATCTTTAAGTGAGGAATCATCTTATAATGCTACCGTCGATCTAAGCATAATAAGATACATAAAGGATAAAATCACATGCATATAACTTTATGTGACATGGTATAGCCAATCCTCGCAATGATCTCCATCTTGTGCATTCGGCATGATCTCCATCACTCCACCATGATTGCCTCCACCACGAATAGCAACTACAACTATTACTAACTACTTAGCGATAAAGTAAAGCTATTACATGGCGTATAAGAAGTTGACTCATGGTCATACACAATTATAAAGACAACCATATGGCTCCTGCGGTTGTGTACTCATCGACATGCAAGTCGTGAAACATTACAAAACATGATCATCGCATACAATATACACATCACATCTTGGGCCATACCATATCACAGAAAACACTCCTGCAAAAACAAGTTAGGCGCCTCTACTTTGTTGTTGCATGTTTTACGTGCTTATGGGAGTAGATGCTAAACGATTCTTACCTACGAAAAGCCACAGCGGTGATATTATGGTTGCCAAACTCGGTGTTAATCCCATGAAAACTATAGTGAGAGAACCGACATCCACCACCGCATGTGTGGTACAAGCCACACGTCAAGTGCGGCCGGTCTCATGAAGACGTCGCATAAGGTTGGCTGGACCGCTTCAATCTCACTATCGCGTCATAAGAAGAACACAAACAAGAGGCTTGCAATAGAAAACATCAATTCCGCAACAACCATGTTGCGTTCTACTCGTGAAACACATCTACGCATAGATCTAGCTCGATACCCTTTGAAGGGTTTGGCGGCATAGTAAATCAAAATTTTCTACGGATGCGAGCGGAGGAAAGCCAAGATCTAATCTAGGAGATGCAATCAACGAGAGATTGGATTAGATCTTCATACCCTTGAAGATTCGCTGCAGTGAGCGTTAAATCGGGCGTGGGTGATGTAGTCGTACCGCTTCTCCTCCTCGCGATCCGATCCGATCTAGCACCACAAGTGGCGGTGCCTCCGTGAGATGCTGCGTGCAGCACCTCGGCGTCTCCTCCTTCCTCGGACCGGCGAGTATGGTGGAGAGATAGATTGGATCTACAACACGGCGTGGTGTATATGGTGGAGAATTTACTGCTGAGGCTTCGCCTACAGCGATCGGGAGGAGAGAGGAAGGTAGCAAGGCAGCTAGGGCTTGGAGGAAGGTGTGGAGTAGTGGGGGAGGGGGCGCACCACCCCTCTATATATAGAGGGGGGCGGCCAGCCCTTGCCCCTCCTCCAAGCCTATCTCTAGTTTAAACAATTTAAACTCTCCCTTATCTAGAAATCCTATCTCTAGTTTAAACGATTTAAACTCTCCCTTATCTAGAAATCCTATCTCTAGTTTAAACGAGTTTAAACTTATCTAGAATCGGCTGGGCCCTATGGGGCCTTGTGACCTGGCCCAATGCGGCCAGGACACTCCCTCATAGGCCCATTCCCCCTCCGGAAGGTGGGGCCACGTTGGTCCCCTTCGGAAGGTTCTAGAAGCTTAGGTACAATACCGATTAACCCGGAACAATTCGAACTCCAAAAACTGCCTTGCCTTATATGAATCTTATTCTCCGGACCATTCCGGAACCTCGTGATATCCCGGATCCCATCCGAGACTCGAACAAAAATTCATAAACCAATTATCCAATCTATCCTAGCGTCGAGATCGTTATGTGTGACCTGCGGGTTCGAGAATATGAGACATGATCTTCTATCAATAATCAACAATGTGCAGGCACCCATATTGACTCCCACACATTCATCGATGATCATATCGGATGAACCACGATGCCGGATTCAATCAATCCCATATATATATTCCTTCGTCTCGCGATATTTTACTTGCCCGAGATTCGATCGTCGCATCAGTCATACCTAGTTCAATCTCGTTCACGCAAGTACTTTACTGTTCGTAATCGATATCACTTTGTGATTAACTCCTTAACCACATGCTTGCAAGCGTGTTGATATCGACACCGAGTGGGCCCAAGTATATCTCCGACTTGGGAGGGACAAATTCCATCTTGATACATACAACCCAGATACTTTCCGATCACCTGAGAGACACCTTTATGATCACCCTCTCATAGGATGACGTTTGATGACCTCAAAGCTTTCTTCCGGTACCCGGGAGTTGCATTATCTCATGGTCTAAGGAATACAATATTTGACATAGGAAAAGCTTCGCAAAGATGAACACGATGAAACGATCTAATTGCTTCGCTTAGTTTGGGTCTGTCCATCATATCATTCTCCCAATGATATGATCTCATTATCAATTGACAACTCATGTCTATGGTTAGGAAACCTTAACCATCATTGATCAATGAGCTAGTCCATAGAGGCGTACTAGGGACACGGTGTTGTTTACAAACCACACAAGTATTAAAGTTTCCGCTTAATACAATTCTAGCATGGAACATAAACTTTATCATGAACAAGAATTATAATAATAACATCTTTATTATTGCCTCTAGGGCATAATTCCAACAGTTTTCATGGATGATTTTTCCGTCTATGGAAATTCTTTTGATAACTGTTTGCACAACCTTGATAAAGTTTTGCAGAGATGTGAAGAAACCAACCTTGTTCTTAATTGGGAGAAATGCCATTTCATGGTTAATGAAGGGATTATTCTTGGACACAAGATCTCTGGACGAGGCATTGAAGTTGACAGAGCCAAAATTGAAGCAATTGAGAAGATGCCTTGTCCTAGAGATATCAAAGGTATTCGTAGTATCCTCGGTCATGCTGGTTTCTATAGGAGGTTTATTAAGGATTTCTCCAAAATTTCAAAGCCCCTTACTAATGTTCTTCAAAAAGATGTACCTTTTGTTTTTGATGATGATTGTAAGGAAGCTTTTGAAACTTTGAAAAAAAGCTTTGACAATTACTCCTATAGTCCAACCACCTGATTGGAGTTTACCTTTTGAAATTATGTGTGATGCTAGTGATTTGCTGTGGGTGTTTTCCTTGGACAACGTGTTGACAAGAAGTTGAATGTTATTCATAATGCTAGTAAGACTCTGGATGCTGCTCAAAAGAATTATGCTACTACTAAAAAAGAGTTCTTAGCTGTAATCTTTGCTTGTCATAAGTTTAGGCCTTATATTGTTGACTCTAAGGTTACTATTCATACTGATCATGCCGCTATTAAGTACCTTATGACAAAGAAGGACGCTAAGCCTAGGCTTATTAGGTGGGTGTTGCTTTTGCAAGAGTTTGATTTGCATATTTTGGATAGGAAAGGTGTTGATAATCCTGTTGCTGATATTTTATATCGTTTGGAGAACATTTCTTTTGACCCATTGCCTGTTAATGATAGTTTTCCAAATGAGCAGTTAGCTGCAATAAGGGTAAGTCCGCATGAGAGTCCTTGGTATGCTGATTATGCTAACTTTATTGTTTCCAAGTATTTGCCTCCAAACTTTACAACTTAGCAATGAAGGAAATTCTTTTATGATCGAAGGCATTACTTCTGGGATGACCCAGACTTATATAAAGAGGGAGTAGATGGTATTATGCGAAGATGTTTTCTAGAGTTTGAACAACAAGAGATATTGAGAAAATGTCATGGCAGTGCTTATGGAGGACATCATGCAGGGTATAGGACTGCACAAAAGGTTTTACAATCTGGATTTTATTGGCCTACCCTTTTTAAAGATGCAAGGAAGTTTGTCTTATCATGTGATGAATGCCAACGAGTAGGTAACATCTCTAGACGCAATGAAATGCCTATGAATTATTCTCTTGTTATTGAACCTTTTGATTGTTGGGGATTTGACTTTATGGGGCCTTTTCCTCCTTCAAAGGGATATACTCATATCCTTGTTGCTGATGACTATGTTACAAAGTGGGTGGAAGCCATACCTACAAATAGTGTTGATGGTAAGACCTCTTTGAAAATGCTTAAAGATGTCATTTTTCCTAGGTTTGGTGTACCCAGATATCTCATGACTGATGGAGGATCTCATTTTATTCATGTGGGTTTTGGAAAAACTCTCGCAAAGTACGATGTAAACCACATAATTGCTTCAGCTTATCACCCCCAGACTAGTGGGCAAGTAGAACTTTGCAATAGGGAAATTAAATCTATCTTGCAGAAGACTGTCAATAGATCTAGAAAAAATTGGGCTAAAAAGTTGAATGATGCTTTGTGGGCTTATAGAACTGCTTATAAAAATCCTATGGGGATGTCTTCTTACAAAATGGTCTATGGGAAAGCTTGTCACTTGCCTTTAGAATTAGAACACAAAGCTTATTGGGCAGTGAAAGAGTTTAATAGAGATTTTAGACTCGTTGGTGAGAAAAGACTGCTAGACTTAAGTAATCTATATGAGTGGAGAGGTGAAGCTTATGAAAATGCTAGGTTCTTTAAGGAAAAAGTAAAAAGATGGCATGATAGGATTATTCTAAAAAGGGAATTCCATGTTGGTGAGAAAGTTATTTTGTATAGGTCTCGTATCAGTTTTTTTGCAGGAAAGTACTCTCAAAATGGGGAGGACCTTTTATTATCAAGGAAGTATACCGCTTAGGAGCCATAAAAATCTCTTCTCTAAAGGATGACACAACACAGGTGGTTAATGGGCAAAGATTAAAACACTATATTTCCGGAGATTCCTATAACGAAGATGTTGATGTCATTCGAATGACGACTCCCGAAGAATTTATCAGAAACCAAACACCAGAATCTGCAGAGTTCGTCTTTGAATAGGTAAAAGTGGTGAAAACAGAAGGTTCGTGAAACTCCAATATTTTTATTTTTTGATTTTTTTAATACATAAGGGAAGTTACAAGACGAAACTGAAGAGGATACGGAGCCCGGGGTGGATACACCCACCCTAGGCATGGGCCCAGCCTGGCCGTGCCTGAGGGGGTGTTCCCTCCTTGCACTCCGCCTTCGTCTCGTTTCCATGTCAAAACCTTCCTTATGCATTGAAACCTCGTAATATATAATCCCCCAGGTTTCCCGAGGTTCTTGCATCGAGATCTCGTCGTGTTTTTGTTTTGATCTGTTTTTGTCATGCAAATTTCTCAGTTTTGGAGCTACAATGTCCTCCTCTGGATCACCCATGGAGGATTCCTCTGCGGATGTTCTCAACCCATACATGTATGAGTTGAATATCCATCCAAAGGAGCTGATTCTCAAAGATGGGAAGGTACATATGAAATAAATTGAAGGCACCAAGGGAGAAGGAAGTCTGGAAGACAAGATGGAATAATTAGAGCAGGAGGTTTTCAGGTACAAGAAGATGGCGGAGCGCGAGGTGGATGTTATTCACAATATTAGTTCAGAACTCATCACCAAGCACGAGGGAGAGGTAGCTGAGCTCCGAGAAGAGATCTTCTCACTCCGTCAGACCACCAACCAATTGCAAGCGCAACTCTATGACATACAGAATCGAAACTGTGAGTATGAGGCTAGATTTGATCGCATAAGCTCTGTTGCTAGTTTCAGGATTGCAGAGACAAGGACATCCTTTCTGGATGGGGAACCATTGCCTTGGAAGCTTTATTATGATAAGAGGACACCACCACCAAGGGAGTAATTCACTATCAGGTTTGGCATCCCCTTGGCTTGTTCCAAGCTTGGGGGAGTGTCGCGGTATCACCACCATTATCCTTCATATTTTACCTTTTTAGTGGATTCATATCTGTGGTAGAGAAGTTATCTTATAGTTTGGTTTGCATGTTGAAGTATCTCTCCTTTAGTTGATTATCTATGTATCCCTGGGTGTGAGTGCCTTTATTTAATATTAATGAGAAGTCTCATCTTTTACTTTTTTGCACTTCTTATTTTAATTTGCAATCTCTATTATATGATGGATCTTGTTGACCAGTATTGGCACCACTTTGGGAGCATCAAGTGGATCTAAATTGGTTTTGGCAAACTGAGTTCTGGTCAGTACCAACAAATTTTGAGGTTTGAAAGAAAAAGAGAAAGAAAAAGCTTACAGGTATTTGGTATCATTTGTTTTCTTTCTTGTTGGCTCATAAGTTTAGTATTCTTTATTTAAGATATTTTGTGTCTTCAAGGAAGATTGCATGTTTGGCTTTATTACTTGTATGTTTGCTTGTTTCTTTCAACTCTCTTGCTTGCTACCCAGCCTTGCTAGCCAAAAACCTGTTTTGAGAAGGCATACTTCTCATGTTTCCGAACTCCTTTGAACCAAACTTTTGCCACTTGTGTCCACCATATGTACCTAGTAGCTATTGCTATTCCAAGCAAATTCTCAAGCTTCATCTACCTTTCAAATTAAAAAGTATTTTGTTATGTGAAAACTAGTTAGTAAAGCTCTCATGAACTTGATGGCACACTTTATTTTCTTGCCCCTAATAAACTTGAACCATTGTGGACATCGAAGTTGTATATGCTTGCATCTATACATTGGGATTAGTAGAACCGTGTTGTCACGAGTAACGTTTTATACATAGCACTTGTACTCCGTACATCATTGATATCGTGCTCTTTTGTCTATGGATGTCAACGATGTGAAATAAAAGGGGAACTTGTAAGTCCATGGAGTTTGTACTCCCTCCGGTTCAGTTTATTAGGCACACACGTAGTTTAAAAAAATCTTTGTCCATCAATTTTGATCAATAAAATATGTAATATATGTCCCAAAAAGTATATCATTGGAAACTACTTTTAAACATGAATCCAATGGTATAATTTTTATAACATATTATGTAAAATTTGTTGACCAAAATTATTGATCAAAGTTGTTCTCAAACTACGTGTGCGCCTAATAAACCGGACTGGAGGGAGTACTTTGTGTTAGAGAAACGCCTGGGCCGCTAGCCTAAGCCATGCCTAATCATGGTGGAAACTTGCAGCATCACCATAGTGAGCAATCTATGAAGCATCCTCAATAAAAAGCTATGCATATGGTAAATAAAAAGATTACTGAGATGCTCACTATCTGCTTGCCTTGTCATTTTGGTTATGGGAAAGCTCCTATACCATGTGCAAGGGGTACCCCGTTGGCGGTTCTCGATGATATGTAAGTACTTACAATGACAAGAACTTTCCTAGGCCCAAAAGTTGAGTAGCATGAGGAGTGGCCCTCATATTCAAGGGACATGAGATTGCCAACTTATATTTCGTCAAACATATACTCCATCTTTGTTCACTTTAACCTTAACCATCTCAAGACGCTTATGATAGGGGCAATGAGGGCTCAAAGCTAGTAAGTACCATAATCTTTTGGAAGCTCTTTATGACTTGTAATCCCTGCTTCCCTCTATGAAGGGATTTTTCTTCCACTTTCAAGTTGAGTCAGTAAACCTATTTCCTCTCTATCTCCAGCAAGCATTTGAGTTGTTGTGTTTCAAGCATTCATATGGTGATTTATTCAATCATGTTCTTTATCTTCTTTGTTTGCACAAAACTCTTATTTATTGAGTATTACTTTGAAAGCCTTCACTTGTGAAAAACCTTTTTGAGAAAATAGTACTCCTATTTTGAAACTTCTATAAAAAGCTTGTGGTGAAACTGTTTGCTAGGTGTTCTCTGACCAAGAACAAGTTTGCCAATTCCAATTATGATTTATCTGTATGCATCTCTATTGTGACTGCTGTGCTTGGTTGCAAGCTAAGTTATATAATGGTGAGTTGCTTTCTTCTATGAGTTGTGCAATGGTAAGTGTGATGCTTCTTGTTCGTATTCTTTTATCGACACTTCACTCCATAAACCTGTGGACATGTTTACTAAGCTCAGTATTTGCTTGGGGACAAGCAAAGTCTAAGCTTGGGGGAGTTGATACGCCCAATTTGCATCACCATTCTATATCATAATGTACCTCTATTCATTGATATTTGTCTTATTATGAGGTATTACTTATGGCTTTTCATCTGTTTATGCATGTTGGATGATTCTTGGAGGATGAGCTGCCGGAGTCTGGATTCTGATGGAAAAGAAGGCGTTTCGGAGCAATTTCATGAAGATCAGAAAAATATCAGAAAAATATGGAAACATATTATTTTACTAGGGGATGAATGGATCTAGAAGGAGGAGCGAAGGGGGCCCACACCCCCTAGGTGCGAGCCCACCTGAGGCCGCGCCTAGGGCAGGTGTGGCCCACCTGCCCGGCCTTCGACTCTCCCCCTTCTCATATAACTTCCCTTTGAAACCCTAATTCACAAGGGGCGACCACAGATAGATTTCTACCGCCTCTGGGGGGCGGAAAACACCGAGAGAGAAAGATCTCTCCGGCAGACATATTTCTGTCGGGGGAATTCCTTCCCGGAGAGGGGAGACCGTCGCCATCAACACCATCATCAAGCTAGGCTTCGTCGGGATCATCATCATCATCCACACCATCATCTCCATCAGCACCATCATCACCACTCCGTCCTGTTGTAACAATTATGTTGGATATTGCTCTAGTTTGTAGGGGAAACTTTCCCGGTGTCAATTACTATTGTAGTTGATGCTTGTGAGTGGAACCATTGGATTATTTTTTATGTTCAGACTGTTATCCATTACCATATCATCTTTGATCTTGATCCATATGATGTCTTGTGAGTAGTACGTTGTGTTCTTAAGGACATGGGAGAAGTCATGTTGTTAGTAGTGAATCTGTGATGAGTTATTATTCAATGGTTTAGTATTTAAGTTGTGGTGCTATTCTTCTAGTGGTGTCATGTGAACGTCGACTACATGACACTTCACCATTTATGGGCCTAGGGGGATGCATTATGTATTTGGCTACTAATCGCGGGGTTCTTGAGATGTAAACCCGAACCCCCGTTAGGACACCTTTGCACAAGGGAGTGTAGGATCTCAGAGTTTAAGGCTGTGGTTAGATTTATATCTTAATTACTTTCCTGTAGTTACAGATGTTTGCAGGGGTTTTAATCACAATTATGTAGTAGTCCTAGGAAGGGCGGTATGTTAGCACAGGTTCACCCACACAACACTTATGAACACCAGAGAAGAGTACTCAGCTATTTGCAGTGAAAGCACTTGACAGAATTTCCATGTGTCCTCGAGAACGTTTAGTCCTTATAAGTATTTACACCGGCTTGTCCTTTGCTAAGAAAGGATTGGGCCACTTGCTCCGTTTGTTCGTTACTTCTGTTACTTGCTCTTTATTTTGTTGTCTTATCAGAAAACCACTAAAAATCCGTTTGCTAAGTATTCACATGGATTTCCTGCTCCATACCACTGTTCAGCATCTTCTGCTCCTCGTTGGGATCGACACTCCTATTTATCAAAAATACTACGATACACCCCCTATACTTGTGGGTCATCATAGATGGGCAAGAGGATGGATAAAAGGAGAAAATATGATTAGGGAAGCTGCTGTTTTTGTGGCTCTTGCTACGGTTGTTGTACTTGTTTGAGCTATTATAAGAAATTTGAAGATGATCCACTAGTGACCACTATCAAAGATGGGTTCAAAATGATGACTGATGCTCTTTTCAAGTTTGGTGGAGATGATGATGACATACTAGATATTTGTACTGCTTATTGTTGAAAATATAAATGAAATGCTGCTGAAATTTTGATCATATGTTGCTGTAAATAAGAACAACTCGCACACGTGGAGGTAAGCACACCTTGCATAGAAAAGAGGTGAGCTATACCAAATACTAGCCATTGCATTCTACCTTTTTGGCCCCAACCGAACACAAAACGAAACCGTTCCATTACACTTTTTTGATCCCAACTAAACACATGAATAGAACCAACCCATTCTAGTGGAATGGAATCGTGACATGCCATTCCACTTTGTTCCCGGCCTGAACACACCCTTAAAACCATCACATTCCATCAACATCACGCCAAAAATCACTTCAAAACAAAACTCACGCCAAAAATTCATATCTTCTTTTTTGTGAAAAATAGACAACACTATGTTATCATACTTCTAAGGGAATGTATTCTATATAATTCATAAAATAAGAATTTAGCATTTGTGGAATTCAAATATTTTTAGATCTAACCGCTAAGGAAGAAAAAAAATATCTACAGAACATCAACAAATGGTACTAGGTTTTTTGTGAAATCTATTTTAATAATGTTTTGCTAAATATACTTAATTTTGTGTGAAATAATTGTTTTTTCTAAAAACTCATGGTCAATTGTTTTTCAGAAACCAGGCCTATAATGCGAATCAAAGTGAATTTTTGAAAAAAAAAATAGAATCTACTTTTTTTTGAAAAGTGTATTCGACAATGGCCCAGAACGCTAGCCAGGTCCTCCTGCTAGCCCAGCAACTCCCAGCCCACTGGATTCGAACGGAATAAAAATAGGAAAACTTCCACGCCGTCACGGCCGGTCACATTTCAGTCCGAAGCCAGTCTTGAGTCTTGACGAGTCGAAGGCTCGAAGACCTCTCTTCCGGCCTCCCCCAACCCAACTAGCGGCGGCGGCAGCGGAAGTTGTGAAGCGGAGATGCTGCAGTTCCCGGCGATGATGCGGCAGTGGCCTTCGCCGCCACTGATTCCGGCGTCCACGATCCTCCCCGTGCCCGCCGCTAACCATGAGGACGAGCTCCTCCTCGCCATGGCCGAGTCCGACCTCGAGGACAAGGTACTGCTGCTCTCCCCCTTCCTGTCCGTGTCCCTCCCCACTGTTCCCCCCGGCGCTAACGCCTTCCGTTGCGCTCTGCTCTTGCTTGCTCTCGCCTCTCAGCTGAACGCGATCCGCAAGACCAACAGCAACCTGGTGATCATAGGCAAGCCCACCCACGACATCAAGGAGGAGTACGACGCGGAGGTGGAGGAGGACGATGCCGACAACGTCGATGAATCCGACGGCGACGAATTCGACCAGGAAACCGGCTGAGCTGACCCTGTCTCCCCTCATTGCTTGACGCAGCGTGTCCCGTGATGTTGCCAAACCAATCTGTACGCTTGTTGCAGCCCCAGATCCCCAATTACCTCTTGTTAGTAGATGGATTGGTCCAAGCTATCCTGCTTTACTGTGCTACATGGTGTTTCGATGATTCGGGGGCTTCCTGGTCCTTGGATTAGCATGTTAACGTTGTTACTTATTTATTGAAATACCGGCTTTCTCTATGTGAATGTCTTACAGCCTGCTGCTTCTTGGTCAAGTTTCTTCATGGTGATTCAGTTATATTGGCTATGCATGTTTGGAAGCTAGGAGCATGCCATAAGTACCCTATGTTCCTTTGATTAAGAGTTAATAATATTAGAGACAGAGATTGGTTTGGACTAGTAGCCTTTGAATCGGAGATAGGGTTCAATGAGGTATTAGTTACATGGGTTCCAAGTAGGTCATCTCTATATTAGATTAAGCATTTATCCAGTTTTGGCAAGCAGTGGATAAATTAGTAGTTACTTACGAGGACTGGATGATATCCCAGTGGTCCAGGCGCAGCTGAGTGTCTACACCAGTCTAGGTTCGACTCCCAGTGTTCATGGTATTTAGCAACATTGGTTTTATTTCATTGGATCGCTTCCAAGGCCTTTCATTCTCATTCATGAAAAGCTCCACAGGGCTCTTCCCTGTCTCTTGAAAAAACGTTGTTTAGTGTTTCTTAGTGTTGTCTAGTTCAGTTATCCTGTAATTTTCCAACAACCATTACATCGGTAAAATTAAACTACAAAATGCAAAGTTTCTTTGTTTCTGTATGCACATCTGTGTACATTGTACAACCAGAATACTGTAGTTGAAAATTTAAACGGCAGTATTCATTTGCAAATTGCGCTTTGACCTTTGATTAATTTGTTCAATCTTATATTTACTCACTGGTGCTTCCTTTAGAGCCACCACATTAATCCACGTCATCAGATTTATACGAACCCATAGATCTCTCGCAATCGAATAAGAGAGATTTTTGTTTGCTTGGCAGGAATACTTCCATGTCCATTGGGTCTTCGTGTTGCAGTATGAATCTTCACATATAGCATTAGGAATCTTCCAATCCAGTTGGTGCTCCACGTATACTCATGTATCGGAATTGCTAACGTGGTTGCATTTATATATATCTCTCTGAAATAGTTTCAAACTCTTTCGTTCTGCTGTGGAGTTTTTCCTTGGCATGTTATACCAGGAGTCGACACCATGCATGACTGGTAACGTGGGAAGCCATGGAATGTGGTGGGTAGCATGCATGTACTCCAGTTACAGGACTTCTAATATTTCATTGAAAAGAAGCCTTTACACCATGGAAGCACCTGCGGGAAGAGGCCCAACGGTGTGGTGGCGATACTCAGTAAGCCATGCGGACCTTAAAGTGCCTACTAGAAGTTTGAGGCACATGTCAGGTGTAGAAAGCACACATCTATATAAATGCACATCACCATTTATGCCGAAGAGCGCCGTGATCCTTGTACATCCACAAACACATCAATATTAGTTAGTTTTGATGTGTGATCTATCGCGTGTGCCATCTCTATCTATCTATAGTTTCATGCTCGTGATCGCACAGTAATACAAACTTAGGGAGGCAAGACAATGATACCATGATGTGAAGGTAGTAGTGATACAATTAGTAAGTCATGTACAAAACCAACTAATCAAACTAATTAAAGAAACATAGTGATTTTGGTCCTTTTGGACCACCAAGATCTTAAATGGTAGTATTATATTAAGTGCATTTCTGTATTTCTTCTATGTAGTTAGTCCTTGTGGATTTATTCAAACAGTCCTACTTATTCAGCTTTTGAAAAAAAAAATCTTACCCTTGCAGACGCATGGGTTGCTGACACCTTCCCTAATCTCATTTTTATTTTGACTTTCGACAATTCTACATTCTTTCAATGCCAAACATCCCTTCTAGTATTAATCACGTGGTTCTTCCATTTTGGCTAGAAAAAAGGGAAACAAACAGATTCACATTGATAGTGGCTCCGAGACAACACTATCGTCGATGAAGCATAATTACAAGCGTAGTAACAAACCTATGTCTATTATGTATGATCAGTTAAGCATATCTCTACAAGAAATTATGATATTCCACCTTGTGGTCAAAAATAAAAGATATAGATTGTACACTGTACATTAGAGGCAGTCTGTAACATGTTTATTTACCATAGACCCTTTCTCCTAATAATGTGCTGTGTTTCCAGGAAAATGATTATTTGCTCTGACATATCTTTTCAAGTTCTCTGCTGGAAACTTTCAGAGGGGGCTCAACTATTCACCGGTGTGATCTTTTTTGGAATAATAAAAAATTTAGGGACAACAGGCTGTACCTCTCAAAACGGCAATTATATCTCACAAAATAATCACATAAAGTATTTCAGAATCTTGGTCAAGATCAATGTATAGAAGACTGATAGCAAGGCACCAACTGGAATTGTGATCAACCATGAGACCACAATTTCACGCACTGTCTCTGATCTGACTCTGTTGAGCCCTCTTGCAAATCCCACACCCATCACTGCACCAACAAGTGTATGTGTAGCTGATATTGGCAACCCAAGCTTAGATGCAAATAAGACCACAGAAGCCGCCGCAAACTCTGCTGCAAACCCCCTCGTGGGTGTTAATTCAGTGATTTTCTTGCCAATTGTAGCTATCACTCTATAACCCCACATTGTAAGCCCTGCGACGATTCCAAAACCACCCCAAGCAAGGACTTCAGTTGGTATGACTATCTCAGCGCTGCTTGCTACGCCCTGAAGAAGGGACAAAGCTGCGGCCAGAGGCCCTATGGCATTGGAGACATCATTGCCTCCATGAGCAAATGACATGAAGCATGCTGACAGGACCTGCATGTAACCAAATACGCCGTAGACAATCTGCAGTTGAGCTCCTCTAGGACCAGCAACGTCAAATCCACCTTGCTGAACATCTGTATTGTCAGCAGATGCTATCTTTTCTGCTTCTGAAGACAGTAGGTCACCAAGCTGTTTTTTTATTGCCCTGCTAACAAAGATAGCTCCTATTGCCCCACAAGCTAATGCTTGCAGCACGGCAATGTAAAATATCTCGCTAAGAGGGAAAGCAGCAAACGAGATTGCAGTGACACCAGTAAAAACTGCAATTGGTGCAGAAGCAGCTGCAGCCTGGCCCGGATTGGGTGCACTGTATACGAACTGAAGTAAAAAATGGTTAGTAGAAATTCACCTTTTTCTGATTTTATGGAATAGTGTTCTGTGTTCTTCTGTTTATGAGATATTTGATATCTGACTATATATTTTTGCAAAGATGCCTTGTTTTCTCATTTAGCATGCTGTAAGTAAAGTTAGTATTGTACTCACCCTGCGTATGCACTTGTAAACAAGAAATGAGACCGCAGCACCCATCACTGGAGAAATAACCCAGGATGAAGATACTCTAGCCAAAGACTTCCAAAAAACTGCATTGACTCCTCCATATACCAGTCCAAAACCAACCATGGCCCCAACAATACAATGTGTAGTTGACACAGGCCAGCCGTAAGAGGAAGCAACCTAAGAAATGAACACCGTTAGTTCAAATAGATGCTTATGGATGTTAATATGCTACATTTTAAGCTTGTCAAAGCCAAGTGCACTGTGTGGTGGATGCACTATATTTGGTGATGACAAAAGATACTTTTGGTGGCCTGTTAATTGCATTGAATTTTCACTTAATTGTATCAATATCATAACAATCAGTGGCCACCAAAATTGTCTTACTCCAGCATAGTATTTTTAAGTTAACATTGTCTGCTCAGTTACCCTGATTTGTTGCTTCTGTACTTTCCCTAGCTGAAATAGTTGTTCAAAGTTTAGATAACAACCTCTGTTAATTGGAAGTGAGGTGCACATGAAGTTTGCACTGTTGATCCTGTATTTGCCTGTAACTGGATCCCACCAAGTCAAAGTGTAGATCAAAGATTTCCATATCAACCAGGCTAAAACAATGAATTATTTAGTTGAATGTTGAATCTGTAAGTTGTTTTCCCTTTTCTGAGTTGTTACTTCTCTTAGGCTAAAATGGTTCTCATGTATTAGGTTATAGCATTTGTGTGCTTTAACTTGCCAGTTTTCCGTCAAGTAGCATGTAGAGGTGCATAGGGTTTATCCCATTTAGAAGATGAAGCTATTACAGTGTCATAAATATGCCGCTGAAGATGCCTTACATCTTTTTTTTGTAGACTGAAACTGGCGTAAGCTTCAGTAGTTCTATGGTGCTAATGGAACTAATGGACCGCTTCATCTGATTAGCATGGTATATCAAACTTCAAAAGGATTATCAGTGATGGGATGTTACCTGCAACCATGTACCGGCAGCAGCGAGGGAGGACAGCAATCCAGCGAAGAGCAGAGGATCATTTCCCTGGAAGACAGACGTGACAAGGATGCCCTTCTGCATGGTGCTGGTGACATGAGTGCCCATAAGGAATGCACCAGAGAACTCTAGCACAGCCGCTGTCAGAACTGCCTGCCGGAGTGTCAAAGCTCCAGATCCTACTGACGTCCCCATGGCATTTGCCACATCATTCGCTCCGATGTTCCATGCCATGTAGAATCCTGACAACAGTGTCAGATATGCCAACACCTTCATCTTGGTCGTCCCGTGAAAGATCAGTGAGCGCATCGCCAGTGGCACGGTGAGAGCTGCAAATGCAATCACCACGGATATTGAAATCGCCATCCCTGGTGAAATATGGAACGCCTTTGCCATCCCTGACAGCTCGGATCCCCCGTTCTGCTCCACTGAGGCATCTGGTTTCGCGCTGGAGCCATCGTCGGCATTTGCAAAGGAGGATAGTGTGGCACGCGGGACCCCCAGATGAGAGTTCACTGTCCTGGCAGGCGACACTTTAACCAGAGGGAAGTACCTCGGACAGTGGATGCTTGGTGGCAGCTGGGTGGCAGGGCGATGGAGCAGGAGCGCGGCAGCCGCAGCTCGCCCTCCTGCTCCAGCATGTGCTTGGGCAATGGAAAAGAAAGGAGAAGATTGAGACATGGGAGTGGCAGGGGAAAAAGCAGGGTGCCGAGAGCACCAAGAAGAAAGAGGATGAGATGGTTAATGGGGGAGGAGAAGCGGTGGACATAGGGGAGTTTGTGGGAAGAAGTGAGCATCGTTATGTGGATGGAAGGAAGAGCTTGCTTTCTGTGGTGGCCCAGCTCAGGCTGGGACGAACGAGTGGTGGGAAGGAATGAGTGGTGCAAGGGGATATCGGCAAGATTCCTGCCTAATCCATAGTCTGGGGTTGCAGCCGGCTGCTTGACTGTTTTCAGTTGGATAGATATCTGGACCTCCCTTCCAAGTCTGTTTCTTATGAAGATCCAGATTACATGACTCTTCCTGTTGCTTTGATTCTCCCGTGTGGCCTTCAGCCTGGCAGCATCATTGTCGGATAGTTGCATTTTGAAGTAGTAAGATATTTATTCTGTTTTTTATATGCAGTTTCCTGTGTCTGGTGCTACTGCTATGCGCTGAACTGGAACTAATGTCATGTCAGGACATCAGGTATTTTTACGGAGACGGGGTGTTGCCGGCTACAACCACAGGGAACACTACTTGTGCTCAAGACGGTAAGAGGAAATTCGGCGTCCTTGTCCTGTGCAGAGTTTTGAGTTTTGAGATACAAGGCAACTTCGGATATATCTTGCTCGTGCAGTGCAGTGCAGTGCAACATTTTACTGCAAACCGTGGGTCGGGATAAGTGGAAAATGTTATTCTGCCAAAAGATAATTATTGGGTTCACAGTTCTACTACTAGTAAACTTCGTACACTAGGCATTGTTGCACAAAAGCCTTGAACTAAACTACTGTAGTGAAGTTACTATTATCTTCCTCCAGAGAGGCTGGAAATCGTGCCGCCGAAGCTCGACACCAGATCCGGATATGACAAGTCAGAAGAGGCCAACCCCTTGTTTTGCATCAAGGCGAGCACATCCGTTGGCGTCAGCTCAGGGAGCGGCGTCACACCAGTGAGATAGCGCATGACTTGCCCAATACTAGGCCTCGCATTAGCAAGAGGGTGCGAGCACATCAGCCCCACTGCCAGCACCAGCCCCACCTTGTCGACGTCGTACTCGCCCTGGAGCCTCGCGTCCACCGTCTCCATGAGCGTGCCCTTGAGCCAATGCTCGAGCACCCAGTCGACGAGCGCTATCTGTTCCCCCGCGCCTTCTCCTTGATGGGCCTCTGGCCGCACGCAACCTCGAGAAGGAATATGCCAAATGCGAACACGTCGGTCGGAGGGGATGCTCTGCCTGTGCGTACCAGCTCCGGAGCCAAGTAACCCATGGTGCCGACCACGTGTGTGGTTTGCGAGTCTGTCCCGTGGTCGTACAGCCTCGCCAGCCCAAAGTCGCCTAGCTGGCCATTCATGCCCTTGTCGAGGAGCACGTTGCTGGCCTTGATGTCTCTGTGGACGACCACTTTCTCCCACCTCTCGTGCAGATAAACCAAGCCAGCCGCGACATCTCTGATGATCTGAAACCTCTGAGCCCAGCTAAGAGTCGGACGCCGGCCGTCCTCTCCATTATCATACAGATGTTTATCGAGGCTTCCATTCGGCATGTAGGCGTACACCAGAAGAAGCTCGCCTTTTCGACGGCAGTAACCGAGCAACTGTACAAGGTTACGATGTCGGATCCGGCCGATACTTGTGATCTCAGATATGAACTCCTTCATCCCTTGTCTCGACTCATGGGACACCTTCTTCACCGCAACCTCCAGCTTAGATGTCTCGAGCACGCCTCTGTACACCCTTCCGAACCCTCCCGCCCCGAGCAGATGCTTGTCCCTGAACCCGTCTGTGGCACGGAATAGATCCTTGTACGAGAACCGGTGCGGCCCGAACTCAACCTCCCAGTCTTCCCGTAACTCGGCGTACCTTGATCTCTTCCGCATGACCAGCACAAGGGCACCGCCCAGACCAAGTACGAATGTGGCCGTGGCGATTGGTAGGACGATGATCAACACCTTTGACGACCGAGGCTTTGGGCCAGCGCGTGGCAGCTTGGGCAGCTTGGTGATGTCGATCGCCGGAGCTTGTTTGTCCACGCCGAAGCTCCAGCCGAGGACGCAGTGCCGTGAATTCACACGACCGGTCGCCGCAGAGAAGCCGAGATACACTAGGTCGGCGAGCACCGCTGAGAGGTCGTAGGTGGCCGAGAGGAGTGCCCTGCCAGGTTTGGCCACGCCCAAGGGAGCAAGCGTCACGTTGATCTCCTTCTTCTCCCCGTGGTAGTCCACCCACACCTGCATCGCCTCGCGGCTGATCAGTTTCAGGCTTTGGAAGCCGCCGCCACCACTCTTGTCGTCGTCGTAGTAGCCGGCGTTGTAGGCCCTCAGGGACTGCAGGCCGTTGATGTCGATGCCGACGTGGTTGGCGTTCATGTCCTTGAACTCCACGCTCTGGATGGTGTCGAGCTCCACCGCGAAGATATGGTTGCTGCTGTTGCCATCGTTCTGGACGTTGGTGAGGCCCAGGTACTTGGCCGGAAGAGCGTCCGAGAAGTTCGTCCGCGGAGCCATGACGAAGGCCATGCCGTGGGCGCTGAAGTCGGGGTAGACGGACACGATCCCGAACACGAAGGCGACGGAGAAGGATCGCACCGTGCCATTGCCAGAGTCCCTGAGGCGAAACGGAGCCGGGTGGAACGCGTGGCCTTTCAGGTAAGCCGTTCCGTTGGTTAGCTCTACAAGTCCGTCTGGAGTGACGGTGGCCGTGTCGTCGACGATGAGGTTGGAGCCACCGAATCCGGAGTAGATGAATTGGTCGTTGGCGGTGGTGATCGATGACGCTGCGAGATTAAGTCCAAGGGGGATTATCAGGAGGAGAAGGCGTACAAGGGAGGCCATTTTTTCTTTCTCGGAACGAGGCTGGTCTATGGCCATGCCCACGTCTAAGCTGCTCTAAAAATAAGGAAATATTTTGAAGTCTGAGTGTACTTCGCCGGCTGCGAAGCATGTGGGTGTGAACTGTGAAGTAGAAATATTCTACGCAATCCAAGACCGCCTTGCAAAGAAATCAATTCGACTACACGAGGCGCACGTACGTGTCCCGTGCCGTCCCCCCCGTACCGTTTTCTGTTTGCACTAATTTCTCGGTTGACTGGAATTTTCAGAAACCTTACAAGTTACAATATCTAGAGCAGCCTATATCTAAAAACACGCCTCCTAAAAGCATTTTTTGTGCACCTGCAGTACCGGAGCAACCTAAATCCACCAACATATTCCATTATCCTTCATTTCTCATCCTCCAGTGCATAAAATATCCATTTACCATTCAAAAAAATCCATTTAACTCCTGTTTGAAATCAAATAATTCAAACTCAATGTTTCCACCGCAAATTCACGTCTTTCTTGCGCAATTTCCTTGAATTTTCTTCCGTTGACGTGTGTACTTACCCACTGCGATGAATCTACTTGCTTCTCATAGGAGATAGTGAGGTCCGATTTTATTGTAGGGAAGACCACCATAAGGAGAAGGCTATTATCGTGGGTATGAAGCCCGAGGGGTCAAGCGCATTGTGCAAAAACCGAGAACAGAAAATGTGCCTAGAGACAACAATCTAGTTCAATGGGAGCAAGGGCGGAGCAAGGCATGCCCAATCTTCTAGGACCCCTCAGATTGAGGAAGATGTTGAGCATGTGCCAAAATATTACATAATTAAGGGCCATGAAAGTTTGTTTTGGCATACGCTTAGAAGGGAAGTGAATTCGTATTGGTTTGCCCAACTTTGAGAGTATGTTAAAGCTATGGGATTTTCTCATGAGGATGTCGGTCTCCTTATCCATAGTGACGAAGAGTTTGACAAGAATGAGTTTGCTTTCTTCTATCCATCTCAATGTGCACTACTAGTAAAACCCCTATCTGTGGCGTATGTGTTTTGTCCTTCTGTGACGCATATTAGATGCGTCACTGATATGTCGTCACTAAATTAAACTTTTGTGGCGCATATCAATATGTGCCACAGAATTCTCCCACTTTTGTGGCGCATCTTGGGTCATGTGCCACATGGCTGAATTTAGTGGCACATTTCTGGATATGCGCCACAGGAAATTATTTCCATGCGCCATAGGTGTATTACTCAGGTATTCAAAAAAGCAGTATTGGTCCAGAAACATGTATTATACAGGATTTATACACATAGCAGTAGAAATAGTATATTTCACATAGTATATAAAAACAAACATAATACAAACACGAATATAGTGTCATCACATTACTTACAGCCCGATCGAGATACACAAGTGTTCATCATCTCACGTTACAAGTGACAAGTGGCGAATTGTTACACAAGTGTTGGTACAAAGTTCATCATCTCACATTACAAATAAAGTGGTCATCGCCTATACTAAAATCAAATAGAATACAACCTTGATGACGGTGAGCAAGAGCACGAGCAATATCTTCATTCGGTTCTCCTTCCACAAATGGTTCCTCCATTTGGCTACCGCCTCCTCTCGAGTCGCGTATCCTTTGTAGTTGTTGCCGCTGAACTTGTTCACCTGTTTCTGACAGTCCTTCCACTCATCGTAAACTCCTGAAACCCAACTCTTGTACACCACGTACCACTTCGTCATCTCTATAGACAAGGCATATTAGTAAATCATGCAACAAAAAGAACTAAAGGGTTCACATGCATATATGTTCACAAAAATTAAAGCAAAAGATTCATAAACATAAAAGATAGCATATCGATCACAATCATAAAAGTTCGAAGACAACGACCACAATAGTAAAGTTTATGACATACGACCACAGTAGTAAATTTTATGACACAATACTACACGCATCCATCTATGCACACACTCGATAATGCTAGGTGCACACATCAATCATTGAGATTTGTTCCCGCTTGGCTTTGAGAATGGTAGATAGCAATCCTTCGTCATCCACGTCCTGATGTCACCCTGCTTATGGAGAATATCTTCGATCTCCCGCTAATTCAACCCTCTATTGTGCTTTAGGACCCCTCCCCTTGTGTTGACATCTTCCACGATAATTTCCGATAACTTAACCTGGATGCGATGGAAGTCTTCTCTAAGATCATCATCGTTGGATTGTGCCAAATTTTTGGTCCATGCTCAGAGATTAGATGGCAACGTTAGGTTCTGGCAATCCCGGACAAACCCTTTAAGGTGAGGCATGACGTAGAAGGCCTCCTTGGCGCTGCCACTAGTAGTCGGCTCCTTGACACATGGGAGCTTGAGCACGTGCTTGAACACGTGTTTGCCATTGTTGAAACATTCACCCTTGTTGGCTAAGGGGCATCCCTTTTTGGCATAGCCCTCGAGAGACTCATTCAGAACACCCCTTATTCCGGTGTAATATTTCTTCTTCTTATTACTCGCTGAGTTGAAATACGTTGCTACCGAGTACTTCGTGGAAATGACGATGAGTGTGCAAAATTTGTCTCTACACAACACGATTGAAACGGGATGTTGGAAAAGGGAAAAGGAAGAAATCTATAAGAAAGCCTAAGTTATGGCGGCTAGCGGGTGTGTGTACTTACTTGGGAAAGAAAGGCAAAAGAAGTGTGTCCGTCCTCTTGTTGTCCACCATGAACTTTTGGAGGTACGCCGTTGCCATGGTCCGTGTCTCTGATCCTTCCGCCAACTGGCTATCACACATGTAGTAGGGATCCACTATAGCGATGTAAGGGGTTTGCTCTCTATTGATCTCCATCGCCATATTAAGCGTGAATAGGCGGATCAGGTTATAATCCAGCCGTTTCGAGAGAAATAGCTTGAAGACATCCTCGTACGCTATGAAGAACACGTCCGTGGGGGCTTAATGACCAAAGTCCACGTCCGATGGCACCTTGAGAGTGAAAACCGGGTAATTTGGATCTCTGTATTTAAGAAGGACGCCCTCTAGTGTCTTGGTACCATCATTCAAAGTTTGCATGGCTCCACGAGCGAGGCAAAGCAGCTCCGGAGTCAGTATCGCTTCATTGGCTACATGCATTCAGGGCAAGCCATCTTCGCGGGCTAGTACGATGTCGTCCTGAGCCCGGATCCTCTTCGAACAAGGTTGGATCTTGGATTTCTTACCTCTCTTCCTGTGCTTCTTTGTCTTATGAGCAGGCTCCTCAACTAGGGATGCTAATTGCTCACCGGCCGACTTTTTGAGTGTGCTAGGGCTAAATACGAATCTAGGTTTCTCCTGTGGATCGGCAGACGGAGGCGTCTCTTGAGAAAAACCACGGAAGACTAGGCGTTGCGTGCATGTAGTGGGACGACCACCTTGACTATCACGAGCGATGAAGGGTTCTTCATCCACACAAGGCATGTACAATCCTTTGTCGGCGCCGGTGTTGATGAAGTCGTTGACGTTGACAAATTCATCATCATCTTCGTTGTTGCCACCTTGTGGTAGTGTGGAGGGGGCAATGGAGATTGCAGTTACGGTGCGACGGCTTCGCCTTGGGTCGGCCCACATGCTCCCAACAATTGTTGGTGGAGACTGGTGGTGGCGACGATGAAGGCTGGCTTCCGAGGTGATGGCCGGACAATCGAGGTGGCTCTGGTACACCCTGCAATACGAATCTGGGTCTTCGTCCATGTCAAGGGCCAATTGTGGCATTGTGCAAGGGTCTTATGTTCGTCAGCTCCCTGAGGTTGAAGGGGGGTCCATCTCGTCGCACCCTGGCAACACCCGAGCAATCCGGACCCTCATCACGGCATCGTCCATTGGATTGTTATGCATCGTGCGGCTCGCCGGTTGTATGAGAGTGCCCTTGAAAACATCCTTCAACTCGCTGCCGCCAAATTTATGGAGTAGTACGCAAGAAGTGTCCTGAGTCAAAACATGTTGGGCATCATGAGATGACAGTCATCAAAGGCATAAAGGAGATGATGCAGATTAACTAATTAGTTACCTTGGTGATTACGTTGAAATCTGCTAATGTCGAGACACGGCCAGTGCCGGTGGTAGGCCTATCATCAGCATTCTCCCGCGGTGGTGCATTATGAATAACCACTGCCGCCGGCTACGGCTTGGTATTTTTAGCGGGATCTGCAGGTGACGAGGTTCGATCTTTTCAATGCCCATTGTTATGAACTTGGGTTTTGGAGAAGATGGGGATGCTGGAGATCATGGAACGGTTAACAGACAAGCAACACAGGGACACAAAGTTTACCCAGGTTCAGACCCTCGGAGGGAAAACCCTACTCATGCTTGTCTACTCTTGATTACGGCGGAACCGAGGATTACAGGGGTGCGCAGATGCAATCTGGCGTAAGATGCGTATGAGGTGAGTTGAGGCCCTCCTCGTCGTTCCCTCCTAGACTTTATATAGATAGGCATATCCGGAGCATAGTCCAGCTTGACGAGAAGCGGGAGCAGCTGCTGGAGGAAGCACAGTCCATCGCGGAGCAAGGAGCTAAGCTCGATCGAGATGTGGCCAACGCGCAGAAGTCAATAGAGAAAGCTAGAGGCATGGAGGCCGAGTACAAGACTCTGCTCCAGCAGCAAAAGTCTAAGAAAGCTCTGGCTCGCGTCATCAACGATCCTGGTGTACGGAGAAACCTAGGATGGGCTCCCTCGAAGCCGCCACAAGCAAAGCCATACATTGACAGCGAAGGCAGGCAGATGATGCCCACTCCTCTTCTCAACCTAACCGTCGCCAAGACCCTTCTGGAGCAGGATAGATCACCCGCGGCTGTGGAGCAGGTCTATGACCTTGTGGCCAAGGCGGTGAAACAACATGAAAAGGCCACCTCTCAGAGGCTTGAGTCTGACCCAACATTTTGCCAGTCTAGTCAGCATAAGCCGCCAAGGGATCGATCTCCTCAGGATGTCGGGTCCCAGACGGGTTCATCAGAACAAAGATAGAGGGATGCGCGCAACAGGAAAGATGCTATCCCCATATACTTCGATGTAACACCCTCAGAATCGACCCTATGCAAGTTTTAGCAAAACTCGCCAAACCCGCATAGAAACGATTCGAAGGTGCCCACCAGGCACTTTCGTGCGGGTGGAAAGCAAAGTAATAACATTACACAACAGTCCTCGATGGGACCCACAGAACAGATATATATACAACAGCGACCCAAAGAGTCAAGAATACAAAAATATATGGTACAAAGATCCAAATCACCTTGGAAACGATGGATACGTCCGACTACGGACAAGAAGCAAATGGGGCTAAGAGCCCTGAAGAATAACCAATGGCGTCCATAACCTGCCTGTGCCAAGCGGAAGGGTAACCACCGCTAACGTCGATCTCAAAACCTGCTTAAACAAAAGGGGTGCCGACAAAGGGCAAAGGAAAAAGAGGAGCGTCAGTACTGAGGCCAGTACACGGCGAGGCTAGAATTCGGCGGTCCTCGCCTACATTGGTATGGTGGACTGAGCGGCAGCGGCAGCATGCACTAAACAACCTATAGAGACTCGATACAACTAGCGGCTATCAGAGAGGGGTAAGAAAGACCTATTCGGATCCAACCTGATACTAGCATCAAACAAACCCATCCTGGCGTTTCCCCCTCGAGACCAAACGAGGAAGTCAACCGAGGAACTCACACAGTTGGCAGTTTTACTTATTCAGTTATAGTTGCGGCACTTTACTAGTCAGGTTTAGATAATCATCCTGATAAAATAAGCAGTGGGCACTTTTAGTTAATCATTCCGTGACAGTTGCCGCACTTACTAGTCAGATACATTTAGCATGAGATAAACCCAAAACCCAGCAGTTGTTGGTACTTTTACTTAGCCATTCCGTTGTAGTGGAGCTGATTACTAGTCAAATCGGAAACAAGTCAATTTTAAAATAATAAACTTTAGTTATAGTTGTCTATGATCAAGCACTGTGCTCCAAGTCGTCCATAACTGCGGACACGGCTTCTCGAAAAGATTTAACCCTGCAGGGGTGCACCAAAGTATCCACAGGCACTTCGACCCTTTTTTCCATATCAGTTAACATACACCCATCGGTATGTCGGCGGGGCCTAAGTCACGACGTTCTGACCAAAGCAAGTACATGGGGCCACCCACCGAGTCGACACCATAACGGAGTCGGCCGGTCTCGAGACGGACTCGGGGTTTGGGTGGAGGCTGCACGACAAGATATGCCCCAAACGGGAATCGGCACCGCGGAATCGTCCCGATCCTAAGCGATTACGTGCTATCTCGCACAATTTAAATAAAGCGATAAGCATGGCATAAAATGCAGGATAGTAAATAAAACCTCAAACTAGTTGTGGCCCCAGACAATACTTTGAAATCGGTAATTATCAATGGGGGCCCATATCTCCCCACCTGTGGTTAGCGCGCTCGATCTCGGAACAGGTGTCAAGAACTCGGGTCCTACGGGACACAAGTGGGCGGTCGGAAACCAAAACTTACCTATCACCCACCGATGCCTCTGCTTAATTCAATTTTAGTTGTTAAACGGAATTAAAGTGAACAATAAGTAAAACCCTGATCATCTCCAACATCAACATGCGGCAATTCCTCCAACATTGGTGGTACTTGACGACAAGCAAAACACTTGAGCAAGCGACTACGACACGCGGGTCCAACTATCTACCAAACAACAGGTAATAGGATGTGTCCAAGGCTATATATGGCTGCAATGGATATCACGGGTACGAAACTAGAGCCACGCAACACAGATAGCAATAGATCAACAGGAGGGAAGTAAAAACTATAAAAGTAAGGTAGGTAGAAAGGGGGAGATGCTCGCCTGAAAACATTGTCGAAGGTTCAACCGAAGATCGGGGCGAAGCTCACATCAACTCAACGGCCTTATCCGCGAAGAACCAAAGCACTAGAAGAAACACCGGATGCGATATTTAATACAACGGCAGAAGATCGGCATGATGCATGTATGATGTATGGCATGGCAAAGGTGCGATGCAAATAGGTCATATTAAGTGGAACCGGGGTCCCGACAATTAATTAGGTGGTTCATGTTATTTAGATACCCCGCATTTTAAATGTTGGTTATCAAGGCAAGATAAGATACCGGTTCGCTACACAAGTTTAAATGAGGCCGATATGAGACTAGATTTGCCCGCATATGGGCCCCATATTTAATTATTAGGTGAATCGGCAAAAGGCCCCCAAACCACACAAATATGCATGCGAGTATGGCAATTCAATATGCAATAAGTTGTTATTATATTATGAAATTAGGGTTTCGGAAGGTTTACATCGAGGAGGGCTCGGCGATCTTGGGTTCCGGGGTTCGGGGTCGGTCTCGGGGTCCAGGGTTCGACGGGATCGGTCTCGCAGGAACGTTCTCGGTAACGGGGTAGATCTTGTCGTTCCGGAAAACCGGACTTGGTTCGGTGTCGGGCATCGGACTCGCCCGGGTCGGTGTCGTGCTTGTCGTTGCGAAGCTCTTGTCGGGTCCGCGCCATCGAGTCGATCTTGGCGTCCGCGATGCAGATCTTGTCGGTTCCCTGTCGGAGGCCTTCGGGGACGGGGTCTCGGCGACTTGGCGCTTCGGTTTGATGTCGTCCTCCGGCACCGCTGGCTTGGTGTCCGGGGTGAAGTACTGGCGTCCTCGAGGAGTACTTGTCGTATCCGTGGTCTTGGTCCGTGTCGGTGCACTCGGTGTTCGGATTGCGATCATGGTGTTCGAGGGTTTTCGGTGGGATCGGTCTTGAGGTCAGGGCGAAGATCTTGACAATCGAGGGGTTGGGTTTTCCATGTGGCGTTCTTGTCGTCCTTGTTGGAGTTCTCGGGTGTTGGTGGCGAACTTGGAAGCGCGCGGGTTCGGGATTTTCGGGTCCATGACGGCATCCTCATCGCCCGTGAGAAGATCTGTCGTTCGGCTTCTTGATCGAGGTCGGCCTTGGTTCGGCGACGGCTCAGCGAGGGGCAGAGCCGGGCGGCCGACGGCAGAGGCGGCCGAAAGAGCGGCAATGGCGGGTCCGACGGGAGGTGGCGACCGGATCGGGACGTCGTGGCGGCGCCGGAGGTGGGCTCGGGGCGGTTCGAGCAGCGGCTCCGGCGGTTGGCGACGGCGCGGGACGGTCGTGGGCGGGCGACTGGCGGTGTCCGGCGAGGAGACCAGCAGCGGCGGCCACGCCGTCGAGGCTGCAGGCGCGGAGCGGTGGTGGGTAGGAGGGCGGCGGGGCGGTGGATGCGGCGGGCGTCGCAGGTCGGCGGCGGCGGCGAGCAAGGCCTTGGCGCCGGCGTGAGGCGGAGGTGGCGAGGTTGATGGTGACGGGCGGCTGTGAGCCGGAGGCGGAAAACCGCCGGCGGCAGGCCGGCGGCAGGCGCTGAGATGGAGGCAGTGGCGGGCCTTGGAGGACGGGCGCAGCGGGGAGGCGGGCGGCGGAGGAAGAGGCGAGGACCAAGGCGGGCGGCGGCTCGACGCAGGCGGCGGCTGACGCAGGGCAGGCAGTTGGTGGCGAGTGGCGAGGAGAGGCCGGGCTGGGCGGTGAGGCGGTCGCCGAGGCGTGGAGCGAGGCGGCGAGGCGGGCGAGGGAAGAAAGGGAGAGAGAGAGGCGGGGGCCAGGGTGGGTCCAGGTGGGCAGGAGGCCTTGGGAGGGATCTGGGTGCGTGCGGGGAGTGCGTGTGTGGGGTGTGGGTTTGAGAGGAGAGAGGAAGGAGAGAGGGGTTGGGTGATGTGTCGGTTTAGATTGGTTAGGGGAGGGTTAGGTGAGGTGGCGGGGATGCTATTGGAGGGTGAGGTGGAACTAGGGATGGGTAGGATTCTTGGTAGGTTTAGGTTTTGTTGGGGTGTCCAGACGGACCGATTTAGTTTTTCTGATCGTTCGGGTCGCTCGTCCTGCTCGATCGCCTAATAAAAATAATTTAATATTTTATTTATTTTCGAATAGCTTTTATAACTAGTTTTAGACAAACAAATTATCCGGTGCATCCGGGGGTTTGGCGTTTAAATAAAAGATGGGTCGTTTGGAAAACAAATCGGGGTTTGCAAAATAGTTTTATGCAAACTATGCACGATGATGACGATGCAATGCACAAATTCAACGCGATTTTCTAGTAGTGGTTTTGCGGGATGCCACAATTCGACACCACTAACAATGGATCTCGCCCTCGAGATCCGCCTCATGGTACCGGAAGGAAGGTCGGCGATTTGCGTCTTCTCGCTTCGTGTAGATCCTCGCGACACCACTAACAAGAGGCCGTTGATCTCGTTCATCAAGAGAACACTCCGGATAAACAACGGACGACGTCAAAGGTAAGGCCACCTCTAACTTCCATGGAAGGAGTAAAATTGCATCGATCCACTATTCAATATACCGAGCAAATGATAAGAGTAGTGGTATGGTCGCGACTCCATCCCGCACTCAAAGCATTACTCTGTACATGAATAGACAGATTATGCAACCAACCCTCGGATTCAGACTGAAGATCTCGACAAGCGAGGTTCGGATCAAAGGAGTGATGCAGACTCTGCATCGGAGCTGGCGTAGATGATGTCGTCGCGTCGGAAAACACCGGAAGGCACAAGCAAGGAACAAAGAATGGTGACACCGTAGACGGATTCCTCAGGCAGCTTGAACACCGGATAATAGAACACCGTTGACAGAGGAGGAAGCGAAACCCTGAAGGTACGACGGAAAACCCACCACGAGAAATCCTGGACTCGAAGAGAGAGAAGAGAGCGGATTCAAAACACGCAGAGATAAGAGGAGAATAGCAGAGGGGTAAGGAGTAAATCAGACCTAACCAGAACTATCCAACCGATTTTGCAAAATAATTTTTGACACTCTACTTCGGCCGTTAGCTAGGTTATCCTACAGGCTGGACTTGTGGGGTATCGTAACTGCTGAGCTCTGATACCACTCTGTAACACCCTCAGAATCGGCCCTATGCAAGTTTTAGCAAAACTCGCCAAACCCGCATAGAAACGATTTGAAGGTGCCCACCAGGCACTTTCGTGCGGGTGGAAAGCAAAGTAATAACATTACACAACAGTCCTCGATGGGACCCACAGAACAGATATATATACAACAACGACCCAAAGAGTCAAGAATACAAAAATATACGGTACAAAGATCCAAATCACCTTGGAAACGATGGATACGTCCGACTACGGACAAGAAGCAAATGGGGCTAAGAGCCCTGAAGAATAACCAATGGCGTCCATAACCCTGCCCAGGCCAAGCCGGAAGGGTAACCCTGCTAACGGCGTCGATCTCAAAACCTGCTTAAACAAAAGGGGTGCCGACAAAGGGCAAAGGAAAAGAGGAGCGTCAAGATCGAGGCCAAGACAGCGAGGCTAGAATTCGGTCCTCGCCTACATTGGTATGGTGGATCGGCGGCGTGAGCATGCACTAAACAACCTATAGAGACTCGATACAATGGCGGCTATCGAGAGAGGGGTAAGAAAGACCTATTCGGATCCAACGATACTAGCATCAAACAAACCCATCTGGCGTTTCCCCTCGAGACCAAACGAGGAAGTCAACCGAGGAACTCACATTGGCAGTTTACTTATTCAGTTATAGTTGCGGCACTTTACTAGTCAGGTTTAGATAATCATCCTGATAAAATAAGCAGTGGGCACTTTTAGTTAATCATTCCGTGACAGTTGCCGCACTTACTAGTCAGATACATTTAGCATGAGATAAACCCAAAACCCAGCAGTTGTTGGTACTTTTACTTAGCCATTCCGTTGTAGTGGAGCTGATTACTAGTCAAATCGGAAACAAGTCAATTTTAAAACAATAAACTTTAGTTATAGTTGTCTATGATCAAGCACTGTGCTCCAAGTCGTCCATAACCGCGGACACGGCTTCTCGAAAAGATTTAACCCTGCAGGGGTGCACCAAAGTATCCACAGGCACTTCGACCCTTTTGCCGATCGCTTAACATACACCCATCGGTATGTCGGGGCCTAAGTCACGACGTTCCTGGACAAAAGCAAGTACATGGGGCCACCCCACCGAGTCGACACCACGAGTCGGCGGTCTCGAGACGGACTCGGGGTTTGGGTGGACGGTACAAGTATGCCCCCAAACGGGGGCCCGGCACCGCGGAATCGTCCGATCCTAAGCAGTACGTGCTATCCGTCGCACAATTTAAATAAAGCGATAAGCATGGCATAAGTACAGGATAGTAAATAAAACCTCAAACTAGTTGTGGCCCCAAGACAATACTTTGAAATCAGGTAATTATCAATGGGGACCATATCTCCCCACACGTGGTTAGCGCTCGATCTCGGAGCAGTGTCAAGAACTCGGGTCTACGGGACACAAGTGGGCGGTCGGAAACCAAAACTTACCTATCACCCACCGATGCCTCTGCTTAATTCAATTTTAGTTGTTAAACAGAATTAAAGTGAACAATAAGTAAAACCCTGATCATCTCCAACATCAACATGCGGCAATTCCTCCAACATTGGTGGTACTTGACGACAAGCAAAACACTTGAGCAAGCGACTACGACACGCGGGTCCAACTATCTACCAAACAACAGGTAATAGGATGTGTCCAAGGCTATATATGGCTGCAATGGATATCACGGGTACGAAACTAGAGCAACGCAACACAGATAGCAATAGATCAACAGGAGGGAAGTAAAAACTATAAAAGTAAGGTAGGTAGAAAGGGGGAGATGCTCGCCTGAAAACATTGTCGAAGGTTCAACCGAAGATCGGGGCGAATCTCACATCAACTCAACGGCCTTATCCGCGAAGAACCAAAGCACTAGAAGAAACACCGGATGCGATATTTAATACAACGGTAAGATCGGCATGATGCATGTATGATGTATGGCATGGCAAAGGTGCGATGCAAATAGGTCATATTAAGTGGAACCGGGTCCGACAATTAATTAGGTGGTTCATGTTATTTAGATACCCCGCATTTTAAATGTTGTTTATCAAGGCAAGATAAGATACCGGTTCGCTACACAAGTTTAAATGAGGCCGATATGAGACTAGATTTGCCCGCATATGGGCCCCATATTTAATTATTAGGTGAATCGGCAAAAGGCCCCCAAACCACACAAATATGCATGCGAGTATGGCAATTCAATATGCAATAAGTTGTTATTATATTATGAAATTAGGGTTTCGGGAAGGGGTTCGCACATCAGAGGGGGCTCGACGATCTTGGGTTCCGGGGTTCGGGGTCGGTCTCGGGGTCCAGGGTTCGACGGGATCGGTCTCGCGGGAACGTTCTCGGTAACGGGGTAGATCTTGTCGTTCCGGAAAACCGGACTTGGTTCGGTGTCGGGCATCGGACTCGCCCGGGTCGGTGTCGTGCTTGTCGTTGCGAAGCTCTTGTCGGGTCCGCGCCATCGAGTCGATCTTGGCGTCCGATCACGGATCTTGTCGGTTCCTCGCCGGAGGCCTTGGGACGGGTCTCGGCGACTTGGCGCTTCGGTTTGATGTCGTCCTCCCGGCACCGCAGGCTCTCGGTGTCCGGGGTGAAGTACTCGGCGTCCTCGAGGGAGTACTTGTCGTATCCGTGGTCTTCGGGTCCGTGTCGGTGCACTCGGTGTTCCGGATTGGCGATCATGGTGTTCGAGGGTTTTCGGTGGGATCGGTCTTCAGGGTCCAGGACGAAGATCTTGACAATCCGAGGGGGTTGGGTTTTCCATGTGGCGTTCTTGTCGTCCTTGTTGGAGTTCTCGGGTGTTGGTGGCGAACTTGGAAACGGCGCCCGGGTTCGGGGATTTTCCGGGTCCATGACGGCATCCTCACTGCCCCGTGAGAAGATCCTGTCGTTCCGGCTTCTTCAGTCGAGGTCGGCCTTGGTTCGGCGACGGCAGCTCGGCAGGGACAGAGGCAGCGCCGGCGGTCGACGCGGGGCAGAGGCGGCCGAAAGAGCGGCAACGGCGGCGGGGTCCGACGGGGAGGTGGCCGACTCGGGATCAGACGTGGCGGCCTCGGAGCGGGCTCTGGGCGGTTCGAACGCGCAGGCTCCGCGACGGTTGCGACGCGAGACAGTCGTGGAGGCGGGGCCGACTGGGCGGTGTCCGCGAGAGGACCTGCAGCGGCGGCCACGCCGGGCGAGGGTATGGCAGGCGCGGAGGCGGGCGGTGGGTAGGAGGCGGGCGCGGACGGTGGATGCGCGGGCGGCAGGCGTCGCAGGTCGGCGGCGGCCGCTCGGCGAGGCGGGCGCTGCGCCATGCGCGGGAGGTGGCGAGGTTGATGGTGACGGGCGGCGAAGCTCGCAGTGAGGCGGAAACCGCCGGTAGGCGGCGGGCCGCAGAGGCGCCGAGATGGAGGCTGGGCGACGCCAAGCGAGAGGCAAGGGGCATGGGAGGAGGCGGCGAGGCGCGGAGGGAAGAGGCGAGACCGGGCGGCGCTGGGCTCGAGAGGCGGCGGCACGAGGCGCTGGATGGCCGAGGCGACGCTGGTCGGCGGTGGCCGAGTGGCGAGGAGGGGGACTACGGGGGCGAGGCGGTCGCCGAGGAGCGTGGACGGGCGAGCGAGGCGGGAAGTGAGGGGAAGAAAGGAGGAGAGAGAGAGGGCGGGGCCAGGGGTGGGTCCCACAGGGGCTGGAGCGGCCAGGGAGAGGATGCAAGTGCAAGGGTGCGTGTGTGGGGTGTGGGTTTGAGAGGGAGAGAGAGGGAAGGGAGAGAGGGGTTGATGTGTCGGTTTAGATTGGTTAGGGGAGGGTTAGGTGAGGTGGCGGGGATGCTATTGGAGGGAGTGAGGAACTAGGGATGGGTAGGATTCTTGGTAGGTTTAGGTTTTGTTGGGGTGTCCAGACGGCCGATTTAGTTTTTCTGGGCGCTCGTCGCTCGTCCCGCTCGATCGCCCTAATAAAAATAATTTAATATTTTATTTATTTTCGAATAGCTTTTATAACTAGTTTTAGACAAACAAATTATCCGGTGCATCCGGGTTTGCTTAAATAAAAGATGGGTCGTTTGGAAAACAAATCGGGGTTTGCAAAATAGTTTTATGCAAACTATGCACGATGATGACGATGCAATGCACAAATTCAACGCGATTTTCTAGTAGTGGTTTTGCGGGATGCCACATTCGACCACGGAGGCAAGGCTCATCCTCGCCGCCCATCTCCATCGCCTCGATCCCCCTGACATCGTGAAGACCCCAAGGCACACCACCGCATGGATATGCCTCCGCCAAAGCATCGTGGCATCTTCATCCGCGACAACGCGGAACAGACCCGTCATGATGGAGAGCGCAACCAAGGACACAAGAGCAGGTCGTACCATGACCCTCCGCGTCCGACAAGCAACCGCGACAAGCGTGAGGCGTCGCAGGAGGGTAATAGCAAGAAAGCTAACCCACTGCCACCTCCGCCTCCGTCGCCACCTAGAAGCCACCATGGTGGAGGAGGCCCATGTCGTTCACGCAGCCCATCCCCTGATGGCAAGAAGAAGAAAAGAACCCCGGAGCCATACGATGCACGTTCACGTCTGGACAAGATCCATGAGGCCCGAGAAGGACCATACCTAGGACCACATTGCTTTGGACCTGTGATACGGTCCGCAACTTACCCCAAAGGTTTCCGGATTGATAAGACCATCAAGACCTATGACGGCACCGCCAAGCCAGCTACATGGTTGCATGATTACGGCAAGGCGGTAGAGATCACCGGGGGTAACCCCAACATCGCCGTCAAGTACCTCCCATTGATGTTGGCGGACACGACCTGACAATGGATTGATGACTTGCCAGAGAAATCCATCTGCAACTGGTTGGACATGCAAGAAGCGTTCACCAAGAACTTCGAGGGTACGTACAAACATCGTTGTACTGTTGGCGATCTATAGCGGTGCGTGCAAGAGAAAGACGAGACATCTCGCGCCTACCTCTCTCGCTGGCTGGATATGAAGAATTCCTGTGCAGGAGTGCACGCTCAGAACGCCATGACCGCCTCCATTGATGGGTTGGAAAGGGGCACGTTGCTCCGACATAAGTTGAAGCGCCTGCAGGACAATCACCAACTAGATCTCAACCAGATGATCCAGCTGGCTAGTGAGTTCGCGGCCGCCGACAACGATGCTTGCGGCTCCATGCCGACAACGGCCGTTCCAACTCAAGCTCAGAGGAACAACAACACCAAGCGGAAGAACCCGCCAGAAGAAAAGCAAAACTCCGACATGGTCGCTACGACATTTGCAGGACGAGGTGATGGCAGACAGCATGGCCGAGGACAGGGGGCTGGTCGTGGGCAACAACAAGGTAGTGAAACAACCTCGGCAGCGCTCCGCGTTCCCCAAAACTACGAGGAGTACCGTGATATGCCGTGCCTCGTACACCTCGACACCAACGGCAAAGCCACTCTCACCAATCGCCATTGCAGGTTTGTCAACGACCTCAAGGAGGACCCGGAGTCCGGCTACAAGCAAAGTCGGAAGAACAGACCGTGAGGCAAGGGCAAGGGAAAGAAGAAGGATGAGGAGTCCAAGGATTCAAGTGACATGGATGAGGATGTTGACCCCAAGCACGCCGCCAAGAGCGATGGCAAGGGCAAGAACCCCTTCGAGAAGAAGGCGGCCGTCTTCCACACTTTCCTTGGCACCCCCACTGTCCGGCAACAGAAAACCTCTATGAGGATACTGATGGATACTCTACCCCCAGTTCCCCAGTACCTGCGCTTGGCGGAGATTCCAATTACTTGGGACAGGAAGGATCACCCAGACCTCATCCCTACGGATAACCAGTACGCCATGGTCATCAACCCACCGATTGATGGTAATGAGTTCACCAAATGTATGGTGGATAGTGGAAGCAGCATCAACATCATGTACCTGGATACACTGCACAAGATGAACTTGACGGAGGAAAACCTAAGGCGGACCGACACCACCTTCCACGGCGTAGTTCCTGGTCGGGAGGCTCGGTCCCTTGGGTGCATCACACTTCAAGTCGCTTTTGGCGATGTCAATAATTACCGCCAAGAATGCATGATCTTCGAGGTGGTCCCCTTCAAGAGCGTGTACCATGTCATATTCGGACGCGACATCTTCCACGCCTTCATGGACAAGCCATGCTTCGTCTACAACAAGCTCAAGATACCCGGACCAAACGGTGTCATTACCGTATCCGGAAGCTTTACCAAGGCAAGGGACTGTGAGATTGGAGAAGCAGCCTTTGCGGAAGCTGTCCTCTACAACGAAGAATTCAAGGAGATCCAGAGCAAGGTCGATGCCTCGGAGATGCCGACATCGAAGAAGCAGATTTCCGACTCTGCCCCAGCATTCAAGGCCGCCATCGAGACCAAGCCGGTGGAACTTGTGGTAGGTGATGCCTCCAAGACCACCGCCATTGGGACGAACCTGGACCCTAAATAGGAAAGCGCACTCGTCGAGTTCCTCCGTGAGAATAGGGACATCTTTGCCTGACAACCTGCCGACATCAAAGGTGTACCTAGGGAACTTACCGATCACAGATTGAATATTGATACAAAATGTAAACCAGTGAAACAACCTCTACGACACTTCGGAGACGAGAAGAGACGTGCCATTGGCAAAGAGATAGCTAGGTTACTTAAGGCTAGTTTTATCCGAGAAGTCCTTCACACCTGATGGGTGGCCAATCCTGTACTTGTCCCCAAAAAGGGAACCAAAGAATTAACAATGTGTGTTGATTACATCGACTTGAACAAAGCATGTCCCAAAGATCGGTTTGCTTTGCCTCACATTAACCAAGTCATTGACTCGACGGCTGGCTTGGAGATTTTGTGTTTTCTAGATGCATACTCAGGATACCACCAGATCAAGATGAGGAAGTCAAACTAATTGGCCACTTCGTTCAAACCCTATGGCACGTTTTGATATGTCACGATGCCCTTTGGGCTGAAAAACGCAGGTGGTACGTACCAACGGACAATGCAACGTTGCCTACACGATCAGATTGGTCGGAACGTTCACGCCTATGTGGACGATATAGAGGTGATGTCTAAAAAGTCAAACGACTTAATCTCTGACTTAAAAGAAACCTTTGATAATCTTCGGAAATACAACATGATGCTTAACCCTAAGAAGTGCGTCAAATTGTTGGGCTTCATCGTTTCCCAGCGTGGAATCGAGGTCAACCCGGAGAAAATCAAGGACATCATAAACATAATGAAGGACATACAACGGCTAACAGGTTGCGTTGCAGCAGTTAGTTGGTTCGTCAGCTGACTTGGAGAGAAGGCTATGCCGCTGTACAAGTTGCTGAAGAAGGCGGACAAATTTAAATGGACGAACGAGGCAGATGCGACATTGAAGCAGATAAAGGAGATACTTTCCTCGGCGCCTATCCTTGTAGCACCCGAGCCTATGGATCCTATGTTAGTTTACATGGCGGCACCAACCGGGTAATCAAAATCGTCGTCGTGGTAGAGCGGAAGGAACCAGGGCATGAGTACGGAGTTCAACGACCAGTTTACTATGTAAGCGAGGTATTGACGGAGTCCAAGCATCGTTACCCGCACTACCAGAAGCTAGCTTATGGAGTGTTCCTTGCTTCTCAGAAGCTAAGGCACTACTTCCAGGAGCACCCTATCATAGTTGTGAGCAAGTCTCCACTGCCTGACATCATCAACAACAGCGATGCTACTGGAAGGGTCACTAAGTAGGGAATTGAGCTTGCTGCCTTCGAGATTACATACAAGAGACACGACACTATCAAGTCACAGGCCTTGGCGGATTTTATCGCCGATTGGACGGAGATGCCAGATGCTACCCCTATACCAGAGCCAGAATACTGGGTGATGCACTTTGAAGGATCAAAGCTACTCAATGGCTCGGGGGCTGGTGTACTGTTGCAGCCACCAACCAGGGAAAAGCTACACTACGTTCTACAGATCCACTTCGAGGCTATGAACAACATGGCAGAGTATAAAGCACTCATTCATGGACTACGCGTAGCCAAGGATATTGGCATCAAGCGCATAGTTTGCTATGAAGATTCCGACTTGGTTGCCCAGCAGGTGGCTGGCACCTGGAACGCGCGGAACCCTATGATGGCGGCATATCACGGCGAAGTGGACGAGATAGCCAAGAGCTTCTTGGGATACGAGGTCAAGTATGTGCCTAGGGAGCAAAACAAGGCCGATTCATCACAAAACTTGGATCAGTATGCAAATTCACCGGCGTTTTCTCGAGCATCTACGGACACCATCCGTGAAGGGAGCAGACATTGACAACCCGGATAGAGTTGACTCTTTCGTTCACAAAGTGACAAAGGTCCCTCCGGCTTGGACAAAACCGTTCATGGAATATCTCATACACGGAACTTTGCCCGACAACAAAGTCGAAAGACGGCAAATAGTACGTTGAGCAAAGGGCTATACCATAATCAATGGACAGCTCTACAAAAGAAGCACCACTGGTGTATACCTCAAGTGTGTTTCCCAGCAAGAGGGTATTGAAATCCTTTGCGAGATCCATCTCGGAGATTGCGGGCATCACGCCGCTCCTCGATCGTTGGTCTCCAAAGCCTTCCGGCAAGGATTCTACTGGCAGATCGCGAAGGCGGACGCCGACAAGCTGGTTGAGATGTGCTTAGGATGCTAGTTTTATGCCCGACAACCACATGTTCCAGCCAAAGAATTGCGAACAATACCAATAAATTGGCCGTTTGCAGTCTGGGGGCTAGACATGGTTGGTCCGTTGCAGACGGAACCATATGGGTTTACGCATCTGCTAGTAGCAGTTGATAAATTCACCAAATGGATAGAAGCTAAACACATTAGAAAGCTTTATGGGGCAACTGCCCTTAGGTTTGTCCGGGATCTAGTGGTGATATTTGGTCTCCCACATAGCATTATCACCGACAACGGCAGCAACTTGTCACTCGGAGAAGTGGAATCTTATTGTTGGGAGAAACGCATCCGACTTGACCTTGCATCTGTGGCACATCCACAATCCAATGGTCAGGTTGAGCGATCCAATGGATTAATTCTGCTGGGAATCAAGCCACGTCTTGAGGCACCGCTACATAGAGCAGCTGGATCCTGGGTGGAGGAATTACCATCTGTTCTGTGGAGCTTACGAACTACACCCAACAGATCCACCGGCTACACCCCTTACTTCATGGTATATGGAGCAGAAGCCATCCTGCCTTCCGACATCCTTCACGATTCACCAAGAGTTGTCGCCTACGACGAAGATGACGTTGAATAATCCAGGCGCCTAGATGTGGACCTTCTCGAGGAGGAGCGTGTTTTGGCATGCCAAAGATCCGCCATCTACTAGCAGAAGATACGCAGCTACCATAGTTGCCGCGTTCGGCATCGCTCGTTTAAAGAGGGGGATCTGGTGCTCCGACTTAAGCAGAAGTCACAAAAATTATCCCCGCCATGGGAAGGACCGTTCATCATAAGCATGGCGCTACTCAATGGGTCTTACTACCTCGTTGAAAATCGTGAACTTGAGGATAGACTTTACAAGGATCATAAGCGTAAGCGACGTGACCCGGATGATGACTACCTGGAGCTTGATCGGACATGGAACATAGCACAGCTACGTCCTTTCTACACTTAGAATTTTTTATCTATTGTGTACCTCTTATATGATCAATGAAATAAAGATCTCTAGTTCACTCATATTTCTGAGTCTTTTACCTCCTTTAGTGTTCATTTTTGGATCGTATAAAACCTTTATGCATAAGCTTTGCATTTGCACTTGTGAAAATTCCGCCTACTGGCGTTAGCTTAAGTTTTCTGGTCTACATGTTCTTTGTTGTTTTTATGTGGATTCTGGAGTAGTGACTTTTGGCACTTGAAGTCGACGATTTTGTGCTTAGGTTTTTGATGGTGCCATTGGGCATCATCGCTTGAGCGCATGGTTCTAACAACGAGTCTTCCGACTCACGAAATGTCAAGCATAAAAACCAGAGTAATGGATAAGCCAACACTTGCTTAAAAAATAATTACATGCTGGAACCAGTTCTTGAGTAGCAGAAAAATACAACTATTATCTTTCCGCCTTAAGTTAACAAAGTAGTTTTTCCGCATACATAAATTCCAGAGGAAACAAATATTACATATTGTTTTTTCATTCCTCTGGTGCATGAGACTTGAAATCAGCATCGTCGGCAGCAGGAGAGCCATCCTCTTCAAAGTCGGTGGTTTTGAGGGACTCGGAGGAGCTTTGATGGTCGCCGTCAATTATCTCGAGCGGCACGAAGATGTTGTGGTGGACCAACTCGGCAACCCTTGTGTCATAACCCGCGAGCGATGCCTAGATAGCCTTATGGTCAATCTTCTGGCCTTCATCGTCTACGTCGGGAAGACCTGAGGTTACTATGTTGACGTCGGCATCTTCATAGTGCGCCTTGACCATCGATAGTGCCATCCTTGCACCAGCCCATGTACATGAAGCTTTCTAGCTTACGATACGCTCGGGGGCTTAGCGCAAGATCTCCGAGTACTTCGTACAGAGTCCACCGCTTTAATGTTGATCTAGAGGGGCTTGGCTATCTCCTTGGATTGCTTGGTGGCGGTGCTGATAAAGTTTCCAACGAGAACCATGCATTCCTTTGGCGGAGGAGGCGACTGGGTTAATCCAATTGGAGCTGCAATTCCGACAAGGGAGCACATGAGTTCAATAGCAAAATTTCAAAGTATCTGACTTACAGAAGTACAATATGGACAATCACTTACCAAAGATGCTCGCCTAAACCTGCTGGAGTGTATCCGCCATGGAATCCCGCTCTTGTCGGAGGATCTTGTATGCTTCAAGATTGCGTTGATTCTGCTCATTGGTAGCTTTCTTCTGCTCTTTTAGCATTGCAATCTCCTCCTTCAAGTGGTTCATCTCCGTGTTGGCGGATTCATGTAGGGCCATCATGGACTCCTCGTGCATTTTCAAGGTATCAGTCCTCTCCTGCTTAAGGATCTTGTTTTCTCTATCCAACAACTCAATGTGCATGGATTGCTCAACAATGTACTTGGCCTTGGTGATGGCTTATACAAGTCGGAGAAATAACAGTACACAGTGAGTGATGGTGCTCGACGTGGCACTTCGTTGGTAACCCCAAGCGCAGGGTGTGAAGAGCAAGCAACAAGTTTTCCCTCAGTTGAGACCGAGGTTATCGAACCAGAAGGAGGAAGGAAACGTCACACAGGTGTTGCAAACAACATGGAGACCTGCACAACACAAACTCAAGACTTTGTCCCAACGAATCAGTGAGGTTGTCAAGCTCACCGGTTTGCTGTAACAAAGGATTAAACGTATGGTGTGGAAGGTAATGGTGGTTTGTAGCAAGTAAACAAGTAACAGTGGAAGATGTATCAATGGTAAATATTGGACCGGGGTCCATAGTTCACTAGAGGTGCTCTCCTTAGATAAACAACATGGCATGCAGGGTAAACAAATTACAAAAGGCCAATTGACAGGAACTGAGCAAGGCATAACAATGCAATTACTAGTCAGAAAGATCCTATGGGGTTGATTGGGCAATACAACAAGATACATAGACCGCCATCCGACTGCATATATGACTAGAAGTCCACCTTTAGGTTATCATCCGAACCCCCTCCAGTATTAAGTTACAAGCAACAGACAACTGCTTTAAGCAAAGTGTGTAAGGTAAACAGTCCACATGTTCCATGAACAAGAGACCATTGTTTTCTCCCTAGTAGCAACAACACATCTACAACCGAAGAGATTATTGTCACTTCCCTTGGAAACTAGAGGCATGAGCCCACTATCGAGCATAAATACCTCCTCTTGGCGTCACTAGCAACTACTTGGCCAAGATAGCTACTAACAACGGAGAGCATGCAAGATCACAAACAACATAGACATGATAGAATCATAAAGACAAAATCATTAATCAAACCAACATAATAATCTTAATATCCATCGGATCCCTGCAAACACAACATGCATGATTACAAATAGATTAGATCTTGATTACGAACGGAGCTCACAAGATCTATACATGAAAGCACAAAGGAGGAGATACAACCATCTAGCTACTACATGGACCCATAGTCCAAGGTGGAACCACTCACGCATCATACCGGACAGAAGGCCTCCGGGATAATCTCCCCTCTGGCAGGGTGCCGGGAAGAACTTCAGATCCCCCCGATCTAGGGACGATGGTGGCGGCAGATATAGACGGTTTCGTGGATTTACGGGTACTGTGGTTTATGCATCGTGATTTTTATAGGCGAGACGAGGCGGCCGCTGTGGCCAAAACCTATCCAGGCGTGGGCTAGGACCCACCCGCGCCTAGGGTGGGTCTGGCCCCCCTGGCTGGCCCCTCCGGCTCTCCTTTGGACTTCTTGTTCCCCACGGAAAATAATTGACTTTGACGTTTGTCCCGTCCAATTCTGAGAATATTTCTTTACTAACTTTTCTGAAACCAAAAACAAAAGAAAACATGCATCTGACACTGTTGCAACTTGTTAATAGGTTAGTACCAGAAAACATGTAAAAAGCACCTCAAAGTGTGGACAAGTAAAGTAAAGTAGATACTAAACAAGCATGGAGCATCAAAAATTATAGATATGTTTCCAACGTATCAGTGAGTAGTCGGAGAGTGATGGCACAAGACCAATTCGGAGTAGGAAAATGGAAGGAAAAACAGACTCTTGCTCTTGGTGATTTGATCCTTCAAGAAGGCAGTTTTACCCTTTTCGGCTTCCAGCTCTGCACGTAGCTTGTGGAACTTCTCGTTGGCGACACCTCTCCGAGCATTCTCATTCTCTGGAAAGAAAATTAAAAGTTGTTTAGTCTACTTGGAGCATATAGCCGGATAACTATCCACCTAGAGGCTTGGGGGCTACAATGAGAGTTTTAATATTGGCAATATGATTAGTCTTTCTTTAAGCATCTAGTCGGAACTAATGTAGTTTTCAACTAGAGGCTTGGGGGCTATAGTATAACATTTTTTTAACTCAGTCATATGCTTAGTCTTTCTTTAAGCATCTTGTCGGAACTAATTCAGTTTTCAACTAGAAGCTTGGGAGCTACAGTATCTAAATTTACAACCACTATGTATGCTACTCTGAAAGTATCTAGTCGGAATAATTCATTCAAACTACATACTTGGGGGCTATAGTGAGAAGTTTTCTACCTTAGTCACTCTTGGAGCATTCAGATGCAAATACCTATGGTTTTTCCGTCTAAAAGCTCGGGGGCTATAGTGGGGTACTCGTATGAAATGCAAAAGGCAAGCAAAAACTTACAAGTGCGATGATCTTGAGATTCTTGGCGCTCTCGGCAAATATCTTGCTGAAGGAAAGGTTATTTCCTTGCGGAATATCAGCTTGCCTGAGGAGCTCCTCAAGACCGCAAGTCGGAGAGGTTGGCGCTGCACCAGGAGACAGAGTAGAGCTACTCGGCGTAAGCGCCGGGTAGACTATCTTTGGAAGTTCTATGGATGTCCTGGGTGTAGAGGCACCGCCTTTGGCAGACGTTCCACCTACCACCATCGCCTTGCCGCTAACGATGGCATGCTTAGGCAAAGCTTAAGCCATTGTGCTTGCGGTACTTTCTTGTGTCGCCTGCTCACCGACAATGACGAGCTCCGCAAAGACAGTTGGGTCCACTTCCATGGAGGAAGGGCCAGATGCCTCCTTAGCGTGAGAGCTTGTCGGCGCAGCAGCAAGCTAGACGCTAGGAGTGGTAGGGGCGATGGCGGGAGATGCTTGGTGCGGCACATCTCGCTGCAACATATCTTTAATGTTTTTAGAAGCCCCCAATGTTTTGGAGGTCTTCTTCAAACTCAAGCCAGCTTTCTTCCTGAAACGTGCAAAGGTATAAGTACAGGAAAAAGATGAACAATGGACAATGTCGGAGGAAAAGAGGCTTATACAACAGTGGGTGCTTTGGTAAAAGGGATCCCGACGATCTTTCTTTTCTCCGCCTCCAGGGCGGCAGTGGACTTCTTGGAGGCTCTACCCTGCATCTTCTTCTTCTTGCCTCCGTCGACAGTGTCAGAGGTGGAGCTCTTCCGCTTACGTGCCAGCGGGACATCATCGTCACACACGATGGTGAATTCCTTCATATTGGGGTCATAGATTTGGAAAACCATTGTATCCTCATCTAGACCGCTAAGCTATTAAGTGAAATCCCAAAGTCTTAGATGAGATGGTAAAGGCTAGATGGAAGAACTGGACTATATGTCATACACGGAAAATAAACAGGTACCTTTGGGCACTTGCCCTCCTCGAACATGTCGTAGGTGATGGTGAAGCCACGATTCCTATCCTTCACCTTGACGATGTCCTTGAGGCGGAGCTTGACGGAGTCACTCGAGAAATTGTCCTCGGAGATGCGGAGGCTATCCTTCCTCTCCTTAGTGTACTCGTGCATCAGCTTCGAGCGGTGTTGTAGAGGCTAGATCCGCCTGACGAACCAGCACATGGCTAGGTCCAATCCGGTTAGACCCGTCTCCATGAACCACTCTATCCGCCTTATGGCTTGGGAGGCGTCGTTGTCGGAGGGAAGGGTGGCTTGGGACCTCCATGTCGGGGCTTCGGCGGCGGCCCCATCGACGAAGTCCGGATATGTTTCTTCTCGGCCGGCCAGAGGGATATCTGGGCCGTAGAGGTACGTATGTTGCCAGTTCTTGCAAGATTCATGGCCGACGATGTCGGGGAACCGCCGGCTAGGCCGGATCTTAAAACTAATCGTCCCACAGTTTTTGAGCTCGTCCTTCCCCGCTCCGGCTCCCCTCTTGACAGTAAATAAGTATATAAACAAGTCTAACCTAGGCCTAATCCCTAGGTAACCCTCGCAAAGCGCTGCGTATTTGCTGAGCGCGAGAATGCTATTGGGGGAAAGGTTCTGGGGTTGAACCCGGTAATGATTGAGGACAGCAAGGAAGAAGTTGGAGATGGGCAGGGAAACGCCGCGTACCAATTGAGCTTTGATGTACACCTTCTCTCCAGCTTGGGGAGAAGGGGTGACCTCGCCGGCCGGTGCCGCCCGCCAGACAAGCCCCTCCGTCGCAGGGAGGTAACCTTCTACAAGAAGCTCCTTGATGTCATGGTTAGTGATATCCGAGCCAAGCCACTCCCCCTTGTGGGAGTCGCCTTCTTCCTCCAGCAGCTCTAGTGCCGCTGGGATATGGTCACCGCCGGTGGATTCAACCACCGCGGATTTTGGTAACAGCAGACCCTCTAGGGGCACCTGGATGGAGCCCGCCAGCTTCGCCGCGGCATTGGCCGCCGCCATGGAAGGGTTAGAGCTGCTGCTTGCCATTGAGGTGGAAGAGGAAGTGACTAGGGAGATTGGAAAGCTAGGGTTTTTCGCGTACGCGCGGAGGGCTCGAGGAGGTAATCGCAGGAGGAAGACGAAGGCGCAGGGGAAGAATGAGGTGAAGAGATGAAAATCTACCACGGTTAAAATTTATAACCCCAGCGTCAAGATTCGTGCAAAGTGATCGAATGGTCGGCGCGTGTACGACGTGTGCGGGCGCGTGCGCGGAAATTTCGCCACGTTCCCAACCGCCGCCGCCAACGGTTCATATACTTCACGCGGGAAAAACGAACATGATTGTGTTCTCTGCATGTGTGACTTACGAGGCACCGCTGACCTATGTCTACGTCGCTCTAGCTGACACGAGCAGGTGAACCATCACATCAGAATATTCTGGCATGGACGGATCCAGTCCGCTACGGGAAGAGTACGATGGAAGATTCAGCAGTTCTCCAACTTACAAGTTGAAGACAGAGAAACCTTGCAGGGTTCTTGGGAGGACTACAAGTTATTGCTTGATGATTTGTCTACATCCATCTAGATGGAGCATTCATACTGAAGAGGCAAAACGGCGCAAGATCTCGAAGTTCTCCGGGGGCTACTGTTGGGGATATGCTATATGGGTATCCTCATAGCATGTCTCCTATCCGGATAACCCGGGTGGCCCACAGTTGGTAGCATGGCCCATGGCCTACTGGGCAACCCAGTTAGATGGATCCAAAAGGGAGGCCCATGCCGGATAAAGGAAGGCTACAGAGGAGTCACCGACGTACCCGGAGCCTTGGAGTGCAAGACATGTTAGACTGATTGTATACTGTGTAGGACTCTGTAACCTGTACGGCTAGGACTTTTCCCTATAACCCTAGGACCTGGCGACTATATAAGTCAGGCCTATGGGAGCCGTTAGGGCATAACCTCAGACGTACAACTCGTACTCATGCACAACGAACCAATCCCTGTAACTCGGCGTATTGCCATTATAGTGATTTATAGCAGGAGTAGGATTCTGCCACCGTCGTGGGATATGAACCTGGGTAAGCCGTGTTACCTCGTACCCGCCAACCTTCCGCCTTACCCCAGGTCTCTAAACATGCATTGTGAGGACCCCTCCATGGCGTACTCGTCGGCAATACCACAACATCGCCTGGGTAGGGTGTGGGGCCCCTGGCCACCCTCTTTCTTGCCTCCTCGCATATAAGAAGCCCCCGATGCAGAAACCCTAGAGACCCGATCAAAACTCCACGAAACCGTCTGTAGCCGCCGCCACCATCGTCCCTAGATCGGGGGGATCTGAAGTTCTTCCCGGCACCCTGTCGGAGGGGAGATCATACCGGAGGCCTTCTTCTTCGGTATGATGCGTGAGTAGTTCCACCTTGGACTATGGGTCCATGTAGTAGCTAGATGGTTGTATCTCCTCCTTGTGCTTTCATGTATAGATCTTGTGAGCTCCGTTCATGATCAAGATCTAATCTATTTGTAATCATGCATGTTGTGTTTGAGGGGATCCGATGGATATTGAGATTACTATGTCAGATTGATTAATGGTTTTGTCTTTATGATTCTATCATGTCTGTGTTGTTTGTGATCTTGCATGCTCTCCATTGTTAGTAGCTATCTTGGCCAAGTAGTTGCTAGTGAATCCAATAGGGGTATTTATGCTCGATAGTGGGTTCATGCCTTTATTTTCCAAGGGAAGTGATAGAAATATCTTCGGTTGTAGATGTGTTGTTGCTACTAGGGAGAAAACAACGGTCTCTTGTTCATGGAACAAGTGGATTGTTTACCTTACACACTTTGCTTAAAGGAGTTGTTTGTTGCTTGCAACTTAATACTGGAGGGGTTCGGATGATAACCTGAAGGTGGACTTATAGTCATAGATGCAGTAATCTCGTAGGATCTTTTTGTCTGGTATCTTGTTGTATTGCCCAATCGAATCTCATAGGATATTTTTGTCTGGTATTGCATTGTTATGCCTTGCTTAGTTCCTGTCAATTGCCCTGCTGTAATTTGTTTACCCTTCATGCCATGTTGTTTATCTAAGGAGAGCACCTCTAGTGAACTATGGACCCCAGTCCAATATTTACCATTGATACATCTTCCACTGTTACTTGTTTACTTGTTGTAAACCATTACCTTCCACACCATACGTTTAATCCTTTGTTACAACAAACCGGTGAGCTTGACAACCTCACTGATTCGTTGGGGCAAAGTCTTGAGTCTGTGTTGTGCAGGTTTTCGCATTGCTTGCAACACCTGCGTGATGTTTCCTTCCTCCTACTGGTTCGATAACCTCGGTTTTTTACTGAGGGAAAACTTGCTGCTATGCTCATCACACCTTGCTCTTGGGGTTTCCAATGAAGCGTCCCACGACATTGCTGGGCGCCATCACAGAGCACGAGCGGCCCCTTGGCGTATTGCACCTACGGCCGGATAAGGAAGAGCCGGCATAAGAGCCCCAGATCTGGCTGGATCCCGAGGTAGCATTCGCAGAATGCTACAAAGTGGGCCAGGATGCCGATTGCATTCAATCCGAGGTGGTGGAGGCGGAGATCGAAGTGCGCGAGGAAGGAAAGAAAGAAGGCCCTGGCCGGAAAAGCCAGGCCGCATGCCAGGTGCGCGAGAAAGATAACACGCTCGCCGGCTTGCGGAGCCAGCGAGATTTTGTCAGCCGAGGCAAGACACACCCTGACCTCGCCGGCGGTCGCCAGGAGGTGCGACCGCCGGTACTTCTCGACTTGTGCCTCCGTGATGGAGGAGCCACACCACGCGACGCGGCTCTCAGCCATGTCGACGGTGGTGGAGCACGGCGGAGAAGGAGGAAGAGTTGGAGAATCCGAAGGGGGAGCGACAGAGGAGTGGTGGTGTCCCGTCGCTCCGGCAGGAAAGAGGCAGGCGGTACCGGCGGAGGGCAGGTGGCGCGAGCTCGTTGGTGGTGCAAGGGTAGAGCAATAGCAAGAGGCAGGGAGGCACGACGACGACGGCAAAGAGAAATGGGTCAAATGGCGAGTGGGAGTCGACGGGGCGCCGTGGCTGCTACTTAAGGGGGCCTGGGAGGCAAACCGCCGGCTCGCCATGTGGCGGCACCCAACATCCCCACCATCAGCCGGATCAACTACGCCGGCGCTAGAGGCACAGAGGGTCCAAGGCGTGGGACACGAGGCACTGATAGCGGTTCCCAAGGTAGCGCCTGACATGACCCTTCGACACACGTCTCCGCGGTCATCATTACGTCGTGGCTGACATCAGCGATGACACAACCGAGCAGCCCAACCGCCAGATACCAGCTGGAAAAAAAATTCAAACTAGCTTTTTCGGAGCCCACGCACATTTTGCCTAAGGGTGGAATCGACGCATTCTCGGGTTCTAGTGTCGGGGGGATCACCCCCGGGTAGGCCAACTAGACAAGATGCAGGGGAAATGTAACTGCCAGCCGGCTGACCCAGCCGGATGTAAAAAACCCAAAGATAGATCAGAAGGAAGGCCAGACGAAGAGCAAGCTAGCCAACAAGTCATCCGAATAATAAGCATTCCCAAAGGCACCTAGCCGGATGGATCATGCCAGCCAGATAGGGCAAGACGAGTCAAGAACGAACCGCCAGAACCACCAGCCGGATAAGGCAGCAAAGGGCAGACGCTTAGCCTGATGGGTCCGACCATCCGGTCACACTACAAGGAATGTGTCATCCTATGACGTTTTGGTAGTGACCGTGAATGAAATCTTCGTAGCACCAGATGGTTGCAAGTTGTTTGGGAGGGCCAAATCCTTAATAAACTATGACGATTTTGTAAAAAGCGTCGTAATTTCTATTGACAAAATCGTCATAATTGCTAGACAGATCGAGATATAATAGAAAGACAATATCAACCGTAGGATGTGAACATAATAAATAGATGGGATGATGCACTGTGAAAATTTGGTGTGGATCGATGACTTGGCATACATTGAGCACACACGCGGTAAATATTTCATCATCGCACGCACACTCAGCGAATATTTTGGCGCACGCCAGATCCCCCATCGCCATGACTAACCCTACCCTTATCTCTTCCCCGCCGCCACACCACGCCCATCTCCATTCCCCTTCTCCTCCCTTAGCGGATCAACTCCAGGTCCGTGGCCATGGAGAGGGACGAGATCCCACGCCCTGATCCCACACCATGCCCTGATCCCCTCCACTTACAGCGGCGCCCTGATCCCCTCCATTTATAGCGGCTCCCTGATCCCCTCCATCCTCACCTGATCTCCTCCGCCCTCCCAATGAACTACCATCGGATGGGCCAGGGCTTCTGGATGGCCATGGAGAGCAATGAGAAGCCACCCCTATCCTCAAGGTCGGCGACCTCTTCCTCTACCTAGTCCTCAAGGTCCTCAACCCCGGCGCGACTCCTCCTTCGGCGTCTGCAAGGTGTGGATCTAGCTCATCCTTGGTGCCCGCATGTTCCCCAATGAGCAGGAGTGGTGACCCTCGACGGCCTCCGCCTCGCCCACTTCCTCATGTTTCCTCGCCGCCATCTCGGATGCTGTCCGCACCAACGGATTCGAGGATGCGGAGGTCCTACCCATGGACGCCAAGGCCGATCCCATCGACCCCAGGTCCGTGGCCCATGGTAACACTCCCACTTCCGCCAGCTTCGCGTCCACCTCCACCACGAGCGAAGAACCGCCTCAAGCCTTGGAGCACACCGACAAGTCCATCTTCGACGCAGGAGGGCATCTGTGTATGTTCTTCAGTGTTTTCATCGCCCTTTTCTTCCCAACATGTACAGAAAATATCTCGCTCTTTATTTCTTGTTTCCTCTTTCGAGTACAACTACATGGATGCTTTGGTGCTGGTACTTTTATAAGATCTGGCAGAAAAATGTCTTCAGCTTAATAGGAGAGCAATTGTATTGTGTTCTAAATATAGATCACTTTATTTTCTTTATATTTCTGTGTAACTATGACACAATCTTGCTTAATAGACGATAAGTACCAGATCTGATGATTGGTGTGGTATCATATTGTGTCGAATTGTGTCTGTAACACGTTTATGTTTTCTTGACAATGTACATATGTTCTATGCGTAATACAGTGTGTTTGATTGGATTTTTTGCAATTTAGGGTTGTAACCAGTGTTGTTGATACTGCTGCATACTCATTTAATATGATTTGATCATGCATAATTATTCTGCTTCAATATAGGGTTCACAAGCATTACTGTTATTCATTTGCTTTCTGTAGCTTTGATATTCATACATATGTTCAGTTTTAATATTAGTAGTACAACATCCTGACATTAATTGATGTAGTTTCATTCCTGTTCTTTCCGTGTACAAGCATAAATCATACAACTTATATTTCTTGCCTTAATTGAAACGATCCTACCATGCTGTTTTGTTGTGATATCTAGGTTTCCTTTTGATTCAGGACTACTTGTGTGTATGTTCTGCTAGCCCGGTGAGTCTCACATGCATGCTTAACTATGTACTACTTGAGATGGTTAATATATTGTTGTTCTGTAACTTGAGACATCTTCTACGTGGAGGTGCTCTTGAACTTCTACTTGGAGTACAACTTTTTACTGATTGTACTTTACTTTATTTCCTTGATATAGTCTGGAGATGTTTAATATTACCTTTTGCTTTTGTAGATTATCATTATATGATAGTATTCTCCATGAGCCCTCTATTGACTAGGATTTTCACATGTTACTTGATATAGACTAGGATGTACTTGATATAGACTAGTTGCTCTTGCAAATGTAAACGTTGACACCTCTTTTATGCAGGAAAGTGGCCAAACCCGCTGAGGCAAGGTGGCATTGAGTAGTGGAGCTAGCTGGGCTAGTGGTAGCTTACTGTCGAGAGGTGTCACCGGCAAATATTGTTGAGGGTCTTCAAGTTGCAAGTTCATATGATTGTGTTCACTTTATTCAGATCACCATTTGCAGAATAATTTGCAACCTGCCATCTAATTATATCTGCATTTTTATCTATTTGTAAACTATACCACTATTATTTATTTATAATGAACAATGCATGTTTCAGCTATTATGCTCTCCCGGGTAAACACCTATCTATTCATAACTTTGTCCTTATACCAAACTAAAGCACATATGTGATGTCTCGATCTGATTTTCCTTAATGAAAAAATGGGCTCTATTATTTCCTTCGTCATAGTTTTATGAATGATCAAAATTGACAGTTGTGTTGTCCATTTTTTATATCATGTTGTTATTGTTGTGTCTACTCACTAGCCTTAGAGCAGATCATGGAGGACGAAGTGAACATCAGTTTTCCCAATATCACCTCCGCCTTCACCTCTTTCACCTCTCCAGTGGCAAGATCGGTGACTTCTACATCGACATGCTCAGCGGTAAGGTACTCCAGTCCCATACTCACTCGGTGGTGATGCTACTGAAATAGAAACAGTAGAACTTAGTGATGCTACTGCTGCATCTACTTAGGGAATAATGGTAGAATTAGTTCCCCAAATGGTTTACTCTAATACGTATTTGTCGGCTGTTGAAGTGGTGATTTTACTAACATATCTCATTGCAGTTGAAGTACTAGTCTATATTCAATAACTATCTTTTATTTGTCTATTTACCTCATGATACCTTTATCTACCTTTCTATCCCTCATATGTTGTGCTACTATTTCGGTGCTGCTGTTTTTCATCTTTTACCTACATAATGGTTTCAGTAGACTTACTGTTTAAATAAAGGCTTTAACTTATCAATTCTATTGCTGCCTAACTATAAGGATGACACCTCAATCGGTAGTCAGAATGACATGGAGGTGCTCTAGAACTTATACTTGGAGTATTTTTCATGTAGTTGTCCTGTTTGCTGAAATGCTTAGCTTCTACTTGATTAGACTAGTAATGGTTCGAGGAAAGTAGCAAGTCTGAAATATCTAGGTTCCATTGCATAATCGAATTATACAATGTTTAGAAACTAGAAATAACTCTGTTTCTACTCTGTGATTCTGCACATGTGGTCCTCATATTTTGTAGAGTTCCTTTGTGATGTTGAAGATATGGTATGAATATATTTGTATTATGATCTAGTTGTTTCTCTATGATGTTATTTTATGGTCACCATTTCATGTTACTTTCTGTTTGGTCTCTATGATGTAAGCGATACTGATATCTGTGTAAATTGTATGCGAATGCAAGCTACATGATGGGGTCGTGTTGTGCCTTGTCTGCTTCCGCAACAAGCTACATGCGAGGTACGGGTGGTCCTGGGCGTCGACGCCTGCGCCTCCTGCTCACCATCGACTCCCGAAGGCGGTGGCCGGGCTGGTGGTGTAGCGCGACCCGACGGGGAGGGATCTGGACGCACTCCACGTGCTGGTCTAGGCTGTGCAAGCCCCTCGCCAAGTGCTTCGACGCCGATGTCGACGAGTTCATCGCCTCCGACCCCGCCTACGCCCCCAGGTATGTGCCTATCCTACCCTCTCCACCTCAGGTTCTGCTAAATTGTTGCTACTGCTAGGATTTTGTTGGTGTTGTGTATTATTAAAACTCCTTAATTAGTCCTAATTGCAGTTATGCTCATTTGTAGTGTACCTTTCCTATAATATCCTGATATACCCCATCTATACATTTTCATAAGGTGTCAACCTATAACAAATTTTCACTCTTTTACATGAGCTGCAGGCTAAACATGGAAGAACTGAAGGCTTCATACTTAGCAAAGAGTTGATATTCATATTTTTGTGGCCGTGGGTGATTTGTACTATGGGATGTTTGTAATATACTACACAGTACTTGTGTAGCTGTTTTCTATTCCTAGGTTATCTGAATTACGTCTTATTGTAATATATGTTAGAATTATTGAATGTGATTTGAGATGCGCTTACCAAAATATTATTTGTGTAATGCATGTGTTTATCGAAATGCTACTTGGGATGTTAAAAGCCACGGCCTAAAAAATATGAGGAGCTTACAATTCCTAGAAAATTCGATAAAAAATAAAAGGAGCTAAGACGGTATGCCCTAAAAATAAAAAGGCCACGACCCTAAAAACAGAAAGGCTAAAATGTTGGGCCTGGCCCAAGTAGCAACGAGAATTAATAGGAAAATATTAATTGACTGAATAATTGGGCTTGACCCATATAATTTTTGAAATGGACCGGGTTGATTGTGTGCCACGTAGGCTCAGCCACGTAGGATCTGACCTGGCGAGGCCAGTTTGCCCATGACGATATCGGATCGTCATAATGGTTATGACGATCCAATATCGTCATAGACGATTATGACGATTTCACTAAAATCGTCGTTATAGTTTATTTGCGACGCTCAGCTTTCGACGATTTTAAAATCGTCATAGAATCGTCATAAACGGACTATTGTGACGATTTTGTGACGAAAATAGAGGGTCATATATAGCCAGATTCCTTGTAGTGTCAAGACAAAGCAGCTGGTTAGGGCAACCTAGCCGGACCTTCAAGGCAGACAGATGACGTAGGGCATATCCAAGACCGCAGCGAGCGGAAGGGCGAGATGCGCCGCACCGGCCAGAGGAGATGGCCCGTACCCGTGTCAGGCGAGATCAGGGGTCGCCGCCCGTGTCGGTCGGGGCGGCCTCCACTGTTTCCGTGTCGACCGGGGGTGGCTGTCACTATTTCCGTGCCGGCCGGGGGGCGCGACACTATACCAGACATCAGAGAGGCGGATCACTATACTAGAATAGTCGGCCGGGCCCTCCTATGGGACCCGCCAGTCAGCTGAGTCTTTGCCCATGCCACCTCGGCCTATATAACGGGCGACAAGGGCATCGTAGCAAGGGTTGGTCACTCCATCTTATAGCTAGAGACAGATACAGCTCGAGGAGCACTTATATCTCTTTTGTGTGTTCATCCAGATAGTCGGATCGACAGGAGTAGGGGTGTTACCTCACCACGAGGGCCCCGAACCTGGGTACTTCTTGTGTCCCCGACGCATGCTTGTGCCCAATCCCGCCTGCGGATGCTGTCACTCGCTTCCCTTCTCGCTCCCGCACCACGAACTAGCCTGCTCATGCACTGCCATTTCCATAACAACGACAAACCACAAACTTGATGGAAATTGTGTAGGCACATCACATCTCACCAATCCCCTACATCTCCCACGCCCAAGGGAACTTAATCACACATGAGAGAAGAAAGCATCATCGATCAATATAATTAAATAAAGGGAGTTCTTCTCGATATTATCATGGAGATCCACAATAAGAAATATAAACAAATCCAACACAATTCAAGATAGGAAGAACAATATCAAACCCTAATCTTGCAAAGTGGAGATCTCTCTCTCTCTCTCAAGGACAAGTAATGGCTATGGAGGTGTGGTGTCTAGGAGATCGAAGATCGTGGAGCGATATGAAGAACGTCTTCCCCTTCTTCTCCCGATCCCTTATCTCTCCCTTCTGGATGGTATGGTGGCTCGTGTGTTCTGTTTTTGACCTTGGTCTCTTCATAAAAGTTGTCCCTTTTAATAAGACGAAGGAGATGGCAACTATATGGCAACAACTATACGGCGGCGGCCCGTATAGTCAGTCATTAAACTTGCAGTGAGTTCCCCCCGATTGCTTCCAAAAAGGGACTTGCTTGTTTCCACCTAAATATTGTGTTTTTGCTGTTAAATCCCTCTATTGATGTTCAGAACCAGAAACACACATTAAAACCCAAGTTTTATTCGCTACCGAAGTATTAGCGTTAGGTATAGCGGGAAAACCATCAAATCCAAACGAAAACCATTGATAGAAGCCATAAAATATGTGTAGAATCTCACAGCTATCAACTCCCCCAAGCTCAGGTGTTGCTCGTCCTCGAGTGACAAGGAAATAAGAAAGGATAAAGGAGATTCGAAACTGAAATAAAAGAACTTACAAGCTTGAATTGGTGTCAAATTCTTTTCTTCATGTTTCCTGCAATCTTAAACATGATCATAAAATTATTCACAAGATTGCACTAAGTTCACTTCCTAACCACGCATATTTTGCTAGCAAATAAATCATATGCACGAGTGAGTTTCGAGAGTTTAGCTAGGAAAGTGAAACAAATTTTTTGGTCTCTCTCTTATTGAGAGATGAAAAGTTTTTGCTCTTGTTTTTTAATCAATCAAGAGTACTCAAGTTTGCACCAAGAACATTTAATTTAAGAACAACTCATCTACTCCCATGTAAAAATTTCAAGACTCTCAAAGCACCTTTTTCCTTGTTTTTTAAAAACTTCAACTTTTTTCATAGAGAAATCATGCCACTGATTTTAACATGCTAATTGGGGCTGTGTTGCGCACTTGTGACCAGGCCAATAGGTAGATGTTGAGCAATAGTGGGTCAGAGGAGTACTACAACATCACTTGGAACGTAAAACCACGAGGAGACTAAAAAATTTATACGTCATAGCTTTACAACTATAGACGTTTACATAAGTCATAGCCGAAATCAAGTGGTTTCCCACATTTAGATCGTTCGTTGGCCAGTGGAGTTAATAGTTCCCCATGGAGTATGACAGTATTTGTAGTGTCACACGTAAAGCAATATCCTACTATAATTATTAGAAAAATAGTGGCATAATCTCTACTACTTCGGAGTATCCATTTTATCAAACAATTTCATTCAAGGGTGCTATCGAGTCTATTTACTTTAAGCTCAATGGGGTTGAGTAGTTTCTAAAATCAAATCTTTTGGGCTACACATGGACTCAAGTCATCTCTTGGATGAATTTTCTTGTTGTAAAATTGTTGGAAATATTTTAACCAAGTTCATTGCTCAAGGTTTCAAAGCTAAAAGTGGACACTAGAAAGGGAATATAATTTATAGGATAACAAGCTAGGTGGGGAGTGACTCAAGTGCAAGCGAGTAAATAATTATAGGATCAATTTAAAATTGCAAGAGAGGTGATGAAAGGAATATAATACCTCCTCTTGCTGGCTTTGTTCTCGTACTTGAGTCGAATCCTCTCTATATTTCCCTATTGCCAAGTCACCTAAAATTGAGCAATCTCCGAGAAAAACAAAGAAACAAATTGCAATTGAAAGCTACACTATTTTTTGTGTTTTGGGTTTTAATAATGAAAGCTGAAAGTAAACATGCTAGTCTTGGAAAAGAAAACAAATAAAAAGAAGAAATAAAAATATGAATGCAAGTTTGGAGGTTTTCAAAACCTCCCCCAAGCTCAGGCTATTGCCATGCCTAGTTGTTGCCGTCGTTTGGCGGCGGCTGGTGGTGCTGCTGGTATTAGTCAGGGAAGTAGGTCATGAAGTTACCAAAGGTGTGAGTTAAAGCACTCACATCATCACTAACTCCATGAAGAGTCTGATCAATCTCCCCAACACGGTGGTTGAGCTGCAAAAATTCTTGATAGGGGACATTGTTGAATCCCTGTTGCTGTTGTGGCTGATTGGGCCATTGGTCCCAATGCTGCTCCTCCTGCTGCTACTGTCCTTCCCAAGAAGGATTGTGCTCCTGCTCCTACTGCTGCTCCTACTCTTCCTGCTTCCCTCCTTCTTCCTCTTCATCGGAGTCTGGATAAAGCTCTGCCATAATTTCAGTCACTTGACCCTTGGTGAGGATCCAGTTGTCTCTTCCTTGAACCTTGAAGGCTTGCGGGCAAGGAAATGGTATCTGTCCCTCCTGCACATCATTAAGATAACTAAACCGATAGGCTCGGAGCCTCTTGTTAACTCAGTAAACACTGAGGAAGCCACAAGTAGTAACATATGTGACATCCATAAGTATGTATTCATCAACAGGTTATGCAATAGGAATTGCAATTTCAAGTTCTTGGACTAGGTGGGTTACCATCCCACCAATACGAATATCACCTTTTGTTTTGTTGCTCTAGTGGCGGAGGTGCTGGAGGAATAGAGCTGCAGGAGTGGGACTCTGCGGCGCACCAGGGAAGAGCGCCTTGGTGATCATGGCCATATCTGCGTTGGCCATCGAGCCGGTATCTCCTCTTCCTAACAAGGTGTTAGCAAGAAACATAGCAAAGTAACGGATGGTTGGGTTCTGTATGGTGGACATTTTCTTTTGGTATAAGTCCCTACCACCATGAACAGAAACAACCTCCCAAGCACTTGCACTCGAGGTGCTATACATGTTTGTAACAGTTGGTTTCCCCTCTTGAGGGAATCCATAAGCATCGCAAAATTGTTGATAAGTAATTCAATATGACTGTTAGTTAATGGTGAAATTTATCATGCATGCATTACCTTTTTCCCTGTAGTCGTCGTAGAAGGAGGCGAGGAACTCATGGGTGAGCCCTTCATAAGTGTGGTGGCTAGTGTTGGCGAGGCCGGTGAGCCCTGCGTTTGCACACAGGTAGTCGAAGTCCCCCTTTAACCTGTTTGAGTTGAGGAAGCCATTGTCATCCCATCGTGTGGGTAGCACCTTCCTTGCCAATACCATAGCAAACTTGTTGTCGAACTCAGCCTGGAGCCCCGATCCCTCACCATGTTGGCGCTTGCTCTTGCAGAATACTACCGAGCTTGTTCATCTTGATGCACAGAGAAATTTCAACATAAAACCTTAGGCATATAGTTTCTACATGATACATGAACGATTCTATGTGGAGGAATTCAATCCTAACGTGAGAAATTAAAGTAGAAAATCAATCAAGCTTGAATTCATCCAATAATTCAATGATAAGATTTCAACCATGGAATTGTAAAAATAAAGCATGGATAGGGAGAGAAACATACCGATCTATCGATTCCCCAACTCAAACGAATGAAATCCGCGAAGAATTGAGAATTCTTGAGAGGTTTTAAGAGTTTTGGAGAGAGAGGTTAAGAGAAATAATGAGGGGCGGGGGGAAGAAGATGGCCCTGCCCCGACCTGTTGAAGTGGTCGGACCAAACTATACAGTAGGAACTATACAGCCGGGTCAGGTAGCTCCCGCCGTATAGTTGTGGCGGCAACGAGGGTTAGGGTTTCCCTTCGCCAGATCACAACTATATGGTCACAACTATATGACCGGACCAAATGGTCCCGCCGTATAGATGGTCGTCAACCTTTTAGTATCCAAACCCCAAGTTTTAAGAATTTTGTTGGTAACTATACGGTTGCAACTATACGGCGGGAATTTTTATTCCGGCCGTATAGTTGGTCGTTAAGCTTTCTATAGCATGATTTTTACCAAAAAAATTAGAGATGCAATTTTTTATTTGGACAATAATGTTGAGGTAGTTTCTACAGATAAAACTCAAACTTTATTTTCTATGCTAAATCTATGTTTGTTTCGTCGGTATTTCTACTACTTTTTGACAGCTACATCTTTTCGGGCGCGCTTCTGCAAAAATGCCTGTGAAAAAGTTGTAAGAATACGATGAACAACTTTATTACTTTAATTTTAATTTATTTCATTGATAGAATGGGTTGACTCCCATCAAGAATTTTATTGAGAATGGTTGAATATTTCAATCCCTTTTCCGTTCTCGAATTCTTACCTTCGGTTTACCTCTATCAAAGGCACTGAGCACATGAACTCATTTTGCTGGTGGAACATACCTCTCTCCTGCTTCTAGTTTCTTTGGAAAATACCAGATTATTTCAGCATCATAAATGTTGAAGATTATTTTCCCTGTAGCACAATCAACTGAAGCTCATGCAGTACTAAGAAAAGGTCTTCCAAGTATTATAGATAATCTTTCATCCTCGGGCATTTCGAGAATAATAAAATCAGTGGGGATAACATGCTCATCTATTCTAAGTAGAACATCCTCAATCATACCAATAGGTTGTTTAGTGGATTTTTCAGCCATTTATAAAGTGATAGAAGTGGGGGAGTATTCCCTTAATCCTAGATTTTTATAGAGGGAGTATTTCATTACACTAACTCCTGCACCTAAATCACATAAGGCATTATGAATATCCGTTTTGCCTATTGAACATGAAATAGTCGGTATACCGGGATCTCCTGACTTAGACAATAATCTCCCATTAGCAGGGTAACTAGTCACCATGGCAATAGTTTCAGTTATCTCTTTCTTTCTATTAAGAATGTCACGAAGAAATTTAGCATAATCAGGCACTTTTATTGCATCCGTGAATGGAATTTCTAAACGAAGTTTATTAAGTGCCTTTGCAAAGAATCATAAATTATTGGATCCGGTGCTTTCTTTTTGCGATCTGGAAATGGAAGTTTCTTACCTTTGTATTTTACCTTTTATGGAGGATTAGGATATTTAGTAGCCTTCTTTTGCTGTTGCTTATCGTTTTTCTTTTTCTCTATTGCAACAACTTCATCTTCTTTGCTTGTGTCTTTTCTTCTTCCAGATCAATAGTTTCTGCATCAGATTTATAACGATCATCCTGTTGATTATTTTCTCCTCCAAGGTTTGATCTTGTGTGTCTTGAGTAGTCTCATCTTGAGGATCCACCAATGTATCATCTTCCTAACTTGATTTAAGTAAGCCTTTTTCTTTTCGATCTTTTTCAGCCTCATATTCTGGTGGTCCTAATGGTCCTTTTACAACTGCACCTCTTCTTGTAACAACATTAGTAGAAACATGAATATTTATATCATCACGAAGAAAAATTTGATAACCAGACACTATTTGTTCACATTGAGTTTCAATCATACTTAGGTATTGTTGAATAATTTTATTTCTTGGCCAATATCCTCATAATTTTCTGTAAGTTTGGCCAAAATCTTTTTATGTTTTTGAAATTTCTTATGAAAGTTATTATAAGACTTTGTCTGTCGATGTTTCAATTCTTGAAAAACTTTTCTAGTTTCATTATCTTCAGTTAAAACTGGTAATAAATCTACTTTGTTTTCCTTGACAAGTTCTGAAGGTATACCTTTTTATTTCATGATTTTACGCACTTCAGGCATAAGATCAGGATTTATATGAAATATTCCCTTTTTCGGCTTAGTGCCAAAATCAGGATTATATAAAGAATCATTCTAAGCCCTAGTAGACATGAATTCCAAACATGCTTTAATAGTTAAGGTATTTATCGATCCTCCTGCCAATGAATCTAGCAATTATCTACATTGAGTATTAAGACCATGGTAAAATAAGTGGCAAACAGTTGTCTTAGAATAGCCATGATTAGGGATACTATTGATCATTCCAAAAAAATCTTTCCTGGGCTTGTGGGTAGTTTTCTCCCACGTTTTGACTGAAATTGCCTATATTTTTTCTAAGTTATGTTACCTTTGCAAAGGGATTAAACCTGTTTATGAATTTGACAATGCAGTTTTCCCAACATTTAATATAATGGTGAGGGAGAGAATATAACCAGTCTAGAGCTTTACCTTTGAGAGACCAACAAAATAATTTCAGACGAGAGAATTTTTTGGCAAACCTTTTGGTCCAAGTGATGTTATCACATTGTCAAACACTCTAAGATGCCTTCCTGGGTCCTCATCTTTCCATCCACTGAAAGCCTTTTCCTGCAATATTTTAATAATTTCACCGTCAAATCGTTATTCCCTAACTCTAGGATTAGGAAATTCTATAGGTTGTTTAAGAAATGCAGAGTTTGGAGCACTATATTCTCTGAGAGTCTTCTCAGGTTTCTTTGGTGTTGTCCTATGAATGGACAGTAGGGTTCGCAGCATAGAAAACAAATAATTTCCTATGATGTGAACTATGTACCAAGATCTATCTATTAGATACAAACAACGGGCGGATGTATATCCGTAGAGAACATACCCTTTAAGACCGACAAAGCTTAACGAGTTCAACTCGTGGTTCATGTAGACGATCTCTTGCCGATCTCAAGATCGAGAGGAAGTCCTAGCGCCGCAAATCAGCAGCGCATCCGTGCTCGCACACACGTTCGAGGCACCGAGCAACCTCCACCTCCTCGCTCCAGCGATGCAGCGGAAGCACAACTCTTTCTTGCCGAATAGCCACCAGGAACATGTATCTCGCTAGTCCGAGACCATGGGGGATAAATTCTAGAGGGGGAGAGAGATCCTTCACGAGGAGGTGTGAGAGACAAGTGAGAGGAGGGGCTCCTTTTATAGGAGGAGGGGGGCACCCAAGGGGGTGGCCCTCCCCTACTTCATTCATGTGGGTGGACACTCCACTCACAAAATGTCCTTTAAATTTTCTCCACTCAAAAGTCCACTCAAATTCCCATTAAATTTCCACCAAATTTAATGCAAACTCTCATTAAATAAAACTCTTTTATTTTATTCAGAATTTTGTCAATTACTTTAATGAAAAACATTCACAAATAACCCCTTGCTAGAATTCCATTTCACATGCATAACCACTTTATGCAATTTCACCAAACCTGCTTTTGATCTAGTGAAATAAATTCCTGCGCTTGTTCATTCTTTCGGCATGAAACTTTTGCTCCAATTGGATGTCGGTGTCTCTTAAGTGTGTCACCCTACGGTTCATGAATAATGCGGACATGATCGAGACCCCTCTCGGATCAATAATCAGAAGCGGGATCTGGAGACCCATACTGACTCCCACACATTCAACGATGAATTTCTTGTGATCGTCGGAACCTTTTACGCTAGTATCTTAATCCCTTTATTTCACGATATATTACATGTCCGAGATTCGATCATCGGTATCTCCATACCTAGTTTGATCTTGTTACCGACATGCACTCTTTTCTCGTTCCCGAGATATAACATTCTAGTGATCAAATCACTTGCTTGCAAGCTAATCAATGTGATATCACCGAGAGGGCCTAGAGTATATCTATCCGTCATCGGGATGAACAAATTCCACTCTCGATCCATGAGCCTCAACATAACACTTTATTAGTTCTGAATCCATCTTTATAATCACCCACATTACGGTGTGACGTTTGATGTTATCAAGAAACTCTTAGGTGTTAGTGATTGACATGATCTCATGGTCTAAGGATTAGGATCACTTCGTAAGTTGTTATAGCAATATAAACTCAATGACTTTGATTGTAATGCTATACTTTGGATGAATGTTCATCACACCATTAAACTAATGTTGTGATCCCGTTATTAACAACATCCAATGTCCATGATCAGGAAACCTTGATCATCTTGTTAATCAACGAGCTAGTTTATGAGAGAGGCATAACTAGGAACTTTCTGTTTTTTTATTAAACACACATGTATTAATGTTTCCGTATTAATACAATTATAGCATGCAAAATAAACATCTATCATATACTTGGAATACACATAATAAACACTTTATTATTGCCTCTCAGGGCATATTCCCTTCATGGACATTATTTCCATGAAGTCACTTAAGTTGTCAACTTCAACTCTATTCGATCTCAAAAGTTTTTCAATGATTTCCTCGCGCCTTTGAGTAGGCACGCGTTCAAAATAATCTGGTAGGTAAGTCCTACCAGAGTGTGTAGACCCTTTGTCTCCTAGAGATAACATCTTGTAACAGTAACACCTGAAACCTTAGCACTACGCCATATATTTTCTTCGATATGTGAACCTCATTTTCTCTTAGGATTCCTTTGACTTTAAATTATGAATTATTCTAAAAATTTCAGATTAACAAAATCCGGAGTTCTGAATATAACCAGATGTCCGAATATTCACTCAACAAGATTTCCTTCAAAGAGTACATGAAAAAAGTTATATTGGTGAAACATTCATAATTAAGTAACCAAACGGTCTCACTTCATGATTAAACATTTGAACTAGTCAAATTCATCACACTTGCACCTTATTTCCCTGCAGCAAGTCACATGAACACTAGTCGTCACGCCTTTCAGAGTAAAGATCCAAGGTTTATACTATGCAAATTATTTTATTCAATTTATGAACCTCATTTAGTCTTAGGGGACTCAATTTCAGTCTAGCAAGCATGCATAAACACCTTCTTGCCTTTAAATTATGAATAATTCATAAATTTTAGGATAATCAAAATCTGGAGTTCCGAATATATCCAGAGTTTTGAATATTAGCTTTTTTCAAATTACTAGTTGTCTTAGCTAGGGAAGTTCTTGGTGGCAAATTATGAAATATTCGGAGAACGGATGTTCTTAGAGACGTTTTCCACCTGCAGCCGTCTGAGACTAGTACTTGGGGGAAAATATCTGAAAATATTTGGACAAACATTTCAGACATGTGCCACTTTTGTTCTTCCCCACTGATAGTTGTGAGATTCTACACATTTTTTATGGCTTCTATCGAAGGTGTTTACACATGCTTGCTATAGTCCTAAGAGAAAATGAGGTTCACACATCTAAGAAAATATATGGCATAGTACATATATACATCGAAGAGTGAAACTGAGTCCTAAGAGAAACTGAGGTTCATACATCGAAGAGGGTTAAGAGCAAATGAGGTTCATGCTTGCTGCAGAGCAATAAGATGCACCTATTTTGAATTTGACTAATTCAAATGTTAGGTAGTGTGCACTAGAAATATTTTTAAGTGTGCATGAGCATGATAAGTAATATAATTGAACACTAGAAATATTTGGTAGTGTGCATGAGCATCACTAGGGCAAGTTTGTACTAGTGCATGATCAGTAATATATAATTGAACACTATAATTTAAAGGAACTCCATATATAAAGGAGATTAATATATATCCACCACCAGAGTGAAATTGTCTTACACATGCAACCGGTTAATAATTAACATATACAAAATAAGAAGGGGCAACAACAAGAGGGACACGAAGACACCTTAGCAGGGGCAGCAACATCAGGAGGAGCATGCATAGCCTACTCCAGGGGAAATAAATCAATCCAGACATATTCCCGAAGGAATTTGCCGTAGGCTGCATGCCGTGTCGAGCTCTTCGGCTGGTGCCTCCGGCCTAGGCCTTTGCCAACGCCCACCGCATGCTGGATCAAGCTATCGATGTCTGAGTCGATGACTCTTCCACAGAATGGGCAAAACAGTCTTCCCCTATGGTGGAAACGTATCTTCCCACGCTGCAACTTCCTCAGCATGTAGCGACTCTTGTTATCCCTAGAGTACTTGCTAGAGTCCATGTCATCAGAATCCTCCTGTAGATTTTTAAGAACATAACTTAGAACTCATACATATGTTAGATAACATTAAATTGATTGGATCAGAGTTATATGTATAACAAAGTTTGCGGCCTCATAAGTTTCTTCAGGGATGGCATAAGCAAACCAAGTACCCATTGCACAACCTATTGTTCTTGTACATTGCCCTAGGTTTGCTAACTCGTCCATGAAAAAATCGGACACCAATGTGTACTGCCTTTATTTTGGGGAAAATTTCAATCATTGGCCACAATAAGATATATAGCAGAAACAATTGAAAGATCATATAGTTCATATGAGAATAAATCAGGGGACTCATAATTTTTTCAGAGATGGAGTTGGGGAACCAAAGTACCAACAACACAACCTATATTGTTTGTATAGCTACCTCAGGTTCACTAACCCATCCCTAAAAACGACACTAACAAATGTGTGTCACCCTGCAATCTTTTGGGGCAAATTTCAATCCTCGGCCTCAGTGAGAAACAGAAAAGTAATTCTTATTATACACTATGAATGCATGCAATAACAATTCAGATATCATATAGTTCATAGGAATGTAGAATGAATCTGGGGCCTCATAAGTTTTTTCAGAGATGGGGTAACTGAACCAAAGTGCCAACAACACAACCTATATTGTTTGTGTATATTACCTCAACTTCACTTACCTGTCCCTAAAAAACGGACACCAACTATAAGTGTGTCGCCACCCCTGCAATCTTTTGGGGCAAATTTCAATCGCCGTCCTCAGTGATAAACTGAAATGTAATTCTTATACACTATGAATGCATGCAATAATAATTTAAAGATCACAGTTCAATGAATGTAAAATAAATTTGGGGGCCTCATAAGTTTCTTCAGAGACGACGTCAGCGAACCAAAGTACCAACATCACAACCTATATTGTATTTGTGTACATTGCCTCAGGTTCACTAACCCATCCCTAAAAAATGGACCAAAAAAATGTGTGTCACCCGGCCCCATCAAACTTTCGGGGCAAATTTCAATCATTGGCCTAATAATGAATGCAGAAACAGTTCAAAAATGATAGTTCATATGTGTAGAATAAATCTGGGGCCTCATAAAATTTTTAGAGATGGTGTTAGCGAACCAAAGTACAAATTGCACAATTTATATTGTTGTACACATTGCCTCAAGTTCACTAACAACATCCCTAAGAAATATGACATCATATATGTGTCTTTGCTTACACTCTTTAGGTGCAAAATTGAATCATTGGCATCAGTAAGTAATAGAAATGTAATATTATATGCTTGTTGTGTACCAAAATCAACACTCAGCTAGCAATCCCTAAAATCCCTAAAATAAAATGTTATAGATCGATTAAATTTACAACATAAGCCATCTATGAACAACAAAAATATCCAAGTAAATGTAAATTTACTAGCTGCCAGATGAGAAGATCTAATAAAATCTCCAAAACAATCGACCATTCAAACATTTATATTCCCTACATCAAGAGCAAAAGATTCTATAAAAATTTGAGCAAATCCTCCGTATGAATAGTGAAATATGTGGCTGCGACTAGAGAAGCTAGCGAAGTAGTACCTCAGACTCCTCATCGGAGTCCTCCTCCTCGAACTCGTCAATCTCCACGCCTATGTCAAGGAGTTCCTGGTGGAGGATGGGGTCGTTGATGTAGAGCACCCGCCGGTTGCCTCCTCCTGTCGACACCTGCCCCTCCTCCAGATCTGTCGCTGGCACCACGATGTTGTCGGCCACCTACTGCTCGACAACGACGGAGACTGCTGGTTGCATGGAGCCCGAAGCCTCGCCTTCTCGGTGACGAGCGGCGTGTGTGCCTGGAGCTGCCTTCGCCTTCTCGGCAAGGATCGAACCATGTGATGCTGTGCCTCCAACTGGCTTCACCTCCGGCTCGTCTCCATGCATACGCTTCATGGCGCCGCTAAGAGGAGGGCGGAGGTGAAAGCGAAGGAGCTTCGGCATGCGCAGAAGGTGCAGATTGGGGTTTTGTGACTAGACAGATTGGGGGGAAATGACATGAGCTCGTGGAAGAAGAAGGCTAAGCGGGTTTATATACGCGGGGCCGTTCGTAGTCCTCGAGTGAACACGTCTGAGTGTGGACTCGTGTGGGTGTGGGCTAGCATGATCCCCACTTTCTAATTTCATTAACAACACGCGCACGCTATCTCAGGAATATGCACGACGCGAATTTTCGAGGCGAGCGGCATAATGGTCCGCCTCAGTAGAATCCTAGAGACATTTAATATTTCTGACCGGCTGCGGTTGAGTGATCTAGGAAGATGGACAATAATTGTCGTTGTCTCAGGTTCCATTTAGAGGCATATTGTTTTAACGAGCGGCTGAGGGGTTAGTCATACTAGAGACGGTGCAGATTAACAACTGTCTGAGGTCAAATCTAGAGGCGGTCAAACAATTATGACCACCTGAGGGTGATGAACATAGTCAGTGGATTATATTTTTGGGGTAAACTGGCTCAAGGCACAGTCTCTAACTAGTGAGTTTGTACTAGTGTCGATCCCTGTACATACCCATCTTAGTGGCCTCAAGTCCAACTGAGTTTTGAGCTGTGCCAGCCAGTAATAAAAAGGCGTAGAGGAAGACCACATGTGAATAGGTTATAGAATTTTCTAGAGAGGGCGGGTTCGGCTTTTAGTGGCAGCAAGAAGGGCAAAAACCGACGCAAGACCTGTCGTCAGATTGTCGACAAGTATGCCATAGGGGGTCCTGAAGGCATTGAGAAGATGGGGTGTGATCCATACGGTGTTTCAGGAGCGGTGAGCACAAGTTTACCGAGGTTTAGATCCGACTGTGGTGATCGGATCCTACTCCTGCTAGCAACCCAGTAATATATCTGCAAGAGCCTGATGTTATAGCGGATTACAAGAGATGTTCGCCTATGCGAGTAGGTTGTGGTTGATCTATGATCTGGTGCCCTAAAGTATCCCTCAGGTCCGGTTTATAGTCATCGGAGCCTACAGTTACAGGATAGACCTATCTGGCTATGTTACTGAGTCAGTAACTAGATACAGCTTGGACTACAAGAAATACTACAGACCTAAGTCGGTAACTCTTCTGGTCCTTGTCGTAGCCAGAAGTGACTCCTCCTCTTTCCCTGACTAGACCGCCCGTGGAGCAAAACTCTAACCCGTTAGTGGGCCACCCTGGTCAGCGGGTCCTGTGGGTATACCCGAAAAGTATATCCCCAATAGTATCCCCTGGAAGTCTCCAAGATCCTAAGCCGAATAAACTGTCTAGCTTGATGGTTTATTCGTCTTGAGAATCTTGAAGGGTTTCCCGAAAACTTCATCCAGTAGTGTAGGATTCCAAGTCTTATTTGAGTCGGATATATCTTCCCGACTTCAGTCATTTCTCTGCTCGTTTCAAAACATGAGCCGGATTTAAACAGTGTCGTCCTGTCTAACAACTTTTTCAGGCCAGGTCTTGTCACTGACAAACATCTTGTCAGCACGACCGTTGGTGGGCCTGTTTTACATGGAACAGAACACCGTTTCAATGCCCGCACAAGAATCGAGGAGGAGGGCTATGGACAACGCCGATCTCCAACCCGTGGAGGACGAGGGCTACCACATCACCGATGCGTTGCGGAGCGGCGCTGGAGATGCCATTCTCGCACCGCGCGATGGTGAGCGATTCCTCTTTGGAATGCATGCCGACTGAGGCCTCGACCTTCCACCGTCGGAGTTCTTCACGGAATTACTCCAATATTATGGTGTGCAACTTCATAACCTACCTCCCAATTCCGTGTTCGAGCTTAGCACTCACGCAGCTCTTAGTGAGGGATTTCTTGGCATTAGGCCGAGTCTTACCCTTTTCCAGTACTACTATGGTACCCGGAAGAACTCTATCAGTGTCGGTGTTGCTTACACCACTAGCACTCTTAGCTTAGTCCTTAGGAGAAATCACATATATCCTAGTATCAACGCTAGTGAATCAGTAAAGAGATGGGCCGGAAGTTTTTTCTATCATAAAGATATTCTGGCTCCAAAAAAGGCGGAAGGTCTTCCGGCCTTCATCGACGGTGCTACTCTCCACCAAGAGTCATAGGACACAGAAGCGTTGGAACTTTCCGAAGACTTGATCCTTGCCAAAAGTTGGATTGAGTTTTTGATGAAGAAATACGGGCTCCACGAATCCGACTAGATCCACTGCTGGCTGGATCGCCGGATTCAGCCATTGCAGCATCACGAAGAGCACCTGATGCACACGGTCACCAGAGACCAGAAGAACAACCTGAGGGTTAGTCTGAATCGCATTCCAACGAAGGACTACAAGACCCGGATGCAATTTTTGATTAAGGAGAGGGTGAACGAGAAGATCCCCGATGTCTCCATGAAGATGTATACAGCTGAACGACCTCTGGCTCCAGTGAGTTTTTCTACTTTGTCTTTATGCATTTTCCTTTTCATCTCGTATCCGACTTTATTTTGCACTGACGTTTTGATAACTTATCAGCTCGAGCATCTCCCGGAGTCTGAGCTTGCCCATCTTGTGCGCTATCCCTCATACGACCCGGAAGCAACGGAGGATGACGAGGTGAAGGAAGTTCCTACCTCTGCTTCTAAGAAGCATAAGGCCAAGGAGACTGTTGTTACTGCGGGCGCACAAGTGCTGCCAGTGGTTAAAAGGTAAGCACCTTGTGATCTTTAGTACTTTATGTACCTGACATATATTCTTGTGTGTTTTAGAGCTAAATCGGTTTTTAAGAGTAAGCCCAAGTCGGAAAGCAAGACGGCCAGGCAACTGCTTCAGTAGAAGCTTGCATTGTCTCCAGTCGTGCCTCATCCAACTCCAAGCAGCACTCAAACTTCTGCACCAGAGGCTCCTATCTCTCCAAGTGTTGGAACCGTCGTCCCTGACGCCGCCACGACCTTCCAAGACCTGGTTACCACTGTTAGCCAGGCATCTTACAAGGGCGAACCCGCCAAGGGTAATGATCCCATGGAGATGTCGCCAGGGAGGATTGACAAGATGGCCAGCTCTGCTGCCTCCAGCCTAAAGCGGAAGGAGGAGGAGATTATCAAGCTGGTGCAATCTAGCCTTGAGAAATAAATCCTCACTCCAAAGGCAACGAGCAAGGAGACAGAGGACGTCAAGCTAGGGAGCCTCCTGGACCAAATTTTGGTCCGGGATCAAAAGATTGAAGCCGGAGAGCTTCCAGCGACGAGTGTTTCTCCCCTCTCCATTGCCGAGAAAGTGTTCCAAAACACGAAACTCGGATTTGAGAAGTTGCACTTGGAGCACATTGTATGTTTTTCCGACTATCGTTTGCAGTATTTATTATCCTATCCTCTAGCCCCCACGCATAAATTTGGATAAAGACCGTAGCATAAGATCCGATTTGATGCTTATATGATGCAAAATAACGATGTAGTGTAGCCCCCAAGGCTCGTGCTGGATTTTAACTTAGTTAAAGTTGCAGGCCGAGTCTTAGTAGTCATCTTACGGTATTCCATCTTTAACTTACAGAAAGTTACATCATACAACCATGACTTTTTCAAGAACATTTGCAATAAACCCAAAGAGATTAAGGCTTTGTGTCTTGAGAATTCCAAGTTGCAGGTTGAGAGGGATGAAGCGTAAGGTAAACTTTTCCGACTCTCAACCATAGTTTTTGTCATAGTCGAATATTTCTTGTGACTGATATTTTGTTGTTCTTTGTAGAATTGCTGAAGTAGTCCAACAAGATGGTGGAGGAGGCCGAGAACTTCAAAGTCTACCAAATGGAGAATGCTGAACTCCAAGATGAGCTAAATAAGCTTAAAGTTGAGTCGGAGAAATCCGTAAATGCCATCCTAGAGTCAAGCAATATGGAGACTGAGAGGCTCAATAAGTTGGTGGCCATGCGTGATAAACAACTTGAAGATTTGAGGAAGGGCTTCGATAGCCAGAAAGATCTTGCCCAAGCCTCTAAAGCAGAGCTAAGGAATCTTCGAGAGGAGTGATCTCAATGTGACACCCCCGGGATCAGGGCTAAACAAATCCCAGACCTCAGTTTGACATAAGCTTAACCTCGAGCTCGAGGATATCCAGTGAAGAATCGGTAACACATCAGTGACCCTACAACGCAAAAATTATTACATCAAGCTCATCACTGAGCGAAGAGCCAAATTATTACAAGAAGAGGTCACTAACCACAAACATCAAACAACGGAAGGCAAATTATGCTATTAAGTATACCAAACTTAACAAATGGCCTAAGAGGCCTGAAGCATAACGATGACATCCCAGCCCATAGATTGCAGGCTGTCGGCCGGGAACCCCAAGATACTCATCGATGTCGATATAGTACTGAACTCGTCTTGAAGGGAACAATTACTCTGCCAAAAGTATCAACAAAGCAAGGGTGATTACATGGCATACTCCGCAAGACTTATGGCTGGTGGAGTTGTTTTGCATAAAGCCATCTTTGTTTATAAAACAAGAGGGAGAAGAATCTCGTCTAGTCAGAATATTTTAAAAGGGGATAAGAGAGCGACATCTCCAAAGTATTGATAAACATCTTTTGATATCCACCAAGTCATCATCATCGAACATCATCTAGGATCACCCCCTCGTACCCATGAGGAAGCATCCTTAAGCACACGTTCATCTACTAAGTTTTACGATTAGGTTATAGTTCTCTATGATCTTAGAATCTGGTTACCAAGCGTTCATAACTGTGAACATGGCTTTTCGAAAAGATTTAACCCTGTAGGGGTGTACAACTTTACCCACATGTACCAACCGACTCTTAATGCTAGTACATTAGCCGTATTCCTTGGAAGGCCGGCAGAGGGTGGTTAGCCACGACCTTTACCTTGCTTTCGCCGAGACCATGAGTCACGCAATAAGTATGGTTCCGCCGTAACGGGTCAAATCCCGAAGCCGGTACTTAAAGATGTGAGGCGAGGTTGGTTTACTAGGGACGCTATCAACTCCAAGCAACCCGTTCCACGCTTCCCTACCTGTTATGAATGCACCTTCACCCGACAAATCTTTCAAAAGGTTTTCTATGCATATGTCGAATGGAACACCCGAACTATGTGACTCATGCAATCTACTAGGCAAGTTAATCAGGCGAGGGGTTCCCAAGCCCCGTGTGGCTGTACGCTCATCTCGGTTCCAAAGGCAAGAACTCAGGTCCTAGTGGTGGCGAGCATGGGACTACAAAACCACATCCCACCATGGCCTCCCATACAAGCCTTAGCATGTTTAACTCATATCACCTCTGATATCATCTCATCACGTTGTCATGTCATACTAGATTCTCTGCATATGATACATCATCTGGACGAACCAACACTGGCAGCTATTGCATGACTAAGCAGGACACAGATATAAGCTCTAGTAGTGCACACAAGAGAAACCTAGTTATGCTATGAGCAGTGGATCAGGTAATATAAGCTCAAAGGGAGTATGCAACAGATAGGATACTCTATCTATCGATAAAAGACCACAGTAGAATCGTATGCATCATGGCAAGAATAGAAATGCTTTCGAAATCATACGATTATATCATGGTGGGGCTATGCTTGCCTTTGCCTGTTGATAACCAGAAAAAAGAGCTTCGGGAGCCTTCGGCTTGACTTTATTATAATTGGTCAAGTATTGTTCGTCGACCTTCGATGGTCTTGATCTCGATCTCGATATCGTATTCTACCGGGAAGAACCAAATCACCGGAAAGAAAGGTAAACAATCAACACATGTCATTGATGCAATGCTAGAGCAAAGATGATGATATGACAAGTTAAATTGTATCGAAATCTAACCCTAAGGCATGCTTGGTAGTTTAAACGGGGTTCCGAGGGGTGAAAACCCTAACTCGGGGAAACTCTAGAATCACCTGTGAGGGGTTACTATGTTGTTCTAATTAAACTTTCTATTAAAGTTGTTGAACAAAGCATGATTATAGCTTAGATAGTTAGATCTCATTTTTCTGAACATTTTGATATATTATTTGTATTTTTCTGACTTATAAATCATTAGCTATTGAATTTATAGGTTTTAATCTATTTCTGAAATTATTTAAAAAGTTTTATTGCGACATTATGACATCAGCTGGGGGTTTAACCTTTTTACACCGCTACTGGGCCTAGCCGCTATGACTGACTGTGGGCCAGGGGCCACGTCTCTGCCACCTAGGCGGTCAAATGTCAGCGGGCCCGTGGGCCACGCCACCCTGATGCGAGCGTGACGTCAGCACGGCTTCCACCGTCGGGTGGTCACCGGAGACGGCGAAGCACAGCAAGCGGGGCAGCGCTGCTGGGTATGTTTTGGCAAGCACGTTGCAGGAAACGTAAATATGGTTGCGCCTCTTCCTAAAGGTCAACGAAGCAGGCAACCCAGCGACGGACTATGATGGCGAGCAGCGGCGCTCGACGCTGGCGCAGTACAAATGATGCTAGGAAGCGAGGTGAGGGCGGGGAGGCTCAGAAGCTCACCGTGAATCTAGCAGGCGTGACGGCGATGCTGAAGATGGACCAGAACGGCGATAGGGTCGACGGAGGCGAGCTTAGGGCATGGGGAAGACGAGGTCGATGCAGACGAATGGAGGCTCCCTGGCTCAATTCCGTTGACTAGGAGCGAGAGGAAGGCTAGGCGGAGCTCGTGGCGGTCTCAGATGGCTGGGGGGAAGGCCAGAGGCGGAAGGGCGAGGATGAGCTCATCGGCTAGGGTTCCGGCCAAAGGAGAATATCGCGAGAGGGAGGTAGAGAGAGAGAGGGAAAATGTATGAGGGAGAGAGGGACGTGCCCGCGATGTTCTTATCCACCCCGTAGCTCGACGGACGGCGGGATGAAGGCGGCGGGGATCGACGATGGCGCCGGCGACACGCAGCTGTGCGCCTGGCAGGAGGAAGACGACGAGAGAAGACAATGAAGGGGTATGGGCCTCTGGTGGGCTGCTCCTGGGCCTCTAGCTGTCTTGTGCTGAGGGTAAGGTGAAAGGAGATGGGTCATTGGCTGGTTTGCCTCTGCCTCTGTTTTCTTTTATTTCTGGAACCTTTTCTTTTTCTGTTTTTTTTTTCATTTTCTCTTTTGTATTTCATTTCCAAATTTGTTTTGAATCATTCAAAAATATCAGAAGCTTTCATAAAATATAGGAAATAGTGTAGGGCCCTTTTATATAGTTTGGGCTCCAATAATTTTGTACTATTCAAATTCAAACCATTTTGAATGGATTTCAAAGAGAGGGAAGGATTAGGGTTTTAGGGTTTGTATTTTATTTTCTTTGCATGCATTTTAGATATGATGCTCATGAATGCACAACCAAAACCCTAATTAGACATTAGCTAAAAAATGGGGTGTTACAGCTCTATCCCCCTTATGAGAATCTCGACCCGAGATTCCAAAGGTAGGAAAAGAGATAGAGAGAGAAGAAAACAGGGCCACTCTAAGGATAAGAGGGAAACACACTAAACAACACAGAGTATCTCATGGTCAACTCATGGATGGAGTGTTCGTAAACAACTCTGAGATGACAAACATGAAACAGGTGAAGGTAACAGAGGAAACAAGAGGAGAAGGTTTCAAGTTGTTGGATAGATGGTCTTCATAAGGATTGAGACCATGGAGACTCAGAAGAGTTAAGCTTCTGAAAGGAAAGATTCCAAAAGAATGAACATAACCATAGACTTCGAAAAGGAACCTCTACTAAACGACTTAAGTAGAGATTTCGGGTTGCAGAGACAGGGATCAACAAAACCAAGCTGTTGAACTACTTTTGACACAGAAGGGTCACTTTTTCATTCAATAGAAGGCTAAGACAGAAAGGTGTTTTATGGAGAGGACTCATAAGAGTCACAAAGAGCATGTATCAAGAAAAACTACTGATTACCAAAATCCTAGTCACTCTTAAAACATGGCTAAGAAAATGAAGGAAACTCTTTATTCATCTAGGTTTATCAAAATCTTTGCCAAAGATATGATATCACTTTACACCACTAAGATGAATGGTTAAGAAGATTCCTGATGACACGAGAAGAAAGAAACTTCATTCTCAGACTTCAATTATTTGGCACAACAAGACGCTTGCTAACATAAAATGGTCTGGAGGATCGACCGAGAGACATTTAGCAACACTACTTTAAATGTTCTCCTTGCTGTTTGAGGAATCAATCATCAAGTAAAGGTCGAACTTCGGATACAAAAGAAACCATAAGAACAACTGCTATAATAAATTAAAGAAGAAGCCTCATGAAGAGTGGTTGTTATTGCTGATGCAAGAGAATATGATAAAAGGTTTTTCCGGCTAAGTATATCAACCATTACGTCAATAATGCTAGAATTACTAAGAGACCTATGCCAAAACCTTGAGGAACACCAACCATCATTGTTGCTTGAGATTCAGCTTTGGTTAGGTGAGATGATACTTCAGACTCAGCATGTCCGAATAGAAAGTTCGAAACATTTACACAGAGGTAAAGTTACTAGATTCTTTAGATTGGACTACAGTGTAAAGCTCCAAAAGATTGAGCTGGATTGCTAGACCCATGTATTTAACAACTTGTCAAGAGACAACTGCACATACATAAAGTACTAACAATAAAACACACATGTGTCCTTAAATAAAGAGAGACAACTCTACTCAAATCCACGGTGACATATTTCAACAATTGCACGTGAACCAGAGAAGGTCACTTCTAACATCTAGAACACATACTTCAAGACGACTCAAAGCTGGTTCTCGAAAGTTTCGAACACTGATGCCAATTGTTCTATATGAATCTCGTCTAACATGGATAAGATAAGGATATTGTTGATGGGCTCAACAACAAACTTATCGGGACACTCCAAGAAGATGGACTCGTATGTCGTATGAACAAGGCAAACTATTGGTCATACCAAAGACACGAATATGTACTCAAGTGAAACATCACAAGAAGGAACATCATCAAGATAGTCCTTGGAACTAAATTTGATTTGAAAATAGCCCAAATCAAATCAAAGGTAGGAAAGATAACATATCCATGAAGGAGATACTATCTTTCTTTGACACGAACAAAACTAGACATCCCTTTTTGAAGAAACAAGTCAGCTAGAACTTCTGTCTTACAACTCTCCAAGTTGTTGTTTAAGCTCAACCAACTAGTTCAGGGGTATCCAGTACAGATCCTTGGAGAAAAGAGCAGTTCAGATAACTCGCTTGCTCAAGAACTTGACAACACGGTCATGTGGCAACAAGGCGATACTTCTAGAAAGACATCCAAAATATCACGAACCACCGATATGTCACTTATTTCGAGAGGAATCTTGCTTAGTAAGGCAAGAAGACACAATCTTAGAGCTTCGGCATGAGCCTAACTCTTTGATCGAAGAGAGTGTACCAGAATAAAGGACTTGGTAGCACAATCATTCCTTTGCTTAGTGATGGGGTTATCCAATCATGCTAAGAATGACACAATGTACTTTGAGTTCAAAACAATAATAATTGTTAAGAATCTCGGATGGCCACATTATTATGCACACACATCACTCACAAGCGCGAAAGCTCGAGGGAGGGTGGGTATATATGTGTAAGAGCATCACTTCATTAAGAGGTCAGGAAACTCAGCACGACCTCTTAGTATAAAAGGGTGTGATACTTTAAGATAGAACAAACGGGAGATAATCAATGCCTCTTGATCTACGGATTACAACACTTTGACCTGGTCCTAGATATGACGAGGTACTGGAGTTTGTTTCTCCTGACATCCCAAAATGGTTTGTCATGACGAACCACAGGAGTATCTTGAATTGGAAGACATCAATGCACATTTACTACTTGGCTACCAACTGGTAGATAAAGGTCGGAAAACAACAAGGGGAGAAGAACATGTTCAAGATAGAATCCTGAGATGTGAATGCATAAGTTAACAATCTTCCGAAAACCAATGCATAGAAGAGGTAAGGGGTGGCAGAGTCACGAATATAGATGCGAGACTCTCGAGGAGTACTCTTGTCATGATCTATTTGGTTCCATTAAAGAACATTTGCCATAGCTAGTGGTAGGGGAAGTCCTTAGTTGTCACAACTCAATCGCAACAAAGACCACAAGCTTGAAGGCTAGAATTGTAGTACCAGCCTTCTTGAGGTAATGTGTGAACACTAACAACAGGGGTCAAAGGAATGGATCTTGGGTTAAAGGTCAGCTTCATGTACAAGACTCACAACACCAGAATCCAGCACAATCAGGGATCTTAGGTTCAATTCCAAGGGTTAAAACCCAAGAAAGGAGTAACTACTACTTGAGTGACATAGCGTACACTGCAAGTTGGTAACCACGAGGTAACTTCCAAAAGAAGAAACAACTTCTGAAGTACCCGAACAAACAAAAAGGAGGCACTAGAGGCGAAAGGAAACCTCGAGGCCTAGAACAGAATATTGTGGAACCATCAACATGATGTTGTGGCCCATAGGATGGAGAGATCATGTTAGGAAGGAATCTCTCAGATGAACAGGAACAAAAGGGGAACAAGGAATTCACAACACACACACAACTCTAGAGAACTCAACACTAGGTCAACTGGCTTAGAAACGACATGCCAAGAAGGCACCTAAAGTTTGAAAGACAAGAAGAGGTATCGAAACTTTTCTAAAAGCAACACCAGATAAGATAACCCAGAGTTAGGGCAAAACTGGATAAGGAGTAAAAGAAGCATACTAGAGTTTTCGCAAATACTTTTCAGCTTTTAAAATAGTTTTCACAAACACTAGACTCAACATCGACCAATAGCAAGGTTTTCCTACGGTCGGTACTGCTCTGATACCAAGACCTGTGACACCCCAGGGATCAGGGTTAAACAAATCCCAGACCTCAGTTTGACATAAGCTTAACCTCGAGCTCGAGGATATCTAGTGAAGAATCGGTAACACATCAGTGACCCTATGACGCAAAAATTATTACATCAAGCTCATAACTGAGCGAACAGCCAAATTATTACAAGTAGAGGTCATTGACCACAAACATCAAACAACAGAAGGCAAATTATGCTATTAAGTATAGCAAACTTAACAAATGGCCTAAGAGGCCTGAAGCATAACGATGACGTCCCAGCCCATAGATTCCTGGCTGCCGGCCGGGAACCCCAAGCTACTCGTCGATGTCGATGTAGTACAGAACTCGTCTTGAAGGGAACACTTACTCTTCCAAAAGTATCAACAAAGCAAGGGTGAGTACGGGGTGTACTCCACAAGACTTATGGCTGGTGGAGTTGTTTTGCATAAAGCCATCTTTGTTTATAAAACAAAAGGGAGAAGAATCTCGTCTACTCAGGATATTTTAAAAGGGGATAAGAGAGCGACATCTCCAAAGTATTGATCAACATCTTTTGATATCCACCAAGTCATCATCATCGAACCTCATCTAGGATCACCCCCTCGTACCCATGAGGAAGCATCCTTAAGCACAGGTTCATCTACCAAGTTTTACGATTAGGTCATAGTTCTCTATGATCTTAGAATCTGGTCACCAAGTGTTCATAACCGTGAACACGACTTTTCAAAAAGATTTAACCCTGCAGGGGTGTAAAACTTTACCCACACGTACCAACCGACTCTTAATGCCACTACATTAGCCCTCTTCCTTGGAAGGCTGGCAGAGGGTGGTTGGCCACGACATTTACCTTGCTTTCGCCGAGACCATGAGTCATGGAATAAGTATGGTTCCACCGTAATGGGTCAAATCCCGAAGCCGATACTTAAATATGTGAGGCGAGGTTGGTTTACCAGGGGCGCTATCAACCCCAAGCAACCCGGTCCACGCTTCCCTACCTGTTATGAATGCACCTTCACCCGACAAATCTTTCAAAAGGTTTTCTATGCATATGTCAAATGGAATGCCCGAACTATGTGACTCATGGAATCTACTAGGCAAGTTAATCAGGCGAGGGGTTCCCAAGCCCCGTGTGGCTGTACGCTCATCTCGGTTCCAAAGACAAGAACTCAGGTCCTAGTGATGGCGAGCATGGGACTACAAAAACCACATCCCACTATGGCCTCCCATACAATCCTTAGCATGTTTAACTCATATCACCTCTGATATCATCTCATCACGTTCTCCTGTCATACTAGATTCTCTGCATATGATACATCATCTGGATGAACCAGCACTGACAGCTATTGCATGACTAAGCAGGACACAGATATAAGCTCTAGTAGTGCACACAAGAGAAACCTAGTTATGCTAGGAGCAATGGATCAGGTAATATAAGCTCAAAGGGAGTATACAACAGATAGTATACTCTATCTATCGATAAAAGACCATAGTAGAATCGTATGCATCATGGAAAGAATAGAAATGCTTTCGAAATCATAGGATTATATCATGGTGGGGCTATGCTTGCCTTTGCCTGTTGATAACCAGAAAGAAGAGCTTCGAGAGCCTTCGACTTGACTTGATTATAATTGGTCAAGTATTGTTCGTCGACCTTCGATGGTCTTAATCTCGGTCTTGATATCGATCTTCGATCTCGGTCTTGATCTCGATCTTCGATCTCGGTCTTGATCTTGATCTTCGATCTCTATCTCGATCTTCGATCTCGATCTCGATATCGTATTCTACCGGGAAGAACCAAATCACCGGAAAGAAAGGGAAACAATCAACACATGGCATTGATGCAATGCTCAAGCAAAGATGATTATATGACAAGTTAAATTGTATCGAAATGTAACCCTAAGGCATGCTTGGTAGTTTAAAGGGGGTTCTGAGGGGGTGAAAACCCTAAATTGGGGAAACTCCGGAATCACCTATGAGGGGTTACTATGTTGTTATAATTAAACTTGCTATGGAAGTTGTTGAACAATGCATGATTATAGCTTAGATAGTTAGATCTCATTTTTCTGAACATTGTTATATATTATTTGTATTTTTCTGACTTATAAATTATTTGTTATTGAATTTACAGGTTTTAATCAATTTCTGAAATTATTTAACAAGGTTTATTGCGACATTATGACATCAGCTGGGGGTTTAACCTTTTTACACCTCTACTGGGCCTAGCCGCTGTGATTGACTGTGGGCCAGGGGCCACGTCTCTGCCACCTAGGCGGTCAAAGGTCAGTGGGCCCGTGGGGCACGTCACCCTGACGCGGGCGTGACGTCAGCACGACGTCCACCGTCGGGTGGTCGCCGGAGACGGCGAATCACAGCAAGCGGGGCAGCGCTACTGGGTGCGTTTGGGCGAGCATGTTGCGGGAAACTTAAATATGATTGTGCCTCTTCCTAAAGGTCACCGGAGCAGGAAGCCCAGCGACAGACTACCACAGCGAGCGGCAGCGCTCGACGCTGGCGCAATATAGATAATGCCAGGAAGCGAGGTGAGGGCGGAGAAGCTCAGAAGCTCACCGTGAATCTAACAGGCATGACGGCGAGGCTGAAGATGGACCAGAACGGCGATAGGGTTGACAGTGGTGAGCTTCGGGCATGGGGAATACGAGGTCGATGCCGACGAATGGAGGCTCCCTGGCTCGATTCTATTGACCAGGAGCGACAGGAAGGCTAGGAGGAGCTCGTGGCGGTCTCAGATGGCTGGGGGGAAGGCCAGAGGTGGCAGGGCGACGACGAGCTCGTCGGCTAGGGTTCCGGCCAAAGGAGAAGAACGCGAGAAGGAGGTCGAGAGAGAGAGAGGGAAAATGGATGAGGGTGAGAGGGACGTGCCCGCGATGTTCTTATCCACCCCGTAGCTCGATGGACAGCGGGATGAAGGCGGCGGGGATCGCCGACGGCGCTGGCAACAGGCAGTTGTGCGCCTGGCAGGAGGAAGACGACGAGAGAAGACAACGAAGGGGTATGGGCCTCTGGTGGGCTGCTCCTGGGCCTCTAGCTGCTGCGCGCGCGAGGGTAAGCAGGGGAGGGAGATGGGCTGCTGGGCTGGTTTGCCTCTGCCTCTGTTTTCTTTTATTTCTGGAACCTTTTCTTTTTCTATTTTTTTCATTTTCTCTTTTGTATTTCATTTCCAAATTTGTTTTGAATCATTCAAAAATATCAGAAGCTTTCATAAAATATAGGAAATAGTGTGGGGCCCTTTTATATAGTTTGGGATACAATAATTTTGTACTTTTCAAATTCAAACCATTTTGAATGGATTTCAAAGAGAGGGAAGGATTAGGGTTTTAAGGTTTGCATTTTATTTTCTTTGCATGCATTTTAGGTATGATGCTCATGAATGCACAATCAAAACCCTAATTAGACATTAGCTAAAACTGGGGTGTTATACTCACTGGAACCACTTCGTGCTAGGTAATTTTCCTACTTTACTCTTCCATTGATTTCCAATGTTTCCTTGGTCAAATTTTGATTTTCGGTTCTTTCCCAGATCCTCTACATCTTTATGACTCCCCTACCTCTGAACCTCGCCTCGAGCGTATTAAATCAGTCGCAGATGTTCTTTTCGACTTTCGCCAAACTCTTGAAGAGGCTGGCGAGTCGGTTAGACTTTCTGACCTGAACAATTTGCCAGTGTTCAAGATGAGGGATAGAGCGAAGGAGATTCTGAAACTCATTGAAGATTGGAAAACTTCCTACGCCCGGACCGCTGCACAGACTTTCCTACACCCGGAACGCTGCACAGACTGCCCTCACCATGGTGATGAGCCATCATAGTGAGATGAAAATCTGGCATGTCACAAAGGGCATCGCCACCAAGGACGATGAATTCCAACCACAAGACATCAAGGCCATCCAAGAGTCTTGTCCTGGTTACGCTTGTCGCATGGCGGAGATGACGAACTATGCAATGCCATTCTTCCAGTCCGTCGATGTGCCTCCTTTTCCTCAAGATACGGAAGATATCCTCGTTAAAGATGAAGAAACTTCCGAGAGTCCCGAGCAAGGTGGTGACGATGTCGACTCCAGCGCTTCAAGGTCTCCAACACCACCACCCGAATCTGCAGCATAAAACATTTGATCCATTATCCTGAACTTTTCATTTGGTATGTAATGATGGGAACACTATTTTGTGTTTGAATGTGTTGGTATGTAAGAACCAATGCTTTACTACTTAGCACTTTTTGTATATATTTTATGTGTGTGCTCGAAAATTTCTTAAGCACTTCATGTTTACACTTTTTGTTTTATCTGGCTCTCTGCCTCGTCCCTTTCATTACCCGGCCAACCTTTAGCACGGAAACTCTACCGAGTCAACGAAACACAATTGCTAAACCAGTTAAAACTCAGAAACAAAGTCGGCCTCCAGTACCAACAATTCATTACTTGGAATATGCCCGCATCTAAGCAATCAGATAAAAAACCAAAGCATAAACATAAAATGAAATTTACACCCTAAGGTAACATTTTTATAGATATTCAAAAATCATAACTAGAACTAACATGGGCATAAAGTAATTTCAAGCATCCTTGGATTTTTGAAATTGACATGCTCTTTTGGAAATAAGATGGTAAAAAACTTCCTAGAAGTAAAATATGAGGAAACCAATACTTTATTTCTCTTCTGAACATGTACACATATGATTACAAGGAAATATAACTAAGAATAGAAGGGACGTAGCAGTGCAGTATTCTATGGACGGTCTAATTCATCCGGATTTGTACTACCGCCAGCTCTCTTTCTCTTTCGAGTATCAGGTCTTTCCTTGACTGGTCTCATATCGGTTAAATAATATGACCCATTATGCAGAACTCGGCTGATTATAAAAGGTCCTTCCCATATTAGGGAAAGTTTGTGCTTTATTTTTTGCACGAGTCAGAGAACCAAATCACCCTTCCTGAAAGAATGATTTTGTACTCTTTGACTATGATACTTGCGTAACTTCTGCTGATAGGCTGTAGATCTTTGCTCAGCAATGACGCGAACTTCTTCGACTACGTCGAGATCATCTTGTCGAGACACTTCAGCATCTTCTTCGATATACACTTTGACTCTAGGAGACTAATGAATTAAATCACTTGGAAGCACTGCCTCTACACCATAGACCAAGAAGAAAGGAGTGTATCTGGTTGACCTGTTAGGAGTTGTACGCAAGATCCATATCACAGACGGTAATTCTTCCGCCCAAGTCCCCGCGACACGACGAAGTGGTGCCACGAGACGAGGTCGGAGTCCTTGTAAAATGATATTGTTTGCTATTTTGACTTGTCCATTATATTATGTATGTGCGACTGATGCAATATCCAGTTGGACCCCTTGTTCTTCACAGAATTCGGCTAATTCTCCCATGGAAAAATTGCTCCTGTTGTAAGTAATGATATTGTGCGAATATCTGAATATGATTATCATATCCTCGACGAACTTTTTGGTTGTGGCTCCATCGCAATTTGTTATGGGTTTAGTGTAACATCCCAAAAATACTAAACTTGGATCATCAAACTCTAATCATCAAAATTAGGGTTAACAAATACTTGTCCAATTAAAATATGAAATCATTCATATGTGTATGTATCAAAATGTGGATTCTTTTGAATTGCCATGGTTCTGTGTTTCTTTGCTTGTAAAATGATTCTTAGGTGAAATAAACATCATCTAAACAATCCCCAAACTTTTCCCAAAGACAAACAAATCAAAACAAACAAATTAAGTGAATGGTCACTTTGGCCAATTTAACTCCCATGCCTACTTTGGCTATCTCTAACTTTCAGAACTTAACAGAAACATGTATGGATCTTTGAACCCCTTGATAGTACTCACAACAAGGTACCAAGGCCCACTTTGTGATCATCCAAAAATATTAGAATGCATGGTTTAAATGACAGTTTAAAATCGAATCTATTTCATATGGGAAGATCCCACTATTTCAAAACCCACTCAAACAAGCTCAAATTTCAAAACCCAAGCATCCACAGTATCACCAGCACATGCCTAGCACACCCACCAAAAATCTTTTCAAAATTCAAAACTCAAGTTCTTGCGGCCATTTCATCAATCACTTGGAGACAACAAATCAAACTGGCCAAACTTCACTGTTTTGAGCAGTAATTTGGCTAAGCAATGTTCACCATTGATCATCCTTGTCTCCCCAGTGCCAACCAGTGTATTGACCACCCCTAGCCCCTACCCCTTGCACCATGCCATGACAACCCGAAGGAACCCTTGCCAGCCGACCATGGCTAGCTAGCCAGAGCAAGCACCAAGACTAAACACCATGTCTAGGGCACAGGCCACCATCCACCGCCACCCCCTGTCCAGCGCTCGAACCCTTCCAGCCACTAGACCACACGCCCAAGACATGCCAAGCCGCTCTGCAAGCGTGCCGAGAGCGCGCCAGAGCGCCACCCTCGACACATGCCCACACACCGCGCGCCGCCCTCGCCGCGTGCACGCGTGATCACCACCGTCACAGCAACCTCGCAGACACCCCCGTTCGCCGCGCCATGCCTCACAGCCACCGCTCGCCATCGAAGACGCCGCCTCTGCCGCGCAGAGCACCACGCGTTCCCGACCGTTTTCCACTGCCCCTACACGCGCATTTAAACCATAGAGCATCGCCAGGAGAACACCCGTCGATCGCCAACCTCGGCCATGCCTCTAGCCGCCAGTAGCCGTGTCGCCACCGTCGCCTGCCCATCCCTCTCGATCTTGCCGTTGAGCATATAAAAGGAGACGATCCCAGCTCGATTTCTTCACACCATCTCACTCCCCTCACCTCACTGATTGTTCCACCCCTTAGCCGGAGCAAGGCGAGCTATGATGCGAATTTGGCGGAGCTCGCTGTGGAGAGAAGAGATCCGTGATTTCGACCACCCTGGAGCCGTGACCACCCCCGAGTTCGCCGTCGTCGACTTGTGTTTTCCGCCTCGCCGTCATTTGGAGCCCTGGTATGCCCCCTATGCACCCCCACTGAGCCGCTAGGGTTCGAGCTCGCCGGTGACTTGTTCATCGTCGACGACGACCCTCAGCCGTCGATCTTCATTCTAATCCAATGCACCACATCGCCCCATACCGCTTCGCGTTTAAAGAGCCACTGACCAGTATACCCCCCTGTTAGTTGCGCCCCACGCTGCAGAGTGACACTGGGCTGGCCCATTACCCCTTCCCGCGCAGCCCACTCATTTGAATTTAGCCTTTTCTATTTATATTCAAACTCAGTTTTGTACCTAGTTTGAAAAATTAACCCAGCTCGATTCAGTGAACCAAATTGAATGAAACCAATTTTTTTAGAAAGATATTGAAATGCTTAATCCAAGCCCGTTGGATTCAAATCATTTGGACCTATAGATCAACCGTGGTAAAAATAACAAGGCAGAAGCTTTTATGCATTCAAACATTTTTCAAATTTAAACCATAATAGCTTTTGAATTAATTCCAACTCTAAAAAATCATATTTGATCATACCTTTCAGAATATATAAAAATATATGGGTTTACTTACAGAAATAATGTTCAAGTAATAAAAGAATGCCACATAGGCATTTCTAGTCATTTATTTTTATTTAGAATAAAAGGTTAAATCTTATTAAATTGTGACACCACTTTAAATCATATTCCCATGTACTGAAATATGTGGTGATGACATGTGTCAACATGATCCCATGTTTGACTTGGAGAATAGTAAATCTTAAGTATTTTTTCAATGAGTAGAAATTACTTTTCTAAAAATAATAAATAAGACAAAGGCTTTAATCTTGTAATGTTAGTGATGATACTAGATCATCTATAGTGCACCTTTGTGTGATGATTGAAAGTAGTTAAGTATTGTTTGGTGATTGTGTACCTCGTATTTATTTATAGACGCTAGTACCGACCAAGGATACAAGGAGGAAGGAGGATACTACGAAGAAGAAGCCGAGGAGAACTTCAACCACTGCTCTGCACAAGGCAAGCCTAATACTACTAGTTGATTGAGCAAGCTAACACTTGCAATTATGAAAGTTAGATAACCTATGCAATGCACTAAGCATGCTTGGTTAGACACATTTGATGATACCCAATCTTAGTTTTACTTGCAAGCTTTCTACTTTATTTCTTTATCAAAGCTCTTGCTTAGAGTTTACTTGAGTAAATTGTAGATACTAGAAAGATAATTGAAGTTTGCATAAAGAGCATTAAATTTGGCCTAAGCTAGATAATCTTGATGTCATCCTAAGGCCTGAGATTGAACTTAGCTAAACTCCACTAGTTTACCACCCCTCATAGTACTTACCCCCACTTGTAGATGCTAGTGCTAAGCATAAAACTTGATCAACTTTAGATGGGAATACTTGGTGGAAAATGGTTATGAAAACCTTAGAATGATGAGTCATTCTACTGAGATGTTTTGACATGTGTTTCCGAACACCAGATGATTTTGATGATGAAAATTTTAAGGCATGAGCCTTAGCCCTTTATAAAACCGATGGTTGTCTGGATGCGATACCATTCCAATTTTATCGTACAACCACAATACCCGAAGATTGGGTAGGGCTTGACTGGAAACTTATATACCTTAGTATGTGTTCACTCACGGCCAAGGTCTGAGCTGAGGCTACCTTGTGAAGATTGTCCACCTGTGCAGTACCCAAGATGATAGTTGGTCATGGTTGGGAGGCCAAACTCACAGGAGAGGTGCTTATACTAGGGCATGTAATTGAAAGGTTAGGATTGATTATCCGCATACGGAGTATGGTGAATTCAGAATTTGTTCCTGACGTATGTATCGAATGTTGTGGTGAAAGTGTACAATCTCTGCAGAGTGTCAAACTATTCGAATAGCCGCGTCCGCGGTTATGGACAGTTGGAGTGTCAAACTGTTCCCCCGTCAGATGTTTTTAAATGACTTGTGAAATGAATTGAGATTTTGACTGGACCACAACAGAGTTGTGATATGAAATACAAGTTCCCACTTAGGTGTTATAAAACTTCAACTAGCATTCTTTGCTTCTGAACTTAGTAGAGGTAAATCTGGATTTTTTCAAAACAACCCTAGAGCTTAGTGTCCTACTACAAAAACCCCACTTCACTTGTTAGTATTAGTTTGCGAGTACTTAAAGAGTACTTATGGCTTTGTCCCTGGCTATTCCCATGGCCAGACTATGAAGAGGAGTACTAGGACGAAGGACCCCGGGAAGGTTACGACAATTAGGATCATATCTCATCGTCAGCATTGCCTGTGACCCCGAAGATGGAGCTTCGCCTACGCTACCGTTATTATTACGTATTCCACTGCTTGAGTTGTATTAAGAACTGGATCATGAGATCTTTATTTGTGTAAGACCTTATGAATGGTTTGTAATGGATGATGTACTGTGGTATCCAATTATGTTATGTCTCGCAAAAATGGTAATCCTGGGATTGCGATGTATGGCATAACAGGCATCTGTGATTAAAAATCCGGGTGTTGACATTTAGCCTCAGTCCATTTGGTAAATTTATCCACCATAACTACTACGTGAGTAAATCCACACTTTGTCGTTTGGAACGGTCCTATACCATATCAAGCCCCCAGACCGCAAATGGACATGTAACAGGGATTGTTCGTAGCTTATCAGCCGAAATATGTGCTTGATGGGAGTACTTTTGGAAGCCTCTGCATGTTTTGACTAGTTTCTCGGCATATGCCTTAGATGTGAGCCAAAATAATTTGTGTCGAAAAGATTTTTCCACTAATGATTTGGCTGCAGCATGGTGACCACACTCGTCTTCATGGATTTCTCGTAAGAGTTCCACTCCTTCCGGAGAAATACAACAATGGAAAACCCCAGAAACACTCCTCTTATAGAGATCACCGTTGATTATCGTATAGGCTTTTGCTCGTCGGATGACCTGTCGGCCCGAAACTTTGTATTCGGGTAATGTCACATCCCAAAATTTTCCAAATTTTGAAATGTGAAAAATAAGTAAACAAAATAAATAATTGTTGAAATTTAGGGTAAAAAGAAACTTTTTTATTCTAAATGGAAACATCAAAATCCTACTTGAACAAACTTTGAATAAAAAGGAAGCCAACAAAATTCAAATCAGGTGAAATGCATTCATCCAATGAATGTATCTTAAAATTTAAACTTGGGAAAATAAACCAAAACCCTAATGGAAGAAAATCAATTCCAAGATCTCTCTAAGACTATGGATTTGATCCATATAAAAATTTAGCAACAAACATTTATAAATGATCAAAATGATAAACAAAAATATTATAAAACCCTAGAAATAGGTTTCACTTAATTTGGAGCCATGGATAAATCTTATGAATTTAATAAGATAAAGAAATTAAATTTCTAAAGCTAATAAATCTCCTATCTAAAATCCATACCAAATTGAGAGCAAAATAACCCTAAAGAGATTTAGAAGGATAAACAAATATTAAATAAAATTATACAAACTGGAATCACCAATTTTGGATCTATAAATAAAAAGATATGGATTTTATAAGGCAAAGGAAGAAAATAAATAAATAAGGAATATTTAAAAGCCAAATTAAATCTTGGCCAAATCCATAAAAAAATGAGATAAAGTTAATCCAAATCCAAATGAAATAAGGGATAAAGAATAAACAAATAAAAGTATATGGGATTAAACCCTATTCTAATTAAATTTAATAAAGACAAAATCCCTAATGAAAATGATTAATTAAATCATGAGAAAATAATAAACTGGAATTTGCCCAAGTAGAATATAAAAGTTATTTAATTAACTTAAACGGAATAAAAGAATTATTTGAATAAAATTTATATGGAATTAAAACCATATTTGATTTTATTTGAATAAAGACAAATGCCCAATTTAAATGATCAATAAATCATATTAAAAATATTTCAAATAATTCAAAGTGAATTATTTAACATCCTATTAAATAAATAAAACCTACTGAAAAGGATTTGGTAAAATTTGGATTTCAAATAGAAGTTGAAAACATATTTGAAATCTCAATTAAATAAAGACAAGTGTCTAAATTAATTAATAAATAAACCATAAAGGAATAAGGGAAAATTATTTTAAAATGGAATTTAAATACATGTTTAAAATAGTATAGAAACTTACTGAAAAGTTTGAAAAGATTTGAAATGAAAGAGGATTTGAAATCATTGAATAAAATCAAAACAGAAAATAGAAAAGGAAAAATAAAAAGAAAACAGAGAAGAAAAAAATGGAAACTGACCCAGCCCATCTAGCCTACCCAGCCTAGCCCGACAACAGCCCAGAACAGCCCACCCGGTAGCCTCCTGCGAATCATTTTTATCACCGCAAACCGCACCCACTCAATCGCTGACTTGCTGACCCCACTGCATACGCCCTCTCTCTCGCTGACAACACTGCCCCACAGCCAAGTCACCGTCTTCAACCTCGCGTGACGACCACACCCCCTCCCCGACCGTTTCCCTGCCTTTGATCGCCGACATGAATACACATCAATGCCGCGTTGATTCAGCCCCCTGACCATGCACTCTTAATCGCCCATGTCTCCTCTATCATTCCCCCCAGATAGCACCCCATGAGAGCCCCTAGACTGCATCAATTTCTGCTCGAACCCACTGCTACTCCGGCAACCCTCTCGCTCAAATTCCGGCTAACCAGCACCTTCCCCTTTCCCCTGGACCACACAAGATTAATCTCCATCGCCTCCTGCACCTGCCAGTACCCCTAGCCTGCACGCGCGTGCCCCAAAGCATCGGTAACCTCGATGACAGAGCGTTGCCACCGTCTGCCATTACTTCGGCGATGTCCCCTGGTAAATTTCGACCGCACCTCTCCCCCTCTTTCACATGCGTATACTCGCCACGACCTTGCGCATCTAACGGTGTCCTCCACTTGTCTTAGCGCGCCCTCAATCCTCGCCTCCGTCGACGAATAGACGAGCCCGAGCCAGTGAACAACTCCGGCGAGCAATAGGCGACGAACCCGTGCGCCCCCTGTCTTCCCGCAAGCATGTTGAGCATCAGCAATGCACTGCGATCACGGTGAGCTATTTCTCTCCCCCTCTTGCTTCCTGTATCACCGGCAACGCCATCGTCTGAGCGCGCCGCCGCTAGACACCACCGCAGCACCGCCCACCTATGGTCAAAATGATTCGGGCCGTTAGATCTAGATCGGATGTGGGAGACTAGAACTAAACCGAAGAGGTATCGTGTGCTCTGAGCCGCACGATTTGCTTTAGATCTAACGCTCTGTAACAGCCGATCCAACCAAACCGTTTTCAACCAATAGGGAGCAGCCACGTAGCCAAACTCAGAATTTAAAAACAGAATTAGATCTATTAGTGGATTGATTTTCTAAAATTCATAACTTTTAATCCACATGTCCAAATTTGATAAATTTTATATCATTGGAATCAGGAAAAATAATAATTTCCAACCATGTACTTTGTTTAGTGATTTGCTTCTGGAAAATTAGTTGTTTTTGCAGAAACATGTGTAGACATGATTTGAGTATAAAAAATATTCTAAAAATGTTTTTATGGTAAAATCTTTTGTAAATGGTTTGTTTTTAACCTACTGACCATAAAAACCAACTTGTAGATTTAAAAGTATATTTTGTTATGCTAAGTAATAAATCTTTGAATAAAAGCATTTCTAGTTAAATAAAAATGTTTTTTATGTTTAAAAAATGCTTTTTGATTAAAACCTTTGGAAAATGATTTGATTTAAACTCTCTGACCCTAAACACCAAGTTTTGGGATTTAAAAATATATTTGGTGAACCCTATAAAATTATTACTTTGCTTAAAGGCATTTCCAACGAAATAAAATATTGCTTGGGTATAAAAAATGGTTTATAGGTAAAACCTTTGCAAATGGTTTTAATATTAAACACTTGACCTTAAAACACTAACATTTGTGTTTAAAAATATATTTGTCAAACACTAGAAATTATTACTTTGATTTAAATCATTTCTAACAAAACAAAAATGATTTAAAGTGGCCATTTTCACTAACTTAATCAATAGGTGTTTTAAAATGTTTATAACCTACTATAAACCAGTTTTCCAAATAAAACAATCTTTGGCATGCTTGCATGCATTGCTATGTTTTTATTATTATGTGATGAATTGTTTGAATGCTAGTTTTGAATTTGTGCCTTGCTTGATTGAATTGTAGTGAAATTTGAAGAGTGTGACTATTGCAAGATCAAGGAGTGAACTTATAATCTCTACCAAAAATGCAAGTGGTGCTTCATACTTTTGTCCCATTATTTTCACTATGCATTAGTGATATTTCTAAGTAGGACTTGCATAAAATTTTCTATGTGTTAACTATGCCATGGGAAATCCTAGTAGATGAAACCTTAGTAGAATTTTCCCTAATTTAAGATTCCTACTATCATGCTTAGCATAGCTAGTAGAAAACAAGCGTGGATTATATTCATGCTATGGAATATTTATAAGTCAAGGACTTGTGTTTTGTTTAATAAAACAACTATGTGAATGAATCACCTGGGTGGAAAGGAAAGAATGGGTTATGTTGAGTGGTTACACAGGGCCCATATTTATGGTCTACCCTAGTGTATCTCACTTGTGGAAAGCCACCCAGGAACAAAGAGATTTGAGATGTCAAATGTTGAGAAGCTTCAAGTGCAGCCACATGGCAATATGGGCCCTGCCTGGATCATATAGGTTGCAATAACTTAGCCAGATGGACAGTTGGTGGTAGGACATGGTAGGTTTGGAGCGCGTCCATTTTGGTCTAAGGGAAGACTTCTGAAAGATCTTGTCTCGATGCATGTCGAGTCTTGTGGGGAAAGTGCACCACCTCTACAGAGAGTAAAATCTAAGTACTTAGCCGTGTCCCCGGCAACGGACAATTTGAGCATCAAGACATGGAAGCTATCAAGAATCTCCTCATCCCAATTTCTATGTTTAAAAACTTGTGGTTGAACAAGGGTTAAAGGATCTTCAATCAATGATTGGTAGATGCCTTGGGTGATTTTGACAAACAAAAACTTAGTGTTTTCAAATGATAAGAAAATTTTATTTTGAGCAAAGCAAACCTAAGCTCCACTTAGCCAAATGCATATAGATGATAGATACCACTATTATACCATAGTATCACTTGCCAATACAATTCAAATGTATTGACCCTTGTGGCTATAACTTGTTATGTTGCATGGTTGTTTGATGTTAGTGAAGTATGTTGATTAGGATTACAAGTCTACAACCAACATGATTGCCTGTGGCACTTTGAAGATGAAGGACCCCATGCTATATAGTTATTTCTGCTGCATTGTAATGAGATAGCCAAATGAGCTAAGTAAGATGTAATAAATTATTTTATTCCTGGTTATAAAGTTGTACTATGACCTTTGTTTCTTGATATTACATCTTAACTGTGGATGCTAGCTATTGATCCAGGGACTAGCATTGTAAACATAGGTATCTCTACCTTATTAAAGGTTGGGACCTCTACAGGTAACTTTTCGTCTATTAGGAAATCCAGATAGGGTTTTGTCCAGCTAGGAAATACAACCAGAACTTCTACTAAAGGTGAGTCGGATTTCGTCGGATAGTTCTCATCAACTCCAGTGATAGAGGAAAATTTTAGGTGCTCTAGAAAAGCACAATCCGGGACTTGTTTCTGCGTAGAGCCTATTCTTGATAGAGCATTTGCTTCCTCATTTTCTGCTCCAGGGATGTGTTGAACCTCAAAACCCTGGAACGATTTAGATAATTCATCCACAACAGCTTTGTAAGCTTTCATGTGCTTATGTGCATTGCATATATCGGATACTTACTGAGCAACTAAATTCGAGTCTCAGTAGCACATGAGTCCAGTTACGCCAATATTTTTTGCCATGCGTATTCCATGTAACAGTGCTTCATACTCGACAATATTATTGGTTGCTGTGAAGTGTATTTGTAACACATAGAACGGCTTATCTCCCTGGGGTGACTTGAGCACCACACCAGCCCTCGAGCCTCCTCGTGCTTTTGATCCGTCAAAATGTAGGGTCCAAAATTCAGAGTCTGGAGGACTTGTATTTTTTGCCATCTCTGTCCAATCATCGACGAAATCGACAAGTATTTGGGATTTGATTGCTAGACGTGGCTTGTACTCTATGTCAAAAGTTGCGAGCTCTATTCCCCACTTTGCGACACGTCTTGTGGCATCGCGATTGTTGATTATATCTCGCAAGGGAGCAGTACTCACCACTGTGATCTTATGCTCTTGAAAATAATGTATTTGCTTTTTGGTAGCGAAAAATACTCCATAGTGGTAATGTGGATACCTTTGCTTCGACTCTGTCAGGACCTCACTTAGGTAATAAGTTGGATGCTGCACCTTATGCTCATGGCCTTATTCCTCGCGCTCCACTGATGTTACCACACTTACAACCTTGTTAGTCGTTGCGATGTAAAGTAACATAGGCACATGTGGCTCTGGTGCTGCGAGAATTGGTGGATTCGAATGTAGATATTTCAAACTTTGTAGATCAGCGTCGGCTTCCTTGGTCCAGACAAATTTGTCGGTTTTCTTCAAAATCTTGTATAAAAGGTGCGGCTCATTCTCCGAGTCGACTGACGAACCAACTCACTGTTGCAATATAACCAATGAGACATTGCACATCCTTCAGGAGAGTCGGACTGGTAATGTTTAGTATAGCCTTGATTTTGTCCCGGTTCACCTCTATGCCTCCTTTAGACATGATGAAATCTAACAATTTTTATGGCTAGAATTCCAAAGAAGCACTTTTTTGGATTTAGCATTATGTTGAATTTTCGTAGGCTAGCAAATGTTTCCTCTAAGTCAGAAATAAGTGTTTCCTTATTTTTGTACATCACTGCTATATCATCTACGTACACATGGACGTTGTGTCCTATTTGGTCATTCAGGCAATGTTGCATAGTGCGTTGATATGTAGCTCCTGCGTTCTTTAAGCTGAAAGGCATATTTTTAGTAGAAGGTTCTGAAAGGTGTGACGAAAGACGTCTTGAGTTGATTCGATTCTTTCATCGGTATTTGGTGATATCCGGAATATGCGCCGAGAAAACAAAGTAATTCCGATCCGGCCGTGGAGTCGATAACTTGATTGATTCTTGGCAAAGGGAATGGATCTTTAGGACAAGCCTTGATCACGGTGGTATAATCAATGCACATCTTTAAATCAATAGTGTCCTTTTTAGGATGGGTACAGGATTTTCCACCCATTCAGCATGGATGACCTCTGTGATAAATCTGGCTAATTCTAATCAGGATAATTCCTAGCTATAGCTTTGTGCTTTTCATCACCAACCTGTCGTAAGGAGTGTTTGATGGGTTTAGCGTCAGGGTACAAATTAAGAGAGTGCTCGGCAAGTTCCCTAGGTACTTCGGTCATGTCAGAAGGTTGCGATGCAAAGATATCTTTATTAGCTTTGAGGAACTCGACGAGCGCGCTTTCCTGCATAAGATCTAAGCCTACCCCTACGTTCATCGTCTTGGAGGGATCATCTTACTTTAGCGATGTCTTCTTCGTCTCTTCTGATGCCTTGAACTGCAAACTTGGCTTCAGCACCTCGTTCTTCGTAGCGGGCATCTCGGATGGATCAATGCTCTTATTGATCTCCTGGTACACTTGGGCATGCAACATGGCTTTAGCAAATACGACGTATCCTTCCTCGCAATCTCATGCTTTCTTCGTGTTTCCCCGGATGGTGATGACGCCCTTTGGACCCAGAAGCTTTATCATCATGTATATGTAGCAGGGATGAGCCATGAATGCCCAGTATGCCGGACGACCGAAGATGGCGTGATAAGCACTTTTCAACGGTACCACCTTGAAGGAGAGTGGCTTGGTCCGGTAATTGTCTCGGGTTCCTGAATGTTACGTCCAGTGTGATCTCACCTAGAGAATCCGCCTGTCTCCCTGGTACAATGCCATGGAAAGTCACATTGCTGTGATTTAACTGGCTTTCGTGGATCTTCATGTGGTGAAGTGTCTCAATGTAGAGGATGTTGATGCTACTACCATCGTCCATGAGAGTTTTAGAGAACTTGTAGCCATCAATGAGAGGATTGGCGACCAGAGGGTACTTTCCCCGACGATGTGTTTTCCTCGGGTGATCATTATGGTCAAAGGTGATGGTTACATCCGATCAGTCCAAGAATTGGGGGACAGCCGGAACCGTGGCATTGAGCTCATGGATAACCGCCTTTCTGACCTTAGCTGACTGAGTTCCAAGGAAGCATACATATGTGTCTTTCTTTGTAGGGTAATACTTTTTTCCATATGACTTGGGCTGTGCGGCATCCTCTTATTCCATGTTGGAATCTTCCTTGGGCTCCTTGCCTTTCTCAGGATTTGTCTTTCCTTTTCGTCACTTGGCTCTGTAGTCAGCGGATTCATCTTTCTTGATATAGTCATTGAAACGACACTCAACATTGGTATGGGTAGAACCTCCATTCGAGTCCAGGTGATGAACACAAGGGTTGTTGGCAATGTCGGCCCATGAATATGATTTTCTGGGATGTTGATCTCCTCTACCCTGGACTCCAGAAGTTCCACGACCTCGTCCCCAGCCGCCTCCGTGCCCTTCTCGTCCTCCGGATTTGAACGTTGCATTGACATCTGCGTTGTCTACAGCCAATTTATCCTCCGAGGTATTCTTGTGCTTCTGAGTATGTTGCTTCTGCTGCTTGGCCACATGTGGATTGGCCAGAATATTCAGCAGTCCATCAGAATCATCATTGGTGTCAGCGTATTTGCTCGCCATTTCTATCATCTCTCCCAGGTTTGTGACATGGCCATGCTTCATTCTATGACGCAAAAGTCTGACTGGGAGTCCTGCGATGAAGGCTTCAATCACGGTTTGTTCGTTTACTCCCTCACATGAGTTCTTCATGTCGATCTAGCATCTGAGGTAATCCCGGCAAGTTTCTCCGGGTATTTGAGTGCAACGCTACAAGTCTCCGACTGTGCAGGGACTCCGTTATGTTCCCTCGAAGTTTGAAAACAACGCACTTTGCATTGTGAATTGAGTTCTCTGGTAGTTCATTGAGCCTTGATTGGGCTGTATTCCGCAACATGAGTGGGAGATATCGAACTGCGACAAAGTCGTTTCCTCCTTTGGGGATGCAGCAAGCCTGGAAGAAATCCTGAAGCCAAGTATCTGGCCGAGATACACAGTTGTAGGGTTGAATGTGTTTGCCAATGCCGAAGTCAACCGGAAATTTGGTTTGACGGATACGTGGGCCAAAGCATTTGGGTCCCACATACACGTCTTCTTCCTCATACCGTTGCGCTGCCATGTTGGATTCAATGCGATGGCGAGCGTCGTTTGGGAAGAGAGACCTGCGCCTTGGAGGCTCGTGGCTTCTGCGTGGTGGAGTCGGATTCCTGCTTCTTCTTCCATCGTCGCCGCCTCCACGCCTGCGATGAGATCCTTCATGGTCGCCGCTAGGTGGTGATGGTGGCTCTGGCAGGTTATTTCTGGCTGAGCGGCGCGGTCTTGGAGCCTCATTATGCTGACTCCAAGGTTGATTTTGTCGGGATTCGTCCCTGCTTGACTCAGGGCGATCTGGGTCGTTTCTTCATCTGACGTTGCCAGCCAGACGGTTGGGGGTGGCATCCTTACCCGATCTTGTTCTCGCTGGCGGCGCACCTCTAGGTCTTCCCTGTGACAATTATTCTGCTGACGATGAGTTTGGTGAGGAACCAATGCCCTGATGGCATCTTGAGAAGTTGCCAGAATAACTCCCGACCAGTCCCGCGCGACCCTGCGAGGATGATCCGGTCCTTGAGTTTTCTTCCTCCTCGGGACGATGACGTTGTTCTGTATCCCTGCGGGATCTTTCATCAGCGCTTTGTCATGCATCAGTGTGGCAAAATTCCGAATTTGAGGCTAGCTTTCCACTGAATGATGTGGTTGTATTCTGCTGTTTCAATCCTTTGTCGAGCAATGCTACGCACTGCAGGACCTGTTCTGGAGATGGATTATTGGCGAGAATGGCTCGAGCCGCTGCAGCATTCTCCACTGGCGTGATGTAGACTCGGACCTTCTCTCCGGTTTTACCGTCAAATAGATCTCTATGGATATCCGGGCTCCTATTAGCAAGAGCCAGACCACATCTTGTATTGTTTGGCAGTCGCTTGAATTCTGACTGGTAATAGGCAGGATTGTTGTCTATCTACTGTCTAAGCTCGACGATGCGTGCAGCTTATTCGAGCAAAAACAAGCGATGATTTTCCAGGTCCTCGGCCCTTTTCTCCAACTCCCCCGGAGTAAGATCCGAAGTAGTTCGGATTGGTATTGTGAGTGCATCTCCATAAATTTCACGTGCACCCTTAGTGACAATGTGTCCATCGACAAGAGGGTCGGTCGGCATGGGATTAACCGAATCTCCATCCTGGTTCTCCATATCGATCTCTTCGTCAACTTCTTCCACATTGGCTTCCTCTACCGGCTCTGCTGGTGTCGAGTTCTTATTCTTCTTCTTCTTTGACCACCCGGTATCCTTAACGTGCGCACCAGTGGAAAATACGGCTTTTGGTCCGGTACCAGGAGATAAAATTTCGTCGGTACTTTCTGTCATGGTTGGCTTCTGGACCTCAGATGAATCTCTGGTGTCCATGTCATCTTGCGAGGTGTAGTCTTCGTCCATGCTACCATACAGACTCAGAGGGTTCTCCGGCTCACCCTGCGCTGGCTTGGAGGTGTACTCTTCTTCGTACAGTGCCATCTCCTTCTCGAAGTCTCAGAGTTCCTGCGACGTTAGTGATTCCTGAGGGGAAGCAGACAAGTCAGTATTTTCTCCAATTGCATCAAGAACTGAGTCGTTACTGGCTCCAACATCGACATAGTCGGATCCAAAGCCCACGTAGCGCACTAAGCAATGCTTCTTTTTCTTCATGGACTCGAGGTGGTAATGCAGTTTGGTTTCTGCCTCTGCCATCTCAAAGCTCTGCTTGATCTCGGTGATTTCTTTGTAATCGATGTAAGGGCGCTTCATCATCTGGTTTATCCTGTGCCTCGAGAGTGTTTTTCTTCTCCACCATCGGTAGAACCGGATCTAAAGTGAATATACCCCTCATCCGTGTATCCGATCTTAACGGGGAGATCAGATCTGAATTTTTCTTTCATCACTTCTTCCACTACAGGAGCGGGCTGGGTGGGTTCGGATTTTTACGGGATATTGAACTCTTCCGCCTTTGCGGACAGAGAAGATCCGGAATTTTCTTCTGCCATGGTCATCACCTCAGGGGTGGGTTGGGTGGGATCGGCGAAACTGAGATACATGTGGATCTCACCGATAGGCATGATTGTGTAGGTCGTCACAGGCTCCTTAGACGGAATCCAAGTATCGTCGAGAAGAATGAGAGGGGCGTCACTAGCATAAACCACGCGACCAATGGCGACTGTTTCGTTGATTCCTGCACGCGTAGATTCCGCCTGAAACGAAGCTCCAAAGGTCACCTTGGCCCTTGTTTCTCTGTGAGTTTTGCCGCCATGGGAGGTGGAAGAAGGATCGGAGAGATGGGGTTGAGGGTTCTGGGGATGCTCACGGTGCTACATTCGAGAGTGAATCCTCAACAACATATTCATTCTCGACTTCTCCATCCGAAAGATGGCCACTCCCTCCTTGGAAGCCAACAACAGGTTGACCCAAGGTCTTCTTCAACCGCCGCGCTATGCCAAATTGGAGGTCCTTCAGCTCCAGTATGATTGGCTCCCGCCACTGTGACCCAAGTGGCCATGTCCCCCGATGTCGCCGTTGTTGATTGTGTCTGGAAGCTCAGGGAGCTCGATGGAGATGGAGTTGGAACAGATTGCTTCCTCCAAATTAGATCCAAGGTCTTTTGTGTCAAATGGCAAGACTTGGTCGTAATTTTACCTTTTGTAAGGTCATGCTAGTAAATTGTAACTCCACCTCCGAGTTTTAATGCACCATCTCGGTCCTTGGTGACCCATCCCGTAAAAAAACATACCCCTCTGTTCCGAATTTGATGTCGAAGATTTATCTAAATTTGCATGTATAATCGGGTTAAACCGTCACGGAGTGAGTAGCAGCTTTGGACCGATTATTCTGGGTTGGAACATCCAGGAACGTACGTGCCCGGACATTACCCAAGGCCGCCGTTCAAAACCTTCCTGCTGAATCGATCGAAATGAGGACGTCAAGGAGCACCTCACGTCAAGTCCCCGTACTCGTGTCGATTAACCTGAGGGCGTCCAGGGCTCCATGACCTAACTCGTCTTTTCATTTCAGACTTGACTGTATCACGTGTCCATCGCCCATGGTTACCCACAAAACAGGTTTGGAAAGATGACCCAATCCAATCGACCATGGCAATGTCAGTGTACATATTTTTCTTCTTCTTTGACATTTTGGTGGGATCACAAGCCGGCAATAAATGTGATCGATCCTAGTCTTTGTATAGTGTTGTTGAAGCGTCAAAAATGACGCGCTTGACGGATTGACTAGGGCTAGTAGTCTCTCGTTGATCCACTTGGCCTGGCGGCCGAGGTCCCAGCAGGGCTCGTCCATCACCAATTAATTGGTAGCCGAGCCAGTCCGCAACAGTGTGCTAATCCAAGCTTGGACCGTGAAGGTGCCGTGCAGTGACCGGATGCAAAGGTGGCTGCCGTGGACTGCACATTACAGGACGCATGGTCAGCGACGAACGGTAGGAGTCTCAGACAAATCTAGAAAGTTTACACATATAGATGTTCGAGTTATTTATGTGTCCATATTTACGAAACTAATGTTATATTTGCACCATGTACAACAAAATGAATCCATTGCTAAGAGTGAAGATTTGGTGCGCGTGGTTACACTGATCTCTTTTAAAAAAATACAAAATAATATTTCTGCTCTTTAAAAATATTCCCAAAAAACATGTGGATGTGGCCAACGATGTATCGTTTAAAATATCAAATTTGAATGCTTTGTGTTATGAGCTACACAAAAAATGACTACTGTGGATGTGACTCTATGCATTTTTCAAATATCCAAATTTTATCATTTTTGTGTATCCCATATTGTAAAGAATATTCGGTTGCCATTTTGCATGCTTGTGAGTAACAAAATTGACTATGCCTAAAACTTATTTTACATTTTTCTGAAACTTGTAAATATGGTTGTTTAAATGAATGAAACACTAGAGCTCGGGAGCGAAAGACACTTTCCAAATTGCTAAAAGCTAACTGAAAGCGCTATTTTTTTCTTTGGTAGACATTCTTCCTAGTTAGAGTAATATTTATTTTCATGTGTATTCTTCTACTCATAATCCACTACTGATAAAGTAAAACCCCTTCAGCGAGCTCGAGCAGACGACCAAAGAACCCTTCCAACTAGAGATGGCCTAATTAGTTTGTCATCATGGAAAAGATGCCATTTGTCACGTGTTATCATCTGTCGTGCGCATTCTGCTGGGACACATGACAAAAATAGGGATGGAAATGGGCCTTGTTCCCCACAAACGCATGGGAAATTCATCTATTAGAGGATGGGTATGAAAGAATTCGATCCCCGCAATCGAATATGGCGATGGGGATTATTAGGTCTCTCTATCCCCCATTCCCCGCTATAACCCGTTACAAACTTGAATATATATAAACTTATGTATTTTGTGTCTATCTTGATGTGATTTGGTAATATACTTAGACCTCAAACCTAATTTCTTATCATTTATCACATATATCTTAGACATATTCGATATTTTTATGTATAAATGTTTTGACATCATAAAATTCTAACAATATCATTTGAATTATACTACATAATGGGGAACCAGATCCCCGCCCCGAAATCCACGGGGATGGAGCTGGGAAAAAATGCTTCCCAGTTGTTAAATGGTATGGGGATGGAAAGGCACTCCCCGGTGGGGGCACACCCATTGCCATCAACCTTTGCCGAGTGTTTCTCAACAAAACAGTTGACAAAATAATTAGCTCATGGAAAACTCAAAAAAAAAAACTTACCATGAAGTTTGGCTCTTGGTAAAGACCTAAAAAACTCACGGGCAAAGAACATGGACACATGTCCCCTGCCATCATGAGTTACAGAAATTTGATGATGTCGTTTCACGAGAGCCTCGTGTTTGGCTCTCAGCAAAGAGCCATTTGTCGACTGTTTCTCTCAACGATTACTAAAAATTCACTTTTCTTCAATTTTTATTCACATTGCATACAGTATGATATGCCCAAAATTAGCACGGAGGTGCATCTTACGATGACAATAATGTTGCGAAATAGAGTTTCCAACTTTTTGTACAAAAAATCATTTATCGTTTTTAAGTGTCAAAAATGGTTTTTTGTGAAGAATGTACAAAAATGTGGTGCAAAATTGCACCTCTCCAATTTTCATACAAAGTATACTAAATTGGATGGAGAAATCCTAACTTTTATGATTTTTTAAGCGTTGCAACCACTTTTGCATATTTAAATGACTTTATGTTGATTGCTGAAAGTAATTCAAATTTAAATTGCATGTGCATGGTAGCTTGGTCCTAAAAATGCTAAAAAAACCATTCGTAGATACACAAGTAGTCACTTTATAGAAGAACCATTGATAGTACCGAAAAAATCAAACCCTTGCTATGAATGGCCATGTGTGCCATTTTGACCCATTTGGAACATAATAAGAAAAATTCAATCCTTCCATATGGAGTCTTTTTATTTGTACTAGTTGCAAGAAAAATACTGAACTTGGAATATGCTAATTCTATTGAAGGATGTGTTCACAAAATGGGCTATCAAGTATGATCATTCATGAATATCAAGTCAAATGATCTAGGTGATGGTCATAGCTTTGGCATGTTATTATAATGAGCCCTAGATTAGCACCAAAGTGCATCTTATTATCACAAGCAATGCTACCAAATAGAGTTTCCAATATATTTTTCAAAAAACCATTTTCCATTTCCTAAGTACAAAAATGGTTTTTTGTGCAGTAAGTACAAAAAGTATGATGCAAAAATATACCACTCCAATTTCACACAAAATACATCATATTTGATGGGAATTCCCAACTTTTATGTATTTCAAGTTTCCTAGCCACTTTTAAATTTAAATGATCTTATGCTTATTTCTTGGAAGTAATTCAAATTTGAGTTGTAAGTGCGTGATAGCTTGGTCCTAAAAATCCTGAAAACCATTTTCGATACAAGTAGTAATTATATGTAATAAACACTAAGAGTTTTGAAAAAAATAACCCCTTTATATGAATGGCCATGTGTAACACTCTGGCCTCTTTGGACCGACGTCTGTCACTGCTGACGGCTTACTAGGATCTCTAGACTGGTCCTATATACCAACACTTGTATTTTCTATGGACTTTATTCTTACTCGTGCGTACCTAGGAACCACTTTTCGGTCGATCACCCATCCTTAAATTGCTCCAAGCCAAGCACGCTTAACCTGGAGTTCTTTTTGAAGGTGAGTCCCGAAAACGAAGTTGCAACTTGTTCGTATAGGTATCATATCAATCCTATTAAGTCATGTATCAGTATCTCACACCATGCCAGCCATTTCGACCCTATTTCGAATAAAATAAAGAAATTTCAAATAATATAATCCACTTGCATGGAGTCTTTTTTATGTGTAGTAGTCACAAGAGAAAAATATAAAACTTCGAATATGGCATTTTTATAAGTGTTCACAACATGGGATATCAAGTATGGCAATCATGGTTTTGGAGTTAAATGACCAAGATGATGGTCATACCTATGGCATAGTTTACTAAATTGCCAAAAATTAGCACCTAGGTGCATCTTATCATGATAAAATCTTGACAAATAGGGTTTCCAATTTTTGTAAGAAAAATTATTTTCAATTTTCTAAGTATCAAAATAGTTTTTATGAAGAAAATATAAACAATATGGTGCAAAATACCAACACTACAATTTTCACTCAAACTAGACCTTATTTGATGGAAAATCCCCCAATTTTGTGAACTTTCAAGCTTTCTAGTTGCTTCCACACATTTAAATAACTTTAAGCTAATTTCTCGAAAGTAATTCAAACTTCAATTGTAAGTTTGTGATAGCTTGGTCCTAAAAGTCCACCAAAATTAGTTTTAGGTACATAAGTAGTATTATATAGAATCACCATTAATATTTTTTCAAAAAAATCAACCTCTTTCTATGAATGGCCATGCCCACCATTTTGACGATGTTTTAAAAAAATGAAAAAAATAAGGGAAAAGTCAGAAAATGCAACCCTTACATATGGAGGTGCATTTATGTGCACTAGTTGCAAGGAAAATTACAAAACTTGGAATATGGCTATTAAAAATCATTGTTTGCAAAATAGGCTATCAAGTATGAACATTCATGACTTTCAAATCAAATTAGAAGGGTGATGGCCATATGTATGGCAGAGTTTATAATGTGGAAAAAAATACCAATAAGGTGCATAATATCATGAAAAACAATGTTTCAACCTAGAGTCTCCATCCTTTTGTAAAAAACAATTTCCATTGTATAATTGCTAAAATGTGTTTTCTTGTGAAGTAAGTACAAAACATAAGGTGCAAAACAGACCGCTCTAACTTTCACACAAATTACACAATATTTTATGGATAATTCACAAACTTTATGAATTTTCAAGATTTCTAGCTACTTCCACACATGAAATGACTTTATTCCGATTTCTCAATAGTTACTAAAATTTGAACTGTAAGTGTGTTTTTTTATTTTCAAAAAAATCCCAAAAATCATTTTTAGGGTCCTCATAGAGAAATCTTCTTTATCCTATATTATCTTTGGATAAATAGGATAAACTAATATGATAATTTTTAACAAAAACCTTCTAAATTAGAAAAATAAAACTTTGTCGAGTGTGTAATTTGGGGCCCACTCAACAAAGCCCTCGACCGAGGAACACACAAGATCAACGTGCTTCAACTTGATTGAGGAATAGTCTCGATGGTTCAGAAGCCTCCGCCTGAACGAGGTGGGCCACGTCACCATAAAGATATCATCCACTCAACCACCGGTTAAGCCTACATCACAAAAGCGGACCCATCCAATGGCTAGATTGTGGATATAATTGGTGATAGATCATGGTCTCCCTCGAATACCCCCATGATCCCCTACGATCTCCTATAATCGAATCCGGTCATCACACACATCAATAGGAGACTATAGCTGTCGTGGTATTGCACGGCAGATGCTACTGGGGGTAGCTTACGTAGAGGGAGCAAGGCGACGTAGGAGAATCCGGGAGCGAGATTGGCACACGATGTACCCAGGTTCACGTCCCCTCGGTGGAGGATCGTTACGTCCTGCTATCAATCCAGTATATGATCATAGATTGATTTACATGGGAGCCGCCGTAGGCGGAGGGAGAGACTAGGTCTAATCTATTGTGAGAGAGGATGTAATATGATGTACCCCGTGGGGGTGCCCCTGGTGGCCTTATATATGCAGCCAGCTAGGGTTTACAAGTATTTTGGTGGGCTTTCTATTGAAGTCGCCGTCTTGGGCCTCCAGTCGGCGCCACTCGTCTGGGTCCAGCATGCGCCAGTCGCCGAGTTAGGCGAGTCGACCCGCTCAGGGCTAGGCTTCAGTCGGCTCGATCCAACTGGCGAATCCGCTTTGTGGGTATACCCCGATTGGTATTCCCCCATCAGTAGTCCCCGAGCGCGTTGTCGATTCGACGCGGGCTTGAGGCAGGGCGCGGAAAGTCTTGACGATGGGTCGTAGCGAATCGGCGACGAGCTCCTGGACAGAGAAAAGAACCGTGAAGCGGGAGGCGGTCGGCGTGAGCCAGTCGGTGATGGCCAGTTGGCAAAACACGCAGGGTGTCGGTGAAGCTGCCAGTTGCGGCGTGTCCGCAAACGTGGAGCGTGCCGAGTCCCGAGCGTGGCGAGTGGCGTCGGCGACCGGCGAGTGCCGAGTCTCGAGCGCCGAGTGGCGATGTTAAGCGACCAGCGAGTGGCGCTTGTCAGTAGCGCCGACGAGTCCCGAGCGTGTTGAGTACACGAGGGTAGTCCATGGTGACGAGTCCCTAAGCGTGGAGTACGCGAGGGCGAGTCCGGATGGCGAGTCCTGCGTGTCGAGTACACGAGGCGAGTCCGGTGGCGAAGTCGTCGAGGGCGAGCCACGGTCGCGAACCACGCTGCATACCGTAGCATGCCTAGGAGTAGTCCCGAGGCTCGAGTTGGCTTGTAGGCGACTTGAGGCTCATATTTTGAAAATAGTAGTGGTTGTTGCCGAGCGTGGCGAGTGGCGGTCGGCGACGCGGCGAGCCCGGCCGGCGAGTGGCGAGGTCGGCGACGGCGGCGAATCTCGAAAGCGGCGAGTCCGCGATGATTGCGAGTCCGCGACGGAGAGTCCCGAGTGTGGCGAGTCCGCTGGCGATGAGTCCGCGAGGGAGAGTCGAGTGTGGCGAGTCCGCGATAATGCGAGTCCGCGAGGAGAGTCCCGAGTGTGGCGAAGTCCGCGATAATTGCGAGTCCGCGAGGGAGAGTCCCGAGTGGCGAGTCCGCGATAATTGTGAGTCCGCAGGAGAGTCCCGAGTGTGGCGAAGTCCGCGATGATTGCGAGTCCGCGAGGGGAGAGTACCCGAGTGTGGTGAGTCCGCGATAATTGTGAGTCCGCGAGGGGAGAGTCCCCGAGTGTGGCGAGTCCGCGATAATTGCGAGTCCGCGAGGGGAGAGTACCCGAGTGTGGTGAGTCCGCGATAATTGTGAGTCCGCGAGGGGAGAGTCCCCGAGTGTGGCGAGTCCGCGATGATTGCGAGTCCGCGATGATGTTGATTGCGCTGTTTTTCCGAAGTCTCGTCTTGGCCTGAGGGGCCGATGGCGACTCAAAGATGGCTCTCGTCTTGGCGTTCTTCCGACGATCCGAGGCTCGGTTTGCAGTCCTCGTCCGCAGATTACGTCGTAGTCGCGCTATCTAAGGTTGAGGAGGACATGGTGCTTTGTTGTAGCGCCATTTGTCTTGGCGGAAGGCCAGAGCAAGGCGACTCCAATGATGGCTCTCGGTTAGCGTTGTGGACGAACTAAGGCTCGGTTTGCAGTCCTCGTCCGCACTACTTGGCCATTAAGTCGCTCTTTCAAAGGTTGACAAAGGCGAATAGATTTTTCCGGGGAAGAGACACCCGATGGTGAGTCCATGCAGCGTGGCATGCGACCCTCTCCGCGACTTCGGACGATAAAGGTGCCTTAGTAGGTGCGGCGACGCGTTCGACGTAGCGGAAGAGTCGACGCGGACACGGGTCGACGCGCGACGGAGGTCGCAACATGGCAAAGTGGGCCGGACACGGGTCGACGCGGCAGACGGAGGTCGCTATGGCGAATTCGGCGTGGCAGAGGTCGCGCTATGGCGATGTCGGCTTGGCGGACACGGGTCGACGTGGCGGACAGAGTTCGCTATGGCGATGTCGACGCGGACACGGGTCGACGTGGCGGAGGTCGCTATGGCGAAGTCGGCGGCGGACATGGGTCTACGCGGCGACGGAGGTCGCGCTATGGCGATGTCGGCCTTGGCGGACACGGGTCGACGCGGCGGAGGTCGCGCTATGGCGATGTCGCTTGGCGGACACGCGACGTCGGCGGCGAGGTCGCGCTATAAGCGAAGTCGACTGGCGGACACGGGTCTACGCGGCAGACGGAGGTCGCGCTATGGCGATGTCGACGCTGCGTACACGGGTCGACGCGGCGGACGAGGTTGCGCTATAAGCGAAATCGGCGCGGCGGACATGGGGTCTACGCGGATGGAGGTCGCTCTATGGCGATGTCGACGCGCGGACACGGGTCGACGCGGCGGACGGAGGTCGCGCTAATGGCGAAGTCGCGCGGACATGGGGTCTACGCGGCGGACGGAGGTCGCGCTATGGCGAAGTCGACGCGGCGGACATGGGGTCTACGCGGCGGACGGAGGTCGCGCTATGGCAAAGTCGACGCGGCGGACAGGGGGTCTACGCAGCGGACGGGGGTCGCGCTATGGCGAAATCGACGCGGCGGACACGGAGTCGACAGCGGATGGAGAGGTCGGAGACCGGGCGAGTGCTGTCTGAGCGCGACCGAGTCCCCGAGCGCGGCGAGTGGCGAGGTCGGGCGACCGGTGAGTGCCGCTGTCTAGAGCGCGGCGAGGGGTGAGGTCGGGCGACCGGCGAGTGCCGCTGTCTAGAGCGCACTGAGTTCCCGAAAGGCCAGTACGCTGAGGCGAGATCGCGATGCGAGTCCCCGGCGTGGTGAGTCTGGGCGAGGTCACGATGGTGAGTCCCCGAGCGTGGTGACTACGTGATGACGAGTCCAGGAAGGTGATTTCGCGGCGCCGAGTAGAGTCCTCGAGGGCGGCGATTTCATGAAAGGAGAGCTGGTGATGCGTTTAGCCTGAAGGAGGGGACGCGGCGGACCGTGTCACGCGACGGAGTCGGCCGGATTTTCATCAGAGTCGACGAGACGGAGTCGACGCCTTATCCCTTTTTGCGGCAATTGATTGATAAATAGAGGAACATGACGGAGTACATGAAGCTGCCGATTCCAGGTCGTCACGATGACGATAAGTTTGACGGGGATGCTATTACCGATGAAGAAGGTTGCAACTTGATCATGCAGGGTCGAAGGAATCAAAAAAGGTACTAATATACAGTACTCAGATCCAATCGGCCATAGACCCAGACAAAGTAATCGACCGGCATAGTAATTACTGAGAGTGTCTGAGATAGAAATAACTCATCTTGATCAAATATGCCCATGTGTCGGAGGTTGTCGAAATTGACATATGTATACACATGTCTCGCGAGGCGGTGTTAGGAGGAGGCAGATCGGATTGATCGGCTTCCAAACCCAAGCGATGCGAGATGAAATCTGGCGCGGGTTGCGGTGAGGATCCCGCCGGATCATCACCCTCCAAGCATCGCTAGCCCCGGTGGGCGCCAAGCCGTGGTATTGCACGGCAGATGCTCTGGGGTAGCTTACGAGAGGAGCAAGGCGTGTGGGAGAATCCGGGGCGAGATTGGCACACGATGTACCAGGTTCACGTCCCTCGGTGGAGGATCGTTACGTCTGCTATCAATCCATATATGATCATAGATTGATTTACATGGAGCGCCGTGGCGAGGAGACTAGGTCTAATATATTGTGAGAGATGATGTAATATGATGTACCCCGTGGGGGTGCCCCTGGTGGCCTTATATATGCAGCCAGCTAGGGTTTACAAGTATTTTGGTGGGCTTTCTATTGAAGTCGCCGTCTTGGGCCTCCAGTCGGCGCCACTCGTCTGGGTCCAGCATGCGCCCGATCGCCGAAGTTAGTAGTCGACCGCTCGAGGCTAGGCTTGATCGGCTCGATCCAACTGGAGAATCCGCTTCGTGGGTATACCCCGATTGGTATTCCCCCATCAATAGCTCCCATCATGCCATGCATATAAGGTTGATGGACAATACCCCTACAACCATTCTCTACTAGTAGGAAAATTCCTAGTGGCGGTATTCAGAAAAGGTGGTTCGTGACGTTTAACCCGTACGCCACTAATCTCACGCCACTGGTAGAAGATAGTGGTGGCGTCTCGTAGGAACGCCACCATTATATCTCCTAGTCGTGGTGTTCCCACGAAAAGTCATGAGTGAATTAGTATGAATGCCCGTGGTAGAGCGTCAACATTACATTTTTTCCTGCCGCGGCAACATTTCTACGTATTTCGCTGCCACGGCAGGAAAATATGTCGAAATATTGTCGCGGCAGGGTTTCATGAAAGTGTATAATAAAATAATTAATTAAAGAACACAACAATAATAGAAGACCAAATTCGATAGCTAATTAATTAAGCAAGTCTTCAAGAATTGTTCTCACACTGTATTACAAAGTAACATAGTACGTATGTCTAGATCTTAGTTATTACAATATATAAAGGCACACATAATATTTGATTAACAAAGTTGTGATGCAACTCTTGAGAACTACTTTTTCTTCACCGGATGAAATGGAAGAACGTCGTCATAGGTCATGAACGACGGCGCCTGTCCACCGTGTTGTCGAGCCAAGCGACCAGTCGCCTCCTCTGGTTCTTCTAAACTTCCATGGAACGCACCTTGATCGTCTATGACGTCTTTATTGAGGATATCTGCAAGTTTAACTTGGATGCGTTTGAGCTCATCCATATGATTATCACCTCCCTTTTCTCCAGTCATGTGATCCATTTCTCGATATCTTTGGTCAAGTAAAAGGTGTTATCCGCATGTACATATGCGCTGATGTGATGCATGACGTAGTAGATGTCCATAATACCACTGTGGAAAGCATCGTGATTCGGTTGCTACACGCAAGGGAATGATTCTTTGACGCGTAAGGCTGGCAGGTTGTCGCCACCATTCCTTCTGTTCATCTTAAGTATGTTTCCTCCATGGGTGTGGAAGTAAAAGAGGGATTCATCCATTTGCTCACGCATTAATGTTTAGTCTTTGTTCTTGCTTCTCGATGAATCCAGGATGTAAGATTGGCAAGTTTGTGGGTGCATAATGATGAGAACATGATGATCGCTGCACAAACAGTTCAACAAACCAATCATATAATGGAAAATATATATGATGAACGCATATGTTAATTAGCTTAGCTGACAAATATATATAATGACTTACAGGGGAGAGTAAGGAAGGATAATTGTGTTCTTATCCTTGTAGGTAAGGAGAAATTCTGAAAGGTATTTCCTAGCCACTTGGCGGCCCTCTAGTTCCTTCAAGCTATTCTCGTTGAATCCATAGGGGTCCGCCACCATGACCTTTTTGCCGTCCTCAGTGGTGACGGTGACTCGGGCCATATGGAGCGTCCATAGGCGGAGAAAGTTACTATCCAGGGAATTTAGGTGCATTAGGTACGAACGGTGGTCCTTGTGGTTGGTACCCGCCAGCTGCAAGCATATCGATGGGACCCAAGCATGTATACACATCATTATCCTCTTCGTTTTACAAGTAATCATTGTTGTCATACAACATCTTGTTAGAATGATCTGTTGTGGGCTGGGAAAAGCTGCTGCTAGGGCTAGCGGGGTGACTCTGACCCAAAGGAGATGACAACACTGGAGTTTTCCTCGACACTACTAGCGGTGTTATCTGTGGGTTGTTGCTGGTACCCAAATGAATATATGTCGTAGGCCACTCTAGCATCCAACCACCCTTGCATTTTAAGAGGTTCATGTGGAAGTCCGCATTGAGATGTTGAATCGGAGGATCGATCTCCTCAAAACCATCACGGACCACATGCACATTAACCCGAAGGACGTCGTTATCAATCTTCTAATTGTGTAGATGGTTCTTATTAGGTTGAATGACTCGGCCTAATGCAACGTCCTTCAACTCACCATTCACCATTGCAAGAAGAGTGCATGAAGTGTCCTCCTGCGAAACATGAATGTACTTAGCTAGAGAGATCCAAGAAAATAAAAAATAATAGCAAAATTAATTTGTTGAACATGTGCGACGCTTACCGTTAGGGCGTCTAGGTCAGCCCTTGGCGACGCCCTGGTGCCACAAGAGACGGATGGGCTGCTATGATGAGCTTGGCCAGGCGAAATATCTCCATCGACACTAGAATTATCATTTGACACACTAGCACACTGTTGGGAAAATTGTGACATTGGTCCTACACAACCTACGTCTACCCAAGCTTGGATTGCTTTCGTATAGACAATCATGAGGATATCGGCTGCTTGTAGTACTCCTTTTTTGCTATGGCTCTGGTCTCGGCATCGGACTGGGCATTTTATGCTTTCAATTCAACCTTAAGTTCGACTTTCATCTTTTTGTACCTCTCCAAATCCATGCCCGACTTCTCTCCTTTCATACGCTCTCGCCTCCCATCTCTGGTTACAATGTCGGGATAGTGCACCTTCCATTTTGCACCTACGCCAGCACCGACGACATGGCCAGTTTTCGGCTTCTCGTGCGGGTCCCTCCCCATGGTTATGTTGATCGCCTGGTTAAAAGGGGTGTCCCACGCATGCCCGTATGAAGACTCCGACCCCTAGGAGCTTTCAGCAGCTGCAAGAGCATGCTGCTTTTCCTGTAAAGGGATTATGTGAGAAGAACGGTTATAAAAATAAAATGAGAATCTATTATTCTTACCAGTTATTTAATGAGGTTTTTCGTCTTATCATTTGTTTTAAATATCTTTTCCTATTTATCATATGTGAAATAGGCCCTGACGAAGTCATGTTCACGTGGGTTGGTGAACACATCCCAAGGGTTGTTGCCATTAGGAGTTCTTCGTCCTCCTTTTTCCAGATTTTTTGCTTCCCTTCATAACCACCGCTTCCAAGTCTATGGTCACCTATGAGCTGCTTCCGCATCTCCTTTCCCCGGTCTGCAAATGCCACATCTAAAGAGGTCCCAATGTAATCCTTGAAAAGTTTCCAATATTTTTCCTTAATTTGCGTCCATTCCGCAAAAACCTCGGAGTATTCTGCCTTATTATAAACTTTCTCTTTTAACATTGATCTACAATTACTTAGGGCCTTGCTGCACTTGTGGATGGACCTGCTGTTAATTAGCTTCTTCATCTTATCATTGGGATTCTCAAGGAAGGTGAATCTACTGTGCACCTTCGTCAGGAGAAGATTAAGGATCTGCCGATTCACCTTCACCCTTAAGTTGTGTGTCTTGATGTTGATGGTATCTCGGACTATGCAACCAATTTCATTGCCATAGGTAGCTCTAGTGCTTCCCGGCCTTGCAGGGTCACCCTTATAGTCCACTCTTATTAACTTATCTTTCGCCCTTGCCCTCTTAGTCTTACTAGCTGGCTCAACACATTTCTGGGTTCTGGAGGACCACCGGTTTCTTCAGCATCGGTGTATGTCTCGTTGTCGTCATCTAAGCTATCACTTACATATCCCTCACCCTCCGTCTCCAGAAATTCCTCACCCTGCTTATGTTGGAAATGTATCTATAATTTTTTATATTCCATGCTTGTTTAGTATCTACTTTGCTTTGCTTTGTCTACACTTTGAGGTGTTTTTATATGTTTTATGGTACTAACCTATTAACAAGATGCCACAGTGCCAGTTGCCCGTTTTCTTCTATTTTTGGTTCCAGAAAGGCAGAAAATCAATATTCTCGGAATTGGACGGGACAAAATCCAAAGTCAATATTTGACCGAGGAGAACACGGAGTCCAGAGGAGAGACGGAGGGGAGCCACAGGGTGGCCTCACCCCCCAGGCGCGGTCCCACCCTAGGCCGCGCCTGGGAAGGGTGTGGGGCCCTTGGCCGCCCTCCTGCCTCGCCTCTTCGCCTGTAAGAAGCCCCCGATGCCTAAACCCTAAGTACCCGATCAATATTCCACAAAACAGTCCGTAGACGCCTCCACCATCGTCCCTAGATCGAGGGATCCGAAGCTCTTCCCGGCACCCTTACGAAGGGGAGTTCATCCCGGAGGCCTTCTTCTTCATCATGCCAGCCTCCGGTATGAAGCATGAGTAGTTCCACCTTGCACTACGGGTCCATGTAGTAGCTATATGGTTGTATCTCCTCCTTTGTGCTTTCATGTCTAGATCTTGTGAGCTCCGTTCATGATCAATATCTCATCTATTTGTAATCATGCATGTTGTGTTTACAGGGATCCGATGGATATTGAGATTACTATGTCAGATTGATTAATGGTTTTGTCTTCTTGATTCTATCATGTTTGTGTTGTTTGTGATCTTGCATACTCTCCGTTGTTAGTGGCTATCTTGGCCAAGTAGTTGCTAGTGACTTCAAGAGGGGGTATTTATGCTCGATAGTGGGTTCATGCCTCTATTTAATCTAAGGGAAGTGATAGAAATATCTAAGGTTGTAGATGTGTTGTTGCCACTAGGGAGAAAACAACGGTCTCTTCTTCATGGAACAAGTGGATTTTTTATCTTACACACTTTGCCTAAGGCAGTTGTCTATTGCTTGCAACTTAATACTGGAGGGGGTTCGGATGATAACCCAAAGGTGGACTTCTAGTCATAGATGCAGTTGGATGGCGGTCTATGTATCTTGTTGTATTGCCCAATCGAATCTCATAGGATCATGATGTCTAGTATTGCATTGTTATGCCTTGCTCAGTCTTGTCAATTGCCCTGCTGTAATTTGTTTACCTAGCATGACATGTTTGTTTATCTAATGAGAATACCTCTAGTGAACTATGGACCCCGGTCCAATCTTTACCATTGATACATCTTCCACTATTTACCGTTTACTTTTTGCAAACCACCATTACCTTCCACACCATACAGTTAATCCTTTGTGACAGCAACCGGTGAGATTGACAACCTCACCGTTCGTTGGGGCAAAGTATTGAGTTTGTGTTGTGCAGGTTTCCAAGTTGCTTGCAACACCTTTGAGACGTTTTCTTCCTCCTACTGGTTCGATAACATCGGTTTCTTACTAAGGGAAGACTTGCTGCTGTGCTGCATCACACCTTGCTCTTGGGGTTTCCCGACGAAGCGCTCTCAAGCGCCATCAACAAGTTTTCTGGCGCCGTTGCCGGGGACTTAAAGAAGAAGAATCTCCCACGTCAATAGCCATCAACAAGTTTTCTGGCGCCGTTGCCGGGGAGGCTAAGGACGTCTTCACAAGGGGAGTCCTTCTCAACCTTTCTCTTTACTTTGTTTTTGTTTTGCTTAGTTTCTTTTGCTTGGTTTTGTTTTCCTCTTTTTATCAAAAACTCAAAAAAAATTAGTTTAGTTTGGTTTGCTTTCTCTTATCAAAAACACACAAAAAAAATAGTTCCTACTCTAGTTGCTACCATGTCTGGTTTTGGTCCAATCCCTGTGTCACCTATGGAAAGGATCTTTACTTTCAAGCAAGGAAGTGGAGAGAGTTTCAAAGAAGCTTGGTCTAGAATCTCTGCTTTACAAAGGGAAACTGATCCTAAGATGAGTCTTAGCTTGGTTATTAATAGTTTCTACCACGATATTGCTCTTTGTTATATATTTATGCTTTGGATGCTGTGGCTGAGAAAGATATTTTTCATTGTACCGAGGATGAAGCTTTAGATGATATAAAGAGGTTGATTATAATTTATAATATGCCTAGCAAGTCTGATTCTTATTTTATATACATTTATGCTAGGTTGAACACTCTTGAGTCCAGTACTGCTGCTTTGAACAGTTGATATCACACACTTAGAGAGCACCATGGCTATGTTCCAATAAAGTCTGAGCCTTCAAAGTGGTTTTTTCCTACTATAAAAGTTTCTATAAATAGTGCAACTTTTGATGCTCGCTATAATATCATGTATGAATTGTGCCTTATGCCTAAGGATATCTATGAGTATTTGAGTCTTTGGGGACTTTCTAAAGGAGTGATGGCGCCCAACACTTATCGTGGGATGCTTCGTTGGAAACCCCAAGAGCAAGGTATGAAGCAACACATCAGCAAGTTTCCCTTAGTAAGAAACCGAGGTTATCGAACTAGTAGGAGGAAGGAAACGTCACACAGGTGTTGCAAGCAACGCGGAGACCTGCACAACACAAACTCAAGACTTTACCCCAACGAATTAGTGAGGTTGTCAAGCTCACCTGTTTGCTGTAACAAAGGATTAAACGTATGGTGTGGAAGGGAATGGTTTGCAGCAAGCAAGCAAGTAACAATGAAAGATGTATTAATGGTAAAGATTGGACCGGGGTCCATAGTTCACTGGAGGTGCTCTCCTTAGATAAACAACATGGCATGAAGGGTAAACAAATTACAGCAGGGCAATTGATAGGAAATGAGCAAGGCATAACAATGAAATTACTAGTCAGAAATATCCTATGAGATTCGATTGGGCAATACAACAAGATACATAGACCGCCATCCAACTGCATCTATGACTAGAAGTCCACCTTTGGGTTATCATCCGAACCCCCTCAGTATTAAGTTACAAGCAACAGACAACTACTTTAAGCAAAGTATGTAAGGTAAATAGTCCACATGTTCCATGAACAAGAGACCGTTGTTTTCTCCCTAGTAGCAACAACACATCTACAACCGAAGAGATTATTGTCACTTCCCTTGGAAACTAGAGGCATGAACCCACTATCGAGCATAAATACCCCCTCTTGGAGTCACTGGCAACTACTTGGCCAAGATAGCTACTAACAACGGAGAGCATGCAAGATCACAAACAACACAGACATGATAGAATCATAAATACAAAACCATTAATTAAACCAACATAATAATCTCAATATCCATCGGATCCCCGCAAACACAACATGCATGATTACAAATAGATTAGATCTTGATCATGAATGGATCTCACAAGATCTATACATGAAAGCACAAAGGAGGAGATACAACCATCTAGCTACTACATGGACCCATAGTCCAAGGTGGAACTACTCACGCGTCAAACCGGAGAGAAGGCCTCCGGGATGATCTCCCCTCCGGCAGGGTGCCGGGAAAAACTTCAGACCCCCCTCCCCGATCTAGGGACGATGGTGGGGGTGGCTACAGACGGTTTCGTGGAGATTTGATCGGGTACTCAGGGTTTCTACATCGGGGGCTTTTTATAGGTGAAGGGGGAGACCGAGGAGGCGGCTAGGGGTGGCACCCTAGCCAGGCACGGGGTTGTGCCCACCCGTTCTTGGGGTGGGTCTGTCCCCCCTGGCTGGCCCCTCCGGCTATCCTCTGGACTTCTTGTTCCCCACGGAAAGTAATTGACTTTGGCGTTTGTCCCGTACAATTCCGAGAATATTTCTTTACTAACTTTTTTGAAACCAAAAACAGCAGAAAACATGCATCTGGCACTGTTGCAACTTGTTAATAGGTTAGTACCAGAAAACATGTAAAAAGCACCTCAAAGTGTAGACAAGTAAAGCAAGGTAGATACTAAACAAGCATGGAGCATCAAAAATTATAGATACGTTTCCGACGTATCAAGGAGGAGAATAAATATCTCTTACCAATAATGCAACCTTATTACCCATTGAAATAGCTGAAGGTGTGTTTACAAAAATCTCAGGGAAAATGGTGTCTACTGATTATCTTGTTATTGAATGCTTAGGAAAAGGACAGATTACAGTCAGAAGATCCCTGCTGAAACACCTTGGAGCAATAATAGATGTGGAAAAAGGCATTATGCATTTTGCTCCTCTAGTAAGAAATCATATATTCCCTAAAGAGAAGAAGAAAGGTAGGAGCAAGAGAGTTGATGTTAATGCTTCTTCATTTCAGAACACTTGATTCTTGCTTCTTGTGCCTAACTTAAAGGCGTTTAAGAAAAGTACTTGTTGGGAGATAACCCAAGAGTTTTCTTGAGTCATGGAAGTTATTACTTCAGTAATGACCTCTCCTTATCCTTTTTTTTTGCTTTTTGTGCCAATAATTACCTCTAATGAGAGGGAAGTAAGATTTGGGGATTTGCTGTCCCTAAACAGATTTTTTTGCTCCACCGTAAACATTCGTGGGGAATCTCTGTAAGTCTGGTTGAGCTAATATTTTGCAAATAAAAACCCTAGTATATTAGCTAACTTTAGTTAGTTCAACACTTTTTGATTTGAGGAACATAAGATTTTTGAAAAAATCGGTTTCTACCTGCTGGTCTGTTTTGACAGATTTCTGCCATTATTTGCATTTGCTTCTTATTGATTCCTTTTTGGGTTCTTTTTGGAAAATTGAGATTTTTTAGAGAATTGATACGGTATTTTGTGTTTTTGGTGCAAGTTTTGTTGTTCTAAAGCTAAACCCAAAGGTCTATTATCTTTTGAATACACTAATGTTGCTAATGAAGATTGTGTAAAGTTTTGTATGAAGGAAAAAATTTCAGGTGTAGAGAGAGAATGATGTAATGAGATGAAGAATGGACAAAAGCTCAAGCTCGGGGATGCCACCCCGGCGTCACCCTAAGAAATATCCAATAGGTACAAGCTTCAAAGCTTGGAGATGCCCAAGGCATCCCCTTCTTCATCAATAAAAAGCTCAGGTCTTTCTAGACACTTCGTTTTTATTGTTTCATGCACTGTTGTGTTGTTCTTGGAGCGTCTTAGTTTTCATTTTCTTTGATTAGTTTGCTTAGTTTTCTTGAGTAAAGTATTTTGGACCCCGTTCTCGCTGTGTTGTTTCAAATAAGTTGATTGGTGTTGGAAAGGAGTAGAAAGTTCTTGCTTGAAATAGTGCAAGAGGAGTTTGCTTTGACCGTGACTTACACTTTAGCATGTCATGCTAGGTGTTGTTTTGACCTTATGCTTAGTGATTATTGCTATAGCATCATTTGTTCCAAACAATTGGGATTGCCTAGTGTGCCTTGAAAGAATCATGCGTCGTTTTAACATGCAAAAGTATAGTATTGTGGTATTCTCCTTTGATGCTTTGTTTGGGTTGACTTGGCACATGCTCACACCATGTTATGACTATGAATAAGTCACCATAGCCTCTATGATAATTTAGTCCTTGACTTGTAGTACCACTCTATGCTTTGATTAGTAATGTTTTGTTGCTCTGCATGATTATGGCCATTATTGCTCTCTTAGTTGGTTGCTCCCAGTCTTTTGCTAGCCTCCACTTGTATGAGTAAGCTCTACTCATGCTTCCAACTCCCAAGAAACCAAGTTATTCCAAATTGTCCACTATAAATTCCTATTCATGGTGTGTTACACCATTCCAAGTATATTCTTGTTTTCATCTATCTTCGAATTAAAAATTATTTGAAACTTAGTGATTAAAGCTCTCACAAACTTGATGGCACACTTTATTTTTCTTGCCCCTAATAAACTTGAACCATTGTGTCATCTATGTTGTATATGCTTGCACTTATACGTTAGAATTAGCAGAACCGTGATGTCACGGGAAACGCCTTCAACATTGCACTTGTACTTTGTACACATTTGATATCATGCTCTTTTGTCTATGGATGTCGTCAGTGTGAAATAAAAGGGGAGCTTGTAAGTCCATGGAGTTATGTATGTGTGTTAGATAAATGCCTGAGCCGCTAGCCTAAGCCATGCCTAATCATGGTGGAAACTTGCAGCATCACCATAGTGACATCTATGAAGCTTTCTTCTTATAAAAAAGAGACATATTGAGAAAAGAGGAAAGAGGGAAAAAAGCACCATATTCCCATGGTAAATAATAAGATTGCTGAGATGCTCATTGTCTGCTTGCCTTATCATTTTGGTTATGGGATAGCTCATGTACCATGTGCAAGGGGTACCCCGTTGGCGGTTCTCTATGATACACATGTACTTACTATGGCAAGAACTTATAGGTGACTAAAGTTGAGTAGCATGAGGTGTGACCCTCGTATTCAAGAGACAAGAGATTGCCAACTTATACTCCATAGTTTCTTCACTTTAAGATGCTTATGATAGGGGAAATGAGGGCTGAAAGCTAACAAGTACCATAATTTTTGGAAGCTCTTTTTGAGACTTGAAATCCCTGCTTCCATTTATGAAGGGCCTTTCTTCCACCATTATATTGAGTCTCCACCTTCTACCTTTCGGCACGAGTTAAGAGAGCATAGTTGCCATTCTTAGTTCTATGTGCATTGTCCCAAAACTTATTGGTTGATGCATATTGTTGATATTACTTGTTCTTGTGCTATTTGTATCTAGTCACTCTTATGAAATTTGAAGGTTTCGTATGCATCTATTTGCTACTCTATGAGGGACAAGCCGAATGCCACTATGCTATGTTTTCTATATGTGAAACAAACAAACGTTTTTCAATGCATGTTATTCATGATCTTTGTTTGTAGCCTTTCATGTTGCATGCATAGTTACTTTGTCTTACTGTTAAAACTCCATCTTTCATGCTCATGTTTAGAGTTCTTTGATCCCAACTTTCATTGCTTGCAAATGGATTGATCTTGATTTTGATGGTGCATGTCACCTCAAAAATTATTCTTTTTATCAATTACCTACTCGAGGACGAGCAGGAGTTAAGCTTGGGGATGCTTGATACGTCGGAAACGTATTTGTAATTTTTGATGTTCCATGCTTGTTTAGTATCTACTTTGCTTTGTCTACACTTTGACGTGTTTTTATATGTTTTCTGGTACTAACCTATTAACAAGATGACATAGTGCCAGTTGTATGTTTTCTTCTGTTTTTGGTTCCAGAAAGGCAGAAAATCAATATTCTCGGAATTGGAAGGGACAAAAGCCAAAGTCAATATTTCACTGAGGAGAACACGGAGTCTAGAGGAGAGACGGAGGGGAGCCACAGGGCGGCCGCACCCCCTAGGCGCGGGCCCACCATAGGCCGCGCCTAGGCAGGGTGTGGCTGTGGTGACCCTATTGGAGATATGCCCTAGAGGCAATAATAAATGTGGTTATTATTATATCTTTGTGTTTATGATAAATGTTTACATTCATTCTATAATAGTATTAACAAGGAAACATTAATACTTGTGTGATTTGTAAACTTAATTTGAAGTCCCTAGTAAAGCCTCTATATAATACTAGCTTGTTGGTTAATAGATGATTGTGGTTTCCCTATCATGAACATTGAGATGTTATTAACAACAAGATCATATCGTTAGGAGAATGATATGATGGACATACTCCTATAGATAAGCGTAGCATAAAGATCAAGTCATTTTAATAGTTCAAGTGCTATATGCTTTCTGATACATAGTAATCTGATTCCTTTGACCATGAGATCATACATATCACCTTTACCGGATGGATGCTTTGATGACATCAAACACCACACCGTAACTGGGTGGCTATAAAGGTGGCATTGAGTGTTCGGAAAGTATTGGTTGAAAAACATGGATCAAGAGTGGGATTTGTCCATCCATATGAAGGATAGATATACTCTGGGCCCTCTCGGTGAAATGTCATCCAATTAGCTTGCAAGCATGTGACTGGATCACAAGGGATCACATATCACGGGAACGAGAAAAGAGTACTTATCGGTAACGAGGTTGAACTAGGTATGCAGAGATACCGTCGATCATAACCTCGGATAAGTAACATATCGTGAGACAAAGGGAAATTGATATCGTATGTAAGTGGTTCATTCGATCGCAAAGTAATCGTAGAAATATGTGGGAGCCATATGAATTTCCAGATTCCTCTATTGGTTATTGTTCGGAGAAGTGTCTCGATCATGTCCGCATAATTCACGAACCGTAGGGAGACACACTTAAGGATTCGACGTTGTTTGAGTAGTTATGGTATGATGAGAAAGAGACCGAATGTTGTTGAGTCCGGATGGGATCCGGATATCACGAGGAGATCCGGAATGGTCCGGAGAATAAGATTCATATAAGGAAAGTCCCGCTTGAGTTGGGGAATGGTTAGGTGTTTTCATCGAATGTTCTAGAAGGTTCGAATGTCCGCACTCCGGAGGAAGGGTACATGAATGTGTCATTGTAAGTTGGAATGATTGCATCATGTACTAAGTGTCTTCGCTGTCCAAAATAAAGGGTTTATTCAAATCCTAAATTGAAAAGTCAACGCTAGTTTGAAAGTCAAACAAGTTTTGGAAAGAGGAGGAGGAGTGGAACCGAGTTGGGGAGGGAATCCTCCAACCCCGCGCACCACCCAAGACGTTGGGGAGGGACTCCTCCCTCCCTGGCCGGGCCTCCACCTATATAAGGAGGCAGGGCCTCCTAGTACACACAAGTACCTCTCCTCCAAACCCTAGCTTGGCGCCACCACCATAGCCGCCCCTAGGGTTTTTGCCTAGCCACGACTTGGGATGCCCTTGCCCCAGCCTGGCTGCTCTAGCACCTCCTCCTTGGTGTTTCTAAACCCTAGATCGCCGAGGAGCTCTCATACTCCACCATACTGCCCGCTAAGGCAAGGCCTGCGAGATATCCCTCTACTTCAAGACCACGCCGTCTTAGGAATCGCGAGGAGAGTGCTACAACCTCCGCCGCTTTGGAACAAGGAGAGGAAGGTCTTCGCAGTACCGAACGTGTGACCGACTGCGGGAGCGCTGCCAGAACGCAGCGCCGGAAGGATCGTCTACGCGATCTTGAGATCGGGAAGAGTACGACTACATCACCCACGAGAATCCGCTCTCGTTAAACACTTTGGAATCTTCGAGGGTGAGTTATTATATCGACTCGTTGCTACAATCTAGTAGATAGATCTTGGCTTGTTTGGTTGTATGCTGTAGAGGTCCCAACCTAATAAGGTAGAGTCCTCCTGTGTTTTACAATGCTAGTCCCTGGATCAATAGCTAGCATCCACAGTTAAGATGTAATATCAAGAAACAAAGGTCATAATATAACTTCATAACCAGGAATAACATAAGTTTATTACATCAATCATAGCTCTTTTGGCTATTACATTACATTGCAGCGGAATAACTATGGTCAAGTGGTCCTTCATCTTCAAAGTGCCACAGGCAGATGTTGGTTGTAGACTTTGTAATCCTAAACAATCAATCTTCACTAAAATCAATCAAACCTGCAACATACAAGTTACAGCCACAAAGGGTCAATACATTTGAATTGTATTGGCAAGTGATACTATGGTAGTATAGTGGAGTCTATCATCTAAATGCATTTGGCTAAGTGGAGTTGAGGCTTGCATTGCTCAAAATAGATTTTTCTTATCATTTTGAAAATACTAAGTTTTTGCTTGACAAAATCATTTCCTCAATCAAAGATTTCAAGATCCTTGTACCAAGCCATCTCTCCATCAATGATTGAAGAATTCAAACAACCCTTGTTCAAACCACAAGATTTTAATTTAGAAATTTGAATGATGAGATTCTTGATTGCTTCCATGTCTTGATGCTCAAATTTTCCTTTACCAGGGACATGGCTAAGTACTTAGATTTTACACTGCAGAGGTGGTGCACTTTACCCACAAGACTTGGTTTCCCAAGACAAAATCTTTCGAAGCCTTCCTTAGACCAAAATGGACGCGCTCCAACCTATCAAACACTACCACCCACTGTCCATTTGGCTAAGTTCTTGCAACCTATATGATCATGGCAGAGCCCATATTGCCAAGTGGTTGCACTTGAAGCTTCTCAACATTTGACATCTCAAATCTCTTTGTTTCCTGGGTGGCCATCCACAAGTGAGATACACAAGGTTCCTGGCCTTGTGTAACCACTCAACATAACCCAATCCTTCCATTCCACCCAGGAGGTTCATTGACTTAGTTGTTTTATTAAACAAAACCTAAGTCCTTAGACTTAGAATATTTTCCATAGTGTGAATATATATTCCACCCATGTTTTCTATTAGCTAGGCTAAGCTTGGTAGTAGTAGGAATCATAGCTTAGGAAAATCCTACTAAGGATTCATCTATTAGGTTTTCCTATAGCAAGATATATAATTAGCAAAATCCATGCAAGTTTACTTAGCAAAATCACTAATGCGTAATTAAAGTATTGGGACAAAAAGTATGAAGCATCACTTGCCTTTTTGGAAGGAAATGGTAGTTCACTCCTTGATATTGCTAGTCTCACACTTCACTACAAGTCAAACAAGCAAACACAAATTCAATCCACATTCCAACCAAAGTCAAACAAACAATTCTTCACACACACAAAGTAATGGGATCTAAGTCATGCATGGGAGCATGCACAAGATAGTTTTATTTTGCAAAGGGGGTCTCTATGGGTTTCTAAACTTTGTAAGATCCAATTTGGTCATTTACCAAAGTGGCAAAGTCATTAGCAAGAGGGTTTTGTCCAAAAACTATTTTTACATCCATTCATCATTTCATGTGGTGAAAAATGTTTTTATTAAGGCAAAACTCTTAAGTTGTTCACCAAATGAGTAGCTATTGCAAAACTTGGTGTTTTTGGGTCAGTAGGTTTGGTCCAAACCATTTTCTCAAAGATTTCTTTCCATAAACATTTTTATAATAAAAACTATTCTTTTTATTTGGCTAGAAAATGACTAAGTCAAGTAATCCATCCTAAATCTTACCAAAATCATTTTTAATACCAAGAGTTGGTTCCTAGGGTCAGTAGGGTCACAACAAACCAATTGGCAAAGGTTTGATCTCCAAATTCATTTTTAAATGATTTTTCTAATGTTAGCAAGCACACAAAAGAATCTGCAAAATCAAACAATCTATCAAATACTATTTGCTAAACTAAGGGTAGGATTGGCTAGGGCTTGTTCTCCTGAATTCATTGATATAAAATTTGCAAAATTTGGACGTGTGGATCCAAAGATATAAGGGTTTGAAGTTTGCAAAAGTTTCTGTTTTCAAATTCTGTTTTAAACAGAATAACAGACACGTGTCCTAACCCTACTCGCCGATACCGTTTCGGTTGGATCAAGCGTCGAGGCGTTGGATCTAACTCAAATCGCAGTCCAGGACATACCTCTTCGTTAAGTGATTCTCGTCCAAGGTCCGATCTAGATCTAACGGTACGGGGTGTTCGACCATAGACGGCAAGGCGGCGGCCGATGGCGCGAGCGACCAGATGATGGCGGCGCCGGCGGTACAGGAAGCAAAGGAGAGTGGAGATGCTCATCGATTCGCCGACGCCGCTGATGCTCAACGTGGTACTTGTCCGCCGAGGGGCGCAAGCTGCGATTGCTCGCCGGAGTTGGTATCGGGCGACGCTGGCAATGAGGTCGAGGACGACGCTAGGAATCACCCGAGACAAACGAGGCACACGGTCAGAGCGCAAGGACACGAAGAAGGCGTGTGCGTGAACGAGAGGGTCGGGTGGTCTGAATTACCGGAGGAGCTCGTCGGAGGCGAGATGACGGGCGCTCAATTTTTGTCAAGACGGCCTGGGCGCCATGTTGAACGGAGGGTACAGAGAGGAGCGTGTGGGAGTGGGAACTTGTTCGTGTGCTCGGTGGCATGGGGTGGTCCGGTTTGATGGAATCGTCAACGGACCTCGCCGGAGACAGGGAGAGTGGTTGGTGAAATCTGCGGCTGGGGCGTGCTCGGGGAAGGAGGCAGAGGGGAAACGGAGAGGGGAGAGTGACGATTAAATGTGCGTGATCACTGCAGGCTTAACTCGCGGCATTAAGGAGAATTTAAGCTGGAGGATTCAATGGCAGAACGGGGAAGAACGGTCACAGAGGGTGAGGACGAAGAACAGTGGAGTGGGGCCGTTGCGTCAGTGGGAAAAACGTTTCAGGTGGGGTCCTCTGGTCAGCGTCTGTGCGGGTTGATTATGCGGTGAGGAAAACGGTTCGGCGTGGGAACAGGTGGGCTGGACTGATGGGCTTCGTGGGCTGCTGGATTGGGTCGGTTTTCTTTTATTTTTTTCTGTCTGCTTCGTCTTATTCTTTTCTATTTTATTTTCTGATTTGATTATTCAAACACATGATTCAATCAACCAAATAAATTCAAACCAACATCACACTTCACAATTTTTGAACTTGATTCTGTTCAGTAACAAATACCAAAATTTTAAAATAAAATAATATTTTAATTCATTTAGGATCCATTCATTAATTAAATAAAATGTACCTTTATTTTAATAGGGTTTGATTTATTTGATAAAATCACCATTTTAAATCCAATATTTTCAGAACAAATCAGTAGGTTTTATTTGGAAATAAGGAATATTTGGGAAACTTGTTTAAAACAAAATACCCTTTTATTTTAGGGTCCATTAATAATTATATATAATAGACTTTCATTATTAAATCAAATAGGATTTGTTTTATTGAGATATTTATTTTGAAATCTAAAATAAAGTCAAAACACTTTAATAGGTTTTATTTGTGAATATAAAATACTTAGAAACTTATTTAAAACAAAATGATAAGTTTGGTGTTTATTTAAAATGGGAAAAGCCTTTACTTAAATAAAAATTGGACATTAAATCCTCATTATTTTATTTAAATAAACCTTTACTATTTTTATTCCATACAAAATGTTTTAATTCCAAAGTTTTGTCAAGGTTTAATTTGGATTTATAAAATAATCCTTATTTTTGAATCCACCTTTTCTTTTGAAAACCAAATCTTTTTATTCAAAGATTCTAAATAATAATTTTAAAAAATTTTAATTTTCTTTAATAAATGTTTATCTTTATAAATCCCTTTAGGATTTTTATTTGTTTCAAATTGGTTTGAGGTTCCATTTGAATTCAAAAAGTTTCTTCTGGCCCTGAAAATCAAACAAAGTTTTATTTTATTCATTTATTTTCACATTACAAGATTTGGAAAATCTTGGGATGTGACATATGCGGTAGAAATTTTTTGTTTTCCATGCTACGAAACCCTACAGTGGTATCAGAGCCGTGTCTATATGTAGATCTGTTGCACGAGTAGAACACAATGGTCATTGTGGGCATTGATGCTTTTATTGTCGATTGCTTCTTGTGTAATTTGCATCTTGCGGTATGTTGGGATGAAGCGGCCCGGGCTAACCTTACATGACATCGTTCATGAGACTTGCTCCACGCTTGACATGCAACTTGTATTGCATAAGTGGCTTTGCGGGTGCCTGTTTCTCCTAGCATAGTTAAGATCCAATTTACAACGGGTGATTAACAATACTAGTATCAATGTTGTGATTCTTGTTCGTAAGTTAGAACGACACTTATTGAAAGCCCCAAACCACGTAAAACATGCAAAGAAAGTAGAGGCGTCTAACTTTGTTTTGCAGGGGTGTGTTGTGATGTGATATGGCCATGATTGTGATTATATTTGATGTATGCAATGTTCCTTATTGTAAGTTAGCAACCGGCAGGAGCCATATGGTTGTATTTAATTTATGTTAAGACCCGCGTGTCTATTCAAAGTAGTTATAATAGTTGAAGCCGGTGGACGACAACCATGGAGAAGCGTCATTGACCTTGATGCAATGACGGTGATGATGGAGATCATGTTCGTGCTAGAAGATGGAGATCGGAAGCACAAAGAAGAAAGGCCATATCATATCACATATTATGAATTGCATGTGATGTTAATCCTTTATGCATCTTGTATTGCTTAGTAGACGACGGTAGCATTATAAGATGATATCTCATGCACATGAATTTCAAGTCACAAAGTGTTCACCCTTAGTTAGCACCGTTGCTAAAGCTTGTTGTTTCGAAGCACCACGTGATGATCGGGTGTGTTAGATTCTGCAAGTGTATACAACGTGAGCAAGCCAGATTTGCTCATGCGGAAACTAAGGTTTGATCTTGACGAGCCTAGCATGTACAGACATGGTCTCAAAACACGGATCACCGAAAGGTAAAGCATGAATCATATAGTAGATATGATGAACATGTCGATTGCTCGCCATTGAAACTATATCAACTCTCGTGATGATCGGTGTTGATGTGGTGGATTTGGTTCATGTGATCACTAAAACAATGTGAGGGATATTGTTTTGAGTGGGAGTTCACCTATATTAATTTTATTAATATGAAATCAATTTGTCATAAACTTAGTCTAAAGTATTGCAAATATGTTGTAGATAAATGGCAGCCCCTACCATCAATTTTAATGCGTTCCTAGAGAAATAAAAGTTAAAAAACAATGGAAGCAACTTCGCGGATTGGTTCCGCAATTTGAGGATTGTCCTCACAGCTGGTAATTTGACCTATGTCGGATGCACCACTGGTCACCCACTGCAATGATGCTCGGCGAAGTAAAGAACGTTTACCTCACCGGAAGACTCAAGACTCCACGCCTGTGCTATCTTGTATGGTTTAGAATCGGAGCTTCAGAAAAGGTTTGAGAATTCAGACCCATATGATATTGTCGAGGATCTCAAATTGATCTTTGAGACTCATGCGACAATTGAAAGCTATGAGTCTTCTGAAAAGTTCTTTAACTGCAAGATGGAAGAGGGCAGCTCCGTCAGTGAGCATGTGCTTAAGATGTCTGGGCACGCAAACAAACTTCAAAGCTTGGGTATTGTGATTCCTAATGCTTTGGGGATTTACCGTGTACTCCAATCACTACCACCAAGTTACAAGAACTTTGTGATGAACTACAACATGCAGAACATGAACAAGACATTGCCAGAACTCTTTGCCATGTTGAAGTCTGCAGAAGTGGAGATTAAGAAAGAGCACCAAGTGTTGTTGGTCAATAAGACCACCAAATTCAAGAAAGGCAAGTCTAAGCAGAAGGGACACTTCAAGAAGGGTGGTAAGAAAGTTACCACCGATTTAAGAAGACCAAGGCTGGACCTAAGCCTGATACTGAGTGCTTTTACTACAAGGGAGAAGGTCACTGGAAGCGGAATTGCCCAAAGTACTTGGCGGATTTGAAGAACGGCAACATCAAGAAGAAAGGTATATCTTATATACATGTTATTGATGTGTATCTCACTAGTACTCGTAGTAGTGCCTGGTATTTGATCTTTGGTTCGGTTGCTCATATTTGTAACTCAAACAAAGCCGCAGAAACGGAAGCTAGCGAAGAACGAGGTGACGATGCACGTGGAAATGGATCAAAGGTTGATGTGATCGCGGCACGCTACCCCTTCATCTACCATCGGATTAGTTTTATACTTAAATAATTGTTATTTGGTGCTGCGTTGAGCATGAACATTATATCGATCTTGTTTATTAAGTAGACGGTTACTTGTTTAAGTCCGAGAATAATGGTTGTTCGATTTATATGAGTAATATGTTTTATGCACATGCACCTTTGATAGATGGTCTATTCTTATTGAATCTCGATAGTGTAAATACACATATCAACAACATTGAGGCTAAACGCTTGAAATCAGCGATAATTCGACCTATATGTGGCAATCGTCTTGGTCACATTGAGTGAAACGTATGAAGAAACTCCATTCGATGGACTTCTTGAATCACTTGATTTGAATCACTTGAAAGATGTGAAGCATGTCGATGGGTAAAATGACTAAGACTCCATTTTACGGTATGATGGAGCGAGCTACGGACTTATTGGAAATCATACATACCGATGTGTGTGGTCCAATGAGTGTAGCATCGCTGATGGTTATCGTTATGTTCTTACCTTCACAGATGACTTGAGTAGATATGGGTATATCTATTTCATGAAACATAAGTCCAAAACTTTCGAGAAGTTTAAGGAGTTTCAAAGTGAGGTAGAGAATCAACGTAACAAGAAGATTAAATTTCTACGTTCTGATCGTGGAGGTGAATATCTAAGTTACGAGTTTGGCGAGCATTTGAAGAAATGCGGAATACTTTCACAGTTGACACCACCGGGAACACCACAGCGTAATGGTGTGTCCGAACGTCGTAATCGAACTCTCTTAGATATGATTCGTTCTATGATGTCACTTACAGATTTACCGCTATCATTTTGGGGTTATGCATTAGAAACAGCCGCATTCACTTTAAATAGGGCACCGTCTAAATCCGTTGAAACGACACCATATGAATTATGGTTTGGGAAGAAACCTAAATTGTCGTTCCTTAATGTTTGGGGTTGCGAAGCCTATGTAAAGAAGTTACAGCCGGACAATCTTGAACCCAAAGCGGAAAAATGCGTCTTCATAGGATACCCAAAGGAAACTATTGGGTATACCTTCTATCATAGATCCGAAGGCAAAATCTTTGTTGCAAAGAATGGATCCTTTCTAGAGAAGGAATTTCTCTCGAAAGAAGTGACTGGAAGGAAAGTAGAACTCGACGAGGTTGTCGAACCTTCTCTCGAAATTGTGAGTTGCGCAACACCGGAAGAAGTTCCTGTGGTACCTGCACCAATTAGAGAGGAAGCTAATGATGGTGATCATGAAACTTCGGTTGAAGTTGCTACAGAGCCTCGGAGGTCAACGAGAACTCGTACCACTCCAGATTGGTATGATCCCGTTATGAGTGTCATGTTGATGGACAACACCGATGACCCTGAGACATATGAGGAAGCGATGATGAGCCCAGATTCCAATAAATAGCAAGAAGCCATGAAATCCGAGATTGGATCCATGTACGAAAACCAAGTGTGGACTTTGGTGGACTTACCAGATGGTAGGAAGGTCATCGAGAATAAATGGATTTTCAAGAAGAAAACAGATCTTGATGGTAATGTTATCCTATAAAGCTCGACTTGTCGTAAAGGGTTTCGACAAATTCAAGGAGTTGACTACGATGAGACTTTCTCACCAAGATGAAGCTAAAGTCCGTGAGGATTATGTTAGCAATCACGCATATTATGATTATGAGATATGGCAGATGGATGTCAAAACAGCATTCCTCAATGGAGACATTGATGACGAGTTGTATATGATGCAACCCAAAGGTTTTGTCGATCCTAAAGATGCTAACAAGGTATGCAAACTTCAACGGTCCATCTATGTATTGAAGCAAGCATCCCGAAGTTGGAATCAACGTTTTGATAAGGTGATCAAAAGTTTTCGTTTTATACAAACTTATGGAGAAGCTTGTATTTACAAGAAAGTGAGTGGGAGCTCTGTAGCATTCTTAATACTATATGTGGATGACATATTGTTGATTGGGAATGATGTAGACCTTCTTAATAGTGTCAAGGAATATTTGAATAATAGTTTTTCAATGAAGGATCTTGGCGAAGCAGCTTACATATTAGGCATAAAGAATTATAGAGATAGATCAAAACGCCAAATATAATTGTCACAAAGTCATATTTGGACAAGGTTTTAAAGAGGTTTGGAATGGAAGATAGCAAGAAAGGGTTCTTGCCCATGTTGCCCAATACGACCTTGAGTAAAACTCAAAGTCCGACATCGGCATAAGATAGAGAAAGGATGAGTAAGACTCCCTATGCCTCAGCCATAGGATCTCTAATGTATGCCATGCTATGTACTAGACCCGACATTGCATATGCTGTTAGTTTAACTAGCAGATATCAAAGTGATCCAGAGTGGATCATTGGACAATGTCATCAAAACATCCTTAAGTACTTGAGAAGAACTAAGGATATGGTTCTTTCTTATGGAGGTGAAGAACACTCGTTGTTAATGGTTACACCGATGCTAGTTGGAACACCGATCCTGATGATTCTAAATCACAATATGGATACGATTTATTTTGAATGGTGCAACAGTTAATGGAGGAGTGCAAAGCAAAGCGTTGTGGCGAGATCTTCAATGAATCGAATACATGGTCGCTTGAGGCTTCACAAGAAGCAATATGGATGAAAGAGTTCATTACAGAGCTGGGTGTGGTTCCTAGTGCTACTGGAACCAATGTTCATCTATTGTGATAACATGGGCCATAGCCAATGCGCAAGAACCAAGGTCACACAAGAAGTCAAGCATATCAAGCTACGTTTTCACGCTATTCGAGAACATATCCAGATGGGGATATAAAGATTTGCAAAGTACACACATATCTCGAATGTGGCGATCCGCTGACTAAACCTCTCCCAAGGGCAAACATGACCAGCACCAAACTGCCATGGGTGTTCTAAGATATTACCATGTAATCTAGATTAGATGACTCTAGTGCAAGTGGGAGACTGTTGGAGATATGCCCTAGAGGCAATAATAAATGTGGTTATTATTATATCTTTGTGTTTATGATAAATGTTTACATTCATGCTATAATAGTATTAACAAGGAAACATTAATACTTGTGTGATTTGTAAACTTAATTTGAAGTCCCTAGTAAAGCCTCTATATAATACTAGCTTGTTGGTTAATAGATTATTGTGGTTTCCCTATCATGAACATTGAGATGTTATTAACAACAAGATCATATCGTTAGGAGAATGATATGATGGACATACTCCTATAGATAAGCTTAGCATAAAGATCAAGTCATTTTAATAGTTCAAGTGCTATATGCTTTCTGATACATAGTAATCTAATTCCTTTGACCATGAGATCATGCATATCACCTTTACCGGATGGATGCTTTGATGACATCAAACACCACACCGTGAATCGGGTGGCTATAAAGGTGGCATTGAGTGTTCGGAAAGTATTGGTTGAAACACATGGATCAAGAGTGGATTTGTCCATCCATATGACGGATAGATATACTCGGGCCCTCTCGTGAAATGTCATCCAATTAGCTTGCAAGCATGTGACCGCCTCACAAGGGATCACATATCACGGAACGAGAAAAGAGTACTTATCGCAGAACGAGGTTGAACTAGGTATGCAGAGATACCGACGATCATAACCTCGGATAAGTAACATATCGTGAGACAAAGGGAAATTGATATCGTATGTAAGTGGTTCATTCGATCGCAGTAATCGTAGAAATATGTGGGAGCCATATGAATTTCCAGATTCCTCTATTGGTTATTGTTCGGAGAAGTGTCTCGATCATGTCCGCATAATTCACGAACCGTAGGGAGACACACTTAAGGATTCGACGTTGTTTGAGTAGTTATGGTATGATGAGAAAGAGACCGAATGTTGTTGAGTCCGATGGGATCCGGATATCACGAGGAGATCCGGAATGGTCCGAGAATAAGATTCATATAAGGAAAGTCCTGCTTTGGAGTTGGGGAATGGTTCCATGTTTTCATCGAATGTTCTAGAAGGTTCGAATGTCCCAAGACCGAGGGAAGGGGTACATGAATGTGTCATTGTAAGTTGGAATGATTGCATCATGTACTAAGTGTCTTCGCTGTCCAAAATAAAGGGTTTATTCAAATCCTAAATTGAAAAGTCAAACGGCTAGTTTGAAAGTCAAACGACAAGTTTTGGAAAGAGGAGGAGGATTGGGAAACCGAGTTGGGGAGGGAATCCCTCCTCCAACCGGCGGCGCACCACCCAAGACGAGTTGGGGAGGGACTCCCCTCCCTCCCCTTGGTCGGCCGGCCCCTCCACCTATATAAGGAGGGGCAGGGCTCCCTCCTAGGACACACAAGTACCTCTCCTCCAAACCCTAGCTTGGCGCCACCACCATAGCCGCCGCCCCTAGGGTTTTTGCCCTAGCCGCTGACTTGGGATGCCCCTTGCCCTAGCCGCCGGCTCTAGCACCTCCTCCTTGGTGTTTCTAAACCCTAGATCGCCGAGGAGCTCTCTCATACTCCACCATACTCGCTCCGGCTTAAGGCGAAGCTCGAAATCTCCTCTACTCCGCACACGTGCCACGTCGCCGAATCGCGAGGAGAGTGCTACAACCTCCGCCGCCTGGAACAAGGAGAGGAAGGTCTTCGCCGAACCGAACGGTGACCGATCAAGGGAGCGCCGCCGAATGCAAGGATCGTCTACGCGATCTTGAGATCGGGAAGAGTACGACTACATCACCCACGAGAATCCGCTCTCGTTAAACACTTTGGAATCTTCGAGGGTGAGTTATTCTATCGACTCGTTGCTACAATCTAGTAGATAGATCTTGGCTTGTTTGGTTGTATGCGGTAGAAATTTTTTGTTTTCCATGCTACGAAACCCTACAGACCCAGCATACCACTGCATGATGTAGTACACTATAGTCATTGTCATAACACCAATGAAACACCGTTCACTAGTATTACATCCCTCAGAGTGGTACAACAGAAACACAATAGGTCCAAAACATGACTATAGGTTATAACTCGACTCTTTACAAAAGATCAGAGAACACTCTAAGTTTAAGAGAGAGAAAAGAACTTCTTACAAAGAAGAATCAGAAATAATCAACTCATAACCAACATACTAATAGACTAGTATTTGAACTATTGGGACTTGCATTGCTGCTATTGCAATACTCTACAGAAGTAGGTTCTATGGCTAGATATTATATTCCTATCTAATCCGCAACTTCGTCTTCACTTGAGTAGATGTATATGTTGACTTTATTGAAGAGCTTTAGCTTTTGATGATGATTCCTGGAGCATAACTTGATGTGGACGTCATCTTAATGGCTTCAGAATCTAGCAAGGGTTAAGAAGATACGTTGAGTACGAGCGTACTCAGCAAGTTCACTATAAAGGATTGTTTGATGCACTATATCTACAGCCATAGACCATAGGTTGTAGGCAATGCAGGTTTTCGTAAACATTTCTTCAAATGTTGCTTTTATTCTGAAAAGCTATGTCTGTCAGACTTCACAAGTTTACCAGCACTTTCGTGGAGTTCCTTTCCTGCTGCGTTCGTAGCTCCTTCCTGGAACAGGGAGTAACAAGTTATAGTTCTTACACTGCGTAGAGGTGCGTTACTTTACCCATGAGAGATCTTAAGCTTTGTTGCATGGCCAGAAGTATGTTCATGTTCAAACTTCCATGGTTTAAGGCCCAACCTAAGATCCAAGCCAATCACTGCCCTTTCCGCGACCCCATATGTCTACACGATCCTTCGGGGCTGGCTCACATCCGTTAAGCTCCCTTTCGGGCAGGCTAAAACTCTGATGAGTTCCCGAAGACTCTATGAGCTGGTAGTGCCCCTGGTAAGTACCTTATAGGTTTGGCTAAACTTCCGACAGCCACTCATAGATAATCTAGACACCAAAAACATTGGTCCTAAGGGTGCCCACCCATATGTTGGATCCGCACAAGAAATCACAACGTCACGTTAAGGTAGTCTTGCCTCCATACGAAAGGAAAAGGATACAACCGACTTCTCCATCCCATTCCAAATCTCATGGTTAACGCGTAATATACGACGCAAGAATCACTGGCGACATTGATTGTTAAGTCCTAGATGATATATTCCTGAGCAGTGGTATTCCAACTACCAGGTTTAATAGATTAGCTGATCACCCTGGATCAGTAACCAATAGTTCACATTATTATAAAAAATAGTGTTTTTTGACCCTTTTGAAATGCAGGTGATGACAACACTGAATTTGCAAAATACTTTATAGAAAATAATTAAAGGACATGAGAAAGTGTGAACTTGCCTTTTGTGATTGCAAGATTATGCGCTCACGGTCTTCGAGACAATATAAAATCCAATTTCTGAAATCAGTATCATTAGTCCGAGAAGGACGGATGTTTAAAGAAGCAAGATGCTTTTGTGCATAAGTAATGCTATGCATTTTGTAAAACTCCCGAAGTGAATCCCCAATACTATAAGTGAAGTGAACTTAGGTGATTTCTTTAAGAGTTGGTTCATCTTCAAAATTTACTTTACAGGAAATGCATTTATAAGGAATTTAAGTCTTGATATACAAGATATAAAAGTAGAGTGCAATAGTAATCTAAGATGGATATTAGTTTCTACTAGGTGGTTATGATGGAAGTCTATGTATTGGATTATTAAGGTTTGAAAGAACTATCATAGAGTTGTTGCTTGAAGTGGCAAAAAGAATAACATTTGAAGAAAAGATTTATTTTCCAAGGTTTAAACAATATTTATGGTTAATAGAATGCAATCGATTTCTTTTGACTTGAGATGCTTTATGTCTTAATTGAAATAGACTAAAGTTAACTATAAAAAACATAAGTGGTTTATTAGACATGATGTATATAATCTTTGAGACTAAAGTTAAATTTAAAAGGGTAAGTAAACTTAAAGTGTAACATGTTTTAATTATTCCCAAGTTTTAAATTTATGATAAGTATGATTAAGGTGTGGAATTATTCACTTATATTTAAGTGAATGGTTAGATTAAATTTGTTTTTTTATTATGAAAATAACATGTAACTATTCAATGGAAGTATAATTGGTATGATATTATTAAGGTGTTCGATTTAACGTTATGTTAAACATTATTTAAATATTAATATCACCCTCTTTAACATTGATGAAATATATATATAGTTATTTTAAAGATTGTGGTTTTGAATTTTTATTTTAAAGTTTCAAAATAGTATTACAAGGTTAATACTTATACTTAAGTTTTATTATAAATCTTAGTTATGGTTTAGAACTTTAGTAATTAGATTTTTAAGTTTTAATATTTCTAGAGAAATATAATTATTCCTTATTTAAGAAATGTTTTAAAGAATTTTGAAAATAGGTAATAGACAAGGATTTATTAATTTTAAAAATATTAAAACCTTTCTAATAGTATATTTAATATTTTTCTAGTATAATATATTTATTTAAGATCTTAAAATTGATTTTTATTTATTTTTAAGTATTATTCTTACGTTTTATAAAATTTCATAAAGGATTAAACGTCTTGGAATACTTAGTTCAATTTTTTAAAAAGAATTGAGTTAGTATTTTTATAAAATAGTAAGTCTATTTTTATAGACAAAAATGGTTTTTATTCATTTTTAGAAAAAAAATGTTATATTATTATAATTTATTCAGAAATCTAGTGGTTTTAATATTTAGTGGTATTTTATTTAACTCAAACAATTGGTTTTACTCGACCATCTTCTCTTCATCAAGAGGTTTTTTGTCCCATTATGCTCATCTTCGAGCCCTTTCATCTTGGCGATGAAGTTGGTTGTAGTCATGTTGTTCTTCATGCAGTTGGCTAGGACGGTCCTCATGTTTGTCGCCTAGGATCTTAATTGCGAAAGATAATATTGTCGCTTTGAGCCCTAGCAAGCTACGTGTCATTAGGAAGGGTTGGACTTCATGGTCTTCTTTTCCTCCTTGGTGAGAGTGATGAATGGTGTCGAAGCGACTCCTTGACATGGTGTAGACATGAGCATTTGTGAGCTATGCAAGCCATGAGTTCTTGGGATTTCCAGAGGAGAAAGCTATCTCGCGTACACTTCTCAAAGGGCGACACACCAAGAGCCATCATTCCATTTTAAAATAAAGATGTTTTAGGTTTACTAGCACAAAACCCGTGCGTTGCTACGGTGACACAATAAATCAGACGGAGATCATTCTTAATATGTTTAAGTTTGTATGTTAGTTGAACCAAATGGCATGGGTGCTTTATTTGACATGTCTTTTCTACCATGTTTTAGTGAAAGTCATATAAAAAAATTTCAACATGTAATATTTTTAAATTCAATATAAAGTGTTATTAGTTCAAGAACTAATTCTTCGAGAGAAACCGTGTGTAAGGCATTACCAAATAATTCAAAACTATTTATTCCTAGATTATATATCCATTAAATTAAAGTTGAGTCCAAAGGAATGCACTGATGTTTACGACTAATTCGTTTAGTCACTATATTACAGTTATCATTACGTGAAGACAACTTCATTTCATTAGTCCCTTCAAGCGTTAAAATTGAGCCTATATAGGAGTCGCATCATACATAGAAAGTACTATAGCAAATGAATAATAAATAAAACAAAAACTTAAGCACACATGCAATATTATGCTGCAAATATGATCAACTTTTATATTCTGAAACTACTTATGTCCATAAACCTAAGAGAATCATCTGAATGGTTTGAAATTTTGCAACATAAGTATAAGTATACATGCTCTGTCAAAACTTATCTTCAGATTTCATCTACAAGCCGAGAACAGATAGAAATAAAATAGCAGGATGGACATTAGGAGTCACATGATGCTTCCGTTCGTCCCTGATATAGAAATTAGGAACGTCGTGCGCATGGCTCCTCTAACGTGGCCAGTTCTGCCTTTGAGTCAAAGGCATATGGGTCCTGTGCATGACTACCCAACTCCCTTTTGGCCGCCTCTTATATCAAGGCGACAATCCTCTTTTAACCATGCATGCTCGTCTCTTAGATCAAGCCCACAATCCTCTCTTAACCATGCGTAGATTGTGCTCAAGCCAATAATCCTCCTTTAATTAAATTATGTTTAATTAGCTCAAGCCAATAATCCTTCTCTAATCATGCACAATGCCAATCACGGTGGCCCACCAATCTATCCGTGTGTTGTGTCCCGACGTAGTCAACTTGTTTGTCCTGAGATAGAGGCTCTATTTAAGACGGTAAATTTCTTTTTAATTTTTCAATATGGGACTAAAAGATGAAGCTGCCAGCTGCGTGTAAAACTTATTCACGGTTTGTCTTTGGTTGGTCCATACACATGTGATTTGTTGGGCTAGGCCTAGGCCCACACTATCGTACAGACAAGCTGGAGCCGATTTTTTACTCGACATTGTTCCTGTAGTCCGAAGCGATCGAGGGGCGGGTAGGAAAAAACAAAAGGAAGCGAAACGGTAAACGGTACCGGGCAATGTGAGTAATATGTACTTTGGTGTAAGGGTAAACCTGTCTAAAAAAAAGTGTTGGACCGGAAGAAACACTTCGTGCTTTATTATTATTAGGTATAGATGAAGAAAACACATCTAGACATTTTTTAGTATATAGATTTACTCTAAAGCTAAATGGACCTACATACTAAAAGTAGTCTAGATACATTTGCTTTATAAAGCTAAAATATTTTATATTTTAAAATAGAGGGAGTAGTTGATAAGAAGCCTTTAAGAAGATTTAGATAAGATGTAATCAAAGCTGGCCGAGTGAAAGAGGGGTGACAGCCCATGGCCCAGGGCAAGAAGGCGATGGGCCAGGGGTATGGGAAAGAAGGGCGACATGCCAGGGGTCTCACAAAGCATTGACCGTCCCCAGATCTATAGATGTACTCGCTTTGTCCTAAAATATAAGGAGGGCTATTATTCTGCTGGTCTATGGTACATGATTTTGAGCACTACTATGCACCAAATTATATGAATCGGAAATATATAAATGGCATAGTTATTGGCATGGAAGTCCACAAGACAATTCGCCACTTATTCTTCCAGTGTGAATTTGCTCGTTCTATATGGTCATTCATCCAAATAGCTTCTGGTTTATCTCCTCCAAGTTCAGTAACCAATATTTTCGATAATTGGTTGCATGGAATTGTTGATAAGTACAAAATTTTATTTAGAGTGGGAGCGTTTGCCATTATATGGTCGCTATGGCTGGCTGGATAGAAATGACAAGATTTTTAATAACATTATATCTTCACCTCTGCAGGTTATTTACAGATCAACGGCTTTTCTTTGATCATGGACTATTCTCCAACGTCTGGAGTTTCGTGACTTATTTGTGGAGGGATGTACGCGATTGGAGGATACGGCGAGGGATATTTTCTCCTGACATGGATGACCGCGTGACTTAAAAGTAGTCTAGATACATTTGCTTTATAAAGCTAAAATATTTTATATTTTAAAATAGAGGGAGTAGTTGATAAGAAGCCTTTAAGAAGATTTAGATAAGATGTAATCAAAGCTGGCCGAGTGAAAGAGGGGTGACAACCCATGGCCTGGGCAAGGAGATGGGCCAGGGTCCGGGAAAGAAGGGCGACATGCCAGGGGTCTCACAGAGCATTGACCGTCCCCAGATCTATAGATGTACTCGCTTTGTCCTAAAATATAAGGAGGGCTATTATTCTGCTGGTCTATGGTACATGATTTTGAGCACTACTATGCACCAAATTATATGAATCGGAAATATATAAATGGCATAGTTATTGGCATGGAAGTCCACAAGACAATTCGCCACTTATTCTTCCAGTGTGAATTTGCTCGTTCTATATGGTCATTCATCCAAATAGCTTCTGGTTTATCTCCTCCAAGTTCAGTAACCAATATTTTCGATAATTGGTTGCATGGAATTGTTGATAAGTACAAAATTTTATTTAGAGTGGGAGCGTTTGCCATTATATGGTCGCTATGGCTGGCTGGATAGAAATGACAAGATTTTTAATAACATTATATCTTCACCTCTGCAGGTTATTTACAGATCAACGGCTTTTCTTTGATCATGGACTATTCTCCAACGTCTGGAGTTTCGTGACTTATTTGTGGAGGGATGTACGCGATTGGAGGATACAGCGAGGGATATTTTCTCCCGACATGGATGACCGCGTGACTTAAAAGTAGTCTAGATACATTTGCTTTATAAAGCTAAAATATTTTATATTTTAAAATAGAGGGAGTAGTTGATAAGAAGCCTTTAAGAAGATTTAGATAAGATGTAATCAAAGCTGGCCGAGTGAAAGAGGGTGACAACCCATGGCCCAGGCAAGGAGGCGATGGGCCGGGTCCTGGAAAGAAGGGCGACATGCCGGGGTCTCACTGAGCATTGACCGTCCCCAGATCTATAGATGTACTCGCTTTGTCCTAAAATATAAGGAGGGCTATTATTCTGCTGGTCTATGGTACATGATTTTGAGCACTACTATGCACCAAATTATATGAATCGGAAATATATAAATGGCATAGTTATTGGCATGGAAGTCCACAAGACAATTCGCCACTTATTCTTCCAGTGTGAATTTGCTCGTTCTATATGGTCATTCATCCAAATAGCTTCGGTTTATCTCCTCCAAGTTCAGTAACCAATATTTTCGATAATTGGTTGCATGGAATTGTTGATAAGTACAAAATTTTATTTAGAGTGGGAGCGTTTGCCATTATATGGTCGCTATGGCTGGCTGGATAGAAATGACAAGATTTTTAATAACATTATATCTTCACCTCTGCAGGTTATTTACAGATCAACGGCTTTTCTTTGATCATGGACTATTCTCCAACGTCTGGAGTTTCGTGACTTATTTGTGGAGGGATGTACGCGATTGGAGGATACGGCGAGGGATATTTTCTCCCGACATGGATGACCGCGTGACTTAAAAGTAGTCTAGATACATTTGCTTTATAAAGCTAAAATATTTTATATTTTAAAATAGAGGGAGTAGTTGATAAGAAGCCTTTAAGAAGATTTAGATAAGATGTAATCAAAGCTGGCCGAGTGAAAGAGGGGTGACAACCCATGGCCCAGGGCAAGGAGGCGATGGGCCAGGGGTCTGGGAAAGAAGGGCGACATGCCAGGGGTCTCACAGAGCATTGACCGTCCCCAGATCTATAGATGTACTCGCTTTGTCCTAAAATATAAGGAGGGCTATTATTCTGCTGGTCTATGGTACATGATTTTGAGCACTACTATGCACCAAATTATATGAATCGGAAATATATAAATGGCATAGTTATAGGCATGGAAGTCCACAAGACAATTCGCCACTTATTCTTCCAGTGTGAATTTGCTCGTTTTATATGGTCATTCATCCAAATAGCTTCTGGTTTATCTCCTCCAAGTTCAGTAACCAATATTTTCAGTAATTGGTTGCATGAAATTGTTGATAAGTACAAAATTATATTTAGAGTGAGAGCGCTTGCCATTATATGGTCGCTATGGCTGGCCGAGTAGAAATGACAAGATTTTTAATAACATTATATCTTCACCTCTGCAGGTTATTTACAGAGCAACGGCTTTTTTTTGATCATGGACTATTCTCCAATGTCTGGAGTTTCGTGACTTATTTGTGGAGGGATGTACGCGATTGGAGGATATGGCGAGGGATGTTTTCTCCCGACATGGATGGCCGCGTGACTTGAGGATTGATCTGCCTTAGATTATAGACTTTTTTCATTAGCCGCTTTATGTAATGCATGCCTACTCTTTTTCCTCTAGCTCTGTCGTTTGTGTGGCCGTGTGCATCCTAGTTATACAGAGGCCGGGTGTAAACATTACACGTTTTCATTAATATATGCACCCATTTCAAAAATATAGATGGCATAGTTGGATCCGTCTTGTAAAATTCTTTCATTTCATATGTTTTTATACTAATTTATGGACATATTATAAGTATAAATCATTGTTCAAGTTAAAAGTAGTTGACCAGCGAATATGAAGGACGCCTTAATGTGAAAGTAAAATCTAAGCGGAAACCACAACCAGAGCCTCCAACGGTCTATTAAGCGCATTGGAATGAGAGAAAAATGGCAGGAGAGAGGAGTCCATATCACGCGGGTGATACTAAGTTGGGCTAGCCAACTACTCCCTTCGTTTTAAAATATAAGATGTTTTAGTTTTATGAAGCAAATGTATATAGACTTATTTTAGTATGTAGATTCACTCCAAATATAAATAAATCTACATATTAAAAGAAGTCTAGATACATTTTCTTTACAAACTTAAAACATCTTATATTTAGAAATGAAGGGAGTAGTACTCATCTTGTTTGTGGCATACTTGTGCACATATATCTTCATATATTTACATTTTCCTAATAGATTTTAATTATTTCTTCTCTATTTTATATCTAAGAAACCGGCAAGCGGACCGGACAAACAGGCGATCCAATCGGTGAACGGCAACTGAGGCCCTTGCCGGTTCGATGACCGGTCCAATTTTTTAAAGTAGGGTCCCTACTCATGGATAAACCGCGTGGGGTTGTCAGAAATAATTGTACTTCTAGACTTTATCATAAGTTAAAGTTAGTATAAAATTTGAACATCTTTATTGGAAAATATAACAACATTTATCACACTATACTAGTAATACTAGTAGATCCTTTTTAAAATGTAGTTTCATAATATGTGGATTTGATGTCATATATATTGCTAGATTTGTTTATAAAGTTAGTCAAACTTTAAAAGTTTGACTTGTACCAAAGACAGAAGTGCACTTATTTGTAGGCGGAGGAAGTGTGTGGGTGCTATGCCACAAATTGACAAGTAGTACATGGATTACAGTCCTGACTTGCTTAACAACAATATACCGAACGATTCGGGTATGTTAGAGTACTAATTATCTCTAACAGGCAGAAGTTGTGGAGATGCTTGCGTTGGATGACGTCGAACATGACGACTGAATGTAGGAGTCGAAACCATCGTTGTGCATCATTGCAAGCGTGCGGAAACTCAGATCGGTGGACCTGAGCTCCGGCAGTGGCACCTGATTGCTTAGGTAGTGCATCACTTGCCGCATGGTGGGTCTGGCGTTGATAAGCGGATGCGAGCAGGACAGACCTAACTGAAGCACCAGTCGTGCCTCGCGGACGTTGCAGTCATCACCTCGGAGCTTCACGTCCACTGCATCGGCGAGCGATTCTCGGTGCCAGTGCTCCAGCACCCAGTCGACCAGCATGACTTGGTTGCCATGCCCGTCTTGGAATATGGGCCTTCGCCCGCAGGTCACCTCGAGGAGGAAAGTCCCAAAGGCGAACACGTCGGTGAGAGGGTTCGCCTTGCTCGTGCGCCCCAGCTCCGGAGCTAGGTAGCCTATGGTGCCAACCACACGCGTGCTCTGCGGGTCATCGCCATGGTCGTACAGCCTTGCTAGGCCAAAGTCGCCCAGCCGTCCATTCATCTTGTCGTCGAGGAGCACGTTGCTGGCCTTGATGTCGCGGTGGATCACCACTTTCTCCCACTCCTCATGGAGGTAGAGCAAGCCTGATGCGATCCCTTTGATGATCTGAAACCTCTGAGCCCAGTTCAGAGCTGCTTGTTTGCTGCCAGCTTGATGTTGATGGCCGCCTGTGCCGTACAAGTGCTTGTCAAGGCTCCCGTTCGGCATGTACTCGTACACCAAGAGGAGCTCGCCCTTCCGGCGGCGGCAATAGCCGAGCAACCGCACGAGGTTGGGATGTTGCAGGCGTCCTAGGCTCACAACCTCTGCGATGAATTCCTTCACTCCCTGATTCGAGTCATGCGACACCCTCTTCACCGCGATGTCCATAGTACTAGCACAATCTGCTGGAAGAACACCTCTGTACACTCGCCCGAACCCTCCCACGCCGAGCAGGTGCTTGCTCTTAAATCCTTGGGTGGCGCTGTGTAGATCCTTGTAAGGAAATCTGTGTGGCCCGAACTCCATCTCCCAATCCTCCCGTGCTTCTTCCGTGTACCTCCGTCGCCTTCGCACGAGGAGAAGCACGGCGGTGCCCAGAGCGAGCACGACTGCTGCGGATGCTATTGGGAGGACGATCTCTAGGACGACCTTGGACCGAGCCTCAGCTGGGGTCACACGCGGCAGCTTCGGCAGCTTGGAGATGTCGATGGCCGGAGCGGTGCTGCTGCCCATGCCAAAGCTCCAGCCAAGCACGTAGTGCCTCGAGTCGAATGAGCCCGTCGCCGATGAGAACCCGACGTATGCCGTGCTCGTGATCACCGAGGATAGGTCGTAGGTCGCCGAGACCAGCGCCTCGGCGGGTTTGGCCACGCCGAGCGGAGCCAAGGTCACGTTGATCCGACTATTCCCCGCGTCGTAGTCGACCCACGCTTGCATCGCCTCGTGGCTTATCAGTGTCAGGTTCTCGAAGCCTCCTTTCTCGCCGCCCAGGTAGTAGCCGGCGTTGCTGGATTCAAGGGAGATAAGGCCGTTGATGTCGACGCCCACATGGTTGTCGTTGATGTCGCGGAATTCGTCCTGCTGCAAGGTGTCCAGCTCCACGGCGAAGATGTGGTTGCTCTCGTCGCCGTTGTTCTGGACGTTGACTAGGCCCAGGTACTGGCTTGCCAGCGCGGCCGAGAAGTCCGTGGTGGGGGCAACCACGAAGACGATGCCGTGCGCGCTCATGTCGGGGTAGGCAGAGAGGATGCCGAACACGAATGACGCGGAGAAGGACCGCACCGTGCCGTTGGGGGACTCGCGAAAGCGGAGCGGGGTCGGGTGGAAGGCATGGCCTTTGAGCTGAAGCGAGCCGTTGGTTAGCTCCAGGAGGCCGCTCGGCGTGACCGTGGCCGCGCCGTCGAGAGCGAGGCCGGCGCTAGCGAAGCTGGAGTACACGAACTGGTCGTCGGTGCTGGCCGACACGTGCTCAGGTGCTCCCACGGCTCCGAGTAGGAGGAAGCAGATGAGCTTCATAAACATGGCTGTACGTTTCCAAACTCGGGTCGTCGCGTGGTCGCGGCTGAACTGCAGGGGGTTTATAGGCTTGTAGCGGCCGGCGAACGGAGTACTATCGTAGTTTCGGACCATAAGGCTCGGCAGGGACGACTTGTATGCGATCTGACTTCATATGCGATCATAATCCACCAACGTGGACCAGTACTATATTAGTATATGGGAAAGAAATGGTGGAGAAGTCATTATTATTACCACATAAGTTGACGTCGACAGACTGTCTTCAACGTTAGAGCATCTCCACTCGCCTATCCAGGAGGTCGATCCGGACGTCGAATTTCAGTCCGGACGCCGAAAATCGGCCCAGTCGCGTACCCAAGTACTTGTTTTCGGCCGGATTTCACTCATTTTTGGTCCGGGCTATCCGGGCCGAACCCAGGTTTTCGGATACGCCCTGGGGGCGCCGGACTCAGCGATATTGGCGAAAAAAAACAAAGCGGCGCGTGGACCCGCCGTGTCAGTGACGGAAGTCGAGTCGTCGTCATCCTCGGAACCACGCGGCGACCGACGGGCAATAACTGCCCGTCGCGTCGGCCACGCGTCGCCGAATTACGGCGCCACCGTCGCCGCCTCGGCTCCCGCGACGGACCAGCGGTCACTAAGTTCCCGCCGTTTCCACTTTTCCCGCCCTCGCCGCCAGCCTCGGCCTTTATAAGCCGTACCCATCGCCGGAGATCTTCACACTCGCTCACATCTCCCCCGACCCACAAGCCCAACTCCGGCGAGCTCTCCCCTTCCCTCTTCTCTCACCATGGGCGAACGCTACCCCGGCGATGGCGCTGCAGCCAACGGCTTCGGCCGGCGCACCCTCCAAACTTGGGAGGCGCGCATGCTGTACGAGGCGGGGTACATGGCGCCGCCGGACACGCGGATGCCTCCGGGCTGGACGCTAAGCGTCGGCGGCATCCCAATCCCGTCGGGGCCGACACCGGAGGAGCTGACGTACGATGTACAGGAGTACATCGCCGGCGTGGACAACCCGGCCAAAGCGGTGAGCGCCGACGACGACATCGCCTACTGGGCGCACTTCTTCGAGAAGCGGCGCCAACAGGAGCTCGCCCGCCACGAGAGGCCGTCGAACGAGTCCCCGCCGGCGCGCAAAAACTCGGCGGGGCGCCGGCGTTGGTGGAGCGCACCAGGGCGTACGCTCGCCGCCGTGCTGGACCACATCAACCGCGGGAACACTCCGCGGCTTGGCTTCCCGCGCAACCCGACGTCGGTAGCCAGGACGGGTCGGCGTGCTCCGGCAAACTGGGCGCCGAGGAGGATGGCGAGCATGAGCTCGTCCTCCTCCGCTTCGGCGTCCCACTCTTCCAGCAGCGCGCCGCTTCGCACGCCGACAACCGTGAAGCGCGAGGCTGTCTCGTCGGCGCGCTCACCGCCGCGCACACGCGCGCGGCGTATAGTCATCAACGAGCCGTCTGCGCCCATGCCGCCAAGAGGCCACCTGCGCCTACGCCGCCCCAAGACAGAAGGCTCGACGCCGGCCGAGGACACCGCCTTGAAGATGGCACTGGAGCAGTCGCTCCGCGAAGCGCCGCCGCTTACGCCGACGCTGCCGCTGACGCCGACGATGCCGCTGGTCGAGCCCTCCTCGCCAGACATCCTCGAATGGTCCAGGAGGGACTGGTAGAAGGCGGAGCATCTGCGTATCCTCGGCCTGCAGCAGGCCGAGGAGCAGGCCGCACGGCGTAGGGCGCTGTCTGGGCGTGAGCTCGCCTACCAAGGCGCCCCGCTCTACGTCCTGGATGACGACGAGGACGAGGACGCAGGCCCGTCCTACCAGCCATGGAGGTACGGCGACCGCCGCTGGCAGCCCCGCCGTAACCAGCCGAGCGACGACGACCACGGCGGCGAGGATGACGGCCGAGCCGACCCCGACTACACGTCGTTCTATGACAACTTAGGCATGTAGGACGGCGAAGGCACCAGCGGCGGCCTTTTTAAGTTTATTTATGTACTAGTTTAGTTTAAATTTGATGTAATCCGCCTATATTTGCCCAACTTGGTGAAAATCGCCTAAATTTGATGAATTTTAGCCGAACTTGGGGACCCGGCCTGGGTACGCGGCTGGGATAATGGGTGTACCCAGGCCGAAAACAAGTTCGGTCCGGTCAAAAAAGGACCAAATTTCGCCCTGGGTTCGGCCAACAAGTGGAGATGCTCTTATGTTGCTTTCTTTCTGCACAATGCCCCCTCCACTTCTGTCCCTTTCTCATTCCGAAATCCTTAATTTGCCTTTTTTGCATAACGCCCTTTCTTTTGTTTTTACCTAGATTCATAATTCAGTTTCCATAGAAATGCGTCACAGGGTACTAGATTCGTACATTCGGTAGAGTTTTTCACAAGTTCCGACATTCATAAGAGAAACTTGTATTTCTTATTGAACGTTTCATATAAGAATCAGAAGTTCTTGTATTACACATTTCATCCCAAATTCTACATGATTCACATAACTTTTTGATTGTTGGCTACATTAATTCACGGATCATAGGATTGACAAGAGACGCATGCAAGATCCACACATACTTTCCAAGTTCCACCGAAGGTACAAAGTCTCGATTGTACATGAAAGGTGGGTCCACCGAAAAGAGGAGCTCCCTAGAGGCGATTGGTTGGCGATCGCGATAGTGCTAGGGTTTTCTCTCGAGGCTGGGGTTTCTCGGCGGTGGAGGTGATATCGACTGCGAGTAATCCTCGGCGTGACGGTGTGGGGCGTCTCCTGGGCTCGGTGCTGGTGCAGCGCGGAGGGTCAGGGTTTTCGGATGGCATCTCCGGGGCGATCTGGTTCAAGGGGTGGTGGTTCGTCCAGGACCCCATCTAGGTCACCGATCAAATCTGGAGAGGAGGATCTGGCTGCGGGGCTCTCTGCTTGTATGGGGGAGCTGCTGCTGACTGATAAGGAGGCTACGGGGTTGGTTGTCAAGGGAGTTAGATCGGAGCAGGTGCCGCACCCTCGGTGGGCGGTGGTGGGGAAGGTTTGTTCACCTCGGAAGTTGATCATCGGGGACTTAGAAAGAGCGATCCAGCGAGCGTGGGGGCTTCATCGGCCTGCACAATTCAGAGATATTGGCGACAACCGATTTGTGGTAAGATTCTAGTTAGAGGGGGACTGGAAGCATGCGTTGAGGAGTGGACCTTGGCAGTTTGACTTTAATGTTGTGCTGATCAAGGATTATGATGGGTCTATACGTCCATCAGATATGGTTTTTGACTCGCTGGAACTGTGGGTGAGAGTCTTGGATCTCCCAATGGATATGATGAACAGAGCGTATGGGGAGCTGATTGGAGGCTGGCTAGGACGGTTTATTTCTGTTGATGTTGATGAGGATGGGATGGCATGGGGCAAAGAACTTCGTATAAGAGTTGTTGTTCGGGTTGATCAACCTCTCATGCATGGAGTTTCTCTGAAGGAGGATGATTCTGTGGTTGAGGGGAAGTGGTTTGACATAAAATATGAGCGTGTGCCGCACTTTTGCTTCGAGTGTGGGCGCTTAGTGCACTCAGGTCAAGGGTGTGATATGGAGAAGGCTGGGGTTAAGCAGTGGGGAGAATGGCTACATGCTTCACCAAGGAAAAGCCATAAAACCCCGCCGACTGCGCGTCCTTCAGTGTCTGCACGCAGCTACTGTAGCCAGTCGGTTGGAGCGGAGCAGAGATATGGGGGGGAGTGGTGATCAGGGATTTACCTCCACGTAGGAACCTGTCCTTTAATCATACCGAGTCAAGCTCGTCTCGCACTAGCAGGACATCGGACTTGAGGAAGGAGGGGAGTGTTGTCGAGCCCAGTTAAGAACCACGGGGTTCGGGTGCAGGAGGGGGGCTCTGGTTATGACCCGATGGAAGTGGGCAACAGGAAAGGCAGGACTGGTACATTTGTGCGTAAGCCTAGGAAGCAGGCGGGAGATAGCATGGCGGGGTCTCGCTTACCTCTGAACCCGAGCAAAAAGAGAGACACCAAACAGGTGTGGCTGCCAGTCCGAGTTCAAGTGCTCGAGGAGGAAAACCCAGAGATGGCGGGGAAGCGACAACGCACCTCATCCGTGTTTGACAGAATTGTTGATCCTGCGGTTGATTCGGAGTCAGTGTTTTAACAGAATCGGCGACCCATCGGCGGACCCTGCGAGGCGGGGCTGCCGGGGACAATGAATATCCTAAGCCTTAACTGCCGTGGTTTGGGGTTGGACCCGGCAGTAGGCGAATCCGTGACCTGATAAGGTCATACAACCCAAGAGTAGTCTTTCTACGTGAAACGAAGAAAAAAGCTAAAGCCATGGATAAAATCAAATGGAGCTTAGGATACAAGAATGGAGTGGTCGTGGACTGTGTGGGGCGAAGTGGAGGGCTAGCGCTGTGGTGGAGAGATGATGTAGATGTGTATGTCCGGCCGTGGTGCCAATATTACACTGATGCCAAGGTCTGCTATGAAGGGAAGGTTTGGAGGTTTTGCGGTTTCTACGGAGAACCAAGGACGGATCAGAGGCAGAAATCCTGGGAGATGATTCGTTTCTTGAGAGCGCAAGACGACCTGCCGTGGCTCTACACCGGGGAATTTAATGAGACGCTCAGCAGGGATGAACAGAGAGGAGGCAATTTGAGGAGTGAATCACAGATTGCTGCGTTTAGGGAGTGTTTGTCAGATTGTGGCCTAAATGACATGGGGTTCAAGGGTTATCCGTACACCTGGAGCAACAAGAGGGAGGGAGATGACAATATCCAGGTGAGGTTGGACAGAGGGACGGCGACGATGTCGTTCCTGGAAATGTTCCCGGGAGACTACGCCGAACATATTCCAACTGAGGAGTCTGATCATGCAGCTCTTCTTATCAGAGTCTGTGATGGCGGCCCCCAACAGTTAAACAAGAAGTCGCGAGGATTTATGTCACATCCCAAAATTTTCCAAATTTTGAAATGTGAAAAATAAATAAACAATTGTTGATTTTAGGGTGAGAAGAAACTTTTTTATTCCAATTGGAAACATAAAAACCAATTTTGATCAAATAAAATCCTAAAAGGATTTAAAAAGATAAACAATTAATAAATAAAGTTAAAATAGTTGGAATCACTATTTTTGGATCTTTAAATAAAAAGATTTGGTTTTCAAAAGAAAAGGTATAATTATAAATAAGGATTATTTTATAGAGCCAAATTAAATCTTGGCCAAGCTTTTGAAATAAAATATTTCTATTTGATAAAAAGAGTAAAGGTTTATTTAAATAAAATAATGAGGATTTATTAATATCCAATTTTATTTAAGTAAAGGTTTTTCCATTTTAAATGAACACTAAAACTTGTTATTTTATTTTAAATAAGTTTTCCAAGTGTTTTATTTATTCAAATAAAACCTACTAAAATGATTTTGGTATTATTTAGATTTCAAATGGAGTTTTTAATAAAATCCTATTTGAATTAATAACTAAGGTCTATTTATTTAATTAATAAATAGATTCTAAAAAGAATAAAAATTATTTTGTTTTGGACTTTGATTTGTGTAGTTAAACAGAATTAAAACCTACACAAAGTTTGGCAAAGGTTTGAATTCATTTGGGTGTTTGAATTGTTTGAATAAAATAGAAATTCAAATTAGAAAAAGAAAAGGCTTCAGTATAAAAAAATGAAACAAACACGACCCAACCCAACAAGCCCGGCAAGGCCCAGTCGCAGCCCAACTCTCCCCCCTCGGCGAAACGTTTTCACGCGCGAACACACCCGCAGAGACGCTAAGCAATGGACCCAACGCTCTCTCTCTCTCCCTCACTGCCAGATGGACCCCACTGCCACGCAGTCGTCTTCAATCTCGCGACCACGTCGCCCGGCCGTTGCTGCCGAGTTATTGCCGGCGTCAATACGCGTAATTGGCTGACTAAAACCTCGTTGTGATCACGCACACATAAGCGCTCCTCTCTCCTCTCTCTTTCCCCCCAAACAGCGCCTCCCCTCTGCCACCAGGCTGCAGGAATTCTGAGCTCGAAACTCTCTGCTCCGGCGAGCGTCTCCGAGCAATTCCGGCGCCGTCCAGACGTCCCTCGACTCCCTCTGCACGTAGGCATATTCCCCATCGCCAGGCGCACCTGCCCATAGCCCCAGCTCACTCCCGCGTGCCCCGTAGCGTCGGCTTCGTCCTCACCTGAGCACCGCCAAGGCGTCGACTCGCCCACGAAGTTCCCAGTAAGCCTCGACCGCCCATCGCCTCTTGATGCTCCCATCACCCCAGATCGACGCGTCTAATCTGCCCCTATCTTGCCTTAGGCGACCTGAGGCTCACCTCCGACAGCAAACAGAGCCTCCCGTCGTCAGGAGCTACTCCGGCGAGCAATCGTCGCCGTTCCTGAGCACCCCTTGCCAAGACGACCACACATTGAGCTTTAGCCTCTCCCTGCGATCACGGTGAGCACCTCTGTTACCTCCCTTCCTTCCTGCTTCGCCAGAACCACTGCAAGCAGAGCCGCGCCACCGTTCGCCGCCGCGCAGCGCCGCCAGTGGATGGTCAAACCCCTGTGAACCGTCAGATCGTCATCCAGTGACTTAGATAGAATAACTTATCGAAAGGGTATGGTGCAATCTGAACCGTATGATACACTTTAGATCTAACAGCTCACAGAGACTGATCCGCACGACGCGGTACCGGCCAATTAGATTGCGCCACGTGGACAGGGTTTTGTTTAAAAACAGAATTAGAATCTGTTTGAATTGCAAACTTGTAAAATTCATAACTTTAAATCTACACGTCCAAATTTTGCAAATTTTATATCAATAGAATAAGTAGAACAAGTACTTTGCAACCATGCATTTTGTTTAATGATTTGCTTCTGTAAAATTGGTTGAAATTGCAGAAACATGTGTAGGCTTATTATGAATATAAAAATTGTTCTAGATATAATTTTAATGTGAATTCTTTGCAAATGGATTGTTGTGAACCTACTGACCCTAGGAACCAACTCAAGGATTTAAAAATGTATTTTGTGAAGTTTCGGAATAAATATTTGAATTATCACATTTCTAGTCAAATAAAAATATTGATTTTGTTTTAGAAATGATTTTTGAGTAAAACCTTTGGGAAATGATTTGATTCGAACCTTCTGACCCTAAACACCAAGTTTTGAGAATTAAAATATATTTGGTGAACTCTTTAAAGAATATTGCTTTGCTAAAAGCATTTTCAACCACATAAAATATGGCTTTGATTTAGAAATGGTTTATAGATAAAACCTTTTGCAAATGGTTTTACCACTTTAGTAAATGACCACTTTGAACCTTATAATGTTTAGAGCCTAGTAGAAACCACTTTTTGCAAGTAAAACTATCTTTTGCATGCTTGCATGCATGAACTTGCTTCTATTATTTTATGTGTGATAAATTGGTTGGAATGCTAGTTGAATTTGTGTTTGCTTGATTGTATTGTAGTGGAATTATAAGAGTGTGATATTTGCAAGATCAAGAAGTGAACCAACATTCTCTACTAAAAAGGCAAGTGACACTATCATTCATGTCCTACTATTTTCATTACACTTAGTGGATTTTGTAACATGCATGGAAAGAACTACTATATTTTATGCTATGCTAAATCCTAATAGGATACCCTTATATATTCCTTAGTGGAAACATTGTAGTTGTAGTATGCTTAGCCCAGCTATATATTTGGGATGGGATATATGTTATGTTTATATGAAGAGTTGAAAAGTTATATGTTTTATATAATAAAACAAGTACTCAATGAACCACCTGGGTGGACAAGGATACTCAAGATTTGGACAAGGTGGCAACAAAAGGAACCATGTTTATATGGCTATCTCTTTTTGTATGTGCACTAGAAGAAAACCACCTAGGGACTTAGAGATTGAACATGTTTCAGACAAATGGTGGCTTCCGTATACCACATGCTAAATGGGCTCTGGCTTAGTCAACTACATAGTGGAAGACCCATGCATTGGCATCTTCAGGTTAACTAGAATAACTTGAAACCCTACATTGGTGCCTGGATGACAAGCTAGCATTGTGTATTGGGAGGACTTCTATGGAAAGACTTTGTCACATTCTCAATCTGCCAGTACTCCATCTTGGTGAGTACTTATCCAGCAGCCACTGGTGACATCAAGATGAGATTGTGTCTTGTGGGTAAAGTGTACAACTTCTGCAGAAGATCAAAAATTCTAAGTACTTAGCCATGTCCCCGGTTATGGACAATACTGAGCAACTAAGGCCTGAAGCTATGGAAGATCTCGACATTCCAATTTCTCAAAGTAAAACTTGATGGTGACAACAAGGGATTTGAAGCACTTGGAGTTTTCCAAGAAGTTCAGATAGATTTGACAAAAGATCAAAACTATTTTGAAAAGATAGGATAAAACTATATTGCTTTCCGCAAAAGAGCCTAAACCCTACTTAGCCAAATATGCATGTAATGATAGGATCCACATATTTCTACATAGTAGTGAAACTTGCCAATACAATTCAAATGTATTGACCCTTGTGGATGCAACCTATTATGTTGCAGGTTTTTTTGATGTTAAGTGTGTTGATTAGGATTACAAGTCTACAACCAACATGATTGTCTGTGGCACTTTGAAGACGAAGAACCCCATGCTATTGTTATATTTTGCTGCAATGTAATGTGATAGCCAAATGAGCTATGTAAGATGTAATGAATTATTTTATTCCTGGTTATAAAGTTGTATTATGACCTTTGTTTCTTGATATTACATCTTAACTGTGGATGCTAGCTATTGATCTAGGGACTATCATTGTAAACACAGGGATCTCTACCTTATTAAAGGTTGAGAACCTTACAAATGGTATCAGAGCACTGTGTTGCCTGTAGGATTGTAACCCTAGGATTGGACAAAACCCGTTAGAAAAATAGGAGTTGTATTTGTTCCAAAACTTATTTACAAACAATATTGTAAACTCTTTCCTCAACCACTTTGGTTTTGATTCTACATCTCTTCTTTTCAACTTGATGGACAAAGCCTACCCCATGGCCAAAGACTTCACCATGTGCAAAAGATTTCATCAACTCTAATGACTTCAACATCTTCAAGTGATTCCAAGTTTAGTTTCACCAAGGACTTCAACTTAGACATCACTAAGGACTACAAGTGAGAACCAAGAGACATTAGATTGCCTACCAAAGACATTGATATCATGTTAGTGTATGGATCATATTGACCTATGAGGTATGACTATACTAAGTTAATTATTTTAAGAAAACTTGTTGTTTCCTTCAACTCATGAGTTAAGCTCATAAGTTGTTAGTTGCTTGTTGATTGTTTGATTGATTGATTGAACTTGGTTGTTTTGAGTTGTGTGTTAGAACTTCTTTAAAACCTATCCATCATTACTCATCCCTATCAAACCAACAGATGCCTCCCCGTCGTGCCAACCCCAACCAAAACAACAACAACATCACCCCTGAGATGCAACAGATGTTGGCAACTTAGACACAGTTGATGCAGGAGATGACCACATACATACAGAATCAGAACAACAACAACAACAACAACAACAACAACAACAACAACAACAACAACAACAACAACAACAACAACAACAACAACAACAACAACAACAACAACAAAAACAACAAAAACAACAACAACAACAACAACAACAACAACAAAAACAACAACAACAACAACAACAACAACAACAACAACAACAACAACAACAACAAAACAACAACAACAACAACAACAACAACAACAACAACAACAACAACAACAATAATCGAATAATCCTCCAAGACTTGACATGCTCACCAAGTTTCAAACTTAGGCCTGCAAGGTTCTCGGAACAACCGATCCAATGGAAGCCAATGACTGGTTACGTTCGGTGAATAAGGACTTAGTGATTTGTTGCACCGATGAAGAAAAAGTAAGGTTTGCAGCATTTCTGCTTGAAGGACCAGCAGCAACATGGTGGGACAACTTTCAGATCACCACTCCCCTTGAAGATGTAACTTGGGCTATTTTTGAGGATGGATTCAGAACAACTCACATCTCACCTGGAGTGATGTACTTGAAGAAAAAGGAATTTCACAATCTAAAACAGCGTCACCTCAGTGTGGCTGAGTATATTGAAGAATTCAACAATCTGGCACACTATGCACCGGATGAAGTTGATACAGATGCTAAAAAAGAAAAATTTCTTGAAGGACTTAAAGATGAGTTGAACCTGCATCTAGCTGTTGCCTATTTCACAACTTATCAATCACTCTGTGACAAAGACACTCTATTGGAAAACAAGATGAATCAAGTTGAGAACAGAAAGAGGAAGCATAAACTCAAGAATCACTTAGGATCATCAAAGAAGAAGCATTCATTCAAAAAGAGCAATGAAGATTCTGAACCACATCAGTATCACCACAACAACAATGGAAGTGATAATAATGGAAATGATACTGACAATGGAGATGACCTTGGTCAGAACCAACATGACACTTTCAAGAAGAAAGATATTAGCTAGTTGCAGTGCTATAATTGTAAGGAGCTTGGACACTATGCATCAGACTGTCCTGTGAAGAAGAAGAAAAAGGATGCTAGAAGAGCCAATGGAATGACTCCAATGTGACCCAGAAAGGACATGTGAACCACATTGGCATGGATGGAAACTTTGAAGAGATAGAAGAAGTGGATGTCAGAAACTAGTTAACTCAGTTGAGTCAAATAAGGATTCCTTGTCTGGATATTAAGTGTTGAACCCGTAGTCAAGTGAACCATCAATGTAACCCTGTGAGACTTTATTTTTAAGGGTGGTAGTATCCTAGTTGTCTTCAAGACAACTTGTAACCCTATCCTTCCCAAATATCGGGACGAGATTTATTTTAAGGGTGGTAGCCTGTCATATCCCAAAATTTTGCAAATTTTGAAATGTGAAAAATAAATAAACAAATAAACAATTGTTGATTTTTAGGGTGAGAAGAAACTTTTTGATTCCAATTGGAAACATCAAAACCTATTTTGATCAAATAAAATCCTAAAAGGATTTCAAAAGATAAACAATTAATAAATAAAGTTAAAATAGTTGGAATCACTATTTTGGATCTTTAAATAAAAAGATTTGGTTTTCAAAAGAAAAGGTAGAATTATAAATAAGGATTATTTTATAGAGCCAAATTAAATCTTGGCCAAGCTTTTGAAATAAAATATTTCTATTTGATAAAAAGAGTAAAGGTTTATTTAAATAAAATAATGAGGATTTATTAATATCCAATTTTATTTAAGTAAAGGTTTTTCCATTTTAAATGAACACTAAAACTTGTTTTTTTATTTTAAATAAGTTTTCCAAGTGTTTTATTTATTCAAATAAAACCTACTAAAATGATTTTGGTATTATTTAGATTTCAAATGGAGTTTTTAATAAATAAAATCCTATTTGAATTAATAACTAAGGTCTATTTATTTAATTAATAAATAGATTCTAAAAAGAATAAAAATTATTTTGTTTTGGACTTTGATTTGTGTAGTTAAACAGAATTAAAACCTACACAAAGTTTGGCAAAGGTTTGAATTCATTTGGGTGTTTGAATTGTTTGAATAAAATAGAAATTCAAATTAGAAAAAGAAAAGGCTTCAGTATAAAAAAATGAAACAAACACGACCCAACCCAACAAGCCCAGCAAGGCCCAGTCGCAGCCCAACTCTCCCCCCTCAGCGAAACGTTTTCTACGCGCGAACACACCCACAGAGACGCTGAGCAGTGGACCCAACGCCCTCTCTCTCCCTCACTGCCAGATGGACCCCACTGCCACGCAGTCGTCTTCAATCTCGCGACCACGTCGCCCTGCCGTTGCTGCCGAGTTATTGCCGGCGTCAATACGTGTAATTGGCTGAGTAAAACCTCGCTGTGATCACGCACACATAAGTGCCCCTCTCTCCTCTCTCTTTCCCCCCCCAAACAGCGCCTCCCCTCTTCCACCAGGCTGCAGGAATTCTGAGCTCAAAACTCTCTGCTCCGGCGAGCGTCTCCGAGCAATTCCGGCGTCGTCCAGCCGCCCCTCGACTCCCTCTGCACGCAGGCATATTCCCCATCGCCAGGCGCACCTGCCCATAGCCCCAGCTCACTCCCGCGTGCCCCGTAGCGTCGGCTTCGTCCTCACCTGAGCACCGCCGCGTCTGACTCGTCTCCGACGAAGTTCCCTGGTAAGCCTCGACCGCCCCATCGCCTCCTGTTGATGCTCCCATCACCCCCAGATCAGTACGCGTCTAACTGTGCCCCTATCTTGCCTTAGGGCGACCTGCAGGCTCACCTCCGACAGCAAACAGAGCCGCCCGTCGTCAGGAGCTACTCCGGCGAGCAATCGTCGCCGTTCCTGAGCGCCCCTTGCCAAGACGACCACACGTGGATGGTCAAACCCCTGTGAACCGCCAGATCGTCATCCAGTGGCTTAGATAGAATAACTTATCGAAAGGGTATGGTGCAATCTGAACCGTACGATACACTTTAGATCTAACAGCTCACAGAGGCTGATCTGCACGACGCGGTACCGGCCAATTAGATTGCGCCACGTGGACAGGGTTTTGTTTAAAACCAGAATTAGAATCTGTTTGAATTGCAAACTTGTAAAATTCATAACTTTAAATCTACACGTCCAAATTTTGCAAATTTTATATCAATAGAATCAGTAGAACAAGTACTTTGCAACCATGCATTTTTTTAATGATTTGCTTCTGTAAAATTTGTTGAAATTGCAGAAACATGTGTAGGCTTATTATGAATATAAAAATTGTTCTAGATATAATTTTAATGTGAATTCTTTGCAAAATGGATTGTTGTGAACCTACTGAACCTAGGAACCAACTCAAGGATTTAAAAATGTATTTTGTGAAGTTTAGGAATAAATATTTGAATTAGCACATTTCTAGTCAAATAAAAATATTGATTTTGTTTTAGAAATGATTTTTGAGTAAAACCTTTGGGAAATGATTTGATTCAAACCTTCTGACCCTAAACACCAAGTTTTGAGAATTAAAGAATATTGCTTTGCTAAAAGCATTTTCAACCACATAAAATATGGATTTGATTTAGAAATGGTTTATAGATAAAACCTTTTGCAAATGGTTTTACCACTTTAGTAAATGACCACTTTGAACCTTATAATGTTTAGAGCCTAGTAGAAACCACTTTTGCAAGTAAAACTATCTTTTGCATGATTGCATGCATGACCTTGCTTATATTATTTTATGTGTGATAAATTGGTTGAATGCTAGTTGAATTTGTGTTTGCTTGATTGTATTGTAGTGGAATTAGAAGAGTGTGATATTTGCAAGATCAAGAAGTGAACCAACATTCTCTTCTAAAAAGGCAAGTGACACTATCATTCATGTCCTACTATTTTCATTACACTTAGTGAATTTTGTAACATGCATGGAAAGGACTACTATATTTTATGTTATGCTAAATCCTAATAGGATACCCTTATATATTCCTTAGTGGAAACATTGTAGTTGTAGTATGCTTAGCCCAGCTATATATTTGGGATGGGATACATGTTATGTATATATGAAGAGTTGAAAAGTTATATGTTTTATATAATAAAACAAGTACTCAATAAACCACCTGGGTGGACAAGGATACTCAAGATTTGGACAATGTGGCAAAAAAAGGAACCATGTTTATATGGCTATCTCTTTTTGTATGTGCACTAGAAGAAAACCATCCAGGGACTTAGAGATTGAACATGTTTCTCGTACATTGGCTTTCGTGTATAGCCACATGCTAAATGGGCTCTAGCTTAGTCAACTACATAGTGGAAGACCCATGCATTGGCATCTTCAGGTTAACTAGAATTGTGAAGGGAACTTCAAACCCTACATTGGTGCCTGGATGACAAGATAGCATTGTGTATTGGGAGGACTTCTATGGAAAGACTTTGTCACATTCTCAATCTGCTAGTACTCCATCTTGGTGAGTACTTATCCAGCGGCCACTGGTGGCATCAAGATGAGATTGTGTCTTGTGGGTAAAGTGTACAACTTCTGCAGAAGATCAAAAATTCTAAGTACTTAGCCGTGTCCCCGGTTATGGACAATACTGAGCAACTAAGGCCTGAAGCTATGGAAGATCTCGACATTCCAATTTCTCAAAGTAAAACTTGATGGTGACAACAAGGGATTTGAAGCACTTGGAGTTTTCCAAGAAGTTCAGATAGATTTGACAAAAGATCAAAACTATTTTGAAAAGATAGGATAAAACTATATTGCTTTCCGCAAAAGAGCCTAAACCCTAATTAGCCAAATATGCATGTAATGATAGGATCCACATATTTCTACATAGTAGTGAAACTTGCCAATACAATTCAAATGTATTGACCCTTGTGGCTGCAACCTATTATGTTGCAGGTTTGTTTGATGTTAGGTGTGTTGATTAGGATTACAAGTATACAACCAACATGATTGCCTGTGGCACTTTGAAGATGAAGGACCCCATGCTATTGTTATATTTTGCTGCAATGTAATGTGATAGCCAAATGAGCTATGTAAGATGTAATGAATTATTTTATTCCTGGTTATAAAGTTGTATTATGACCTTTGTTTCTTGATATTACATCTTAACTGTGGATGCTAGCTATTGATCCAGGGACTAGCATTGTAAACAGAGGGATCTCTACCTTATTAAAGGTTGGGAAATCAAACGTCTTAGGGGGAAGCTCGAGGCTGCTCGAGTGGATGCTCTTCATACGGGGTCCTCACTGGAGGTCCGTGAGATTGAGGAACTTATGCATGCTATCTTTGAGAGGGAGGAAATTATGTATAAGCAACGCTCAAGGCAGGAATGGTTAAAGGTCGGGGACCATAATACCCGCTTTTTCCAGAACCGTGCGTCTCATAGGAGACGAAAAAATATTGTGCGTGGATTGCGTCGAGAAGATTGCACCCTTTGTACGACTAATGAGGAAATGAGGGAGAGGGCACTGGCCTTTTTCCATTCGCTATATAGCTCGGAAGGTTCTGATCATGTAGATCGAGTTCTGTCTCTAATTGAGCCTTTGGTTAATGTTGATATGAACAGCCAACTCACGGGAGTTGTCTCGGATGCGGAGATTGAGATTGCTCTGTTCCAGATGGGACCGACCAAGGCTCCTGGTTCGGATGGTCTGCCGGCCTTATTCTACCAAAGACACTGGTCTTTTCTGAAACCTCTGGTATGTGGGGCTGTGGGAGATTTTATTGATGGAAAAGAATGCCCTGCCGATTTCAATGATACAGTTCTGGTTCTGATCCCCAAAGTTAACATGACAGAGCTACTCTCGCAATTTCGACCTATCAGTCTATGTAATGTGCTTTACAAGATAGCATCCAAAGTGCTAGCAAATAGGATGAAAAAGATCCTCCCCATTCTTATTTCTGAGGAGCAAAGCGCTTTTGTTCCGAGTCGGCTAATTATAGACAATGTTCTTATTGCTTATGAGTGTGTACATGCTATCCGGAAGAGGAAGAGAAAGAGGACACTCTGTGCTGTCAAGCTAGATATGCTGAAGGCATATGATCGAGTCGAGTGGGGTTTTCTAGAGCAGATGATGTTGCGGATGGGCTTTGATCAGCGGTGGGTGAATATGTGAAGGGAATATGCCCTGAGAGGCAATAATAAAGTGTTTATTATGTGTATTCCAAGTATATTATAGATGTTTATTTTACATGCTATAATTGTATTGATACGGAAACGTTAATACATGTGTGTTTAATAAACAAACAGAAAGTTCCTAGTTATGCCTCTCTCATAAACTAGCTCGTTGATTAACAAGATGATCAAGGTTTCGATCATGGACATTGGATGTTGTTAATAACAGGATCACAACATTAGTGTAATGGTGTGATGAACATTCATCAGTATAGCATTACGATCAAAGTCATTGAGTTTATATTGCTATAACAACTTCAGTGATCCTAATCCTTATACCATGAGATCATGTCAATCACTAACAGGAAGAGTTTCTTGATAACATCAAACGTCACACCGTAATAGGTGATTATAAAGATGGATTGAACTAATAAAGTGTTATGTTGAGGCTCATGGATCGAGAGTGGAATTTGTTCATCCCGATGACGGATAGATATACTCTGGGCCCTCTCGGTGATATCACATTGATTAGCTTGCAAGCAAGTGATTTGATCACTAGAATGTTATATCACAACGAGAAAAGAGTGCATGTGAACGAGATCAAACTAGGTATGGAGATACCGATGATCGAATCTCGGACATGTAATATATCGTGAAACAAAGGGATTAAGATACTAGCGTAAAGGTTAGACGATCACAAGAAAGTCATCGTTGAATGTGTGGGAGTCGGTATGGGTCTCTAGATCCCGCTTCGATTATTGATTCGAGAGGGTCTCTATCATGTCCGCATTATTCACGAACCGTAGGGTGACACACTAGAGACACCGACATCCATTGGATCAAATGTTTCATGCCGAAAGAATGAACAAGCGCAGGAATTTATTTCACTAGATACCGAAACAGGTTTTGGGTGAAATTGCATAAAGTGGTTATGCATGTGAAATAGAATTCTAGCAGGGTTATTGTGAATGTTTGTCATTAAAGTAATTGAAAAAATTCTGAATAAAATAAAAGAGTTTTATTTAATGAGAGTTTGCATTAAATTTGGTGGAAATTTAATGGGAATTTGAGTGGACTTTTGAGTGGAGGGAATTTAAAGGGCATTTTGCGAGTGGAGTGTCCACCCACATGAATGAAGGAGGAGGGCAGCCCCATGGCGTGACCACCTTGGGGTTCCCCCCTCCTCCTATAAAAGGAGCCCCCCCTCCTCACTTGTCTCACACACCTCCTCGTGAAGGATCTCTCTCCCCCTCTAGAATTTATCCCCCATGGTCTCGGACTAGCGAGGTACATGTTCCCGGTGGCTATTCGGCAAGAAAGAGTTGTGCTTCCGCTGCATCGCTGGAGCGAGGAGGCATGTGGCATCCCGCAAAACGACTACTAGAAAATCGCGTTGTTTTTGTGCATTGCATCAGCATGACCGCATGCTCATGTCATCATGCCACATTGCATTTGAGCATCGTCATCATCTTGCATTTGCATAAAACTATTTTCGGAAAAACCTAGTTTTGTTTTCCAAATGCCCGTTTTTGTTCAACATAAACCCGGTCGGAATATTTTGTTTTGACTAAATATGTTTTGCAAACGGTGTTATCAAAACAAATAAATTTTATATTATTTTTAGTGGGGCAGTCGAACGGGCCGGATAGACCCGAACGACCGCCCCAGGATTTAAATCGGCCACCCCATTAATCCTAAAGCTACCCATTCTAACCTACCCACCCTGCCTGCCACCTCACCCGGACCAATCCCAAACCGCCACTTGGCCAGCCCTCTCCCCTCTCTCCCCTGTGGCCCACCTCACAGTCGGCCCTCCCCAGCACACCACTCCCCCAGACCGAGCCACCCCCGGCCCCACACACGCACGGCACGTTGCAGCACACAACTCCCCACTCAACCCCCTAGACACACACGCACAGCCGCACACACCCACACCCACTTGCAGGCCGACCCCACCTGCCAAGGCTCCCACCCCCGCCGCCAGCGACCAACCGACCCTGGACCCACTGGCGCCTTGGCCCCACCGCCCCCACCTTCTGCATCCTTCCAGTCGCCTCCCCCCGAGCGACCTCTTCCTCCTCCCACCTCACGCACCGCTTCTTCCACCGCCTCGCCCCTGCCACGGCGTTGCCCTCCGTCCCCGTCGCCGTATCTCCGTCTCCCTCCGCAGCCGCTCGCTTCCCCGGCCCCCTCTCCGGCGCTCACCTCACTGGCGCCCCCAACCACCGCCTCCGCGCTCTGCTCCGCCCGCCTCCGCCCGGCGGCGCGCGCCTGAGCTTCGCCCCGTCGGCGGGCTCCCCTCACTCGCGCGTCGACCCTCCTTCGTCGCTCCCGCTCGAGCTCACCGCCGGCCCCGCCACCCCTCCCCGACCATGGCGCAGCCCCCGCGTCCCCGACCCCAAGCGCCGCCGGCTCCTCCTCGCCGTTCGCCCCCGCCCCCCGCGACCTCCCTTCTCCTGCAACCGCCCGGGCCCGCCGGCGCGGTCGTCCTCCTCCTCCGCCCCTTCCTCGCCGCGGCCTTCATCCACCCGCCCCTCCTCGGGCACAACCGTCCTCGTCGCCGGCGAGGTCGGGCTCTTCTCCAGGGCGCCGCCGTGGGACCCCGTCTCCCCGTCCACCCTCTCCGGCCGTCCTCCCCTCCGCGCGTCGCCCGTCAGCCCGCTCCGCCGTCAATCGCGCTCCACATGCGTGCTCGGTTGTTGTGGAATCTTTGGCCGAGGATGTGGTCACGTCAAGTTGCAGCTCATGCAGTGCCGTGCCATGCTGGTACTAGGAAGACAGGAGCTATAGTTTGAACAAGATCGAAAAGACCCCGGCAAGTTTTACCTTTGGAGCTTTGTGTGGCTATTGGAGGACCCCGACGCCACTTCCAAGATCGCCACCGACAATGGTCGGAACCTCAAGTGCTCCTTCGGGAAGCCGGAGCCCCAAGTTCTTCCCCGAGACCCTCGAAGACCGATTCCGGCGCCCGAGACCCTGAAGACCGATCTGGAGCGCCAAGGCCTTCGCATGGAGTCGGCAAGGTCATCATGAAACACCAAGATCAACTTCGCGGGCACCGAGCGTCAAGACCTTCTCCGCAGATCGCCGAGAACACGGAACATCAAGTACTCCGACAGGGAACCCTGAAGACCCCGTTGTCGAGCCCCAAGTTCGCCACCGTCAAAATCTCCATCTTATGTGTCGTGTCCAAGACCAGGGCGATGACAAGATCTACCAATGACCGGGAACCCGAACGCAAAGATCGCCACCGGATACAACAAGCACTCCGCCACGAGAACGCCAAGTTCGTCTACCCGAACGCCAAGATCTACTCTGTACCCGAGAACGAGCCCGCCGAGACCGAATCCGCCGAACCCTGGACCCTGAGACCGACCCCGAACCCCCAGAACCCCAAGATCGTCGAGAACCCTAATGTGTGATCCTTTATCCGAGACCCCTATTTTATAATATGATATTGGTCACCTGGCGCATATTAATTTGTTCATGCATGCATATTGTCATGTGGTTTGGGGGCCTTATGCCGATTCACCTAATAATCAAACATGGGGCCCATATGCGGGCAAATCTAGCCTTATATTGGCCTCATTTAAATTTGTGCATCGAACCGGTACCATATCTTGCCATGTTAAACAACATTTAAATGCGGGGTAGCTAAACAACTTGAACCATTTAAATTGATTGTCGGGACCCCGGTTCCACTTAATATGACCTAATTGCATCGCATCTTTGCCCTGCCATTCATCATACATGCATCATGCCGATCTTCTACCGTTGTATTAAATATTGCATCCGGTGTTTCTTCTAGTGTTTTGCTTCTTCGCGGATAAGGCCGTTGAGTTGATGTGAGCTTCGCCCCGATCTTCGGTTGAACCTTCGACAATGTTTTCAGCGAGCATCTCCCTTTCTACCTATCTTATTTTTATAGTATTTATTCCCTCTGTTGATCTATTGCTATCTGTATTTGCGTTTCTCTAGTTTTCGTGCGTGATATCCCCTGACCTTATATTGCCTTGGACACATCCTATTACACGTGGTTTGGTAGATAGTTGGACTTGCGCGTCGTGATCGCTTGCTCAAGTCTTTGTTGTCGCCAAGTGCCACAGTTGTTGGAGTATTGCCGCATGTTTGATGTTGGAGATGATCATGGCTTTACTTTTCGTTCACTTTAATTCCTGTTTAACAACTAAAATTGAAGTAAGCAGAGGCATCGGTGGGTGATAGATAATATTTGGTTTCGAGCCCACTTGTGTCCCGTAGGACCCCGAGTACTTGATACCTGTTCCTTGATTTATCGCGCTATCCACATCCGGGAGGATTATGGGACCCCCCTGAGCCAGAGCTTGATTCAGTCTTATTTCTGGGGGCCACAACTAGTTTGAGGTTTTATTTACTATCCTGTACTTATGCCATGCTACTTATGTATTTATGTTTGTGCGAGGAGCACCTTTGTCTTGTTAGGATCGGGACACGTTTACGCGGTGTCGACAAGCCCCGCCACACTTTCGGGTTCCCAGTCGCTCACAGCCGTCCACCCAAACCTTGAGTCTGTCTCGGAGCTTGCTTACTTCATTGCGGGTGTACTCAAGGGTGGCCCCTGAAGTATTTCTGAATCTGTGATTGTTCGATCGTGAAAGCCTCGTTGGGTTTTGTTTTGGTTTTCGAGGTTGATCGGCGTGTGTTGCTATTGGTGCACCGGCCGGGTAAAACTTTCTGAAAGCCGTGTCCGCAGATATGGACGACTTGGAGCATAGTATCTCGACCATAGACAAGCATAACTAAAGTTTATTGCTCCAAATTTGACTTTATAATGACTAGTAATCAGCTTCACTATAATGGAATGGCTAAATAATCGCCACAATTGCTTGCTTGGATTGTCGCTTGCGACCATTGTACTGACTAGTAAGTATTGCAACTTCTAGCGGAATGGCTGAATAAAAGTACCAACAACTGCTGGGTTTTGGGTTTATCTCATGCTATCTGATCGCTTAGTAATTGTTGCAATTACAACGAATGATTAACTAAAAGTGCCTTGCTCGCTAATTTTATCAGGATGAATATCTCGAACACGACTAGTAATTGCTGCAACGAACGAATAAGTAAAACTGCCAACTGTGTGAGTTCCTCGGTTGACTTCCTCGTCTGGTCTCGAGGGGGAAACGCCAGGATGGGTTTGTTTGGTGTTAGTATCAGGCTGATTTCGGATAGGTCCTTCTTACCCCTCTCTGATTGCCGACAGTTGTATCGAGTCTCTATAGGTTGTTTAGTGCATGCTGCCGTCGATCCACCATACCTATGTAGGCGAGGACCGAATTCTAGCCTCGCGTGTCTTGGCCTCGATGGCGCTCCTCTTTTTCCTTTGCCCTTTGTCGGCACCCTTTTGTTTAAGCAGGTTTTGAGATCGGCGTCGTTAGCAGGTTACCCTTTCCGCTGGGCAGGGTTATGGGCGCCATTGGTTATTCTTTAGGCTCTTAGCCCCATTTGCATCTTGTCCGTAGCTGGACGCTCTATCGTTTTCAAGGTGATTTGTATCTTTGTATATTGTATCTGTATTCTTGGCTCTTGGTCATTGTTGTATATATATCATTCTATGGGTCCCATCGAGGGGCTGTGTAATGTTATTGCCGTTTTCCACCACGAAAGTGCTGGTGGGCACCTTTGAATCGTTTCTATCGGGTTTGGCGGTTCGCTAAAACTTGCATAGGTCCGATCGAGGGTGTCTGAGTGGTATCGAGCTCGGTTGCGATACCCCACAAGTCCAGCCTGTAGGATAACCTAGCTAACGGCCGAAGTAGAGTGTCAAAAACTATTTTTGAAAATCGGTTGGATAGTTCTGATTAGGTTTGATTTTACTCCTTACCCCTCTGCTATTCTCCTCTTACCTCTACGTGTTTTGAATCCGCTCTCGTCCCTTTCTTCGAGTCCAGGAATTCTCGTGGTTGGGTTCCGTCGTACCTTCAGGGTTTCGCTTCCTTCTTTGATAACGGCGTTGCTACATCTGGTCTTCATGCTATCCGAGGAATCCTTCGTCTGTGGTACCATCCTTTGTTCCTTGTTTGTGCCTTCCGGTGTTTTCCGACGCGACGACCTCCTCTACGCCAGATCCGATGCAGAGCCTGCATCACTCCTTTGTTCCGAACCTCGCTTGTCGAGATCTTCAGTCTAATTCCGAGAGTTGGTTGCATAATCCGCCTATTCGTGTGCAGAGTAATGGTTTGGGTGCGCGATGGACTGATCACCATCCGACTACTCTTATCATTCGCTCTCGTACATCGAATCAGTGGATCCAGCGGTTTTACTCCATTCACGGAAGCTAGAGGTGGCTTTATTGTGGATACCTCTACCTTCGACCTTTTGTTTCCGGAGTGTTCTCTCGACGATCACGGACAACGACCTCTTGTTAGTGGTGTCGCAGAGATCTACACGATGTGAGAAGATTCGGATCGCCGACCTTCCTTCCGGTACCATGAGGCGGATCTCGGCGAGATCCATTGTTAGTGGTGTCGGTGTGGCATCCCGCAAAACCACTACTAGAAAATCGCGTTGTTTTTGTGCATTGCATCAGCATGACCGCATGCTCATGTCATCATGCCACATTTCATTTGAGCATCGTCATCATCTTGCATTTGCTTGCATAAAACTATTTTCGGAAAAACCTAGTTTTGTTTTCCAAACTCCCCGTTTTTGTTCAACACGCAAACCCGGGTCGCCGGAATATTTTGTTTTGACTAAATATGTTTTGCAAACGGTGTTATCAAAACAAATAAAATTTATATTATTTTTAGTGGGGCGTCGAGCGGGGATAGACCGACGACCGCCCGAGATTCATCGCCACCCATTAATCCTAAAGCTACCCATTCTAACCTACCCACCCTGCCTGCCACCTCACCCGGACCAATCCCAAACCGCCACTTGGCCAGCCCTCTCCCCTCTCTCCCCTGTGGCCCACCTCACAGCCGGCCCTCCCCAGCACACCACTCCCCCAAACCGAGCCACCCCCGGCCCCACACACGCACGACACGTTGCAGCACACAACTCCCCACTCAACCCCCTGGACACACACGCACAGCCGCACACACCCACTTGCACCCACCCCACTGCCCGCGCTCCCACCCAGTCCCCCGCCAGCGACCAACCGACCCGAGACTGGCGCCTTGGCCCACCGCCCCACCTTCCCTGGCATCCTCCCCAGGTCCGCCTCCCCCGAGCGCGACCTCTTCCTCCTCCCACCTCACGCACCGCTTCTTCCACCGCCTCGCCCCTGCCGCGGCGTCGCCCTCCGTCCCCGCCGCCGTATCTCCGTCTCCCTCGCGGCCGCCGCTTCCCGGCCCCTCCTCGCGTGCGCGCCCTCACCTGGCGCCGACCCAACCACCGCCTCCGCTCTGCTCCGCCCGCCTCGCCCGGCGGCCGCCGCCGCCTGAAGCTTCGCCCGTCGGCGGGCTCCTCCCCTCCGCCTCCAGCGTCGACCCTCCTCCGCTCCCGCTCGAGCTCACCGGCCCTTAACCTCCCGCAGCGCAGCTTCGCGTCCCGACCCCAGCGCCGCTCCTCCCTCGCCGTTCGCCCCGCCCGTGACCTCCCTTCTCCTGCACCGCCCGGCTCCGCCGATGTAATCCTCCTCCTTCGCCCTTCCTCTGGCCGCCGGCGCGCCATCCACCCGCCCCTCCTCGGGCACAACCGTCCTCGTCGCCGGCGAGGTCGGGCTCTTCTCCAGGGCGCCGCCGTGGGACCCCGTCTCCCCGTCCACCCTCTCCGGCCGTCCTCCCCTCCGCCGCGTGTGCCATCGGGCCCGCTTCGCCGTCAATCGCGCTCCCTGTGCAGTATCGGTTGTTGTGGAATGTTGTGGCCTGAGGATGTGGTCACGTCAAGTTGCAGCTCATGCCCGTGCCCGTGCCATGCTGGTACTAGGAAGACAGGAGCTATAGTTTGAACAAGATCGAAAAGACCCCGGCAAGTTTTACCTTTGGAGCTTTGTGTGGCTATTGGAGGACCCCGACGCCACTTCCAAGATCGCCACCGACAATGGTCGGAACCTCAAGTGCTCCTTCGAGCGGGCCCCAAGTTCTTCCCGAGACCTCGAAGACCGATTCCGCGCCGAGACCACGAAGACCGATCTGGAGCGCCAAGGCCTTCGCATGGAGTCGGCAAGGTCATCATGAAACACCAAGATCAACTTCGCGGGCACCGAGCGTCAAGACCTTCTCCGCAGATCGCCGAGAACACGGAACATCAAGTACTCCGACAGGGAACCCTGAAGACCCCGTTGTCGAGCCCCAAGTTCGCCACCGTCAAGATCTCCATCTTATGTGTCGTGTCCAAGACCAGGGCGATGACAAGATCTACCGATGACCGGGAACCCAAACGCCAAGATCGCCACCGGATACAACAAGCACTCCGCCACGAGAACGCCAAGTTCGTCTACCCGAACGCCAAGATCTACTCAGACCAGAACGAGCCCGCCGAGACCGAATCCGCCGAACCCTGGACCCTGAGACCGACCCCGAACCCCCGGAACCCCAAGATCGTCGAGAACCCTAATGTGTGATCCTTTATCCGAGACCCCTATTTTATAATATGATATTGGTCACCTGACGCATATTAATTTGTTCATGCATGCATATTGTCATGTGGTTTGGGGGCCTTATGCCGATTCACCTAATAATTAAACATGGGGCCCATATGCGGGCAAATCTAGCCTTATATTGGCCTCATTTAAATTTGTGCATCGAACCGGTACCATATCTTGCCATGTTAAACAACATTTAAATGCGGGGTAGCTAAACAACTTGAACCATTTAAATGTATTGTCGGGACCCCGGTTCCACTTAATATGACCTAATTGCATCGCATCTTTGCCCTGCCATTCATCATACATGCATCATGCCGATCTTCTGCCGTTGTATTAAATATTGCATCCGGTGTTTCTTCTAGTGTTTTGCTTCTTCGCGGATAAGGCCGTTGAGTTGATGTGAGCTTCGCCCCGATCTTCGGTTGAACCTTCGACAATGTTTTCAGGCGAGCATCTCCCCCTTTCTACCTATCTTATTTTTATAGTATTTATTCCCTCCTGTTGATCTATTGCTATCTGTGTTGCGTTGCTCTAGTTTTCGTACCCGTGATATCCCCTGCAGCCTTATATTGCCTTGGACACATCCTATTACCTGTGGTTTGGTAGATAGTTGGACTTGCGCGTCATAGTCGCTTGCTCAAGTGCTATTGCGTGTCGCCAAGTGCCACAGTTGTTGGAGTATTGCCGCATGTTTGATGTTGGAGATGATCATGGCTTTACTTTTCTTTCACTTTAATTCATGTTTAACAACTAAAATTGAAGTAAGCAGAGGCATCGGTGGGTGATAGATAATATTTGGTTTCCGAACGCCCACTTGTGTCCCGTAGGACCCCGAGTACTTGATACCTGTTCCTTGATTTATCGCGCTATCCACATCCGGGAGGATTATGGGACCCCAGGCGAGCTTGATCCATCTTATTTCAGGGGCCACAACTAGTTTGAGGTTTTATTTACTATCTGTACTTATGCCATGCTACTTATGTATTTACGTTTGTGCGAGGAGCACCTGTCTTGTTAGGATCGGGACACGTTTACGCGGTGTCGACAAGCCCAGCCACACTTTCGGGTTCCTAGTCGCTCACAGCCGTCCACCCAAACCTTGAGTCCGTCTCGGAGCTTGCTTACTTCGTTGCGGGTGTACTCCAAGGGGTGGCCCCCTGAAATATTTCTGAATCCTGTGATTGTTCAGTCGTGAAAGCCTCGTTGGGTTTTGTTTTGGTTTTTCCGAGGTTGATCGAGCGTGTGTTGCTATTGGTGCACCCCGGCCGGGTAAAACTTTCTTAAAGCCGTGTCCGCGGATATGGACGACTTGGAGCACAATATCTCGACCATAGACAAGCATAACTAAAGTTTATTGCTCTAAATTTGACTTTATAATGACTAGTAATCAGCTTCACTATAATGGAATGGCTAAATAATACTGGCCACAATTGCTTGCTTGGATTGTCGCTTGCGACCATTGTACCTGACTAGTAAGTATTGCAACTACAACGGAATGGCTGAATAAAAGTACCAACAACTGCTGGGTTTTGGGTTTATCTCATGCTATCTGTATCTGCTTAGTAATTGTTGCAATTACAACGGAATGATTAACTAAAAGTGCCCACTGCTTAATTTTATCAGGATGAATATCTGAACCTGACTAGTAATTGCTGCAACGAGAACTGAATAAGTAAAACTGCCAACTGTGTGAGTTCCTCGGTTGACTTCCTCGTCTGGTCTCGAGGGGGAAACGCCAGGATGGGTTTGTTTGGTGTTAGTATCAGGCTGATTCCGGATAGGTCCTTCTTACCCCTCTCTGATTGCCGACAGTTGTATCGAGTCTCTATAGGTTGTTTAGTGCATCTTTGCCGCGCTCGATCCACCATACCTATGTGGCGAGGACCGAATTCTAGCCTCATGTGTCTTGGCCTCGATCGACGCTCCTCTTTTTCCTTTGCCCTTTGTCGGCACCCTTTTGTTTAAGCAGGTTTTGAGATCGGCGTCGTTAGCGGGGTTACCCTTCCGGCACAGGCAGGGTTATGGACGCCATTGGTTATTCTTTAGGGCTCTTAGCCCCATTTGCATCTTGTCCGTAGCTGGACGCTCTATCGTTTTCAAGGTGATTTGTATCTTTGTATATTGTATCTGTATTCTTGGCTCTTGGAGTCGCTGTTGTATATATATCTGTTCTGTGGGTCCCATCGAGGACTGTTGTGTAATGTTATTACTTCGTTTTCCACCCGCACGAAAGTGCCTGGTGGGCACCTTTGAATCGTTTCTATGCGGGTTTGGCGGATTTCGCTAAAACTTGCATAGGTCCGATTCTGAGGGTGTTACAAGGCGGAGGTTGCTCGGTGCCTCGAACGTGTGTGCGAGCACGGATGAGCGGCTGATTTGCGGCGCTAGGACTTCCTCTCGATCTTGAGATCGGCAAGAGATTGTCTACATCAACCACGAGTTGAACTCGTTAAGCTTTGTCGGTCTTCAAGGGTATGTTCTCTACGGATATACATCCGCCCGTTGTTTGTATCTAGTAGATAGATCTTGGTATATAGTTCACATCGTAGGAAATTTTTTGTTTTCTATGCTGCGAACCCTACAATATGATTATGCGATGCGTCCGTACAGCGAGGTTTTCTGTCAAACTTAATGGGAAGATTTCAGATCGCTTCGTTCCATCTAGAGGGATGCAACAGGGTGATCCTATCTCCCCATATCTGTTCCTCTTCTATGTGGAGGGCTTATCGGCGCTCCTTCGACAGGCTCAAGTGCAGAGAGAGATTGGTGGTGTTTCCTTTGGTACAGCTGGGCCGACCATTACACACCTCCTTTTCGTTGATGACAGTGTGGTGTTCTTAGAGGCTAGCGCTGAAAGTATGATGGCCCTCCGGCGGATCCTAGGAGATTATGAGGTTGCTTCGGGCCAAAGGGTGAACCTTCAGAAGTCCGCGGCTTTTTTTGGGAAGGGTTGCGTGGAGGGAACAAAACAGGGGCTGCTGGATGTCATTGGGGTGGGAAGTGTGGCGCTGTCGGAGAAGTACCTCGGCCTTCCAACAGTGGTTGGCTGATCCAAGGACGGGGCCTGCAAATACCTGTCGGAGCAGTCGTGGCGCAAGGTACATGGCTGGAAGGGCCAAGGGTTGTCAATGGAGGGGAAGGAGACTGTAGTTAAATCGGTACTGCAGGCGGTCCCGACATACCCGATGGGGTGTTTTTTGCTCTCGCAGAAAACATGTGGCGACCTTCAGTTTATCGCGAGCAGGTTTTGGTGGGGGGCAAAGGATGGGAAGCGGAAAGTGCATTGGATTAGCTGGGATAGAATGTGTCTGCCGAAGAAGAAAGGAGGAATGGGGTTTAGAAGCTACTCAGACTTCAACCTGGCCCTCCTGGCCAAGCAGGCGTGGAGAATTCAGACAAACCCGAGCTCTCTTTGTACATTAGAGAGGGGGACTTTTTGACTGCAGAATGTCCTAAGGGCGCGTCTTTTACTTGGCGGAGTATCTTACACGGTAGAGATTTGTTGAAAGAGGGCTTGATTTGACGAGTGGGTGATGGGTCGAAGATTGATGTTTGGGAGCAGAATTGGATTCCGAGGTCTGGCCTCAAACGCCCACTGGGGCATAAACCAAACAAGACGGTTGGCAAGGTTAGTGAGCTACTGCTCCCTAATGGGCAAGGTTGGAACCTGTCAAAGCTTAATGAGATATTCTATGAGAGGGATGTCGAGGATATTCTGAAAATTCCCGTAGGTCATGCTGGCACCGGAGATTATTCTGCATGGAACTACACCAAAAACGGGGTTTTCACAGTCAAATCGGCGTACCATCTTAGGATGCAAGTTAAGCAAAACCAGCTGGGGCGGCCAGGGTCTTCTTCTTCCTGTGATGAACACAAAGGTTGGCTCAATTTGTGGGCAGCCAATGTCCCAGGAAAAGCTAAGATTCATGTCTGGAGGCTCATCAAGAATGGCTTGGCTGTTGGCGAGGAGCTGGAATATAAAAAAATCAAATTGGGTGTGGTATGCTTGATATGTAACCATGCAGAATCTCTTATGCACAGGTTTTGGTTGTGTCCACACTCGGTATGCATGTGGAAGGAACTGAGGGAACTCACTAGAGCTCCTCTCCTCGCTCCTGCCGTGGATGGGATGTCCAGGACGACTCTACAAGACTGTGTTCTGGAATGGTTGAGTAAGATGGAAGACTCGGAGTCAGCGCTAGCGATCATGGCGTTGTACCAGTTGTGGCTAGCTCGCAACGATGCTCGGGAGGAACCGCACTTAGCTGACCCGACAAGATTGGCGCAGCGAGTGCTGTTTCTCGTGGAGGAGTGGGCGGGATTAAAGACCCCCGCGGCTCCGAAACCTACTCCTCCTGTGGTGCCCTGGCTACCACCGGATGAGGGGTGGCTCAAGGCTAATGCTGATGGCGCGTACTTAGCAAGCTCAGGACAGGGTGGGTGTGGAGTGATTATCCGAAATCACCATGGCGGGTTTGTGGCAGCAGCCAGCCATTTTTTGTGCTCTGTTTCTGATCCTGAAGGTGCTGAGATTATTGCGTGTAAAAGGGCTTTGGAGCTGGCCAAAGAGAAGGGCATCGTCAAGGTGTGTCTCGAATCCGACTGCATGGAGGTTGTGAGGAAGCTACAGCGAGCCGAGCTGGACAGATCGATGCTTGGCCCAATTGTGGAGGACGTTAAAGCTCTACTCCGGGAATTCGGTGATTACTCGATTAGGCATGTGCGTCGTTCAGTCAATAAGGTGGCACATCACCTAGCGAAAGTAGGCTGCGAAAATATTGGTTGTAACACCTGGTTGGAGGATCCACCAGCGACTATTGTACACTTGTTGGCGCCTGAGTGCGCGATTTGAATGCAGCCAGTTTCAATCTAAAAAAAAAGTCTCGATTGTACTTTGCAATATTTCATACAAGATTGATAGAATATTCATATACAAGATCTAATATTTGGAGACTCGTACATATTTCATACACACCAATCAAGATTCATACTTGTTTCATGGGAGGTTTCAAAGATTCATACACAGATCGAATCAAGATACATCACAATATGAGGAGATTGTGCATATTTCCTCCTCTCAAAATAGATGTCACGGATTTATTAAAATTTAGATGTATTTAAACAGTATTTAGTCTAGATACATCCAAATTTTGACAAATTTTCTACATCTATTTTGAGATCGAGGAAGTAGAATCAATAGAATTCAACATATAATGAACAAAAATATAAAAATAAATCAAGAAGATGGGAGTCCTCGGCTCCAGACCCTCCAACCCTGATTTAGGCCCTCCCTGCCCAGACTTGGGCCCATGAACCACAAATCCATGGAGAGGAGGGGTAGCACCGACGAGGCCATGGCGTACCGAGCCGTGGCCAAGCACCGTGCGTCCGGTCACAATGCCTGACAAAGCTACCGGGACTAGATGGATCCGGACCCCCACACCCAACTCTTATGTACATATTATCATGTTTGTACTGTAAAAGTTAAAATTGATAAAAAAACATCTTAATAGTACTAGGAGAAGTGTCCGTGCGTTGCAACCGGGCATAAATATATACCGAAGATCTGTAATTGTGGGGAAAATAAAACATGCGTACTTAATTTTAATTTGTATTAATTATAGAAATCATAGAGATGCAAATACTTCTAACTCTAAATTTTCAGTCCTAGAAGTATTTTTTTCTAAAGAAAACATATTAATCTATAGATTGATATCATGGAAGTACAAATCCATGAAAAAAATATCTATGCATAGTATCACTACCCTAGCTATTACTATCCTAGCTTGGATTGTTTTAGCCTCACGAAGTATTTCCTAGCAAATCTCATTGGTGTCTACTACTTAGAGCTTTAACACAATGCCAATTGGACACTAGTCGCTGATTTAGACCCATATGAGGTGTTCATCTTGGTAAAAAAAGAGAAAATCTTGCATTACCTTATTTTTCAGAAAATAAAATAATGTTTTTGTTATCACAAAATTTATGGTCGCAACTAAAATATATTACCATAATTTTTTCTCAATTCTAAAACCCTTATTTTATACTATTTGGATAAACTTACCTTGATAGAGATATGTTGCAATTCTGGATTATCAACCATTGGTAGTATAAGCTTTATGATGTAACTATTGCATTTCCATCTCTGATCAACTCTACATTCACTTTTGTCATTGTGATCAACGCTACTGCTTGCATTATCTCACTCCACCTAGCAAGATATCTTGTGCTCTGCTACAAAATAGAAATGAATATTTACGCTTATTTCTTTACAATGAACACATGCGCGAACAATATGTACATGTTGTTTGTTATCATGTTACAAACCATGGCAATTTTTTTCCATTTACCTAATCTCTAGGGACAACTTAGCAACACACAAGATGTGTATGATACACATTATTTTTTTCTCATACTTATCCATCTTAAGGAGACATTTGCCTCCAATGTTTATGTATCCTTGTTCCGTCCCATGATTATTCTAACTCCACTTAGTGTTAATTCATCATTACATGTTTACATTCTATAATTTTAAAGTGGATTTGGGGTAATTTTGACTTACAGTGGATTAAATCACCCACAGTCCCCACCAAATCAGTGGATGGACCTGCATTGTATGTCTTACTTTAATGAAGCAAAAATGATTATTTAATAAGCAATAAAAATCACTCCACTGAATTCAACAAGCAAGTCTATAGGCATCACCCCGTGTTGTTTATGATTATCTAGTTTATAAGCATCACGTGTCTCCCATATTTTTCTCTCCCTAGCACACAAGGTGGTAACATCTCCAGCCTTAATCCATTCAAGAAACTAACCTCTTTTTTATAGACCAAACAAGCAACTATTGCCTATTTATCTAACTCGATGTGCCACGATACCCATCCTTCGTTCCTAGTCGGCGATCTTTATTCATAGGCGTTATGCCTTCTTAAATTTTTGGCTACACTCTTCTCCAAGTGTTGGTCCATTGTTTTAGCTAGCTAACCACAATTTGTCCTTGATACAACATCACGCAACACAAAAAAATATTTCTCATAAAAAATCCTTCATAAAGCCTAGCTATCAAGTAAGGTAGGTATGTTATATTTCTAGAAACATATAAACTCACAAGTCCATATTTAGAAGCAAATTACCTCTCATACTGATAAGGGGGTACATATACAGGGATATGGGGAAATGGCATTTTTTTAGAAAAAATGGACTTGCAGGGATACAACGAGTATGTGTATGAATTCATGAACATTCAGCACTAATAAACAATATTATAGAGGATGAGAAAATTGACATTAATAAAGTAACCTGGTCTTTTTTCATTCATGGTAATCTGACGAAGTTGCTACCTTTCTAAGTACCACTCCTTATATGCAGCCCTTTGGGTTCCTTGCAATTATAAACATCATGCAATAGGATGCTTTAGACACAAGTTGTTGTGCACCAACATCAAGTCTTCAAGCTACGGGTGTAGAAATAAAATGCCTAGGGCTCTAAAAGTTACATGTCCGTGAATTAGTTCAAGTCATACACTCTCTTACTTGATGAACACTGATAATTCATAAAACACCAAGTTTTGTCCTTAAAGCAAGCTAAGTTCATTGAGGCAATAACACAAGCATGTAAAGTGAGAGAGACACTTACGGAGTGTACTAAAAAGAGAGGCATGCAGTTCAAGGGAGCTATGGGCTTTGTCGTCACAGACTCACGAAAATGCAAAGAGATGAAGAAGTGGATACAAACATAGATTAACAGTTCAAATATATTCATTGCATCGATCTAGACAAACAATTAATAATAGTGGTAGCCACATCAATTCAAAATAAAGATTGGGAAAAAATTTGAATATCTGTGGGAGATGGAGAAGTGAGGGGAACTAACCATACAACGCCCAAGCACCATTAACAATAGTTGATAATATGGTCGTGCAGCTAATAATTGAATTTCATATAAATAAAATTAAAAACTATGATATTTATGATTTAAACATGGAAACAAAATATTTTCAAACTTTGAAACATTGAATTGAAATAAAATTCTAAAAAGAAGTTAATGATATTCCTCCACGATAAGAATTGTCACTAGTAATCCTTTTTTGAATTAAGATTATTATTTCCTTAAAATAGTAAGATATACCTTATTTATTGTAATGATTAAGCTATTAAAGAAATACCACTTAAGGAGGATAATATTATACCAACAAAAATTCCTTGCCACTTATAAATATTTCTTGATGAGTAAGAAATGAATATTATGAGACAAGTTGAAATGGTGTCCAACACTATTCAAACTCTAAATTATTGCTTTATGAAAGTAAATCACCTATCCATATGAAACCAACCCAAATAACTCAAACCTTAACCCAAACAAATGGGAGTTAGTTTTGGGATTAGAACGATAGCTTATCATACCCTATGCACGATATCATATTAAAAATTCTTTAAACATTAGTCCTTACCATAAGAATGATGTTATTATTTTAATTTTGAGTAAGATAACTAGAAGAACTATGATTGTATAATCTTGCAATTAGGGGGAATGTTCATTATTGCATTTGAAAGAACATGTGGACCTCCATGTGTGGTTTTGGTAATTAATGGAAATCCCTATAGACTAATTCTTGTATCAAGTTGTACTTGTAGGAATTGTCTATAGGAAATTCTTGAACCATATGCTGGCGTCAAGGTTTGGAGAAGAAGAAAGTGAAGAGTATCAATTGATGACCAAGGTGTTCAAGAAGTGATCCACGGATTGGTCATGTGAGTGTTGAGCCTAATGCAAGGGTGTCTTGAAGAAGAAGATAGAGTTCATCATATGTATCTTCAAGACATAATCCAAATGGTGCTAGAAGATCTCATGCTTGAAGATTGCCATCCTCGGTGGTCATGGATCGATGAAGACAAAGTCAAAGTAAAAGTTTCCCCATGTCGTATGGGGGAGCAACTTGCAAGTCTTCATCAAGCGAGTGCGTACAAGAGCACTCAAGAAAGGTGTTCCATCTTGAGAAGGACAAGATCGTCTACATAAAGATCAAGTGGAATATGCGCAAGCCAAAGGTATGATCTTTATAGGGTTTCCTTCTTACCAGTCTCGTGGTGTTAGTTGGGGAGACCGGTTTATAGGATAGATAATCGTACTATCAAGAGGGGTTCTCAAGTGAGTAACTCAATCATATCTTTTTGAGAGAGCTCAAACCTTTGCATACTTAGCATCATCCTTTCTTGGTTGTTATTTGTATCTTATCCATGTGAGGTTCTAGAGCTTGTGATAATATTCATAACAATCTCTAGTTCATCAAAAACGAATTTCCCTTTTATATCTTATTGCATTTTTGATCTTTGAGGTTTTTCGGTTTCTCACCAAGGGAGGTGTCACACATTATAATACATTAAATGTTCTCACTTTGTGGTATCCAATATTTTACCCTTTCCAACAAAATTGGGTAGATCTTGTCATCCCCTTTCCAACAAAATTGATTTCGGGTCAATCGGAGTTTCCAAACTCTAGATATCCCCATTTGAAGTTTGCCTCTTATTTGGTTCTATCCTCCCTGGCTGAAAAAAAAGGTTGATGGAATATCCAGACCAGAATCTCTGGTGTGCAAACACAGGAGTCTCTGGTGGGGACCGGAGAAATACCGGATACTCCAGTGCATTCATGCAGACCAGAGTCTCCGTTGTGGACAGACCGGAGTCTCCGGTGTACGAGGGTCTGGTGTCTTTGAAGAGTCTCCGGAGGAAGTTTTCCCAAGTCTCTTGGGACAGACTGGATGGTGGTCCGGAGATGTGCCAGAGGTGATCCATAGTCTCTGGTGAAGACCGGAGTCTCCGGTCTGCACACCGGAGTCTCTGGTGTGGAAATTCCCCAACGGGCAGAAAAGGTCAGAAATCACTGGGCCTATAAAAATACCCTTCTTACCCAATAGACCTAGTTCGAGTTCTACAAGCTTTCCCTTCCATTCTTGACCCTCTTGAGATTGATTCTCTTCAATCCCTCCTTTGATTCTTGCATATACTTTAGGTATTTGAAAGAGGAGATCTAGATCTACAACCCCACCAATCAATCTCTCCTCTAAGTGAGGGGAACATCTTGGGATCTAGATTTTGGAGTCTTTTGTGAATTTTTCTCCATTGTTCTTCCTCTCTTATTCCCCCACAAGCTTTTGTAGCTTTGGTGGAATTTTGGAGAGAAAGATTTGAGCACTTCTTGTGTTCTTGCCATTTGCATTTGGTGCATCGATTTGAGTTCTCGGTGAGGATTCGATTGAGTGAAAGGTTGAAAGGGCATGTATGCCCCCATGTGTGGTTTTGGTAATTAATGACAATCTCTATGGACTAATGTGTAAATTGAGTTTCACTTGTAGGTTTGTCCATTGGCATCGCTTGGGCCATGTGTTGGTCTCAAGGTTGAATCATGAAGAAAGAAGGAGCTTGAAGGTTGATCAAGACAAGTGCAAAGACTTGCATCAAGATGGATCAACCTCAATAAGGGATGAAGAAGGGCAACCTCAAGATGTGCCATCTCTAGAAGACCTCATGCTTGAATCTTGACTTCCTCGTGATCATGGAGTGATGAAGACAAGTTCAAAGAAGAAGTTTCCTCATGGAGTATGGGGGAGCAATTTGCAAGTCCTCATCTTCATCAAGCAAGAGCAATCAAGAAAGGTGTTCCCACTTGAGAAGAAAAAGACGGTCTACATCAAGTTCAAGTGGATTTCTCAAGACAAAGGTATGATCTTGATAGGGCTTCTCTTTTGCCGGTCTCGTGTTGTTGGGAGACCGGTTTTAGGATAGATAGCCGTACTATCAAGAGGGGCTCTCAAGCGGGTGTCTCGATCGCATGGTTCAGAGAGAGCTCAAACCTTTGCATTCATAACATCATATTTCTTGGTTGTTATTTGGTTCTTCTCCATGAGAGGATATAAATATTGTGGTTATCATCATAACAATCTCTAGTTCATCAAATAAGGATTTTCCTTGCATACCTTATTGCATTCTTGATCGTGCGGTTTTTCCTGCTCCACACCTTAGGAGATATCTCACATATATATACTTGATATTTTCTCCCTTGGTGGTATCCAATATTTCACATTTTGTTGGGTTCTACTTGGTTTTATCTTCCCAACAAAATTGGTTTCATCCTAATCGGAGTTTCCAAGATCAACTTCTTGTGTTTTGGGTTTTGGAGGTTTTACCGCTTCATCGCTTCTAGAGAGGTCATACCTTTCTCAATTTGGTTTTATCCTTCCATGCTGTACTTGTTGGGCCACGCAGAGAAAAACAAAACTTTTGCCTCTAACACGGTGATCCCAAGATCTAGCTGAGGTAGAAGGCCACGAGGTTTACCACTAGACGCGCAGTTTCGGATTACTGATGAAGCGCGTCAGTTGATGCAGTGCAGTCCTTTGCGATCCCATCGTCCTGGTGCTGATCGTACAGCACCTCTGCTGGTATCCACACGTACAAGGAGGAGCACCGGCGACGAACTGCTATATTCATTACGTCGGTAGGACTGCTATGGAGCTAGGGTTTCCAACACATGGAATGACCTAACCGATCAACGATTAACCCTTCTGGGTTACTGTGCTCCACTCTATATAGGGAGTGAACGTGGGCTCCACTCTCGTGGCCCATTCAATAAAGCCCATGTAACACTAGTCACCGTGAGTCCGACTCACTGACTCAGTCCTAATCCGTCTTGGGTCCAACCCAACCAGATTTCCGGTTCAGATCCAATCCAAACTTGCTCCCGCTCTTAAGTGTGTGACCCCGCAGGCTCATGGCTACTTGGACACGATTAGAGTCCGACTCTCAATCGATCAGTCGGTAGCGGCTCCTAGCAGAACGTGCCAACTCCCAAGTACCAAAGAGTCATGACGACTTTCCTTTCCAATGTGACTTGCGTCCGAGTCCCTTTTGCCTCACGATATACCTTGTCAGACTATAGGCGAATAATTGTTATCCCTTAATTAGTCCGAATATCTTCTCGATCTGAGATAAGTGATTCACCCGACTAACTCTTAGTCAATCGCCTCGGTTAACACTTAGCCGAGTCGTGCATGGCCATGCTTTCCGAATCATATCATCCGAGAGGGCCTAGAGAATATCTCTCCAAGTGGAGGGGAAAAATCTCATCCTGGTTATTCACATCACGCAGCTTGATTCTCAGTCGACCCAAACTCTGCCTTTATAACTGCCCAGTTACAGATTAGCGTTTGACAGAACCTAAGTCGGTGATCCTCAACTCGGACTATGCAATAACCTCAGGTCTAAGGATTACATTGATTGAGATATACAAATGACATCTTGTTCGTTGTACCTCAATTTGGGTCAATCTGACTTGCTAAACTCTTTAGCCGAATCTGTGTAAGTCGGAATAGCATCTCCATGCCCATGACAAGTGGAACCGAGTCATCAAGCCGACTTTCACATTTGTCTAAGTTGTGTGTCCAGCACAACCTCAATGACCAAGGACATTTAGTACAAACAACATGAATGTATAGTTCCACAACTGAATCACATATTCAATGATACACATCAGATGTTTATACAAGGGCAACTTAATATCTTTATGAATACAATGGTAAATATCATCATACATGATTTCCTCTAGGCATATTCCCAACAGTACTATGATGTTTCTTTGCATAATCTTTTAGATCTTTTGATTCTCTTCAAAACGAGCCTAATATCATCAAAAACGGAGTCCGGAATCAAAAGTTATTGAAGTTTTCGTGCAATGCTATCCCGCGTTTTTGCTTGAGCAGAAGTTCCAGCACAAGTTCCGACCCAAGTTCTGGTCAGGTTCAGTAACTTGTGTTTCTATTTACCGGAAGTTCTGTAGTCTGTTCGTAATTAAAACCAAGGTTAGTTTTTCCTTGTCCTATTTAAGGGGGGCTTCTTCCGCAATGGTTCCCCATCTTTTGAGCTTGCTTTTTCCCACCATTGTTGACCTATTTAAGCTTTCTTACTCCCTCTCCCTCCCATGATTCTTACATATTTTTGAGAGAAAAGTGAGAGGAGATCTAGATCTACAATCCCACCAAACCAAATCCCTTCTTTGTGAAGAAATCCCTGGGATCTAGATCTTGGAGGGTTTTGTGTTCTCCTCTTATGTTCTTCCTCACTTATTCCCCCAATAGCTTTTGCAGCTTTGTTGGAATTTGGGAGTGAAGGACTTGCCCTTGCATTTGGTGCATAGGTTTGAGTTCTCCTCGGAGATTCGGCAAGTTCAAGCTTGTGGGCTTATTACTCTTGGGTTCTTGGAACCCTAGAAGGTTGTGTGGTTGGGTTGTTGACCTTTTGTGGTCTTGTTGACCTTTTGTGGTCTTGTAGCCTTTTGTGGCTTTGTTGGCCTTTTTGTGGCATTGTAGCCTTTTGTGGTTTTGTTGTTGGGAGCCCCCAATTGAGTTGTGGAGATAGCCCCAATCTTCTACGGGTTCGTTGACCGCCCTCAAGTGTCCCATAGTGGAGCGAGTGCCCGCCATTTGTGGTGCGCACTCGGGAGAATAGGGTGAGCCTTTTGTGGCGTCGGTGAGTTGCGTGCTTTCGCATCCGGGGTGAGGCTTTGTGTGGCGTTGGGTGAGCATCGAGAATTGCGCCATCGCACCTCTACAACAGAGACGTAGCTTCTTTGGAAGTGAACTTCGAAAACAAATCTTCGTCTCCGCGTCCATCGGTTATCTCTCAACCGAGCCCTTTACTTATGCACTTTACGTTCTGATAGCCATCATGCTTGAAGTATTTATATCTTGGTATCACCTTGTTGCTTGTATTGCTTAGCATAGGTTATTGATGCACTTTGGTGAACCTAGTGGTTAGGTTTTGTTCTCAATAAATTAAACGTTAGTTTTATTCCACATTTATTTGAGCCTAAACTGTAATAATTTTAAAATCCTATTCACCCCCTCTAGGCGACGTCCATTGTGTAACATCCTAGGATTAGCACCTCAAAATAGACAGTACACAAGTGTGTGCATTGCAATCATGCATCGGAAAATCCGGGGAATTTTCGCGCAAAACTAAGAAGCTATAAAGGGATCGAGGTCTCTCTTGTTCTGATAGAAACATCAGGGTAGGTGCGATAGATTTTGACATGACCTTTAGGTATTATATTTGTTTTTGGAGGGATAGAATTTGAAATCTACTTTGAATTTCCAAATTCAATTCAAATTTTGAATTTAGAAATTCAGAAATAATAATGCTATAATTAAGTAAAAAGAAATAATGATATAAAAGAATTCTTTATCATAAGAATACAATAAGTATTACATTGTTCTTTTACAATAAAATAATAAGAGTAAATTACAATTAAGAAATGAATCAAACAATAGAAAATAAATTACAACAATGAAATAAACAAAATATAAATATTACAAGATTCAGGTTTCATATAGAAAGAAAAAATTAACTTCATTAATATATACAATCTTACATTGATTTTACAACAGAAAATAATTACAATAGAAATAAAAGGAAAAGCCTACACTAATCCTAATCTAAGTGTTTTCGATCTTCTTTGAAACTTCTTGTACCTGTAAACAAAAACAATAAACAAAAATAAAGAAAAAATGAATTAGTGTTAATTGGATTTCTCTTAGTGCGACAGTGAAATGCACTGTTTGGACACATCATTGAACTTGTAATTGAAGGGGCAAGTTTCACCAAGGTGTATATATGATCTTATCATAAAAAATGGCTTCGGGATTAGCATCATAAGCCAGGGGCAAGTTTCACCTTGGTTTAAAATAGTAAACAGATAAGAAGTAAAAACCATCAGGAAATATCAAGTTTTTACTTGATCTGATCCACCCAGGAGAGGCATGCACACTAGTAGCTCAGTCAGTAGAATGCAGTGGTGTGTTGTCAACACTGTAGTAGCAGCCAATTCACATAAAAGAGGTGACACAACTGCAGCACAATTGCTAGCCACTGCCTCGGTTCCAATCTATCTCAAATCACTACCAAGCTCTCAAGAACACCACAACAAACATCATCATCACTTGCTAGAGTTCCAGCAGATCAAACCACAACTCACCAACACAATCCCTCAAGAAACCATCCAAGATGGTCACCTAATGGATGGGGTTGAACAGATGGAAAGCTAGAGCAGCAACACTAGGAGGTGCATGCTAAGATCAAGGGCAGCATCATCACTAGGAGGTGCAGGACATCACCAAAGTGGAAAAGATCAAGCATTATGATATGAGGCTAGATGATCAAGAAGCAATAGCAGGCCATAGATCACTCACCAATAGCAGGTAAAAATCATTAGAGTTTCCCACTAGACCATACAACATATGTTCTTCTATCTTGCATATAGATCTGAGAAGTCAAGGAAAATAATACACATCAACCAGTTCCATCTACCTACCACTAGATGTTCTAGGAGGTTTGTATGGAGAGTTCTCTCTCAGGCTTGCATAGAGATGCTATGCAAAGATCATCATAGAGAATGAAAGTCACCAAAATAAATAAATATTTGTTCTTATTTCTATCAAGGCCTCGGTCTTTGCATCACAGGCAAGGGACTAATCCATATTAATTTACATCATTAAACCATCAGGCAAACAATCTTAATAAGCCAAGGCAATAGCATAAATAGCATATCATGCTCTCTGGAATTTTAGTGTGCACACTCCATAAGGAGGCACCACACTAGGATTTCCAGAATGGCAGAAGCCATCTAGAATATTGTCAACAGAAATAGAGAAGTATGGTACTTCTACTTTACCTCTCAGCAAGGTTTATTAAGTTCTTCGTATCATCTTCCTATATAATCAAGCTAGGAATCCTTACAAGCAATTAGAGCATGATTTAAATCATTTTCCTAGATAATCTGATCTAGGAATCATTTAGTTAGGTATCAAGCATTTAAGTAGATAAAGAGAATCTACTTTTCATATTCCAATTCATATTTGTCCAAGATCATGCCTTGCATGATATAACATCATCAATTCATTCTCTATACTAGACAAGCATGTACCACAGCTGCTAGGCTACAAGGCACATTCCCAAAGGGTAGCACCTGTACCTAGCAGATTCAAAATGTCTTAAGTACAAACTGAAGTACATTTTAAATAAATCACAATCTCATTTATTAAAGAATTCAAATCATTTCTCTAGCTTTAATTGCTAGAAATCATTTTCACTGTAGTCTGTCATGTTAACAGTATAAATAAAACAAGTAAAATATACCTGCAAAGCACCCCACATAAATTCAGATCAATTTTCTTGAAATCATCTTCCTAGCTTAGTTATCTAGGAATCATATTTAAGATAATTACTGTTGGGTTGATAGTCAACACATAGCTCAAGAATCTCAAGTGCAAAGCACATCACAAGGGCAACCATTTGTCACATTATACTACACAGTAACAACACAAATACAATAGCAAAGGCATTATTAACTATCTCGCATTACTCAAAGAGGAATGAATTTACTGAACTCACTAGGCAGCACATCAATGTGCACCTTCCATCAAGGAGGCACCATAGTAACCTGACTACCAGCAGAAGCCAACCAAGAATCATGTACCAACCTACTGTCATATGGTCAAAAATTCGAGGACTAGCAAATTAGGTTGCTGAATACAGACACAACAATCAAATTGTTTCCTAGTCATCCCTAGGAACCCTCTTATGCAATGATCTCAAATTTTGACTGTAAAGAAATCAAGATACTTGCACCAGACTTTAGACCATAGGGTAACAATAATCACAAACCTCACTTCTAACAATAAATGTCACAAGCTATCCATTATATTTCATCGACACAATATCCTCCACTTAGCAGATCACTAGACTGATAGCTTGCACAGCCTCATATGTTTAATTCATCTGCTAATTAGCAGAGAGCAATTCAAAGGAGATCAGATCCTTATCACACAAACCCTAGAACAGAGAATCGGTGCTACTTAGGATGATTCCATCATCACAGAAAGAAATCCAGAGAGGAATCAAGTGAAGAAAAGAAAAAGAGATTCCCCACTTACCCGTGGTCCTCACTGGAGTTTGAAGAGGAAGCAGACCGACGGGGTGGTCGTAGTAGCAATAATTGCGGCACAGCGGCACAGGCGACACCTGAGCCTGCACCGAGCTGCAAACTGCGACCCGCGCCAAGCTACACCAACCCAAGAACATACCCCATCTTCACCAACATCAACCTCACCACCAAGGCGGCGGCGCCGCATCACCGAACCGTAGACTTGCAGAACCAAAGGGGCGAGTAGGGGAGGGCTCAACTTCCAAATCCAGCTGGGTGGGAAGACGCAACAAAGAGCGGCGCATGGTCCACAACCAGCGGCAACAACTAGAGTGGTCGTGTCTGCCAAAATCGAGCAGAGCCAGGGGCAGCCATGGCAGCGCCAGCGCAAGAACAAGGGAGATAAGGTCGAGCCTAAGAGAGAGGGAGTAAGGGCCAATTTTGTCCATGCCTTGACTCAGTGTTTGGTCGAATCAACTATTGGGCTTTGTTATGGGCCAATTCTAATCTAACTGGGCCAAGCCAGGCCAGGCCAGCCCATGTTCCCAAAACAATTAAGCCAAACTTAAAGAAAATCAAAAGATATAATATAAAATTGCCAAAATACCCAAATATTGTTTCATCTCTATAAAATTTAGAAAATCCTAAAAATACATATGATATATAAAAATCATCACAAAAATAATATCCACCTAAGAAAAATATGACCTTACTTATTTAAGTTAAATAAAATGCAAATAAATATTAACACCACAAAAGCCTTAGTGAAATTTCATAAAATAAATAAAAGTCCTAAAAAATTAATAAAAATAATTTTTACGTATAAAAATAAATCTACTATTTTATAAAAATACTAGTCTAATTTTTATATAAATAAAATTTGAAGAAAATATTTAAATACATTTAAATCCTTTATGGAATTTTATAAACATAAAAATAAATAAAAATCATTTTTAAGGTCTTGAATAAATATATTACACTAGAAAAATATTAAATATATTATTAGAAAAGTTTTTAATTTTAAAATAATAAATTCTTATCTATTACCTATTTTGTAAATTCTTTAAAAATAATTCTTAAGAAATAATCACATTTTTTATAAAATCTTGAGAAATTAGTATCTAAGTACCAATTCCAAAACCATAACTTGAATTCATAATCAATCTTAAGTATAACTTTTAACTTTAAAATATTTTTTTAAATATTATTAAAAACCCTTTTAAATAAACATTGTGTATCACTCACATATAATATGGTGAATGATCATTATATCTTAATCATTCTTAACATAACTTCAAATTCTAACAAATTACTAAGATCATCTAATTATGCTTCCATTAAATAAATACATATTATTTTCATAATAGCAAAATAAATTTAATCTAATCATTCACTTAAATATAAAGTGAATAATTCCACACCTTAGTCATACTTATCATAAATTTAAAACTTGGAAATAATGAAAACATGTTACACTTTGAGTTTAGTTACCCTTTTAAAGTTAACTTTAGTATCAAGGATTATAAACATCATGTCTAATAAATCACTTATGTTTTTATAGTTAACTTTGGTCTATTTCAATTAAGACATAAAGCATCTCTAGTAAAAACTAATTGATCAAACACCAAGAGACATTGACCACATTCTATTAACCCTTAAAGATTGTTTGAACCTTATCAAAGAAATCTTTTCTTCAAATGTTATTCTTTTTGCCACTTCAAACAACAACTCTATAATAACTCCTCCAACTCTTAACAACTCAACCCAAGGACTGTTGTCATAGTCACCAGATAACAATTAATCATAATCACATTACCTTATCCTTTACTTGTGTATTTTGGATTGTTAACACTTAAGCTCCTTATAAATGCTATTAGATGTAAAGTAAAACTTGAAGATAAACCAACTCTTGAAAGAATTACCTAAAATCACTTCACTCAAAGTATTGGGGATTCACTTTTGAAGTTTTCCAAAATGCATAGCATGACTTATGCATAAAAGTATATTGCTTATTTAAACATTAGTACTTATTGGACCAATGATGCTGATTTTAGATATTGGATCTTATATTGTCCCGAAGACCGTGAGTGCATAATCTTGCAATCAAAAAGGCAAGTTCACACTTTCTCATGTCCTTTGATTATTTTTCTGTAAATTATTTTGCAAATCCAGTATTTTCATCACCTGCATTTTAAAAAGGTCAGAAAACACTATTTTCATAAAAATGTGATTATAGGTTATTTACCATGAGGTAATAACCTACTATGAAAGTTTCGGTGGTAAAGGAACATATTATCTAGGACTTAACTACCAACGTCGCCAGTGATTCTTGCGCCGTATATTACGCATTAACCATGAGATTTGGAATGGGACAGAGAAATCAGCTATATCTTCTTTCTCTCGCATGTAGTCGGATGTGCAGTTCGTGGCTCTTATCCTCGTAGCGTGCATTAATTGGTAATTCATAGAGGATATGCAGCATATGGGTGGGAACCCTCATCGTCCCACGATAGTTCTAGCATCTAACGGTCTGTATAAACTATTGTTGTAATTCAATGGGTGGGCATGGTGTACACCAAGGAGGCATGCGGGGTCGCGAAGGGGGCAGTGATTGGCTTGGCTCACCTACTGGGCCCCACAACATGGAATTGTGGACGGGAAAGTACGCCCGGTTGTGCAACAAGGAGTTGATCTCTCATGGGTAAAGTAACGCACCTCTGCAGAATGTAAGAACTGTAACTTGTTACTCCCTGTTCCGGGAAGGAGCTACGAACGCGGCGGGAAAGGAACTCCATGAAAGTTCTGTTAAACCCGTGAAGGCTGACGGACATAGCTCTTTAGAATAAAAGCAACCTTTGAAGAAATGTTTATGAAAACTTGCATTGCCTACGACCTATGGTCTGTGGCTGTAGATATAGTGCATCAAACACTCCTATTCTAGTGAACTTGCTGAGTACGCTCGTACTCAATGTATATTCTAAACCCCTGCTAGATTCTGAAGCCAACACAGACGACGTCTACATCAACTTATGATCAAGAGAATCATCCTCAACATCTCAAGTTATTCAATGAAGTCAAGGAAGTCAACAGATACAACAACTGAAGTAAAGACGAAGTTGATAATTAGATAGGAATATAATATCTAGCCATAGAACCTATTTCTATAGAGTATTGCAATAGCAGAAACGCAAGCCCAGTAGTTCAGATACTAGTCTTATAAGTATGATAGATTCGAGTTGAATATTTCTGATTCTTCTTTGTAAGAAGTTTATTTCTCTCTCTTTAACCTAGAGTGTTCTCTGGATCTTATGTAAAGAGTCGAGTTGTAACCTTTATCCATGTCTTGGACCTGTTGTGTTTCTGTTGTACCACTCTAAGGGATGTAATACTAGTGAATGGTGTTTCATTGATTTTATGTCAATGATTATAGTATACCACATCATTCAGTGGTATGCTGGGTCATCGCACATTGCACTTTCAATTGGTATCAGAGCGAGGTCTCTTGCTTTTAGGCTTCACCACCTCGAGAGTAAAGATGACTCCTAGGGGTTTAGTGCACTCTCACACATTTACATTTGTTGGCACTCATTATGATGTTTGGCGTACTCACATGCTTAGTCATTCCCAGGCCATTGACCCAAATATTGAGCAAATTCTAGATATGGGCTTATCTCCTCCTAAGGATCCCTAAAATCTATTTTTGTAGGAGGAGACAAACTCTTATCTTGAATCTCAAGCATCTAATGTGCTTGTTAATATTGTGAGCTTTTAGTTCTTTCCTCAATCAGGCCTTTCCAAAACGCTCATGATATATGGACCAAGCTTCAAGCAAAATATGATGTGTCCAAGCTTAATGAGGATGATTGTATTCCCTCCACCTCCAGCCATGATGAGTTCTCATCTTCTTCCACTACACCAACATGTGAGTTGTCACAAGGTAATGATATGGTGAGTGGTGTGATGGCGCACACCACTTGTCGTGGGACGCTTCGTTGGAAACCCCAAGATCAAGGTATGAAGCAGCACAGCAGCAAGTTTCCCTCACTAAGAAACCGAGGTTATCGAACCAGTAGGAGGAAGGAATCATCACATAGTTGTTGCTAGCAATACGGAAACCTGCACAACACAAACTCAAGACTTTGCCCCAACGAATCAGTGAGGTTGTCAAGCTCACCGGTTTGCTATAACAAAGGATTAAATGTATGGTGTCAAAGGTAATGGTTTGCAACAAGTAAACAAGTAATAGTGGAAGATGTATCAATGGTAAAGATTGGACCGGGGTCCATAGTTCACTAGAGGTGCTCTCCTTAAATAAACAACATGGAATGGAGGGTAAACAAATTATAGCAGGGCAATTAACAGGAACTGAGCAAGGCATAATAATGCAATTACTAGTCAGAAAGATCCTATGAGGTTGATTGGGCAATACAACAAGATACATAGACCGCCATCCAACTGCATCTATGACTAGAAGTCCACCTTCAGGCTATCATCCGAACCCCCTCCAGTATTAAGTTGCAAGCAACAGACAACTGCTTTAAGCAAAGTGTGTAAGGTAAACAGTCCACATGTTCCATGAACAAGAGACCGTTGTTTTCTCCCTAGTAGCAACAGCACATCAATAACCGAAGATATTTATGTCACTTCCCTTGGAAACTATAGGCATGAACCCACTATCGAGCATAAATACCCCCTCTTGGAGTTACTAGCAACTACTTGGCCAAGATAACCAATAGCAACGGAGAGCATGCAAGATCACAAATAACACATACATGATAGAATCATAAAGACAAAACCATTGATCAAACCAACATAATAATCTCAATATCCATTGGATCCCCGCAAACACAACATGCATGATTACAAATAGGTTGGATCTTGATCATGAATGGAGCTCACAAGATCTATACATGAAAGCACAAAGGAGGATATGCAACCATCTAGCTACTACATGGACCCATAGTCCAAGGTGGAACTACTCACGCATCATACCGGAGAGAAGGCCTCTGGGATGATCTCCCCTCTGGCAGGGTGTCGGGAAGAACTCCAGATCCCCCCGATCTAGGGACGATGGTAGCGGTGGCTACAGACGGTTTCGTGGATTTCTAATCGGGTAATCAGGGTTTCTGCATCGGGGGCTTCTTATAGGCGAAGGAGGAGACCGAGGAGGCGGCCAGGGCCACCAAACCATAGCCAGGGGCGGGCCCACCTGTGGCCGTGCCTAGGGGGGTGGCCCCTCCAGCCAGCCCCTCTGGCTCTCCTCTGGACTTCTTGTTCCCCACGGAAAGTAATTGACTTTGCCCTTTGTCCCGTCCAATTCCGAGAATATTTCTTTACTAACTTTTCTGAAACCAAAAACAGCAGAAAACAGGCATCTGGCACTATTGCAACTTATTAGTAGGTTACTACCAGAAAACATGTAAAAAGAACCTCAAAGTGTGGACAAGTAAAGCAAAGTAGATACTAAACAAGCATGGAGCATCAAAAATTATAGATACGTTTCCAACGTATCAGCATCCCCAAGCTTAACTCCCGTTCGTCCTCGAGTAGGTAAGTGATAAACAGAATAATTTTTGAGGTGACATGCACCCTCACAATAAATATCCAACCATTTGCAAGCATTGAAAGCTGGGATCAAAGAACTCTAAACATGTGCATGAAAGATGGAGTTCTAACAATAGGACATAGTAACTATGCATGCAACATGACAAGCTACAAACAAAGATCATGAATAACATGCATTGAAAAACGTTTGTTTGTTTCACATATATAAAACATAGCATAGTGGCAATCAGCTTGTCCCTCATAGAGTATCAATAAAATTCATAGGACACCTGCAAAGTTCACAAGGGTGAATAGAAACAAGTAGCACAAGAACAAGTAATTACACAATATGCATCAATTAATAAGCTTTGGAACATTGCACACATAATGACAACTATGCTCTCTTAATGGTGCCTCAAGGTAGAAGGTGGAGACTCAAATAATGGTGGAAGAAAGGCCTTTTATAAAGGAAGCAGGGATTTCAAGTTTCAAAAAGATCTTCCAAAAATTATGGTACTTGTTAGCTTTCAGCCCTCATTGCCCCTATCATAAGCATCTTGAAGTGATTAAGGTTAAAGTGGCAAATCTGGAGTATCTGTTTGACGAAGTATAAGTTGGAAATCTCAAGTCCCTTGAATACGAGGGCCACACCTCATGCATACTCAACTTTGGGTCCAGGTAAGTTCTTGTCACTGTAAGTATTTGCATATCATTGAGAACCGCCAACGGGGTACCCCTTGTACATGGTATAGGAGTTTTCCTATAACCAAAATGACAAGGCAAGCAGACAATGAGCATTTCAGCAATCTTTTGATTTACCATATGCATAGATTTTTATTGAGGATGCTTCATAGATAGCTCACTATGATGATGCTGCAAGTTTCCACCATGATTAGGCATGGCTTAGGCTAGAGGCCCAGGCGTTTCTCTAACATAGGATACAAACTCCATGGACTTACAAGTTCCCTATTTATTTCACACCGGTGACATCCATAGACAAAATAACATGATATCAACTGAGTACAACAAGGTACAAGTGCAATGTTGAAAACGTTCCTCATGACAACACGGTTCTGCTAATTCCAACTTATAAGTGCAAGCATATACAACAAAGTTGTCACAATGGTTCAAGTTTATTAGGGGCAAAGAATAAAGTGTGCCATCAAGTTCGTGAGGGCTTTAATCACTAAGTTTTCACATAACAAAATAGTTTTTAGTTTGAAGATAGATGAAAACAAGAATATACTTGGAATGGTGTAACACACCATGCATAGGAATTTATAGTGGATAATTGGTAATAACTTAGTTTATTGGGAGTTGGAAGCATCAGTAGAAGTTACTCATACAAGTGGAGGCTAGCAAAAGACTGGGATCAACCAACTAAGAGAGCAATAGTGGCCATAATCATGCAGTGCAACAAAGCATACTAATCAAAGCAAAGAGTGGTAATACAAGTAAAGGACTAAATGATCATAGAGGCTAATGGTGACTTGTCATAGTCATAACATGGTGTGAGCATGTGCCAAGTCAACCCAAGCAAAGCATCAAAGGAGAATACCACAATACTATACTTTTCATGCTAAAACAACGCATAATTTCTTCAAGGCACACTAAGCAATCCCAATTGTTTGGAACAAGACATGCTACAGCAATAATCACTAAGCATAATGCTAAAACAACACCTAGCATGTCATGCTAAAGTCTAAGTCACAGTCAATGCAAGCTCCTCTCGCACTTCAAGCAAGAACTTACTACTCATTTCCAAACACCAAGCAAACTTACTTGCAAAACAACACAGCGAGAACGAGGGTCCAAACTAATTTATTCAAGCAAACTAAGCAACCTAAGAAAATCAAACAAAAACTAAGACGCTCCAAGAACAACACAACTGTGCATGAAACAATAAAAGCGAAGTGTCTAGACAGACCTGAGCTTTTTATTGATGAAGAAGGGGATGCCTTGGGCATCCCCAAGCTTTGACGCTTGTACCTCTTGGATACTTCTTGGGGTGACACCATGGTGGTATCCCCAAGATTGAGCTTTTGTCCATTCTTCATCTCATTGCATCATTCTCTCTTTACACCTCAAATTTTTCCTCATACAAAACTTCACACAATCTTCATTAGCAACATTAGCTTATTCAAAAGATATTAGACCTCTGGCAAAGCTTTGGAACAGCAAGGCTTTTCACTAAAAACACAATCTACTGTAGTAACTCCTTCAAAAATCTGAATTTACCTGAAGAGAACTCAAAAAGGAATCAATAAGAAGCAAATGCAAATAATGGCAGAAATCTGTCAAAACAGACCAGTAGGTAGAAACCGATTTTTTCGAACATCTTTTTTTCTCAAATCAAAAAGTGTTGAACTAAATAAAGTTATCTAACATACTGGGGGATTTATTCGTAAATTTTGATCTCAATCTGAGTTACATATCCTCCTCACGAATTTTTTTGGAGAATGAAAGAAATCTGTTTCGGGACAGCAACTCCCCAAATCTTACTTCCCTCTTATTAGAGGTCATTCTTGGCACAAAAAGCAAAAAAAAAGGATAATGAGAGGTCATTACTGAAGTAGTAACTTACAAGACTCAAGGAAACTCTTGGGTTATCTCCCAACAAGTACTTTTGTTTAATGCCTTTAAGTTAGGCTTGAGACTTTGAGAAGATGCTCTCATAAGAACTATGAGTTGAAGTAAAAGAGAGCATCACGAAGCAAATTCAAAACACCTTTAAGTCTAACCCACTTCCTATGCATAGGAATCTTGTACACAAATAAGTTCACAAAGAACAAAGTGACATGCATAGGAAGAGAAAACAAGAGTAACTTCAAAACTTTCAGCACAAAGAGAGGTGTTTTAGTACCATGAAAACTTCTACAACCATATTTTCCTCTCTCATAATAATTTTCAGTAGCCTCATGAATAAACTCAACAATATAACTATCACATAACGCAGGCTTTTCATGAGCTACAAACACATAATTTCTATCAAGCTCAAAAATAGTGGGATTAAAACCTTCACAGATTTTACCCAAAGTAGATATTTCAAAAGGATCCACAGGAACATAACATTCATCCTCCTTTGGTAAGCATGGAGGACAATCAAATAATGTAATAGGTGAAGAGTTACTCTCATTAGAAGGTAGGCATGGGTATATCCATTCTTCCTCCTTTTGATCATCACTCTCCTCCTCTTTTTCATCTAATGAGCTTTTAGTTTCAGAAATTTCTTCTTCCATAGGCTCCTGCAAGGCATTAGTCTCCTCCAATTGTGGAAAACACCTATTAAAATATTCAAGAATATAGCCATTTGCTTCCTTGTAATTATCAAAGCAGAATTTAAGTATCTCATAAACCTCACATTCATAAGGTGCATCATCAGTATTTTCAAGCAAACTGGCAAGTTCAAATGCACCCTTGAAGGCAATAAATTCTTCAATTTGTTCCACATCATACAAGTCATAATTTCCCTTAACATAAGAAGATATGGTAACATTATCATTATACTCACATTGAAAGGGTAAGTGTTTATACCTCCTGCAGCAACAAGCTTTATCAAAGCAATAAGTAACATTATAAGTAGAGAACACGTCTCTAGCAATAGTATTCAACTTATCAATTTGTTCCCATAAGTGTTTCCCTTTTTGTGACAAACGGTGTTCCTTATAATAATACTTTTGTTCTTCCGTGAGCCCACCTTGCCAATAAGAACTAGTTTCAAAGAAACCATCCATTGATAGAAAGCATGACAAAGCAAGGCAATAACAGACCAGCAACGAGAGTAGGAACTAATTTTTTTGTGTTTAGGTCCTGGAGGGTTGACTGGGAGAACTGCAAGTTTTCGGAGCCGAGATATTCATCTGAGTCACTATGGGCGTATTTGTCCAATTGATATAGATAATCGAAATTGAAAAGAACTATCTTTTCTGTATACTTTCCCCGTTCTATTGCTACCGCGGGTCTTATGCAATCGATCGGATCATATAGATATCCCTTCAACACAACATAGGTCATCGAAAAGATCTCGGGCGACTCACCAAAGCACGAAAGCCAGTTAGAAAATGGATTCCTATTTGAAGAGTGCCTAACCGCATGGATAAGCTCACATTAACCCGTCAATTTTGGATCCAATTCGGGATTTTTCTTGGGAAGTTTCGGGAAGAAATTGGAATGGAATAATATAGATTCATACAGAGGAAAAGGTTCTCTATTGATGCAAAGAGAACTTCCTTCAGCCTTTTTGTTGCCTGGTTTGGTCTCTCTGAGTGGAATAAGTGGGTCCTCTCTCTTGACAATAAAGCGCAGCTGAGCCCACCCTTTTTCTCGCCACTGGGTGGCCGCAGGAAACAGCCGGCCGCCTCTCGGGAAAGGGGGGGAGATCCAGTGGAGACGGGTGGGCCTGTAGCTCAGAGGATTAGAGCACGTGGCTACGAACCACGGTGTCGGGGGTTCGAATCCCTCCTCGCCCACAGCCTTCCAAAGGGGGACGAGCGCAAGACCGGGTCTACCTACCTTATGACATTTATGAAAAACGTTGTATTAAGGAATTTCTATCAGCCAATATCCAATCAGAGTTCACAGCCAACCATTGTGGGTAGAATGCTAGATGCCCGAGAACTTTCCAGTAGTATTGCTGCTGTTTTTTTTGCAGCTTTCGTAGTTGCTGGAACTATGTGGTATGGGTCAGCAACGACCCCAATCGAATTATTCGGGCCTACTCGTTATCAATGGGATCAGGGATACTTTCAGCAAGAAATATATCGAAGAGTTAGCCCCGTAACTTCGGGAGAAGGGGTGCCCCCTCACAAAAGGGGGTCGCAGTGACCAGGCTCGGGCGACTGTTTACCAAAAACACAGGTCTCCGCAAAGTCGTAAGACCATGTATGGGGGCTGACGCCTGTCCAGTGCGGATCTCCAATAGCAGGAGATAAGAGATTCATATCAGAAGAAGAATTAGGCCAAAAATTAGGATACATTCTGGGAAAATGGAACTTCCATGGAAGAGAAGCAAATGAAACGCTTTCATAAAAATACTCGTAGAATCGCAAGAACAATACCTTCCTTCGTCTTAACCCTTGGGCTTTATATCAACTTTCCGATATCAAAAAGTTCGTAGTCGACTCTGTTCTAGGGTGCCGGTGCCAAAGTTGAGTCTCAAGCTAACCAAAAGGCAAGGGTTCTTCGAATAAGAACCACTTGATAATCATTTATGGAATCGGTGCAATGACTCGGCAAAATCGAGAGAAAAAAGTTGTCTTTTGGGCAAACAAAATTGGAAGGAAGAAAATTTCTTTTTTATTTTTATTTAAGAACTACTTGAATTTTTCAGTCTGGTTGCGAGGTCTTAATAGTGATTATGAATCATAGTTCCATTTTTTTTGATCCACTCTATCTTTTTCGTATTTTAAAATAGTGAAAAAGTCAAATAAGAGGTGTTAAGCTTTTTATCATTCTCGCATCGAGCTATTTTGCCGCAGGACCTCCCCTACAGTATCGTCACCGCAGTAGAGTTTAACCACCAAATTCGGGATGGATTGGTGTGGTTCCTCTACGCCTAGGACACCAACCCATTCCATATAGAATTGTTTTCATTCCTTCACAAAATAACATAAAAACAAACACATTCGATTCTTATAAATCGATCCCTCCGTATGCTCTAAATCCATATGCTTTAAATGGATAAGAGAGATATGGATTTTCTGCGCAGCTCAAATTGTATCCTTTTTAATGCCCTGGGCGACACACGTGCTACAATGGGCGGGACAAAGGGTCGCGATCTCGCGAGGGTGAGCTAACTCCAAAAACCCGTCCTCAGTTCGGATTGCAGGCTGCAACTCGCCTGCATGAAGCAGGAATCGCTAGTAATCGCCGGTCAGCCATACGGCGGTGAATCCGTCGGCCTACTAAAATGATAGACCCTTGGGTTACTGACTACACTTCAAATGGGTTTAGACCATACATATCCCTTCACTTTTCTGTTCAGCATACCTTCGATTTGGCTCCACGAAGGCGCCGCCTAGACTAGGAGCCCCACTCATATTCAAAAGGCGCCCAGCTTTCAAGACGATGATAATAATTAGGCTGACGGTTAAACAACTTATTAGAAACACAAGACAGCCAATACGAAATGCTAGAAAAACGGCCGCGCTTAAAGGATGCCCTCAGCGTCGAGGGCAGAATGAGGATAAGGGCCTCCAAAAAATTTCTTCTCGTTCTATGAACTTTAAGGTGTATGAAGTCTCATAGTTAACTCTTGCAGTGGAACGATAGAGAGCTCTTACGGGGGCTAGGTTACCAGGATACTACCGTTCCGCAATAGAACATGGCACTAATGTATCCCCTAAGGTCCCAGCACCTTTTGATCAATACCGAAATCATAACATTAACTGGAAAGAGCCACTGGCTTATCTCTCCAGCGAATTAAATTAGCTAAAGGTGTACGTTCATGAGCCCATGCTAAAGTCTCAATTAATTCCTGCCAATATCCAATTGCCACAAAATATACAAACTCCGAAATCAATACTATAATTAAGCAATTGCTTCTTTTTAATATCCTTTTCAAATCTCCAATTCTAACAAGTCACACACTCATATTCCAGAGATACCGAAACAAAAAAATTCCGCGGTCGAACTACCATAATGTCTAGAAATATAGAGCTTAAACTTTGTCGGGAAATTAGAATGAATCATTGAGTGAAAAAGGAGCAAAGAATGACAAAAGACGAGACTCTACTAGTCTTCACTCTTGTGGTTTCCTCCGTTTCTGTTTTCTTATTCGGGATCTTGCTTTTCATGGTTCTCATCTCTGCAACTCGCGATTTTCGCGAGATATGATATATGATAATTCTAATTCTCTATAGATATGCCTTCCCTATAAAGGACCCGAAATACCTTGCTTACGTATCATTGGAAAGTGCATTAACATAAATACGGCAGTAAGCAGAGGCAGTACAATTTTTTGTTCTTCTTCTTTTTCGAGTTAGAATAAAAAGAAAAAAAGAAAACAATTTAGCATCTTTGGTACAATCTATATTTTCGCGAAATGGATCATAATAAAATGGATTTTAGGTATCTAGGGAAGATTCACTTGGAAGTAACTATTTCCCGATCTAAATCGAGCAGGTTTCCATGAAGAAGATCTTGTTCAGCATGTTCTATTCGATACTGGTAGGAGAAGAACCCTACTCGGTATTCTTAAAAAAAGAGGGTAAGCAGAACCAAGTCAAGATGATAGGGGTCGCCCCTTCTTCTTGCGCCAAAGATCTTACCATTTCTGAAGGAACTGGGACAACATTTCTTTTCAATTTCCATTCAAGAGTTTCTATCTGTTTCCAGGCAAGTTACCTTATATTTATAACGCCTTGGTAGTCCAGAGTAGAGACACTTCCGATAAGCAAATTAATGTGACTTGATAAGCATCGGCTAACTCTGTGCCAGCAGCCGCGGTAAGACAGAGGATGCAAGCGTTATCCGGAATGATTGGGCGTAAAGCGTCTGTAGGTGGCTTTTCAAGTCCGCCGTCAAATCCCAGGGCTCAACCCTGGACAGGCGGTGGAAACTAAATATTCTCATTTCATTCCCCTTGCTCACCCTTATACAGTACAATCAATCTCTCGTGCTTTCATGGATAATGTTTTTCAGTGGAATGGATTGCCAAAGCGCTCATCCGGTGAGTAAGATATGGCGTATGAGTTGATATCTTCAAGAGTCAAATCCTTTTCTTGCCCACCCAGCCATAAAAGCAAAAAATCCTTACGAGCGGTCTTAAACCCTAAATCTCCAAAATGGAATTGAAAAGCTCCAATTTCCATAATAGTACCGGGGAAATACCCAGGGAAGAATCATTCTACTTTGATTGATGGAAAAACTTCTTTCTCCTTACTACACGCCAGTGCCGCGCCAGTCTTGTGCAACTAACAGCCTGCTAAGGCGAAGAAGATAGGGATTGCCTAGCCTAGAAGCTGAGGAAAGAAACTACTTGATCAATAACAAAGGTAACTAGCATGATAAGTGAGAAATGACACTAGTAGATAAACTACTGTCAAAACGAATTTCATTCTTGCTTACCTTCTTTCTAGAAGAACTTGACTAGAGGAATCTCACTATCAGGAACCCCTAATGGATTGGGTGCACTAAATCCGAGCAATTGGAAGCCGCTTTCGATGACGAGGCCGATAAATTGATATTACGCGATCGTTACTGTCCATCTTTTTCAGCTCTGCTCCCGAAAAGAAAAGGAGACTGAGATAGGGGTCGGCGTTGGTTTTTCCAATGAAAGCCTGATTTTGAGAACGTAAACATGAACGGAAGGAGAAAAAAAACCCGAGAGAAGCAAAAGTCACTTTCGAAGGTTTAGTTACGGAAGCCCTACCCAATGGAATGTTCCGCGTTCAGCTAGTGACCAATGTTATGGATGGTGCGGTGCACTGGTTGATAAAATAATTGGCCCTTCCTTCTTATAGCAAGAAAATCCAATCTCCCCCTCATACGAACCTACCTCCATGACTTTCATGTCAAACTGAAAGGAGTTCCCTTGCATTACCCATAGCATGCCATCACATTTGTGCTCACAATACATCTTAGCGCCATTTGCTACTGTGATTTCCATAGGTTTATACGGAGTTGAGTCGTAACCAGCAGCCGAGTGAACAAAGCCAGCCACAGGTTCCCCAGTGGTACGTCCGGGGTCGGTTCAATCAGTGTATCATGGCAAAGCAACGTGAATTCAGAATCACCATCGTCGCATTAATCAGAATCTGAAAAAGCAAGCTCAAAGTGATGCCCTGGCACAACGAGCTGAACTTGGTCAAAAGGACTAGATCCATAACATAAAAAGGCATCGCTCAGTTCGGTAGAGCAACTCGTTTACACGTGCGCCAATGCTTTTCAAAGGAGCTTATTATGCAGACCTGGTTGACCGCCCACATTCATTCATTGTTTGTTCTGAGGTGGATTCGAACCACAACAAGCGCAACAAGGATTTGGAGTCCAACGAGCCGACTGCTGATGGTTGTTGGTCACGACTACTACAAAAAAGTGAAGAATCTTTCTATTTCACATGGAGGAGTGTGCATCTTTATGTTGGGTGTTCTTCTGTCGTGCGACCCGATGGCTTATGTGCGACCTGTGGCCCACGCCTCCTATTCTATTTGTTCAGGGCGGGCGGCGACATCAATAGAAAACCCGCCATTTTTTGAGGTCTTATTTATTTTCACTGGTTTCGGAATAGTAGAATAATTCGTAATAGCGGCCAAAATCTTGAGAAAATCTAAGTTAATGATCAATAGGGAATTTCTGGTGGAGCGGTGAAATGCATTGAGATCGGAAAGAACACCAACGGCGAAAGCACTTTGCTGGGCTTTTAGCCCCGGTTAGTGAAGGACCAGAGAAGCTCTCTAGTTATGAATCGGGTATAGAACCCATGGGGGGGGGCTTGGCTACAATTCCGCGGAGTTGTTGAATATCAACAACTTATTACACAGAATCCCATTTTTTTAGAGCGAGTTGAGGGCTTCGAAAGGCACCGGCTCCGTGAAATTCTTGCTGAAAGCCTGTCAACTATGTCATAGGGGTTGTTAGAAAGCCTGCAAGGTTAATTACAGAATGTTTGTCTTTTTCACCATCGCTGTTCCCAGTCAGAATGAACAGAAAAATAAGATGATTCAAAGAAGTTCTCTACCCCGAACTTTGCATCGCGCGTATGACTTAGCACAACTAGGAAAGTAAGATCAGATAAACAAGACTAAAAAAAGATTCATCGGAATAGCAGAATACAAAATTAAGAAATGAAAAAAAAATAAAGGGGAGCCTAATCTCACCCCCTTCTGTACCATAAAGAAAAGATATATTCAATTTTTACCATTTTCTAAAAAGAAAAAGAAGTGCTTCTAGATTATAGACTTATCCACTTAGATGAATAAATCATACTTGCCTAGTGAGATAACATGAATTACTGAGCCTCCGCTCATTAGTGGAAACTTTTTCTTCTTATTGTTATCACCGTAAAACTACTTGTTCAATAGTCCATACCGTAAACAAATCACAAGATTACTTTTTGATTTACCAGAAGCAGAGGAAGAATTAGTAGCAGGTTATCAAACCGAATATTCCGGTATAAAATATGGTTTATTTTATCTTGTTTGTTACCTCAATTTATTAGTTTCCTCTTTATTTGTAACAGTTCTCTACTTAGGTGGGTGGAACTTTTGTAATTCCTCACACAAGGACTCCGAAAATACCAGGTCTCCACCTACGCAAGCAAATTGTTGATAAAACTCCAAGATAGATTTTTCTTTTGACTCAATCCACTCGAACCCAGAGCTAGTTGGTTCTCCCCGAAATGCGTTGAGGCGCAGATTATTTGGACATCTAGGGTAAAGCACTGTTTGGTGCGCGACTCTTGAAGGTACCAAATCGAGGCAAACTATTTTGACGAAAGTTCCAGTTTTCCAGGGGAGGGGTACAAATGGAATGAAAATGAATTGATAAAACATTCCTAGAAAAAAATTCTACTACTTATACTTTCATGATATTCTAATCAGATTGGATGGAGGTTCGAGTCCAATATGGAGAATGCTCATTCAATCAGCATTCCTGTAGAAGTATTCCGAAAATCTGCGGCTGGCGCTCTCCTCTATCTTCTAAGGTCCTTAACTAGAAAAGCAAGCAGAAGGAATAGAAGAATGAAATGCAGAAATAGGGGAAGGGCGGGTAGCACCAACCTGCTAGTGCTTATTATCGGGAAAGGACACCAGAATTTTTACTAGAAGTAGAAGAGTTACACAAAGTTCGCGAAATGATTACAAGGGTTTAACCAGAAGTAAAGAAGTTTAGAGTTCGTGCTTGTGCCACGAAGGTAGCGATCGAATCCGAGCTATCTTTTTCGACAGAACTTGTTTGACCACTCGCCGCTTCTTGTTCCAGCTAACCTTAGTATGTGGCTAACCTGGGCTTTAGAAGGATTTGGTGTTGCTCATATTTTACAAGAGATACTTACTTATAAATCCGACCATCTTATAGCTCGCCAAGAAATACTTAATGCTACGATCTGGGGAAAACGAATACCTAATCATGAGGACTCTTAGGCTCAACAGGAAGGGGGGGTAGAGGTGGAAGCACTCACCACCATAAATAGGCATGAATATGGAACAAAGAAATGAGTTGATATTATATTAATTGAATATCCTTTTTGTTTTACGAAATTTTTGCTAAAGTTGCATTGACGTCTAATTCACATCGAGTAGACCCTGTTATTGTGAGAATTCTTAATTCAAGAGTTGTAGGGAGGGACTTATGTCACCACAAACAGAAACTAAAAAAATTCGAACGATTAAATTACTGCTCCCGAATATTCAATTGACTGATTAATTTATTATAACGTACTCTATTTTTCTTTGCCAAATAAGCTAGCAAACGTCGACGTTTTCCCAAAAGTATTCATACCTCTTGGTCCTGAATAGCAGAATAGGACGAACGAACCGGCCCCCGCGGATATCTTTGCTTCGGAACAAAACAAAACCCTGCAATCAAATAGAGACAAATGAGGGTGACTCCGTGCGACAGCCTTGAAGGCATCTTTTCCCTGGCTATCTCCGTGCGGGCAGCTCACCATCAGCGGGAAAAAGCAGAATATTTGATGGAAGAACAGGAGACCCCTTCGAACAACATGTTCTAATAGGGAAGTCCTATATCTTAAAATTAATTCATCAAGTTGATGAGAAAATTCATGGGCGTTCTACTGGGCCCTACTCACTTGTTACACAACAACCCGTTAGAGGAAGAGCCAAGCAAGGGGGACAACGAGTAGGAGAAATGGAAGTTTGCGGGTTTTTCTTTGGCCAAAAGGTACTTCGAACTTGGAACGAGCATGAAGAGATTAACGATACTTCTTTCTCTTTTGAGTTTTTCTTTTTCTTGTATGTGTTCCTAAGAGAAGTAATTTGTCCTGATGTTTCGAGGTCTCAAAAAAAGGGCGTGGAAACAGATAGAAACTCTTGAATGGAAATTGAAAAGAAATGCAGTCCCAGTTCCTTCAGAAATGGTAAGATCTTTGGCGCAAGAAGAAGGGGCGACCCCTATCGCAAGCCTTTCCTCTTTTGAACCTCGCCATTAACGTTAAGGCTATGCCATCCTAAGGTGCTACTAAATGGAAGGATCTTATCAACGTCCATGAATGCGAAGATCAAACTGCCGAATTGGCAAAATTCGGTGCCCACCTCGAAAAGGACGGCAGACAGACCCAAAAAGAGGCTTTACAACGCGTTCTCCCCTTTCTGATTTTGTAAACTATGCCCAACGCCTTCGAAATGACGGAGGAAGAGGGCTGTCAACTATTCAAAAAGGGTCCATGTGTACCATGTCTCTAGGTCAGTCGGACCCATCAATTTATTAGAAGCATCCCAAAAGCGTCCGGGTCGAAATATGGCTTTCAAATTTGATTCTAAAAAGATTTATTATTAACCGAAACGCGAGCTCAGGAGGTTAACGACAGATTGTATACGCCCGCTAAGAAAACCTCTTCTTCTTTAGATCCTGAAAAAACGAAAATAAGTAAGAAGGAGCAGTAGTAGTAGGAAGACTTAAGTGACTTTGTTCATTTACGTTGAGATAGACTACCATTCTGCGTCTTCGACTTCTATTACTTCTATAATGTAATAGCTATAGTTTGATATAAGAATCCATTTCTCAAAGTAATGGAAACCATTCTCTTATAGTATAGGAAATGGTTCAAAATGGCTATTGCACCTTTTAGGTATCGTGAAAAGTGATACCTGTGAAGATCGTGTAAGAAAAATTACCAATTTGACCCTTAGCCCCAGTGTTATATTTGGTTATTTACTAAAATCCCCTTTTGGGGGAGAAGGGTGGATTGTTAGTGTGGATGATTTAGAAGATATAATAGCCCGGAGACGACGAACAAAAATGCGTTCATTTGCCTCAAACTTTAGGGGGGCTCATTTAAGACTTAATCGAATGATTACCCAACAGGTAAAAAGAGCTTTTGTTTCCTCTCATCGAGATTCATCAGTCAGTTATTTTAGAGAATACTAAAAAACAAGATAGAGTGAGATACGGAAGTGCAAAATAAAGTAGATTCATCAGATGATACATGAGTCCCTAATTCCGGTGGTTAGAGTGGATTTGAAAAGCTACAGCAGATCGATAAGTTGCTAATTTAGCTAAGTCAACTCCACTACGGAATCTAGCTCTCCATAAGAGGGTATTCCCAATGAGACAAGTACCATGGAAGTTCCATTTTCCCAGAATGTATCCTAATTTTTGGCCTAATTCTTCTTCTGATGATCGATTCAACCTCTGATCAAAAAGATAGACCTTGGTTCTATTTCATCTGGTGTCCTAGGCGTAGAGGAACCACACCAATCCATCCCGAATTTGGTGGTTAAACTCTACTGCGGTGACGATACTGTAGGGGAGGTCCTGCGGCAAAATAGCTCGATGCCAGAATGATAAAAAGCTTAACACCTCTTATTTGACTTTTTCACTATTTTAAAATACGAAAAAGATCCAAATCTAAAATGCAAAGTCCCTAAGGGCAATCACTCAGAGAACAAATCAAACTATTCAATTCAAAGAACTAACAACAGCAGTCCCAAGGAACGAATTGGTTGAGGCACTCTCACTCAGATAGGGCCCCACTACTTCTTCATTCAGGGGGGGCTAGCCTCATGACTTCCCACTGGGCGAGGGGTGCACCTAACCCACCTACTCACTCATCAATTACGGTGTTCAGCTGACTTGCACAGAAAGACCCCTATTGTTTAGTAATTTGGCGCCCCATCTTTTGATTGAAAGGAGAATACTTAATAATACGGCGAAACATTTATACAAAACACCTATCCCTAGCACACGCAAGGGAACCATAGACAGGCAAGTGAAATCCAATCCACGAAACATGGAAGGAACATTTGGTAATGGTCTTGATACTCTATGTTCTTTTTTATGCGTTCTTAGTTCTCTTTCTGGCCCCTGTGAACATATTTTCTTAATGTATTAAAGAGGGCCTCTCTAACCGGTGAAAAGTGGTAGGTGTCCACTAACGGCTATTCCTGGCTCGGATCCGATAACGCAATTCCGATGGCTCACTTTTTCTAAGTAATGGGGAAGAGGACTGAAACATGCCACTGAAAGACTCTACTGAGACAAAAAGATGGGCTATCAAAAAGGTAGAGGAGGTAGGATGGGCAGTTGGTCAGATCTAGTATGGATCGTACATGGACGATAGTTGGAGTCGGCGGCTCTCCTAGGCCCTCTGGATGCGGGAATAGCAACATGCACTAAATGCCTTGTTCAAGCCAAAGAACTTACCCCGAAAAGTCCTGACAAATGATGATTGAGACGAGATTCTGCGTTTTTGAACCACGAAAGGCTTGGTTTCCATTTGGGTTGTAGATGTAACCAACCCGCTACTAAGGAATAGAACTTGTTTGGCTGTTCGACCCGCGTCGGTTGTTGATATTGGATGAGATAGCTCGAGAAGGGAACAAAGAATGCCAACTGGTTGTGGAGAGCGCTCTCCTACTGTTAGTGGCTTAGCTTCGGGGCTCGACTCCTCGATGGAATCAAGATAGAGCTATGAACCCATACGCCCTCTTGTTTCAGGTTTCATCTATACCCCCTGGGCCAGAACTTCTTGTTTCAGAGGGGGAATCCATCAAGCTTGATCAACCATTAACAAGCAATCCTAATGTTGGAGGTTTTGGTCAGGGGGATGCGGAAATAGTGCTTCAGGATCCATTACGCGTCCAAGGCGCATTTTTGGCAAAATCTCTCGTCTTCGTTTTCAGCTCCGCTCGCTCGAGAATTGCCACAAGCGCAAATTCCGCTTTTTATGGGTCCAAAGATTCTTTCGCAAAACAATCCATCTTTTTCTGGTTTATCGGTTTTATAATGAAAAGTAGAGGGCCTTGTGACTTCGCCAACGACTTCTCCATTAGGTAGGTTTTTGTTAGCCCAAGCCTTTATTTGTTGAGGGGAAACGAGTCCAATTTGAAGTTGTTGATGTTTATATTGGTCAATCATAAAATAGAAATAAGAAAAGAATTTATATTTATTCCGATCAAATCAAACTTCCTCCCTATTAACCTGGAAGTTCTTCTCAGATACAAGGTTTGTTAGCAGTTCTTGATTTTCAAGCCCATTACCTTTGATTTACATATCCTTGGTCACTGAGGTGATTTCATTCTCTTTTTATTCCAGCAATTCCCGAGAGACCCTATTTGAAAGCAGTTTCGAGGTCGGTTGTCCCAATGAGTTGGACCCATGCCTTGTTGAAGGTTCTTCTGCCACTGCTTTTTGATCTTGTTTATCAACCCAAATTCCTGCGCTCAGATGTGGGACACAAACCCGCTGTCTTGACTTTGTCATTTTCTTGAATGTGAATGCCAGAGGAGAAAGTTGATGTGCTCTTCGCTCCTAAGGGATTGAAGACCATATCAACAGGTGTTCCATCTTGCAAATAGGGCATATCTTGTCTAGGCGGAGGATCTACGAATTCCCCCTGCTTATACAAAAACTTTCCAAGGTCCGTCTCATGGTATCCAAGTTGAAAGAGATAAGTTGAACAAGACCACACGATTATATAGCCAAAGGGAATACGCCGCGCCTAAAATCATCCCAAGCGCAGCTAATGTGGCTACTAAGCTATTTCTTTGGAAAGCTCCTACTAAGATTAGAAATTCCCCGATAAAGCTGCTAGTGCCGGGTAAACTCATATTGGCTAAAGTGAAAAAGAAGAAAATGGTAGAGAAACTTCCCAGATCCAGGGAAGCTTATCATAAGGGGAGTACGTTAGATGGAATAATTTCTTAGATGTATTACCGTATCCCCAGGGTTTGGGGCCCCTTTTAACGGGGTATTTCGGGTCCTTTATAGGGAAGGCATATCTATAGAGAATTAGAATTCTCATATATCATATCGGGTAGGTTATCGTATTGAACAAATCAATCTATAAATAAAATGGGATGGATCTTCCACCTATGCTATGAGTGAATCTTATCATCACTGGCGAGTGGTATCGTATCACCGTCTTCGTCCTGAAAACATCTGCAGAGCTAAGCCAGTGTAGGCTTTGACACTACTTATATTCGCTACAAGTATTACACTCGCTTCGCTACACTCTTCTCTTATGCTTCGCGCTTCGCATAGGCTAAATAAGCCGCTCATACCTGGCGAATCCTACCCACATAGGAACGAACGATTTGAACCTTGTTCCTACACGGCCTGATCAAATCGATCAGGCACTTGCCATCTATCTTCATTGTTCAACTCTTTGATGAAAAGATGAAAAAAGCCAAAAAAAAGCTCTGCCCTTCCATCTCTTGGATAGATGGAGAGGGAGGGCAGAGGCCTTTGGTGTCCCTTTCAGTGAAGAATTGGGGCTTCAGTCAATTCAAATAAGACGTATCTTGTTCAAGCCAATAAATAGAGCTGGGGTTATAGTTAAATCATCTAGTAGAAAACCGAAATAACTAGTTAAAGTAAGCATGAAAGAATTAATTTCCTTTTATTTTTTTTACTGCACTACATATGTTGGTAAAGCACTTACCTAAGTTATGGGAAATTCATAATTCATCTTCAAGAAAAACAGAAATTGCGTTTTCATTACGGTCTGACAGAACGACAATTACTTAGATATGTACATATCGCTGGAAAAGCAAAAAGGTCAACAGGCCAGGTTTTACTGAGTTTCCATGGATCTCTCCGACGAAGTAGCGGAAGCATGAAATGCTCCGAGGCTTCGGTCGCCGGCTTCCCTGTCATCAGTTCACCAACTTCCTTGACCTTCCGGCACTGGGCAGGCGTCAGCCCCCATACATGGTCTTACGACTTTGCGACCCCGAGCCCGAGGACGAATACGATAGTCCAGAGGAAGATTCTATCTTAAAAAATACGCCCAGTGACTCGGATGAATATCTCGGCTCCGAAAACTTGCAATTCTCCCAGTCAACCCTCCAGGACCTAAACAACTCACTTTTCGCCCATGAACAGTTTGTGTCAATGGATTCGTTTGATCAACGAAGACACACATTCCGCACTACTTGCTCATCCCATGACTTCCCATCAGCTTTCCGTAGATCCCTCACAATCGAGTTAGACCGATTAGGGAATTTCTCTCTCTTCGAACCTTGGGATCCAGTAGTCCACCCAAACTTGTTGTGCTTAAACCATCTCCAATGCGCCAGATCAGACCCGCCAAAAGAGTTTCCTTGCAAAGACAAACACCTCCTCCATGTGATCGAAGCCTGAGGCGGAACCTTTGCCCTTAGACAATCTCTATTCGGGTAGTCGCGCCCTTGAAGCACCTGAGCACATAGAAAATCAACGGCAGTCAACAGACTTCATCTCGACTGAGTGTGTCGGTCCCAGGTTCTCCAGTGGAGTCGATATGTGTGAGTTGAGTCTAGCAGGGGCAGGGGAGTGAGAATAGTCGACAGTTGAATAGCTTGGCCAGAGAAAGAGGGAATGAATGATCGGTCTCGTTCTGGATCTCTTTCCTTGCGCCCTAGTCCATTCCATCTATCTTGACTGCAACTTGGATTAGAAGTTATTGAAAACCGAAGTCAAAAAGACCAATTTATGAGGTAGGTCTGAATGTGAGATATCCACATCCACCAGGCGGTTTAGCCTACGTTCCAAATTCTCGAGAAATTAAGGAAGATGAGAAAGGACACAAACCCGGCTCTACAGGTCCAGAGGACCCCAGTGACGAAGAATAAATGAGGATTGTTGGCAAGGAAGACGTGGCAGTTTTGGCTTAGAAATAAATTCTCCAGCATTTGATTTCTTACTAACAAACTACTTTTTGGTACACCTGAAAGGTACCCCAGAAAATCGAAGCAAGAGTTTGCTAATTGGTTTAGATGGACCCTTCGGGGCTGAGTCCAAAAAGAGAATAAATATTGCCACAAATTGATAAGGTACCATTTCCATTTCTTGTTCAAAAAATGAGTTCCTTTTGATGCAAGAATTGCCTTTCCTTGATATCGAACATAATGCATAAGAGGATCCATAACGAACCATGAGTTGTTGTTATTGTAAGTTAACACGGTTCATTATTAAACCATGGATTTGATTTACCAAATCCTTCATTATTGTATACTCTTTGATAGATATAGCGCAACCCAAATCAATCCCTAATCCTTATTTTACAAGTTCTTAATGGGCCCTTTTCTTATTTTGAATGTAAATACCTAACTAAATACTAAGAAAATTCTCTGTTGACAGCAATCTATGCTTCACAGTAGTATATATTTTGTATATCGAAGTCCTAGATAGGAAAGTAGAGTAGGCTAATGTGCCTTGGATGATCCACATCTTCGGGTCAGGCGCTGATGAGCACATTGAACTATCCATGTGGCTGAGAGCCCTCACAGCCCAGGCACAACGACGCAATTACCAGGGGCACGCTTCTGGAAATCCTAGCTATTCTTAGCATGATTTTGGGGAATCTCCTTGCTGTTACTCAAACAAGCATGAAATCGTATGCTTGCATATTCGTCCATAGGGCAAATCGGATATGTAATTATTGTACGCCCATTAATACAATCCCAACATTTTTGGATTCCAAATTCAGAGCAATACCCCTAGTGCCTTCTGCAAATTCGACTAATTCACCTGACATTATTTCACCAAGACCTATAATACGAGCAATCCCATCCCCCACTTGAACTACGCGACCAATATTCTCAATCCCTACTTTCCTATTATATTGTTCAATACGTTCGTGGAGAATTTTATGAATTTCGTCAACTCGAAGGGTTGCCATTAGCGTTTCTTGACTCTTTTTTCGCGGCGCTCCTTGCTCGCGGAGCGGCATACCGGAAAAAAGACGCTCAGATGTGGATTCGAACCACTGAAGGATTTCAAGGGCAATGCCCCTTCTCTTCGCATTCTGTCCAGTGATAGAATAAAAAATGACAAGAGACTTTTTTTCCTGAAATCCCTGAAAAAAACAAGAAATTCTACCTCTTTCTTTATATAAGATTTAATGAAAATTGATAAATCATTTAATATAATTGCTATGCTTAGTGTGTGACTCGTTATTTTTTTTTTAAATAAGACAGTTAAAATAAGAAGGAATAAAGGAATAGTGGAATATTTGACCGTTCACTCCAAAAAGAGGGTCCTATTGAAAAAGAAATAATCCAAAATACAAAACATTTTTTTTTCAAATTCAATTGTTTATTTATCTCTTATTCCAAAATTCCCCTGAAAATCGAATTCCATTTTTTCAATGGGATTACATGATCTAGTTCTTAATATTATTACTTAAAACCGGGTGGACGAATTTTCCATCTCCAGGGGAAAAAGCTATCATCTCCTACTAGATAAATTCCTAATTCACCTTTTGGGGATTCCACTCTTACATAAAGTTCTTGCTTTGACAATTCAAAATTAGCTTTTCTTTCTTCAAAAATTCCTATATGTTGAGAGAAAAACCTTATCCATTAAGAGATGGAACTTCAAGAGCAGCTAGGTCTCAACTACTATTCAAATTGGAATAGTTTTATTACTTCAATGAAATCTATTTTTCTTTTTAAAAAAGAAAATAAAAGACTATTTCGATTCTTATATAATTCTTATGTATCAGAATATGAATTTTTATTGGTGTTTCTCCGTAAACAATCATCCTGGTCATGGATAGATCACCCAGGTTCGGGTCCATAAGCAGTGACAATCTCCCTATGAAGACTCGCTTTCGCTACGGCTCCGGTGGGTTCCGTTCCCTTAACCAAGCCACTGCCTATGAGTCGTCGGCTCATTCTTCAACAGGCACGCGGTCAGAGATCACTTTCCCCTCCCACTGCTTGGGAGCTCAGCACGGTTTCACGTTCTATTTCACTACCCACTGGGGGTTCTTTTGTTAACCAAGGAAAATAACTCATGATAAAGTGATAAAGACAAGATACGTTTTGACCAGAAAAGCCCGTGCTCGATTATTTCAAGCACATGCTTCTTCGGTAAAGAGGAATCAGACGATTCGAGTGGATCCTGCTACCTCCTATCGAACCATAATAGACTAGTATTATTATTTGATCATCGAATCGTTTATTTCTCTTGAAAACGGATTAATTCTTTTACAGGCGTCTTTTTTTAGGCTTCCCTCATCTGGGATCCCTGGGGAAGAGGATCAAGTTGGCCCTTGCGAATAACTTGATGCACTATCTCCCTTCAACCCTTTGAGCGAAATGTAGCAAAAGGAAGGAAAATCCATGGACCGACCCCATTGTCTCCACCCCATAGGAACTACGAGATCACCCCAAGGACTCTATCTATTCTGGTGTGGATGGCAAGCAGGCCTATATTTCTTGGTTTCAATAGGACTCCTTACGAGCGTTCTTTCTATCTACTATTATCTAAAAATAATCAAGTTATTAATGACTGGACGAAACCAAGAAATAACCCCTTATGTGCGAAATTATAGAATGAACTTATAATCTGATGATCGAGTCGATTCCATGATTATAAGTTCATAACCCTAGCGCCCATTCCCATTTTGGGCGGAACAGATCTACTAATTCTTTTATTCCAGTTAGTAAGAGGGATCTTGAACTAAGAAATAGACCTAGCAGCTAAAAGAGGGTATCTTGAGCAATTGCAAGAATAGGGTTCATTGATATTCCTGGTATAGTAGATGCTATCACGATCATCAATTCCAGAAATCCATACAAATACGAAAGGGTATTTTATCCTTACCAACTGGATCTTGTTGCACCCGGTAACAAATATTCATAAACCATTTCTCGAAGTACGTTCCCGGATAGCCCAAAGTCTCGGTAGTTAGCTCTAGGTCTTCCGGTCAAAAAACAACGTCGATGAAGAGAGTTTTCGGGGAGAAGATTCAAGATTGAGACGAGACCCATAACTATAGCCACTTCTAGCTCAGTGGCTCAGCAGAGACCTAAACTAATACCCATCTTAAAGTTGGTTTATTCAGCAGCAGCGAATGCTACTCATTATAGGGATTTCGACAAAGCGAATTTATTCATTACTAAAGTCGAAGTCAGTAGAAGTACTATTATGAAAAAATTTAGACCTCGGGCTCGAGGACTCCATCGGAACAATAGGGCCGTTATGCTTATTACTAAACTTGTTGAAGAGATGAAATAGAACCAAGGTCTATCTTGACTTGGTTCTGCTTCCCCTCTTTTTTTAAGAATACCGAGTAGGGTTCTTCTCCTACCAGTATCGAATAGAACATGCTGAACAAGATCTTCTTCATGGAAACCTGCTCGATTTAGATCGGGAAAATCGTATAGATTTTATGAAACCATGTGCGATGGCTCGAATCCATAGTCAACCCTAAGCCGCACCTAATACTCCGGCAACTCCCATCATATGAAATGGGTTCAACGTCCAATTATGAAATCCTTGGAAGAAAAGGATGAATCGAAATATCGCTGCTACCCCAAAACTCGGCGCAAAGAACCAACCAGATTTTTAATATCCTTTTCAAATCTCCAATCCACAAGGGGTAGATCTATCGGACATACGCGAACACATACTTCACAAGCAATACATTTATCAAATTCAAAGTGGATTCGGCCCCGTGGTCAACGAGAACTTATAATCGGGGACAGACAAGCTGGAAAAACTGCAATAGCTATCGATACTATATTAAACCAAAAGCAAACTAGGAGCTCAACGGCCACCTGTTACTATGAACTTGTTTTCATCTGGCAGATAAGCTTTTGCTGAGGAATTGAGAGAATTGAATTTTACCAAAATAATGAACCAAAAAAGTTTGGGTAGAGCCGGATCTAAGTGTTGGCTAGGCAAACGACCCGTAGTAAGAGGGGTAGTTATGAACCCTGTGGACCACCCCCATGGGGGCGGTGAAGGGAAAGCCCCCATTGGTAGAAAAAAACCCACAACCCCTTGGGGTTACCCTGCGCTTGGGAGAAGAACTAGGAAAAGGAAAAAATATAGCGATAGTTTTATTCTTCGTCGACGTAAGTAAATACGTAACTAGAAATATGGAAAATTGCATTTTTGGAATCTGCGGATCTATTCCATGCCGGAATTCGACCTGCTATTCATGTGGGTATTTCACTTTCCAGAGTAGGATCAGCGGCTCAAATGTGCCGCAATTCCTCGTTCTCTAATTATTTAGACACAATTTACCTCTTTCTTAGTCCTATTTGGATTTATGTCGTGCCAATCCAACATAAGCCCCTCGCAAAACCGCTCCACAGAACCGTCGTTAACCATTGGTCGTTGAGGAGGCGTATTCTCAAAGAACCCATATCTACTGCTGTGTTAATGGGGGCGCCTTTCAAAATACTCCCTACCCCCAGGGGAAGTCGAATCCCCGCTGCCTCCTTGAAAGAGAGATGTCCTGAACCACTAGACGATAGGGGCATCACTAGAGTTCATTAGTGGGGACAGACAGACTGGCAAAACAGCAGTAGCCACAGATACAATTCGAAAGACAAAAGAAAAGGTCAAGATGTAAGAAGAACGAGAGTTTTTTCTTCACCCACCTTTCTTTCTATCTGAGTTCTTCCCTCTTTCTTCTTTCGAACTACTGGTTATGTCTAAATAATTAGAGAACGAGGAATACTGGTGATCTTCTCCTACTTTTTTATTTATTTTGTTCTTCAATTCACTCAAAATTCTTAAATTTTGGTTGTAGTTTCTTAAGTTTCGATTGGAATTGTACTTTTCCGTTAATTGAGGAATATGTCTATTTTTCCTAGGTCTAGAACCCATAATTATTGAAATTGACTGGGCTTGAAATTGCCATGGTGCATTATCTACCTACCAATGGGGTCTGCTTTGTCAAACAAGTAAAGTGCACGAAGACGTGTGAAAAGTCGACAGATAAGTTACCCTTACTGTCCCTTTACAGAACCGTACATGAGATTTTCACCTCATACGGCTCCTACTTTCCATGAGGAGGGGGCCATGGAATACACTATTGTAGTAGCTGAAATGGCGGACTCGCCTGCTACATTACAATACCTCGCTCCTTATACGGGAGCAGCCCTCTTTTGCCTACCTCTATCTCGATGAGAGGAAACAAAAGCTCTTTTTACCTGTTGGGTAATCATTCGATTAAGTCTTAAATGAGCCCCCCTAAAGTTTGAGGCAAATGAACGCACGAAAGCTAGGGGATTTCCCAAAGTGGTCATACTCTCTTACTGAGTTATCAAACCTGCCTGCACCAGCCAACCTAAATAAATAATCCTTTCCTCGGGCACCTTCTTTGACGGCTCCTATCCCTAGACATAGGAATGTAGTATTCCGATCCTACAACGGTAGTTCCTTACTATGGATGACTGGTTACGAAGGGACCGCTTCGTTTTTGTAGGATGGTCCCGCCTATTGCTCTTTCCTTGCGCTTATTTCGCTTTAGGGAATCGCAGCGAGTGCTTGTCAAAAAGCTTTTGTAACTAATCGTGTAGGGGATTTTGGTCTATTATTAGGAATTTTAGGTTTTTTTTGGATAACAGACAGTATCAAAGATCTTTTAGAAGCGCATACTCCTCCGGGGGGGTCGATTAGGGCGTGGGCACCAAGGAATAATAAAAAAGCACACAAAGTAGTAAGTAAAGAATTAATTCCATTATTAGGAATCCAGTTATTAGCTATTTTGAACAAATCCCTAAACTCTAAACTACCTGTTATCCAAAAAAAACCTAAAATTCCTAATAATAGACCAAAATCCCCTACACGATTAGTTACAAAAGCTTTTTGACAAGCACTCGCTGCGATTGGTCGTGTAAACCAAAAGCCACAACTCACAAAAAATACAAGAAGTCGACTAGGTGGACTGGTCCGAGTGAGGAGAAAAAAAAGCCATACAGAACTCAAAATATTTTCCGGAGATATTCATTTTCCTGAAGAGGCAGGTCTAAAGGATTGAAAAAGTCAGTCATTCACAACCACTGATGAAGGATTCCTCGAAAAGTTAAGGATTTGTAGTTCTTTTTCGAAATCGATTTCGAAAAAGAATGGATTCGGTCTTATACATACGCGAGGTATAAGCCAAGACCTGTAAAGCCACACACACCAGAAGTCGATCCAGCTTTTGATATAGGCTACGCAATTGAGGATGGATGTTATTGCACCACCACTAGTTGACCACCAATAGCAGTTGTGAAACCAGTAGCTCCATTCCTCGAATGCAAAGGACAAGAAAGACGGATTCTGGCTGGAAGGAAGGGTTCTTGTATTGGTTCTTCTGGTGCGCTACTTCCTTGTGCCGTGCCAGATTGGAATTGGTATCGGAATCCTGGTTGGTAGAATGTTTTGTATTTTGGATTATTTCTTTTTCAATAGGACCCTGTTTTTGGAGTGAACGGTCAAATATTCCACTATTCCTTTATTCCTTCTTGTTTTAACTGTCTTATTTTTCGGGGAGCTGGGCAGAAGGAAAAGAGGCTCCATGCTACTGCGCCTGGCGTAACAGCTCCTGGTGCAACAACAAGTACTAGCTTAACGTGGGGAGGTGGCGAGTTAGTAGCAGTAGGCGGCAAAGTGGCTTTGTTACCTATTCCATTATTCTGGCAATGCAACGGAGTTGGGTCCTCATATCGATCCGATCCAATGAATCAGTCTTTATACAGAGGTAAATCTTTGCCTAATAGGCAAGAGGATAGCAAGTTCTAAATTTTGTCTCGGTAGGACATAGATTTCTATTACTATGAAATTCATAAATGAAAATGAAATAGTTAGGGATAATTTTTTCGCTATCTTTTTCCGAGAACCACCTAAGGTTCCACCAACTCCAACTAAAAGAATAAAATAATTTCATTGAAGTAAGAAGACTACCCATCTGGTAGACTTCTTACTTCAATTAGTCCCCGTGTTCTTCGAATGGATCTCTTAATTGTTGAGTGGGTTGCCCAAACGCGGTATATAAGGCATACCCTCAGGAGCTCTGCGCCTAGCCGCAACCTAAACGCTGGTTCTATCCGGGAAAGAAAGATCAGGGGAAGAAGCGGGGTAGAGGAATTGGTCAACTCATCAGGCTCATGACCAAGACGAAGGTTCAATCTGCCCCGCCTAAGAACGTGTACGAGTCAATGAAATAGCTATTTGGAGTCTACTGATTGAACAATATTGTTTTCTGATCCTTGACTAGCGATATAGACCCTAGGAACTTGCATGTGCTATTGCAGCAGTATAAGATTAGGTGGCTCACGTTACCAGTCTCCCGACATCGAGGTGCCAAACCTTCCCGTCGATGTGGACTCTTGGGGAAGATCAGCATGTTATCCCTAGAGTAACTTTTATCCGTTGAGCGACGGCCCTTCCACTCGGCACCGTGGTTGAAATAACAGAATTGGAACTTGTTTGGTCAAGTAAGGGAAACTCAATCAAATTCATAACTTTCTCAATGGAATCTTTTCCTTCAGGGAGATGGTTAAGGACCTCAGAAGATAGAGGAGAGCGCCAGGCGCAGATTTTCGGAATACTTCTACAGGGAATGCTGATTGAATGAGCATTCTCCATATTATGCCATGAAGAGGACTCGAACCTCCACGCTCTTCAGCACGAGATTTTGAGTCATCAAGTTATTCGCAAGGGCCAACTTGATCCTCTTCCCCAGGGATCCCAGATGAGGGAAGCCTAGGAGAGCCGCCGACTCCAACTATCGTCCATGTACGATCCATACTAGATCTGACCAACTGCCCATCCTACCACCTCTACCTTTTTGACAGCCCATCTTTTTGTCTCAGTAGAGTCCTTTTGATCGTATTACGCTTGACTCGCTGCAAAATATTTCGCTTTCTGCGCTCGCTCGTACGTGGTTTACACTCCTTGCCTTTCATCTTACTTTTCCATCGGGCAATTGTTTGTTTTGTTTTCAACTGGAGAGGGATCAAGAATCCTAATTCTCGCTATTTGGAATGGATCCAATTCTATTGAGTCTGACTCATAGTGATCATTTCTCTTTAGCAAAGAATGACCTTGGTTATCAAAGGATTGAACAACCGGGATCCAAGGAAAGGCAAGTAATGTAAAACCTGACTCTAGAATATGGCTCGAGAGATTGAATATAGGGAGGAATGAATCGGGCATCAAGTAAACTAAGGCGTCAAGAAAAGTAAGACTTGAGGATGGAAGGGAGGAAGGAACCAATAAGCCACCGTCGATTACAGCGATCATTGGGACAAATTTGAGTGTTCGGTCTACCTGCCTTTAGTACGACCCGGATTCAAAGTTGCTGACGAGTATTAAAGGTTAGGCCAAATGATTCTAAGCTTGAGGACCCATTCTATCCGGGCCTAAATGCTTGAGTTTCAGAACTTCTTACTGACTTTCTCCTATATGCTCAAACAATCCGACTGAACAATCAGAGAATGGCTGCCTCTACCGCGCTTTCCCGACCAGTTGAATTTCCCTAATAAAGTAGGGGATGATCCATGAATTAATCTAATCAGCAACTAAAAAACTCCTAGATGAAAACATAACAGAAAAGTAGGAAAAACTCTTTATCGGATCATAAAAACCCACTTTTCGAAGATCTGTTCCCTCTCTTCGAGATCGAACATCAATTGCAACGATTCGATAGACAGCTTATTGGGACGTCTTCTGGGTATGAAGAAGCAGGAGTGCACCACATGGAGGAGAACCCAACTCGCCTTTTTATGCCAAGTCACTGGACCGGCGAAACTGATTCCTCCGAGGTTGAGCTTTCAAAGCGGGATCGGTTCAAATCCGATAAAGGGCTTTTAAAATTAGTGGTAGAGTAATGCTGTGCTAAGACGTAAGTCATCGGTTCGAATCTGATGGAATACTTTTCTACTAAAATTCATTCACTTTTTTCTTTGTTTTTGAAACTTTCTCTATTTTTTATAGAATTTTATGACTTAGTGCGGGATTTATTTGTCCATATTTTTATGCTATACGCGGGTGTCCTTTGCTTATAAAAAAATAGAGTAACAAAAGGAATCAAAAATCTTCCTATTCCCGCTTCTTCTATTCAGTATTTAGGACATCATTCCCGTACTCTTTTTTAAGTAAAAGGGCTATGAGATTTTGGCCGCTATTACGAATTATTCTACTATTCCGAAACCAATGAAAATAAATAAGACCTCAAAAAATGGTGGGTTTTCTATTGATGTCGTGAATAACATATAGCTTACCTATAGACAAAGAACAAAAAAGAGAAAAAAGGAATTATGTTTCGAAACCAAGCAAAACCGGATTGTTGTGCCATAGGAAGGATAGCTAAACTAATTCGGTATAATCAAAATACACCTTTGGTACAAAATTGACAATCTCACAAGGATGAATATCAGAAAATAAGCAAGCAAACCAAACTAGACTAATTTTTTAAGGGGTTTTTTAGAAAGAGGCAAACAAAACCAAACAAAAGAAACAAAGCAAACTAAAAACAAAGTAAAGAGAAAGGAAGTGAAGGACTCCCCTAGTGAAGACGTCCTTAGCCTCCCCGGCAACGGCGCCAGAAAATAGCTTGATGGCGCCCACCACTTGTCGTGGGACGCTTCGTTGGAAACCCCAAGAGCAAGGTATGAAGCAAGACAAGAAGAAGTTTCCCTCGAAGAAACCGAGGTTATCGAACCAAGAGGAGGAAGGAAGCGTCATACGTGTTGCTAGCAACGCGGAGACCTGCACAACACAAACTCAAGACTTTGCCCCAACGAATCAGTGAGGTTGTCAAGCTCACCGGTTTCCTGTAACAAAGGATTAAACGTATGGTGTGGAAGGTAATGGTTTGCAGCAAGTAAACAAATAACAGTGGAAGATTTATCAATGGTAAAGATTGTACAGGGGTCCATAGTTCACTAGAGGTGCTCTCCTTAAATAAACAACATGGCATGAAGGGTAAACAAATTACAGCAGGGCAATTGACAGGAACTGAGCAAGGCATAATAATGCAATTACTAGTCAGAAAGATCCTATGAGATTCGATTGGGCAATACAACAAGATACATAGACCGCCATCCAACTGCATCTATGACTAGAAGTTCACCTTCAGGTTATCATCCGAACCCCCTCCAGTATTAAGTTGCAAGCAATAGACAACTGCTTTAAGCAACGTGTCTAAGGTAAACAGTCCACATGTTCCATGAACAAGAGACCGTTGTTTTCTCCCTAGTAGCAACAGCACATTTACAGCCGAAGTGATTTTTGTCACTTCCCTTGGAAACTAGAGGCATGAACCCACTATCGAGCATAGATACCCCCTCTTGGAGTCACTAGCAACTACTTGGCCAAGATAACCACTAGCAACGGAGAGCATGCAAGATCACAAACAACATATACATGATAGAATCATAAATACAAAACCATTAATCAAACCAACATAATCATCTCAATATCCATCAGATCCCCGCAAACACAACATGCATTGTTACAAATAGATTAGATCTTGATCATGAACAGAGCTCACAATATATATACATGAAAGAACAAAGGAGGAGATACAACCATCTAGCTACTACATGGACCCATAGTCCAAGGTGGAACTACTCACGCATCATACCGGAGAGAAGGCCTCCGGGATGATCTCCCCTTCAGCAGGGTGCCGGGAAGAACTTCAGATCCACCCCGATCTAGGGATGATGGTAGCGGAGGCTACAGACGGTTTCATGGATTTCTGATCGAGTACTCAGGGTTTCTGCATCGGGGGCTTCTTATAGGCGAAGGGGGAGACCGAGGAGGCGGCCAGGGCCACTAAACCATAGCCAGGAGTGGGCCCACCTGTGGTCGCGCCTGGGGGGTTTGGCCCCTCTGGCCGGCCACTCCGGCTCTCCTTTGGACTTCTTGTTTCCCACGGAAAGTAATTGACTTTGTCCTTTGTCTCGTCCAATTCCGAGAATATTTATAACTTTTCTTAAACCAAAAACAGTAGAAAATGGGCATCTGGCACTGTTGCAACTTGTTATTAGGTTAGTACCAGAAAACATGTAAAAAGCACCTCAAAGTGTGGACAAGTAAAGCAAAGTAGATACTAAACAAGCATGGAGCATCAAAAATTATAGATACGTTTCCAACGTATCATGGTGATAGAACTTGCAATGTAGATAGTGAGATTTCCATTAATGATCCTTTGTCTCTATCTCATTGCAATGTTGTATCTTTGGGCATGAACACGTGTAGGACCATATGTGATTCACATACTAGTGTTGATTGCCCTTGCACATCATGTAGAAATACGTTGAATATGTCTCATGATGATATGCTTGCTTTGCCTTGTTGCCATGATAAATGTGCTTCTATTTCCTCTAGTACTTATGTTGCTAACCATGTAGAGGAAATTGAAGAATGTGTGGGCCAAGGAAAGGTTGCGATTGGAGCTTCATGTGTTCCCCCATCATCACATTCTCCCAATGTTCACTTGTGCCTCATGGCTAAGGGTTCAAAGGTAACCTCTCCTTTGGATCCTAATATATCTCATGATGATGTGAATGTTGAACATGTAGAAAAAGATGTGATGTTGCTTATTTAGAATAGAAGGGGGATAGTCCTTCGTGCTCTTCATCCAAATAAAAATGCTTTCTCTAGTTTCATTGAGATATTAACCTATGTTATAGAAACTAGGCAACTTATTGATGAGCATGAGGATACTATTGAAAAAATGGGTAGTCTTAAGCGTGAGTATGCTAATGACATTGCAAACCTAAATGAATCTCTCGAAGAGGAACAAACCACTAAGGAATCTCTTGAGGATACCTTTGCTCTAGAGATATCTAGAGTGAAGAAATCTCATGATAGAGATCTTGAGGTGGCACGTTCCCTTCAAATTAAAAATGATGAACTTGAAGTTGCTTATGCTAAACTCCTTGAAGATTTTGAGCACCTCAACAATGGCTCTAGGGTCATCAAGGGTGAGCTCATCAAACTCACCAAGTCACATGAGCAACTTAAAGCTTCTTATTCTAAAGATCTTTCCAAGTTGCCCTCACCTCTTGCATTAAATAATGATGCTTCTGCTACTAACTCTATTTATTATGAAGCATCTATCTTGAAGGATAATGTTGAGCTAAAGGCTGAACTTGCTTTGCTATCTAGCAAATATGTGAAATTAGAAGAAATTCATGTTAAGCTCTCAAGCTCGCATGAGGATCTTCTAGTCTCCCATGGTAGGTTAGAGTTATCTCATGAGGCCATTGTGTCAAAGGTAACATCTAGTGGGCCTCATGTGGACATTAGCACTACATCTACTCCTAATGTTATATTGCCATGTGCTAGTCCTTGTAATTCATCTACTCATAACCATGTTATATCTTGTGATGAATTGCATTCTTTGCCTTGTTACTCTAACAATGTAGCATCTACATCCTCTAGTATTGTTGTTAAAACTAACCATGTAGAATAAATAAAAGAGCTCAAGGCTCAAGTCACTTCTTTGAAGAATGACTTGAAAAGGTGTCATGAAGGGAAGACCACACTCAAGAACATGTTGAGTGTGCGACGACCCCCAAGTGACAAGAGTGGGCTTGGATTCAACTCCAACATCAAGAACAATCCCACTAACAAGTTGAAGCACAAGGGAAACAAGAAGAAGGGCCAAGGACAAGTGAAGAATCCGGCCAACATTGTGTCACTACTAGGAAAACGGCTATAGGTAATCCACACTTCTGTGGCGCACTTGCTAGTGGTGCCCCACGGGTAAAATAGGCGTGGCGCACTGCCCACAGGTGCCCTACGGCTAACTGTCGTAAGCATGGCGCACATGGGGGTGATGCGCCACGGCTATGTGTGGGCCAGGGCACAATGTGGCCACAGCACACATATCCGTAGCGCACTAGGTCAAGGTGCACTACGGATGTGTCACTTAGCCATAACGCACCTTGACCTAGTGCGCTACGGGCATGTGTGCTGCAGCAGATGGGTCAACTTAGCCGTAGGGCACTAGGGCTAGGGCACTCTGCCCTAGTGCCCTATGGCTAAGTGGCCTGCAATAACTCCACCCCCCCCTTGGATCACCTTTTTAGGTTTTGCAAAAAATAAAAGAAAATAATAAACACTTCAAAAAATAAAATCCTTTCATCTTTAGGTAGGTAATGTGGTATAGTTTCTAGGAAAATTAACAAACATGAGTTTCCACTTTTTCTGCAAAAAAAAGTCATGCCATGGTAAAATGGTCGTAACTTTTGCATATGATATCGAAAAAAATCGTATAATATACCAAAATGACGAGAACGAGATTTCACATCCGTTCGCAACCACCTTTGGTTGTTTAGCGATTATTTAGATTTTAAAATTTCGAAAAGAGTAAAAAGTTACACTTAAAAGACCGTTTTTCCTGCAGAAAAAAATAGAGGGCAACTTACCCGTAGCGCACCACCACCTAGTGCGCTACGAGTAAGTTGGGCGGGATTCAAAATTTGAATCCCCACCCCGTCCTCCTACCTTTTCCTTCCCCCTTTTCCCTCCCCCTTTTCCTTTCCCTTCTCCTTCTTCCTTCTCCCTTCTCCTTCTCCTTTTCCTTCTCCTCCTTCCCCTTCTCCTCTCCTTGCAGTGACGGTGCGACGACGGCCTCCTCCTCTCCTTGTAGTGATGACGGCGCGACGGTGGCGCAACGGCGGCCTTCTCCCCCTCCTCGCAGTGACAACGGGCGACGGCGGCATCCTTCTCCTTACCGACCTCCCTTCCTCCCTCTCTTCCTACCTTCCTTTCTCCAACCACACCCTTCCTACCACCTCGACGCCGGCGAGGACTAGAGCGGCCACGTCCTCCCGCACCTCCCTGCGGTGGTAGGTCATGGCCACGGCCATGCTCCGGCGAGGTGACACGACGGCGGCGATGCACGGACCCGATTGCTTTTGCAATTCAAAACGAGGGTGTTTTTTGCATTTATTTTTTGTTTTTTGAAAAACACATCCGTGGCGCACCCTGTACCCCTACCCGTGGCGCACCTGGTAGTGCGCCATGCCTATCTCGAGATAACCGTAGCACACCAGGCAGTGCGCTACGGGTAAGAGATAGCCGCAGCGCGAGGCTAGTGGCGCACAGCTAGTGCGCCACGGATACCCTTTTCAGGTGCGCCACGAATGGCCATTTTCCTAGTAGTGTGTGCTTCAAGTGCAAGGAAGAAGGGCATCATGTGAGGGATTGCCCATTGAAGAAGGATCCTCTTAGTGAGAAGCAACGAGGGAAGCGACCTCAAGCTCCTCCACAATCTCAATATGGGACACTTCCCAAGAAGCCTCAAGCTCTTCTTCATGGTGCAGCTCCTCCCAAGAAGAAAGATGGCAAGAGAAGAACTTGCTACATATGTCGTGAGAAGGGGCACCTTTCTTCCTCATGCACCATGGGTAACTCATTCTCCCATCCTATCTTGATTGATGATGCTTATTCACTTCGTGAGGATGAGGGTGGCAATGTGTTTGCCAAATTTGTTGGTGATCAAAGTGGTGTCAAGAAAAGAACCATTTGGGTGGCCAAGTCTATTGTGACTAACTTATTAATACCCAACTTGGTTGGGGACCAACAAGCTAAAACTTGATCAATGGGTGTTTGCTGGAGGGCATTGGAGACTTGGCTACCTTATGAAGAATTGAGGGATATTCATCATTTTCTTGTTTATCAAAGTCAAGTCATTTGGGCTATCTCGCTTCTATCATATATCCAATGTTCCTCCCTGCGGTAACTTGTGCTTAACTCCTTTCCATTGATGGTTACTTGCTCCCTTGTGCACGTATGTGTTGGTTTTGTACCTTGTATATGTTTTTACATGTTGTGCTTCCCACTTACTTATATTTATCTATGAATTATATTTGTGTATGTTGGTTGGCACACCATGTATTTGTGTTTCTTGGTTTGGAGCCTTTATTGTTTCTAGTTTGTATCCTAGTTGGCTCTTATGAGGGATTAATGGACTATTCCGTTTTGGGAGAATGTCATGCTTGGGCATTCCACAACACTAAAATGTGTGTACATGAGGAAAACCACTTAATAGTTATATTGTATGTTTATCTAGTCTCTATGTGGTATGTCTTTCTCATGATAAACTCATTTCCATAAATGTCCATTAATACCTATATTTTGATCTTCTTTTTCCTCTTGTTGAGATTTCTTTGTTTATCACATTATGGGGGAGCTGTATGCTTTGTGCATATTACAAACCTAGAAAATGTGGACTTTTGAGGCTATGCCACTTAGAATTGATATTGAGAATTATCTAGCTCCTATGTGGCACATTTTCTCATCCAAGTTCCAATTTTCTTGGATGTTTTATTGCTTATTTCTTGGATCTTGTGTGTGAGAGTGATTCTTGGTATGTCTTTCCTCATATTTGGATCTATATATCCTCATGGGAACCACTTGCTTCTATTTAATCCAATCACTAGTGATTGTGTGACTATTTGAAGCAATCAAGAATCTCTCTCGAAGCATCAAGCTCATTTGTCATGCATTTTTATATGCTTCTTGCTGTGAATGATCGTGATATCCTTGCAAACTACCTAGGGAAAATTTCCCTTATATTTATTGTCTTTGGAAAATTGGTACCCCATATATGGTAGATTTTATTGATCATATTCACTTTGGCCTTTGCTTATTTGCCCTATCTTTGGCCAAGAAAATATTTTTCTATTTGCTCCCAAGCTTTCCTTACCTCTTGTGGATCTTCTTATTTTATTTGTATCCCCTTGTGTTTTATTTAGTGTAGGTAGTAGTGATGATCTCATTTGTGGTCCTTTTGCATTCAAAGGAAAAATTATATATAATGCTCTACTTATGGGCGAGCTCTCCTATATTATCTGGAACATTTTTTTATGCTTCTTGATTTGATCAAAAAAATACTTGGAAGCTCGATCCTTTTTGTGTTGGTACTTTGTGTGCCATCATGAAAAGTGTGAAGAGTTTGTTTTGGTTGTTGGAACCTTGCTCTCTTTGGAAGTTGGTTTTATCTCATTCTTTGTCACTTGTTTTGATCTTTTAGGATGAGATAAACCCTTGAGAATCTGTATTTTTGTCTATTTTGTTTTCTCTTTGGACTTTGCCTAATAATTTGTTGATATTGTGTTCCTTCATGTGTTGATTTGGTTCTTTGATACAATTTATACACCTTGTGTCAAGTCACACATTTGTGTTGCCTTGATTGTTTTCTTGGTGTTTTTGTTCAAACTGTATCTCCTTTTGGTTCTTGAAAGTCTTATGCATGCATATTTACTACTTGTATTTATTATGGCATGCTTTCTTTATTTGATCCAATATATAGGGGGAACTCCACCAAATCCTATGGGCTAAGATGTGCATGAAATTCAATTTCATATCAATGTGCACATATTTTTGTGGAGGCTCTCCTATGTATTATAGTTGCATTAACTACTTTGGACCCAATTTGTTTGGGGACCATAGTGTACTTAATTGTGTTTTAGGTACATTGGGATATATATTGGGTGCTTGCATCTTGAACAGGGAAGAAGTGGCGTCTACATGTCAATTCGATGCAAGCTAGGATGATCAACGAATTCATATATTCTTTGTCCTACCAATTATATCTCGATAACAAGTATCTTTCTCTCATGCATACATATCTTGTTCCCAACCTTTTGTAGGTTGCTTGTCGACATGAATTTGTGTACTTGCATATGTTGGATTTCTTGCTTTGGCTTTGAAGATTTCTCTCTATTGCAAATGTGTGTATGTTGAGATGAGTGCATATAATGGGTACTATACAAAATCATGTTCATGATTCACCAATCCCAAATATGTCAATCTAGCAATCTTGTTGCATATCGTTTCCTCAATATCTCTCATGTGCAATAGTGAGTATTTTTACAAAGTTGATTTCTGTTTTGTGATACTTGTTGATTTTCTCCATATATTCCTTCCATCCCTTCTTACCTTGGTAATAGTAGTAATGTATGGAGTATGTTGGTGTTTGAAGCTCATCGATGTACAATAAGATATATTTGAGCCCTTGGGCATGCTTTCAAGCAAAACATCTTATTGGTATATTCCATGACTTCCATTTTTCCTTTCATATGCTTTCATGTGTATCTATTTTGTGTGTGCATGTTTATTTGTGGGCATTTTTATTTGTGATATTTTCCACCTAGAAATTTATACACACAAGAGAAGATCATTCTTTGGTTGTTTTTGCATTTCCTGGAAATCGCCTCTTATTTATTTTTGATTTTTTGGTGGCTTACAAATTTTTGACCTTTGAGTGCATTGTTAAATGAGTTTGGAGGAGTGAGGATTCCATGTTTGTGCACGTTGTTTCTAAATACAATTACTATAATTGGTGCACAATCTTTGGGGAGCTTCTCTAATTCATTTAAGAGTGCACAATTTCCTTCCTTCTCATTTCTTGTGGTTTAAATGCTTATGGGGGGAGCGAGGATTCCATATTTGTGCATATCGTATTTAAATACAAGTATTCTAAACTTTGCACAAAGTTTGGGGAGCTTCTCTATTTTCATTTAGACATTTTTTTGTTGTTGTTTCCATTTGATATCATTTGTTGGTTTTTCAATTGGTCCTTTTGGATCTTTTGGTTGCTCGCTTCATTTGTTGAAGTTTATATCTTTTTATTTATTTATTTATTGCAATCTTTGGGTCTTAAATATAGTATTACTTCCTCCCAAGTTCTTTTCACCCATTTTGGCAATCGATGCCAATGGGGGAGAAGTTTTGGAGAGTTTAAGGAAATTTGGCTTTTGCTTTGAGTGTGTTCTTAAGCATTTGACTCTCATGCTATTGCATCTTTGTGGTTGCTTTGCATGTCGAATATATAGAGGAAACTCAACCAATGGTTGGTTGGCAATCTATGCAATGAAATTCAAGTACATCACACATGCATAGATTGTGGGGGAGTTTGCTCTATATATTGTGGTTGTACCAACATCACATACTTGTGTAGTATTTGATGTTGGGGCAACCGCTTTGGTCGTTATTTGTCTTATTCAAACACTTGCTAAGGGATTGTCATCAATTACCAAAATGGGGGAGATTGAAAGGGAATGTATGCACCCATGTTTGGTTTTGGCAATTAATGACAATCTCTATGGACTAATGTGTAAATTCAGTTTCACTTGTAGGTTTGTCCATTGGCATCGATTGGGCCATGTGTTGGTCTCAAGGTTGAATCATGAAGAAAGAAGGATCTTGAAGGTTGATCAAGACAAGTGCAAAGAGTTACATCAAGATGGATAAACCTCAAGAAGGGATGAAGGGCAAGCTCAAGATGCGCCATCTCTAGAATACCTCATGATTGCAGCTTGCCATCCTCGTGATCATGGAGTGATGAAGACAAGTTCAAAGAAGAAGTTTCCTCATGGAGTATGGGGGAGCAATTTGCAAGTCCTTATCTTCATCAAGCAAGAGCAATAAAGATAGATGTTCCCACTTGAGAAGAACAAGACGGTCTACATCAAGTTCAAGTGGATTGCTCAAGGCAAAGGTATGATCTTTATTAGGGCTTATCTTTTGTCGGTCTTGTGTTGTTGGGAGACCGGTTTTAGGATAGATATATGTACTATCAACAGGGGCTCTCAAGCGGGTGTCTCGATCTCATCGTTCGGAGAGATCTCAAACCTTTGCATTCATATCATCATATTTCTTGGTTGTTATTTGGTTCTTCTCCATGAGAGGATCTAGAGATTATGGTTATCATCATAACAATCTCTATTTCATCAAATAAAGATTTTCCTTGCATATCTTATTGCATTCTTGATCGTGCGGGTTTTTCTGGCTCCACACCTTAGGAGACATCTCACATATATAAACTTGATATTTTCTCCCTTGGTGGTATCCAATATTTCACATTTTTTTGGGTTCTACTTGGTTTTATCTTCCCAACAAAATTGGTTCCATCCCAATCGGAGTTTCCAAGCTCAACTTCTTGTGTTTTGGGTTTTGGAGGTTTTACAGGTTCATCGCTTCTAGAGAGGTCATACCTTTCTCAATTTGGTTTTATCCTTTCATGATGTACTATGATGTTTCTTTGCATAATCTTGTAGAGCTTTCCATTCTCTTCAAAACGAGCCTAAGATCATCAAAAACAGAGTCCAGAATCAAAAGTTATTGAAGTTTCTGTGCAATGTTATCCTGCGTTTTTGCTTGAGCGGAAGTTCTAGCCTAAGTCCCGACCCAAGTTCCGGTCAGATTCAGTAACTTGTGTTTCTATTTATCGGAAGTTTCGGTGGGGGGCCGGAAGTTCCTGTGGTGCGCGAATCTGGCCCAAACGGTCAGTTTTTTCTTGTCCTATTTAAGGGGGGCTTCTTCCCCAATGGTCCCCCATCTTTTGAGCTCATTTTTGCCCACCATTGTTGACCTATTTGAGCTTTCTTACTCCCTCTCCCTCCCATGATTCTTACATCTTTTTAAGGGAAAAGTGAGAGGAGATCTATATCTACATCCCACCAAACCAAATCCCTTCTTTGTGAAGAAATCCTTTGGATCTAGATCTTGGAGAGTTTTGTGTTCTCCTGTTGTGTTCTTCCTCCCTTATTCCTCCAATAGCTTTTGTAGCTTTGTTGGAATTTGGGAGTGAAGAACTTGCCCTTGCACTTGGTGCATAGGTTTGAGTTTTCCTCGGAGATTCGGCGAGTTCAAGCTTGTGGGCTTGTTACTCTTGGGTTCTTGGAACCCTAGACGGGTGTGTGGTTGGGTTGTTGACCTTTTGTGGTCTTGTAGCTTTTTTTGGCTTTGTTGGCCTTTTGTAGCGTTGTAGCCTTTTATGGATTTATTGTTGAGAGCCTCCAGTTGAGTTGTAGAGATAGCCCCAATCTTGTACGGGTTCGATGACCGCCCTCAAGTGTCCCATAGTGGAGCGAGTGTCCGCCTTTTGTGGTGCGCACTCGGGAGAATAGGGTGAGCCTTTTGTGGCATCGGTGAGTTGCGTGCTTCCGAATCCGGGGTGAGGCCTTGTGTGGCGTTGGGTGAGCATCGAGCCACCACACCTCGAGGTGAGCCATTTGTGGCGTTCGGAGAGCATTGCGCCATCGCACCTCTCCAACGGAGACGTAGCTTCTTTGGAAGTGAACTTCGGGAAACAAATCTTCGTCTCCGCATCTATCGGTTATCTCTCAACTGAGCCCTTTACTTATGCACTTTACTTTGTGATAGCCATCGTGCTTGAAGTATTTATATGTTGCTATCACCTTATTGCTTGTATTGCTTAGCATAAGGTTGTTGGTGCACTTTGATGAACCTAGTGGTTAGGTTTTGTGCTCAATAAATTAAACGTTAGTTTTATTTCGCATTTATTTGAGCCTAAACCGTAATAATTTTAAAAGCCTATTCAACCCCCTCTAGGCGACGTCCATAAGTTTTTGGTGCGAATAGGTGAACCCTAGTTGTTCTAGGTTTTGTGATCACAAAGTAAACGCTAGTTTAATTCCACCTTTGCTGAGCCACTCTCGGAAAAGTTTTAAACCGCATATTCACCCCCTCTCTAGGTGACATATGTATCCTTTCAGCATTTTCTTTGGATTATTTTATAAAATCTACTTTTTAAAACTATTACATTATCACTTGTATTCAAAAGTAAATATTGTTTTTATAATAAATAGGGAGTATGGGTTATCTGCCCAGGGTGGTCGGATAATCTATTTTGGTGGGTGGTGAAACCATGGTTGGAATATATGGCGGAGGTTCTATAATATTGGGAAAATGCACCTAGGCTTACCAAAATAAATAGTCAAAGATTCTTGTGCCGTATAGATCACGACTGACCACAGATCCTGAAATGGTACGAGAAATTCAGCTAGACCTTCTTCCATTTATATGTATTAGGATGCTAGGTCGGGCTGTAATACAAAGTGGAGGTCAGTGGATGGGATTTCGTAACGTCTCCATTATGTGATGTAGGATGACGACTTAAGCGCCTTAGAAGGGAGGGTAATAGAGATTACAATGGGTGGATTGTGGGGTCATGGAGAAGGGCAGTGAGTGTCGAGTCTTTAGATTAGGCCTTAGACCATGGATGTCTGAATGGGAAAGTATATACCTAGTTGTGCAACAAAGCTAAAGACGTCCGTGGGAAAAATAACGCACCTCTACATAATATAAAAATGTGACTTGTTAGTCCATGTTCTGGGAAGGAACTATGATCGTAATGTGGAAATAGACTCCATAAAGTCCTATATAACATGTGAAGGATGACTGACATAGTTTTCTAAATAAAAACTTATCATTTCAAGAAACTGTTTTTGAACACTTGCATAGGCCCAAGATCAATGATCCACGTATGTTATAATGCATCAATACCCACCCATTTAGAACTTGGTGAGTATGCTGTACTCAAACTATCTTCTTATCCCTTGCTAGACTCTGAAAAATTATATAAATCTTCCAAACTCAATAAGACGACAAGAGAGGACCACTACGAGGAACCGGGACCCGTCGGTAGGAGCAAAGTAGTCAATAATTGTATCAAAGGTGGTGGAAACCTAGATGAAGTATAGAGGGGAACTAATCTCCATATATTAGAACCTATCTCATAGGTCATTGCTATACCAGCAATCATAATCCAAGTATTAGTAGAGATAAAAGCTCTTTCTGGATTTTTATTGAAAAGGAACTTACCTAGCAAACCTTATTGTGTCAAGGAAGTACCGCATATCTACTATATGGATCTGAATTTAAATTATATAGTCATATCTTGGACCTGCAATAATTTTGTTGTACTACACTACTATGTGTAATATTCGTGAGTGTTATGCCAACGATTTGTGCACTACAACATGCAGCGGTGTGCTAGATCACCGCATGTTCTTCGACATGATAATGGAAAAATTGTTTGCTCGGTTCGGGGTGTCGTACCACAATGTTAAACAACAATATGGGTGAAGGAATCTCCACTTACATGGACAAGAAATTGCCACAATTTGCTAAGCCAAAGGTTGGCAATTTGGTACGTGTTTGGTTTTTTGCCATAGTTTGGCTTGCTACACTTTATTAAACATATGACCCATCTGTCATAGAGTGGATTTATTGCCAAATTTTACCACACTTCGTTTGCGGATTTCATAATTGCTAAAGTTAGGCTTCACAAAGTGTAGCCTAGAACCAAACATCATTAGTAACTCTTCTATGAACCTGGTTATTGAACTCGGCTACATGTCCGTCCTGAAGTAGGTCAAGGATGGAAGCTTTGACAAGTTATAATCAATGGTGGACCCTAATACTTCTGAGAGCCTAGGAAAATAAGTTTAAGCTGCCAAATTTTAAAATCACAGAAGAAAATCATAAATTACAAGCTTTGCGTCGATGTCTAGGTGGGACGGCTGCCCAGGCTATAGATATGCTAGGTCCACCCATGTTCAAAAGTATGTGTGAGGTCAGAAGCATGTGCAATCGAAAGAATTCAAGTTAAAGAAGCCCTGTGGTCGTCAAGTTATCCTGGCAAAGATCAACATAAAATGTAACAATTTTGCTCATTGTTTTCATCAGTTTAGTTGTAGAGAGTTGAGTGATGGTGTGTTGCTAAGTGTGGTCCCAATCTGCGTGTCCAGATCATTCCAAGGATTTTGATGCAAACTTTGTCTCATAATTAATAGGTAACCACTTTTAATTAAAAAATGCAAGGTACATGGTATGAAAGCACTATTAGGATTTTCCGCTAGATCGGGTGTCGCCCCTCTCCCTCCCATGTCGCCCCGCTCGGGCGGCACCGGAGGGCCCAACCCTAGCCGCCGGGGAGTCTCCCTCCGTCTCTCTCCCCTCCGCCTCCATCGGAGGACACGGCCGGACAAAGCTCGTACCACCGACGATGGAGCTGGGGGCTCTCTCTCCCGCATGCCTCGTCGTGAGGGATTTCGGCCAAAGCGGCGTCTGAGGTCCATGGAGGCACGGTGGCGTATGGAGGCGCAGGGAGGGCGTGTGGGATCGGTGCGGAGGGCACGGTGTAGGCTGGCGCGTGTGGTGGCTTCTCGCTGGCCTTGGTCCCGCATGGCGGCTGGGCTCGATATGGGTCTTGGCAGGCCTATGCGGGTCTTGGCTTTGGGACGCTGTGGAGGCGCGTGGAGCTCCTGCTCCGACGTCCTGCAACGGTGCGGCAGCTGTGGTGGTTTGATGGCTTGGGGGAACCTCCTCCCTTGATCCCATGTTGGCTGGTGGTGTGGCCGGCGGTGACCAACGCCCCTCATTGGTGGTGATGGTGACGGCGTGGCGGTGGCGGGCTGGATCCCATCATTCAGTTCCGTTCGACGGTGGTCTTGGTGGGCGGTGGTCAGCGTCTTCCCCTGCTCCATGGCATCAACAGTTTTCCTCTCGACTGTGGTGTGGCCATCTGTTTGTGCCCATCTTCTCTGTTTCAGCCGGACTTTGGGGTCGAAGATCAAGCCAAGAGAAATCCTTGCTTTTGCTGGCAGCGATGACGCCCACGGGTGCCGGCACCCTCCTTGGAGGCGTTGTCATGGCCTTTGATTGTTCTTCCCGAGCTCAAGCAATGGGGGAAACCCTTGATCCGGCTGTCGGATCGGGCGGTGACGACACTACTGTGTCATTTCCTTCTTGAAGGCGTCGCCTTTGTTGCTTGAGAAGTCCCTGAAACGGTGGATGGTGCCAATGGTCGCGGCTGCTCAGAGTGTGTGCCTCCAGAGCGCAATGTACTCCTTGGTTGGTGCTTCTTGGTCGGAGACCTCTTCTGGTCTGGCTGGTTCCTGCCGTCCACTCGCCGACTCCTCTAGGCGCTATGAGTGTGCAGTGAGTTGATCTGGATGGCCCTTGGGTCGATCTTCCGAGGTCTCCATCTTCGCGTGACACGGTTTGGGGGCTCTATGCTCCACCCCTAGCCTCCTTGGTAGGTGGTGGCACAAGACTGTTGTTTATAGTCATGTATTTTGGGTTGGCGTTGTGTGACTTATATCATGTGGTGTCAAGTTGTAGCCATTCTTGGCGTTGTTTTGGCCATATAAGCCTTTCTTCTATATGTCTGGTACACTTCCTGGAGTGTATCCAAAAAAAGGTTACATGGTATTTGGAGTGGAATTTTTGTATGGATGTACGAGTATGAGAGTAATCCAACTGTTTTAAGAATTTTGTATATGTGATATTTTCTTTTTCAAGATTTTATTATCATGTCAAATTCACAGGATTTTTTTTGAAAAGTTCTCACAATATATGTAGACGTGCTGACGTGCATCACCAAAAACGCACCGTCTCGAACCCGCCGCTCACTGCAGAAATCATCTGCCAAAAGCTGACTGTACAACTGGCGCAGCCTCCGTTATAAACGCACCACGCGACGCGAGCCCCCACCTCCGGCACTCACCGGCCATCACCGGCAACCCGAAAAAGCGAAGCACGGCAGACACCCGACCCAAAAAACCCAAAACCTCTCCTCCTCCGCTCCGTCTCTCCTCCGCTTGTCGTCTAGCGGCCGAGACGCGAGCCCCATTTCCCCGGAACCCCAACCCCAATCCCAAAACCCCCACCGCCGAGGAAGAGAAAGAGGGGAAGGCCGTAGAGGGGGCGGAGGGGCCAGTGCTGCATATCCGATCGTTGCCACCCGGAGGCGGGCGGCGTACGGCGGGCACGGACGGGTAGCAAACCCTCTCCCATGGCCGCGCCTAAGGAAAAGGCGCAGGGATGCTGCGGCGGCGCTCCCGCCGGCAAGGTCGCCCTGCCCGCAGCGGCGAATGGCGGCGCCGTGAAGGAGGAGATTGCGGATTCCCCGCCCACCACCGCCAAGGTCTCCTCCAAAGGTATACGCACGACACGATCGGTACTCGTAAAACTCCTACTCGCCTCCCTCTGTTCTGTTGCTCTGCTTTGCGTTCACTTGGATCATGCCACGCGCGTGTTCGTCTCTGGATTTGGGTGATACGAGATAATGCGATGACGTGAACTCGTGATTTGTTTCTGAATTTGATGGGGGTTCCACAAAATGTTAGGGGGGGCTGACGGGTGGCGTGCCTTAATGTTATTGATTTCACGTGCCTTAATAGATCTTATTAAAAGGTGGTAACATTCTGTTCATCGCGATCACTCTCGTGAAATCAGATTGGTGTATACTAATTTCCAATTGTTGGGCATGAATCGTGGAACTTAAAGCATGATCTAAAAGTGGCAGCATATTTATCTTGAATTTGCCTTTGGATCTATGGTTGTATTGTTGAAGCATTGCAGTTTGCAAACACTGTCTGGTGGTTGTGGTTGCACTTAACATGTAGTAATTACTAGTTCAGATAATTGTACAATAACCCAGGACCATGTTGTTTGCTTGCTGCAACAAATAGTAACATAAGTTGGCACAATAGCTGATGGAGACTGTTTGCTGCAACACACTGCAATCTGTAGATGATGCTAGGCTGGCAACATATTTTTTCTCTAAATTAAGCCTGTGATAGAGCAGTGAATGTTCGGAGTAGGGATATTTTGCTAAAAGTGTACCCAGCCAACTGTCTACTTGGATGATCCTTGCAGAAATTACTATTTTTCTTTGTTGACATCGATGTCATATGGCTAGGAAGGGGACTATCTGGATTGGGATAGTGATGTATTTTATGGAGGCGCAGTAACGTTTTTGGCTAGCTATTGGAAATATGGGACCATCAGAATGTTTTGCATGGAAGGTGACACCAAATGATACACAAACCTCACACACATGCTGTGCACATATTATATCAGTGTAGTGAGTGTGTGGCCTGCACTGATGGTGTTGGGATGATGCACTAGTATTTTGCTAGTCCCCATGTGGATCAGTCTTTTCTTAATTACCTACCTTCTGACACATGTATTCATGCGTTCTTGGGGAAAAATACTGACCGCTCCAAGTTGCAGGTTTCTGATGCCTAGCAAATTTATTATTTCCTTTAAAGGAAATCGTTTAATGGTCACAAAATAATTGTATGTTTTTTCATCTTATATGTTTTTAGCGTGAACTGTCTAAACAGATAACTGGAGTAGAAATCAAGAGCCCCTTTGGACTGAGAAGCTTGACTTTGTTATACTTGATTATAATTTCAGAGCTGTATCAGGTGTTTCACTGGTTTTAACTATGCTTGGATTATCCCTGAAAATGACCAAGTTCTAAATTTATTGGAGGGACAACTGATAATGTCCAGCTAATTATGTCCATGTAGTGAATAGAAAATGGCTGTTAAGTGTAGCTAGCATCGTCTTCTTCTCTTACACTGTCCCATTTTACCCTGCTTCTTTTCCATTCCACTGAGCAACTTGAAATTGGATGAATGAGAATTGAAGGGAATTAGTGAAGGAAGATGTGGATTACTTTTGCGTTAATACCATGTCACGTATGATATGCCCATTCTATTTATCATTTGGTGCAATTAGCAGGTCTACAGGTAACCTCAAGAAGCATGTGAACTAGTTCAGTGGTGTCAATATGCCAGTTTACCAAATGGATCGAGATATTGGACATAGAATGCCACTCTTAAAATGGAAAAAGGAGTAATCATCTGTGACACGTTTGCGAAAAAATGCCTGATACATATAACCTACAAGTTCTACAGGTTTATTTCATAGTTCAGTGTGCTTGTTGTCTGCCGCACACGTGCATACTTCAGAAATATTTGTGTTATTATCCTTTATTGTTAAATAGTTTGCATTCTTCCCTTATTGAACTTCAGTGAAGTCCAACTAGCAATTTCTGTGTCATTCCTTGCAGATACAACTTGCATAGCTGGAAAGTTTATTAGCTTTCTGTTAAATTTAAACCTTGGAGTTTAGCCAGGTTATTGAGATCGACACCTTCTTCACTGCAGACTTGTGGAATGTGATGCTCTGTCTCGTCTAAAAGATCGTAATATCTGTCTTAAATTGCAGGAATTCTAATCATGACGAGGGCCCAGAGAAGCCACCCTTTAGACCCATTGTCTGCTGCTGAAATTGCTGTGGCTGTAGCAACTGTTAGAGCTGCTGGAAGAACTCCTGAAGTTTGTCAGCCTATTCCTTTTTCACTCAAATTGTCAACACATGCTTCAAATATGTAATTAACACGTCACTTCAAAAATTATAGGTACGAGACAGCATGCGATTTGTTGAAGTTGTGCTCCTGGAGCCAGAAAAGAATGTTGTGGCATTAGCTGATGCATACTTCTTTCCACCATTCCAACCATCTCTGCTTCCCAGAACCAAAGGTGGTCCTGTCATCCCAAGCAGGCTTCCACCTAGGAGGGCCAGACTTGTCGTCTACAACAAACAAACAAATGAGACCAGCATTTGGGTTGTAGAACTCTCTGAAGTGCATGCTGCTACTAGGGGTGGACACCACAGAGGCAAGGTTATATCATCAGAAGTTGTTCCAGATGTTCAGCCTGCAATGGTAAACTTTTAGTTTCTATAGATTTTTGGACAACTCTTTTCTTGCTTTGACCATTTTATGCAGTTTATTTATCACTTATGTCAATTTAGGTCAGCAAGTTTATTATGCAACCATGTGGTTTAATTCTGGTATTTACTTGATTACCTCTTCTAAATTCTTGCTGGTAAATTGTGGTACTAGCATTTTCTTGCAGTAAAGTTAGCATACCGTCTGAATGGTTGACTTAAAAAATTAAGTTAAGCTTACTAAGGTAGCGGTGCCCCATAGAACTTTTGCACTATCTACTATTCTATTTGTATTAAGTCAAGTGCAAGACTTAGCTTCATACGGCTGGTTTGCAGGACGCTATGGAATATGCTGAATGTGAAGCCACTGTAAAAGATTTCCCCCCTTTCGTTGAAGCAATGAAGAAAAGAGGCATTGACGACATGGATCTTGTCATGGTAGATGCATGGTAAGCTATGTCTAAGTTATTTCTGTAGTTGATTTTTTTACTCAAAAATTATCGTTCAATGGTACAACCGAACTCTGACCATGAAATTTTCTGCTAAAAATTGTAGGTGTGCAGGCTATTACAGTGATGCTGATGCTCCCAATCGAAGACTTGGCAAGCCTCTGATCTTTTGTAGAACTGAAAGTGACAGCCCAATGGAGAATGGATATGCTCGTCCTGTTGAAGGGATGCATATTGTTGTTGATATGCAGAACAATATTGTGATAGAGTTTGAGGATAGGAAGTTTGTCCCTCTTCCACCACCCGATCATTTGAGGAACTACACTCCTGGAGAGACACGAGGTGGTGTTGATAGAAGCGATGTTAAGCCTCTTATTATCAGCCAACCTGAAGGCCCAAGTTTCCGTATTACTGGCTCTTTTGTGGAGTGGCAGAAGGTAAAGAGATTGTATATTTCAAGTTTTTCAACTGCTGAGCTATATGTTTCAAGTTTTTCAACTGCCGAGCTAATATTAAACAGAACCTAGTCTAGAAATATCACTTTTATATTTTCTGTTGACCAGTGGAACTTCCGTATTGGCTTCACTCCCAAGGAAGGTTTAGTTATCCATTCTGTTGCATATGTTGATGGAAACCGTGGACGTCGTCCTATCGCTCACAGGCTGAGTTTTGTTGAAATGGTTGTTCCTTATGGAGATCCGAACGAACCACATTATCGGAAGAATGCATTTGATGCTGGAGAAGATGGGCTTGGAAAGAATGCACACTCTCTTAAGAAGGTCTGTTAGCTTCTTTCTATGAACATTGTCATCATTCTGATTCCGTATAAAATCAAACTACCCCCACTGTATTCATGCAATTGCGTAAATCATCTTGGTTGGGTAAAATCGGAATTTTCTGAAGAATTTTAATTTCGATGTACTATATTAAGTAGTATTAAAACTTCTACTTATAGCTTTACATGTACAGAGTGAAGCAACTAGAGCAGTTTACTAGGAATAATAGTTTTTGCTCTGTAGTTTTCTGACTTTGCATTGTGTTGTCTTCCTTTGCTTATAAAATGGCAAGTTTACAAGTTTCTGAGAATCTATCATTTTTATTTCTCTGGACATTGATTGAGTTGTGAAATGGAATGTTTATGTTTTGTTGATTACACCCTGAACTATGTTATCAAAATGCTGGTGAATTTTCATTTTATGTTGTGCACTTGCCATGAAGGTTTTGCAAAGTTGTGCCCAAAGGGCTGTTCATCCGCCTGTTATTTTTGTATCTTTTGTGAGGTACCTCTTGCACTTTAATTAATCTAACTATGTTACTAATTGTTTTGTGTAGGGATGTGATTGCCTGGGTTACATAAAATACTTTGATGCACATTTTACAAATTTTACTGGTGGTGTGGAGACAATAGAAAACTGTGTTTGTTTACATGAGGAGGATCATGGAATCCTCTGGAAACATCAAGACTGGAGAACAGGATTAACTGAAGCAAGACGATCAAGGAGGCTTACTGTGTCATTTATATGCACAATTGCTAATTACGAATATGGGTTTTATTGGCACTTTTACCAAGTGAGAATCAGTTTGCCCTTTTCTGAAACTAAGTACTATTTTTTTTGTCAATTTGTGTATTACTTTTGCTTTGTGTGATTGATATTTATTTCTTTGTTATAGGATGGTAAGATAGAATCTGAAGTAAAGCTTACTGGAATTCTTAGCTTGGGAGCTCTAATGCCTGGGGAGCAAAGGAAATATGGCACAACTATTGCTCCTAGTTTGTATGCACCAGTTCATCAACATTTCTTTGTTGCCCGTATGGACATGGCAGTGGACTGCAAACCTAATGAGGCATATAATCAGGTAGGTTCCTTACGTGCCGTGTCATGTAGGTCTTTTATGTGGTATAATCAAAGGAATTTTGCTTCAAGATCTTTTAATCTTACCTATCCACTTCCATCAGCTTCTTCCAGCATAGTATTGGTACATGCCTTTTTGACTTGTTAATTTTCACGTCAATTCATTTCGTCTTACCGATCATGCTTTATTTTATCGTAGTCTACTCTGGATTTCTTTGTATTTGAATTGTCATCTGGCTTATCATTTTATCACCATTGCTTTGCTTTCCATTACAGGTGGTTGAGGTAAATGTTAAAATTGAAAGCGCAGGCCCACATAATGTGCATAATAATGCCTTCTACGCCGAAGAAGAGCTTCTGAAATCCGAGTTACAGGCGATGCGTGATTGTGACCCTTCAACTGCACGACATTGGATTGTAAGTGCATGCTAAAGATATCTTTCCTTTTCCTAACTTCGTTGTGTTGTCTTTGATTACTCACAAGCATTATTTCTGTGTACAAGAGCATGTGACATTTCAGCCTGTTATTTTAATAAGCTGTTCTTTGCATGCTGATCAGGTAAGGAACACAAGGACCGTAAATCGTACCGGGCAACCAACAGGTTACAAGCTCATACCTGGTTCCAACTGTCTGCCATTCTGCCTGCCAGAGGCAAAGTTCCTAAGAAGAGCTGGGTTTTTGAAGCACAACCTTTGGGTTACATCATACAAGAAGGATGAGATATTCCCTGGAGGAGACTTTCCTAACCAGAACCCACGCATCCATGAGGGTTTAGCTACGTGGGTCCAGAAGGACAGATCCTTGGAGGAAACCAACATAGTTCTCTGGTACGCTTGTCGTTGGTATTGATTTTCATGTTCATTTTGGTTTTCAACGCTTATCTGCTGCGTCTCTTGGAATGTTTTACATTCTGCAACTGCAGGTACGTTTTCGGGATCACCCATATCCCACGGCTCGAAGACTGGCCTGTCATGCCAGTGGAACACAGCGGCTTCATGCTCATGGTATTCTCTCGAGGGTTTCGAGATAGATAGTTGTTATTACTACTAGATCAGCTCAGGTTACTCCATAGCAGGGATCTCACAAACGAAACCCTTTCATGTTTTGTTTGTCCAGCCTCATGGATTCTTCAACTGTTCGCCTGCTGTCGATGTTCCTCCTCCATCCGATGTGGACGCCAAGGAAGCCGAGACGCCAAAGGAGATCCATGCCGCGCTCATTTCAAAGCTGTGAGCCGGAGAATTCGTGTGGTTACTCCTTTTTTTCATTGCTGCCGTGCCATGATGCTCTGATAAAAACTAGAGTTGCCTTTCAGCTTTCCTTTACGCCCTTCCCATACGCTGCATCTGCTTCTTATAGTGGCTGAATTCATGGTGTCTGTTTCTGAACTCTGCTTTTCTGCTGCGAGGTTTTAAACATCGCATAGAATCTGAGATCGAATTTTGTGTCCGAGAGTGGAAAATGAATTTGGAAACAAAAAATTGTTCAGTTAAACTCACTTGTTAGATGGGCACGTCTCAACTGTCGAGTCGACAAGCCATCTGGCTAATTGTCTTTACACGCGTATATTTGTTTCCTTTTGCTTTATTCGCATTGCTTGCTGTGCATCTCCCACACGGGCACGAGCTACCGTTGCTTTATGCCAATCGCGGTGGGGGTAGTGCAGGAACCGTGCCCGGGTGCAGTGCACCGTGGAGGTGTGTCCCCGCACCGCTACGGCTTTGGTCACACACTGCACCTAGCACAATCCCGTGCATCTTTCCGTTGCAATCCATCTGTTCAGATTTGTCCTTTTTGTGCCCACTTACACGTCATATGCTTACTGATGCAGAGAACCTCACTAAATCCTTGCTTTGGTTCAACCATGTCCATTTTTCTCTGGCTTAGTTAGTGGCTTGGACAGTTGAACTGTCCTGTCAGGACAGCCCATTGTGCTATCAGATATTCAGAGTAGTATTAGATCTGACGATACATCTTTCCCGAACGGCTCTACTACAGATCCAGTACCTTTTTTTTTTTGAACGGACAGATCCAGTACCTGAACACACATTGAAGCTGCACTCTGCTACAGGTCTGGGAATAACCACATTTATTTATGGAGAGTATATTTTTCTACTTAAGATTGTTTATTCGCGCCAACGTCGATGAGTAAATCTCATACTGTGGCGAATATTTGGAAACGCTGCCCTGCACTCTCGCCCCCCTTTCTGATATTTTCAGCTCTGATAGTACACATCGAACAGGCAGATGTTTTGTTGTTGCTGCGCCTGCGAACAAAGGAACGAAGAAAAGGACGGTTTATTGCGACTCGATAACAGCGGACGTACATATTTCGTACATAAGGTCATGTCCCAACTAGTAAAAAGTTGGCAAGAATTGGCGTTAGCGCTACAGTGACACGTCAACACATACTTTTGTCTTCGAACGGCTCCTTTTTCTCCTATGAAACCTCCGCATAACTGACAAGAGGTACTACTAATAATGTCGCTTCCTTCTGATAAGAACTTTATTTTGATAAAAGTATCGTGGGTAAACAATGCTGCTTGTTTCTCCAGGATGGGATGGCTCGCAAGCGTGCTGGCATAGACTTTGGAGGCCGTCGCCCAAACTGCTGGCGGTTTGGAGAAGCAGCCCCAAACCGGCACCCCCACCCCCCGCACACCCACAACGAGATCGCATCCAAAGATTATGCCCGGCCCAATTCAAACAATAATTCAAAATATAACTAAATTTCATTCATATTTAGGTAAATTTACAAAGAATGAATAAAATTTGACATAAAACAGACAAAATTTAAACTACTACGGTGGCGACGCTAGGGTTTGCGCCGCCATGTCCACTCCGGCTGCGGCCATGGGTAGATCCTCGACTACTATGCACGTAGTGGAGGCCCTTGGGCAGACGGACCGCGTGGAGGTCACGGATGAAGAGCGCCATTAACTTTGGCTCGTTAGGAGATGAGCAAGCATGCGTTGGCGCTTGTGTGTTGGTGTCTGAGCACGGTGTTGCGATGAAATCGCCTTTAATTGGTCGTTTGCCCCGCTGTGTGGCTGGCAAGAGGGCTCGACGCGGCGAGCCCGATGTGGCGCGTGTTGCCTGCATCCCATGGACCCCAGCTTGTCGAGGAGGCATGGCGTCTTTGAGCAGTTGGTTGGGTAGGCCGGTTTTTGGCCTCCACCCCTCAACTCGGTTGGGGGTGCCGATGAAGATGCTCTTAAAAAATGGTGGGTAGGCCGGTTTTTGACCTTCCTCACCTCTCCACCTCCGGATCCGGGCAAACTTTATCATAATAGAGTTTGTTGTACTCCCTCCGACCCATATTAGTTGACTTGAATTTGTTAAAATTTGGATGAACCTACATACTAAATAGTGTCTAGATTCATATAAATCTAAACAAATCCAAGTCAACTAATATGGATCGGAGAAAGTAATTAAAAGTCATCATGCTAAGACCAGCACAATATAGCAGTCATCAAATCACTGCTGGAGTCTGGCTTGAAATCACACTAATAAACATGAAAACGCTCGGTTGTTGGCCGGCTCTAGGAGCTAATCTCAGTACAGGCCTCGAATCAAAAAAAAAAAAGAGAAAACTGTAATGCGAAGTGTGCGCGCCAACAAAACCAGATTGGAGAAGGAACCAAAGAAAGGACAGCATGCATGGACCCATGAGGCCATGACGGCAGGACCCATTGACCCATCCGATGAGGGGGCCGTTGGCCAATGGTCGATACGGCAGCACGGCAGCGCCACGTACCGGCCAGAGCAAGCTGCGACTGCGAGCGCAGAGACGTCCGGACCGACGTGCGCTAGCTCCTGCATCCCATCGGCGGCCCGGGCTATACAGTGCGCCCAGCCAATACCGTAGCCACATCTGTGCTCGGCCGACCCGACAGCACTGACCAGCTGCCTTGATGGGCTGTCCCCATAGGCTGTCCCAGGACCTAACAGCACGCCATTTAAGGCCACAGCACATGCCGGCACAGTGGATCTGTACCACGCAACGCGACAAAGGAGTCCTCCCCTCCCGTGTACACGTGGACGGAGGCGCCTCTTTTCCTTTTTTTTTTTTTGTGCGATTGGCGTCTCGTTTCCTAAAATACTCCTGAATTGGGACTTGGATACATATGATCGTGAATTAGGACATGACCGTATTAAGCATGCCACTTATTTATTTGTTTTCTTGCACGAGGATGTGTGCATACTATGATTTAGAGCTCGTGAAATCAAACATTTGATATATACTCCCTCCGTTTCGAAATATAAGATGTTTTAGGTTTGTTGAAGAAAATGTATCTAGACTTATTTTAGTGTGTAGATTCACTTTAAATCTTAATTAACTCTATATACTAAAAGTAGCTCAGATCGTTTCTTGAAAATTCAAAACATATTATATTTCAAACAGGAGGAAAATAATAATAATGGAGATGATCCAGCCACACCTTCCAGCAGTGGTTTATTAATGTTAAAATAGATTGTTAGAAAGACTTATATTGTGAAACAGAGGTGGTAGGAAACAACCCATCCTTCTCTCTTCCGTTTAATAAGGGCTCGACTGCTATACGTTGTTAATCCACTTTAGTTACTTTTCGTGGGAAATGCACTTTCGTAGTAACTTGATTTAGAGCATTGGTGACACACTAACAATCCACTTTATATCTCAAATCAAACACCTCCTTCCCAAAAGAAAAAACTTCTTAACTTGCTCCATGAGTGCAACCCACGCTCTCCTCTTCCTTTATAAAAAGCCCCAGCCCCCTCCCCTCCGAGGAAAGATCTCGCACTAGCTCGAAAGAAAGCAGAGACGAGCTAGGTAGCTAGGAGAGGTGGAAGGAATAAAGATTACACCATCCTCTTCATGGCCGGCCTGAGCGTGCTCCTAGAGACCAACGAGAGCAACTCCGTGAGGCCCCAGATCATCAGCAAGGCCACCCTCCACAGCCCCAAGATCCCCTCCTCCTCCTCCTCCCCGTGGTCGCCGGCGGCGACGACGCCCACCGCCGCAACCGCAAGCGCTACGGGCTCCTTCCTGCAGCGCTGCTTGCTGTGCCACAAGGATCTCGCCGGGAACAATGACATCTACATGTACAGGTTAGCTCGCTAGCTAGGTTTTCTCGTGCAGCCGCATCATGCATGAAACAGTCATCAGCTTGTTTCGTGCGTGTCTGACGTTGTGCGTCGATGGATCCATGTCGCAGAGGGGACAAGGCGTTCTGCAGCGTGGAGTGCCGGTGCCGGCAGATCTTCATCGACGAGGACGCCGGCGGCAGCAGCAGCAGCTTCTGCACCAACGGCGCCTCCGCGGCTGCACGCTCCGGCCGCCGTGCCGGTGCCACCGGCGGCGGCGGCGGCGTCAGCTTCGCGTACTGATGATGCGCCACCACCAAACAGCCGGATGCACACAAACACCACGTACGTGTGCGAAAGCAGCAAGAAAAAGAAAAGGAGAGTTAAGAAGAGCCGGTAGTACTACTACCGCTACGTGACAGCTCGTGGGCGCGGGGCCCGCGCACGGGGGAGGGAGCGTACGTGTCTCGCCGCCGTACGTAAAGCGGGTCAGGATAAGATGGACGGACAGCTTGGCCCACCTGAAGCGGATCAGGATGCTCCAGTAGACTGACGACACTTTTTTTTTGTATAATTCTTTACTGTCACGTCTCCTCTCTCACACCCGACCCGGTGGAGATTAGCTTCTGCAGAGGCATGATTAACTAATCGTGGCGAGAGCTGAGAGGGTTAGCCAAGGCAGCGGACAGCTGGTCGTGGTGTGATGTGCAGAGTATACGGACGGCGTGATTATTAGGATAGAGAGGTTTGACATGACTAGCGTGTGAGACGGACGGAGTTGTTTTATTTTTCCCAGTGGAGTACTAGTATTTTGTTCTTTCGATTTTGTATTTTTTTTGGGTGTAACAGCACTAGCTGGTATTAATTGGTGTATATTGTTTGGCTAATGAGATGTTTTCTTCTTCAAGTATCACTCCCTATTTTTGCTGTTTTTCTGCAATTGTGTAAACCTGGAATGAAGACTCTTTTAGCTTGGGCAGTGCATCTCCTTGACATTGCTTACTACAAGGCATGTCTCCACTAATATCTAGGTCGTCTGCACGAGCTATATAATAATTATATAATATAAAAATTATATCATTAAAAAATATAACATTTAAAGTTTTTAATAATATAGTTTTTATTTTATTGATTAATTTGTCAACCTAGAAATACGCGTAAGTCTATGAACGCCACCCGAATATGAAGGTGACTGAGGCTCTGTTTGTTACGGCTTCTGATTCTGCTTCTACTGCTTCTAGGGTAAAAAACCGGAGGCCCAAACAAACAGCCTAATTTTGCACAGCGTTGTCGACAAGCGCTGCCCCGATTTGAACTCGAGACGACGAAGCAGCGGAAGCGAGGCGGGAGGCGCTTCCCGCAGATTTTGTTGCTTACCGAGTTGGTATGGACCAAACTATCCTCTACACTCCACCATAATTACAAAAACTTTGCCTCGCAGCTTCCTTCACCGACGCTGCGCACACTTCCTCCACCCTTCTCGCCATCGAGGAAGAAAACCCGGCCCCCCCTCTTCTCCCACGACGACGCTTTCCGCGTGGTTGGCAGAGGCGCTGTGGGTACGTGATGGTTGGTGGCCACTGGGTGCGAGGCGGGCCCGATCTAGGCTTCGGGTCATGGATGCGAGGCCGGCCGACGGTGGTCGGCGGTGGTCAGTGGTGCTCGAGTCCGCACCGTGGGATGATGGAGGTTGATTCGGCAACGAATTGGTCGTGGTGGCGGAGAATTGCTCGTGGCGTCCTGCGTGAGGCGATGAGGCTCGCTGTGGCGGAGGGCCGTGGGAGGCCTAGGGAGGCGGCGGGCGTGGCGGCGACGGTGCTGCTGCGTGGGGCGTTCGTCCCTCCTTGTTCGTCCATGGATGGGGAGACGCGGCGGGGAGACCAGAAAGTGGATGGGCGCGACGGTGCCTCCTCTAGCCGACTCCAAGCATGCCGCCGTTGGCCCCCTCCTCTACCACGATCCTGACTCCGAGCAAGCCGACGGTAGCGAAGAGATAAGAGACGAGGACGGGTAGCTCGATCTGTGTCCGCTCGTGTGCATGTCTTTTTTTACAGAGAGACGGGAGTTGACCGTGTTTTGTCAAAAAGATTATTTTGTTAAAAGTCATGTTTACAATTAATTTAGAAAAAAAAGAATTGATTTAGCTCTTAAGCATGTTGTACATTGTATCAATATGGCCAAAAACAGCTACTCTTTCCGACCCAAATTATTTGACTTAGATTTATCTAGACATTAATTAATTAGTATTAGATTCATTTATATCTTGACAAATTTAAGCCAACTAATTTGGGTTGAAAGGAGTAATTTATTTTAAAACAACACTTATATAACATCTTCTGCACCAAGAAACATTTTAGTTCTAAAATCAGCAACCAAAAGCACTCCAAACTCTGCTTCCAACAACTGCTGATTCTGATTTTTGACAGGGGCCGCTGATTTTTGACAAGCTGCTTTGCTTTCTACCGCTGATTTTTGGCCGCTGCAGCTCAAACAAACACACCTTGAATCAGCAAATACCAAATTCACAACTACTCCCTCCGTTCCAAAATATAAGATGTTATGTTTTAGGTTTGTGAAGAAAATGAATTCCAAAATATAAGATGTTATGTTTTAGGTTTGTGAAGAAAATGAATCTAGACTTCTTTTAGCGTGTAGATTCATCCTAAAGTTGAGTGAACCTAAATACTAAAACAAGTCTAGATTCATCTTCTTCATAAATCTAAAACATCTTATATTTTGAAACAAAGGGAGTAGTATCGGCTAAAAAAAATCACAACCTATAAAAATACTCTGCCCAACCGAGGCTTCAACTGAGAAAACTTCGTCCAGACTGCTAAACCAAAGCACAGACACTTAATTTAGTTTTGGTTGGGGTGCGCCAGCCCTAGCAGTAGTGCAACGCTAGGGTGACGCGCAACGACCCAAAGCAGCGAGCTACTTTGGCGGGCCGTTCCCCAAGAAAAATAAATTTAATATCAGTGAGGACGAGGCCTCACATATCAGATATTAAACTGATAAGAACAGATACTACACTTGATCTTAGCCAAAAGGCCGAGAAAGGTATGAGTTGCTAGCGCGCACCTGCCCCTCCTCTTATACCAGCCCTCCCCCTCCTCGGCTGCTCTCCCCTGGCGATGTGGGACTAAACAAAGTTTCGTGCCGCTGCTGCTCCCTCCGTCTTTCCGCAGCCAGGCTGCCAGGGAGCTCCAGCCAAAAACGGGCCGTGATGCGTTACTGGGCCCAATGCCGTGGCCGGCCCGTTAGACGAAAGTGATTTTGGCTGAGCTGGTTTGTTGACTTGTCTGGTCTCCACTCTCCCAGACGCCGCGAGCGAATCGACGGATTGATTCCCCTCCCTCGCCTATCCGCTCCACGGATCACACCGGCCGGCCGGCTCGCCGCTCGCCGCCGCGAGAACCTGCCGGCGGGAAGGTTGGCCCCGATGAGACCTACCCTGCCGCCGCGTCCGGCTCCCACTTACCAGCTGCTTCTGCTCCTGCTCCTCTTCTCGCCAATCGCGTCGGCTGGTACGAGCAATCCAAACGCGTGCACGGGGTTCTCGTGATCTCGCGCGCTTATTCTGTACTTTCCTTGGTATCGGTGGGGCGAATTTTCCATTGAGCCGGCATGCATGTCGCCGAGCTAGTCTCTCTGGATATCTAGTTTACTTAAGTTTGTCAGTTCACTGTCTATTTTGCTGGATGGTGCTTCAGAAACGGCCGTGATCTGTGTGGATTTTTAGGGTCACTTTCTGAATCAATGGCAAGCGTTGTGCGAAGATCTGCTATCACTTATGATTATATTTACACCTGGAAGCTTCGTGTCCTATTCTTTAGTAGTGTCAGTCTCTAGGCATTTCTGCCGATCATAATGCGGATGAACAAAGGTACTTGCTGTGAAAGCGATAGCAGGATAGCTTTGGGTTTCTTGCTTGTATATGAGACTTGTGGTTTTAGAATGGAAGGGTGAGTATTATTGTTAAGATAGTATGTAGGAGGTTCGGCGTTGTCTTATTCCATTGAGTTGGCGTGTATGTCCCTGAGCAGTTCTCGTTGGTTTTTTTTCTGAATCCTTGATTGTTCTATGCTTAGTCACTGGAAAATATGTGTATGTCTGCACTGAGTACTAGTTAAGTGTCTTTATTTGCTAGATGGTGTTTCAGAAATGTCCATGTTCTATACCCGCGACAAATCCATGACATGTGTTGTATGATATCAGTTCGTACAGCATACTATAGGAGGATCCGTCATCACTTGTGATTGCATGAAGCTTACATTTTACTGTTAGAAGCTTTATTGTCTGACTCTTTAGTAAGTTTCAGTTTCTTGGCACTTCTGCTAATCACAAGTCAGATGAACAAATATACTTGTGAAAGCAGTCGCTGTGAATTACTTGCTTGGATATTAAGCCTTGTGGTTTTCTGTTGGATGGGTGCTTCCAGTGAAGTTAGAACATCAAGAAGTTTGTCATTATCTTTGTTGGATGAGAAAATGTGCATTAACTGTTACGATTCGCACAAATCAAAATCATCTGATGTATACTTGTGTTATTTTTATTTCTTGCTCCTCAGGACAACCAAAAGGTGTATGTGTTTCACCTGGTGGACGGTTCCCTGCTTTCTCATCTGAAGGCAAGCCTCCTGGAAAAGCAGCAAAGGGGCGCAGAGATCTAGCACTATGTAGGATATTCCGCCAGAAGACATGTTGTGATGTGACACAGACGTTTCCTGCCCTGCTTTCAGTGAGAAAGCTCTCTTCAACTGGCGAAGGCAGTGGAGAATGCCTTCATTTGTGGGAATTGCTCGAGTGCTCGATTTGTGATCCACGGGTGGGTGTCAGGCCTGGACCTCCTGTAATATGCGCGTCATTCTGCGACATGGTTTTCGAAGCTTGTTCAGAAGCATACTTCTCCATTGATATGAAAACGCAGGTAAACACCAATTGCTGATGATATGTGAGTTATGTCTTAACTGAAACTATCTGGATGTCAAATCATTTACTATAGTGCAAAGTACAATTGCGGTTGCTAGATTAAGCTTGATATTTACTATAGTTTAGTCGATACCTATTCAGTACATTCTGAAATAGTTATTAATACCGCAGAATTCGTTTTTCTTGTGTTTGTCGAGATCCTTAGTAGCTATCAGATCTTCTTTTGGGGTACAATATCACAGTTGGATTGCTGATATGCTCCCTTACTGCTACGCCAGGCGTTATCTCCTTGTGGTCTAGGCGACATCCTTTGTGGCAAAGCACATAAGTGGGTTTCTAATGGCACAGAACTATGTCGCCTTGCTGGTTTCTCTGTGCAAGTTTCCAATACCAGTCCTATTGAAGTCGATGATTTCTGCTATGGTGGGAAAGCAAGTTTAGATTCCATATCTGATACATGGACATCTCCAAAAGAGAGTCCAACATTACATGATGTGGGCTCTTGGGATCTTGAAGATTTTCGGAGATGGGCGAAAGAAATGCCTGTGGGTGAAAGAATATCGTGGGCAATCGGTGGAATGGTTCTTACAGCAGGCCTTACTTTTATCAGGTATTTTAATATTCCCTTCCCTCTTTTTAATATTCTTAATTTTGAGGGGTGAAATTGGTTGTTATGGTATTTGCAGGCTAGAAGTTCTTTTAATCGTGTTTTTGGAAATAGCATGCCTGTATAGATTGTCTGTGCAATGAAAATTAGATTTGTTTGTGCAATATTATAATTTCCTGTCATGGCTCGCTAGACTAGTGCCGGGGTTTAAACTGATTCATGCAAAGGTTGAAGTTTGCTCTTGTACACACTCTATCTATATGGAATCTCAAAACTCTTTTTTATCTGTGCTGTGCAGCAAAAGAGAGGCCTACAGGCGTCGTCGAAAGCAAGCTTCTGTCGCCCAAACTGTCAGGAATAAATGGAATCGGGAGCTAACCCGCAGCTACTCAAGCAATGCTAGGAAGACATAGGCACCTGTAGCATTACTAATAGATGATCTCTTGGATTTGTATGTATGCCTCTCTGTGGTCATATTCTGATCAACTATGAAGGATAAGGTTGTAGACTGTCCTTATCCTGTTATGTAGATACACGGAGTCACTGGTAGTGGTACAACCACCTTTTGTCATTGCTGTGTGAAAGAAAAGTTGAAGAGGTCTACGAATTGTCCTTGAGATTCTTTCTGAATGCAGTTTTTAGTTTTGCTTGAGTATTTGTATATACTGTTAGAGAAGTTCAAAGAAATACTTCAGAGGCTATGCTGGAATCACTTTTTTCTACTGATATTCGTTTGCCATGATAGTGACTCATAAATTTCAAACTAGGGCCTGTATACATCTGCACAAAACACTATTTCATGCAAAGTCTGTCCATCTGTTACAAACACGGTGTAGACCATGCATTATACACTCAGTGCTTTGTTCCGAATGGTCCCTAAATAATTCCTATGAAATAAGATATCAAGTAGCAGAGTGGTTCATACGTTAGTGAAGTTCACGGCCCCATAGTTGACCCTATTTTTGTATATTCAGTCCTTTCCATTTTTGAATCAAGTTTGGTTAATGAATCTGAAATTTATACCCCAAATGGAACTTTTCAAAGTACGAAAAATATCAATTCAGTATCAGGGTTGTGTAATATGAAGAATCTGCATTGATAATTGGATCCTTCTCAAAGACGGTTCATAAGGTTCCTTCTCAGAGTCCTTCAATAAACAGAAACTGGTGGTCGTATCCCCGTAGAAACACACCCAGACGCAAATCTCTGAATATTTTATTTGTGGTAGCCAATTTGAATCATGATGTACATGACGATTACAACTCTAAGAACTATAAGAACCAAGCAGTTATAGAAACCATGGCTTTGTATATATCAAAAAATAATGTTACAACACTAGGGTAGTGACTACCACAGTTTCTGAGCTGCAAACCTCCTTCAAGGTAACTGCTCTACCCATCAGTCACTAACAAGCTATAATAAGAAAAAAAATCATATGTGGAACCTCTTTTACCAGTAATCACCACAGGAACATGCCCCTTCACTGAAATGATGGAACCGATTGACGTCTCTGATAATAATCTCCCTTGAAACGATCTTCGAAATGAACTTGAATGCGACGTGGCAATCTCTGCATATGCGCAGGTTCTTCTTGACCCTAATGGGTGCTCCAGCTGGGGTGCTGATCAATGCAAATGCGACGGCCAGCCTCTCACTGTGATGAGAAAGAAGCAACTCCTTTTCGCTCCTGTCTACATCATGCAGATCAACATCTGCATTCGGAACATAACCAGCTTTGCTCATCAGGTCTCCCAACTCTTCTAGCTTTGCATATATGTCCCTTGCCCTTGGGTGGCTCTTGTCACTGACAATGAAAGTATGCACCCTGTCCTTCAATTCAACCCAGCTCATAGCAGGCTCCTTCTTGACATTGTTGTCTTTCATCAATTTTCTCACCTTAGCCACCTCATCCCACATGCCTGCAGATGCATAGGTGTTTGCAAGCAGTACATGTGTGCCAGACTTCTCTGGCTCCAGGATGAAGAGCTTTTCAGCAGCCAGCTTTCCCAGTTCTGGATCACGGTGTACTCTCGAGGCTGCTAGTAGTGCCCCCCAAACTGCGCCATTGGCTTCGAACGGCATGCTGTTGACAAGCTCCATTGCATCATCTAGTTTACCAGCACGGCCAAGAAGATCAATCATGCACGCGTAATGTTCCTCTGTCCTGTCAATTCCAAACATCTCCTTCATTGAATTGAAGTATCGCTTGGCCTCATCGACAAGACCCGCGTGGTTACAAGCACAGAGAACACTGGTCATAGTGATGTGATTTGGAGTAATACGCTCATCAACCATCCTGCGGAACACATCTAATGCTCTTCTCCCATGGCCATGTTGTGCTAGCCCTCCAATCATTGCAGACCATGAGACAACTCCCTTCTCTGGCAGTCCAGAGAAAGCAAGATCCGCATCCTCTATGCTCCCGCACTTTGCATATGTGTACACGAGAGCATTCCCCGCAAATACATCTGACATGAACTGCCTCTTAATCAAGTGAGCATGCACTTGCTTCCCCTGCTCATATGCTGACAGGCTAGCGCAAGCATTCAGGAGGCTACTTAGCACGAAGGGATCTGGCTCGAGACCCTTTCTTAGCATCTCCATGAACAACTTCATTGCATCCTCACCGTGGCCACACTGTGAGAGTGCTGTGATCATGGATGTAAAAGCTATGATATTATCGGAACTGTGTTCTTCAAACACTCTATTTGCATAATGGAGGCAATCACACTTCCAATACGAATCAATAAGACCATTGACGACATGAGAGTCAGAAAGGAACCCTGTCTTCTCTGAAAGAGCATGAACCTGTCTTGTGGCATTGATTGCCTCCAAGTTTGCTGTTGATTTGAGAACAGCAGCAAGGGTAGTCCTATTAACGCCCAAACATTCCTTTCTCATCCGGCAAAAGAGAGAGAGCGCCTCACCATGGCATCCTTCATGAGAGCAGCCTGAGACCAGTGCATTCCACAAAAGCAAATCCTTTCGAGGGATCCAATCGAACACCTTCCTCGCATCATCTAAAAGACCGTACGTTGAATACATATCGATAAGACCAACACCGATATAGTCATCTGAATCTGCGCAGGCTTTGATCATGAAGCCATGAATTTGCCGGCCCAGATTGAATGCACCAGCGCCAACACATGCCTTCAGGATGCTGGACAGCGTGAGCACATTAGGTACCAGTCCCGAAGACTTCATCTGCAGCAACAACTCCAGTGCATGCTGATCATGCCCATGAAGCACGCACCCAGAAATGAAAGCGTTCCACGAGACAACATCCGTCGTCGCTGGTACCATCCCGAAAACCACAGTTGCCATATGAATATCCCCCAGCTTCGAGTACATGTCGACCAACGCATTGGCAGTGAAGGCGTCCTTGTCATACCCTGTCCGTACCACCATGCCATGCACCTTCCTGCCGGCTTCCAAATCCCTACACCCGGTGCAGGCATTCACGACGCAAGAGAACCCATACTCGTTTGGCCGGACCCCAGCCCACGCCATCTCACCGAACGCCTCGACAGCATCGCTGCACCGGTCATTCTTGACGTAAGCCGACATCAGGCCGTTCCACGAGACTGTGTTCCGCTCACTGCTGGCCTCGTCAAACACCTTCCTTGCCTCGTCCACGAAGCCAAAACCCCCGTACATGGCGACGAGCGCGTTGGCCACGAAGATGTCCCCATTGAGCCCAGTGGCCACCGCGACAGCGTGCACCTGCGTGCCCAGCCTGGCATCTGGCGCACACTTGAGCACGATGGGGAGCGCGAACTCGTTGCAGCGGACGCCGCGCGCTCGCATGCTGCGGAAGGCCCCGAGCGCCTCCCGGGGCAGGGCATTGTTGGAGTAGGCGGTGACGAGCGAGGACCAGGAGACGTGGCACGGGTCCGGGATTTCGTCGAACACCCTGCGGGCGCTGCCGGGGAGGCGGCACTTAGAGTAGAAGGAGATGAGGTGGTTGCAGAACACGGCGAGGAGGCCGGACTTGAGGAGGTGGGCGTGGATGTGGGCTCCCGGGAGCAGAGACTGCGAGGCGGCATAGCGGGCGAGGAGCGGGCCGATGGTATCCGGGCTTCTCATCGGAAGGGCATTCTAACACACAGGGGCGCCGCCGCCGGAAGGTTTGCGGCACAGAGCGTTTCTATACCATTTTAGACGAGGGAACCCACATGTCATGTACAGGAGGAATTTTTGGGACTGGACCCGGTTGAAAGTACAGCTGTTCAAAGATATAAAAAACAAGATTTCAAGCTTTAAAAATGTGGAAAAAAACATGCATGTACTTTTTGCGGGTAAAAAAACATGCGTGTAAATACACGAAAAATGTGAAATTTAAATCATGACGATTTCTACGGGAGGGAGAGAGAAGTGATCCCGAGGCGACTCTAAAACTCATCTAGGGTTTCATACCCCTCGCCGCCGGCGTCATCGGTCTGCTCCGTCTCTGGTGGTGTTGGGGCCTTAGAAGTATGGCAGATCACGACCCTCGCTGACTAAGGGGTTTTGACATCCTGAAACTAGAATAAGGTTCTTTTCGTTATATCCTTGTTCCGTTGGTGCTTCTAACGTCACGGAGGGCGCGTGGGTTCGTGTGTCCGGCGGATCTCCTGGAGTCTGATCGTTTTCCTGTTCATCGGTATGGTTTCAGGTTAGTATTTTCCAATCTACGATAATCATCATTCGTGATGGTTGATGCTCTGGTATGCTAAAACTTTAGGAACTTAGCACAATAACTTTCCGTTAGTCTACTATAACAAGTTCTACTACGAGAAATTTTGTCCATCCACAATTTTAGCTCTTGCCAAACATTCAAAATGTCAAGCATATTCCTTCAGACTGCTTGTCCCTTTCAGTGCAACGGACAACCTCAAATGTGAGGGCAGCAAAACACATGCTCTATCATTCATCAATCTGAAAATATACACTGGTATTTATTTATTTACATAAGATTTTACAATCCTTGTGCTACATAAATCGACCGGTAAATTGGTCGGTTAACTCAACTCTTAATCTTATTTTCTTACAATTTTTTTGCGGTACTTGTGCTATATATCTATTGCTACAATTTTAGCATAACAAGCTAACACCAATTTTGATGTGACAAACCTCAGGCAGTGGTAGCCATTCCTCTTCAACCTTGTCTTCAAACGGACTTGTAGAAAGGGGAACATAGTGACAATGACGGTGCTAACAACCTGAAAAGGAGAAGACTGAACTTTAAGTTAGATGTCTCGACTATTCACTCTTAAACGAACAACAGAAATTAATGAAGTTAGATGTCTCAACTATTCCTTTGCCTACAGGATTGTCTAGATTCCAACAATTGTTACTAGAGTCCCCAACACGCTGCATCAACAATTAAGTCCTTGATCACCGTAATCGGCTACGATAAAACCAAGCTCGGTAAAAATGAGTGATTAACCTAGCAAGATAAAGAGTTGCCAAAAGGAACCTAGCAAGATAATTGTTGGCGCTGAACGAGAATTCAATTAATTAAAAAATAAGAGAGTTGCCGGTTAATTAGCAAAAAATATGGGCTAAAACCAATCCAACATGCTAACCTTGTTAGCGATAGTAGAATTGTATTAGGACACGGTTAACCAAACCGACTAGCTGTATACCAGATTTGTACAACCCATATAAATATACCATGATGGGTCTCGGCCCAACTATCCGAGCCATACGAAATCATTGTACCCTGTTTACATGGTATCAAGAGCCTAAACTCTTTCCGACGTATCGAGCGAAAATCGGATCGCTAAACTCGCCGCCATCGAACCACCACCACCGCCGCCATGACCTCATCGTCCACGCCCGCCATCCCTTGCAATCCCACGACAAGCTTACCGCTCCAATCACCCGATGTGGCGTGCCGAGTTCTTCCGCGCCATCCGCGGCGACTTCTCGGCCTCCTCGATGGGACCGATGTCGCGCCGCGATCGACCGTCGAGCGGCGGCGCGGACACAAACAAGACGGTGAAAACTATGCGAACCCAAAGATCGCCACGGCTCGCTCGTGACGATTGGTGCTTTCCCTCTTCGGATCAATCTCTCCGAGTCATGGCGCACGTCATGCGGCTCGAGCACTCGCAGCGTGTGAAGCGCCGAGACTATGTTTGCCTCGGCGAGCACTTCAAGATCACAAATCCTCGGATCGCGATGGCTACAACCAAGCGTCTTCAAGACCACCGACGTCACCTTGCCAAGATGTATCCATCGCCGACGACCTCGCCACGGCAAACCTGTTCCGGAGGATGAACAGTGTCCTACATCATGGTGGGACTCGGCCCGCCTACGATAATCTGGTGAGGCCTATGGGATCTTGAAGGTGCCACCGACGCCGGAAGAACTATATGCCCGGCTTCAGACGCACAATGAGCGGCAGGTCTCACACGGATCTGCGCCACGACCGACGCTTTGAGACCTCTCAGAACGCCGCTTCCGCCAGCGCAGATACTCCTCGAGCGGAAGGTGCTCATGACGACCGCGAGCAAAGCGGTACGATCCGCGATGACGACCGTAAGGTCGACGATTACACCCGTGATCAGCGGGATGACCGTCCTCCGCCAAGGCGGGCCGTGGACGTCGCCCGGGAGGCGTGGGCGACGCGCTCGAAGCGCCGACGCCTTGGTTGATATCACTGCCGATTTGTGGTCGAGAGGGTCACCGGAAGACTGCTGGTACGGTTCACGGATGATGACGACTCCTACGGCGACAAGGAGGCCAATGCCGCCTTAGCATCGATTGTCTAACCCCTAATGCTACATGTCATAATAATAAAAGGGCCACTTCAACCTATAATTGTTGCATCATCATCATATCATGCTCATGTCATCATGTCACCTTGCATTTGAGCATAATGTAAAACCCTTTCCTGTTTGGTTCTTATCTCATGTGCATGATTAATTGTAGTTGCCTCTTGATATTGTATTTGGTTCTTAATATATTGCTAAATGCCCAAGTTGAGTTGAGGGCATCTCTCTTATTGACTCCACCACCTTTTCTTTCACCACCTTATAATTCCACCATCCAATTAATATGAGCTTGGCATTTTAAATTTGGGTTATCTCTAGCTCATGTTGGTTGGGTGGGTTCCACCCATAATCTTTGCTTGGCCTTGCCCATCTTTTGGGAATGCATATAGATAATACCACATGAAATAATGTTGTTTTCACAATATAACCATTTGGCATTAATTATGTTGCATGGGCCATGCAAGTGCCACCTTTTCTAGTATTTGGTTTTTGTGTGTTTTCTAAGTGGATCTTTTCCTTTGCTTTAATCTTGTTTTGGGCTTGTAGATTCTTCATCAAATCTCTCCCTCTCTTCTTCCCTTTTGGTTAAACCCTCTCCCCCTTGCGCCATGCATACACATGTGACCATGTGAGAGCATAAGCTAATCCCAACCCTTAAACCCTCCTCTTTCTTTGATCTTGCTTGTTCCTTGTTGGAGCATGCAGGGATCAAGGAACCACCCCTCTCCCTCTCCCTCTTTGCTTGCTTTGATCTTGTGTAGGCTAGTTGGAGCTTGCATGATCAAACCAAAGTACCACCATCTCTTTCTTACCCTCTTAGCAAACTCTAAAACCTACCCCAAGCCATCTCTCCTTTCTACCCTAAACAAACCCTAATCTACATCTACTCTAAACAAAAACCCTAAACTACCCTTTACTCTAAACAAACCTTTCTACCTCTCCCCTTCTAGCTTCCTTGCATGATCACCTACACCCCACCCCATTTCGCCTCTCTTCCATGCAGGCCCCACCCCAAAGACACCTAGCTACCCCCACACGCCCAAGGGACCCCTAACCCTAGCCCCGAGCCTCTCCCTCCTCTTTCTTCTCTCTCCTCACGCCCACGACCCAGGCCCACTTTCTGCCTCCTGCCACGGCCTCACCCCAGGGCCACCCCGCCCTAGTGCACGCCTTTGGCTGGCACAGCCGAGCACGTGAAGGATAAAGGTGGCCGAGGCCACCCCTATCCACACCGCCTCCTCCGCCACCTGCCTCCTCTCTGCCATGTTCCTCCCCGCATCCTCTAGCCTCGCCAGATCCCGCCCTCTACCCTCCTACGCCTCTCGACCACCTAGCTACGCGCCGCCCGCACCACGCCACCCACGTTGCTCGAACGTCCGGATCGTCGAGGAGTGGTCGAGAAGGTCGAGCTGGTCCTCTGCGGCGGATCCGTGCGGGCGAGGAGAGACGGACGGGCGCCAGATCTGCCGCGCCCGCCGAAACCCTAGCCCCGGTCCGCGTCGCGCGTCGATCGCCGCTCCCGCGCCACGCCGTCCACGATCACGCCGCGGTGAGCCTGAACTCCTAGACATGCTCGCGTCCTTTTTCGTTTCTGTCAAGACGTTCGTTCGTCGGCGATCGCCGTGCTGCCGATTCGTTCGCTGCGACCACCCGAGCCGCCTAGCGCCTTACTAGCCTCCTCCTCCCTCGTCAACAACGCGGGCACCGCGGTAGCCGCCCGCAGCGCCCGAGCGCAGGTTCGAGTCCACCCTCGCCACATGCTGCAGGCGTCGAGTGCCGCAGAGAAGAGGAACAGGCTCGAGGCCCTTTTCCATAAAACCCCTCCGTTTTGTTTACCTCAACGCCCCTCAAGGCCCACCAGATACCGTGAACAACTTTCCGATAACCCGGCTTCTTTCTTTTCTAAACCGCGGTCCCTAGAACCCCACCGATCTCTGTAGCTTTTATAAAAAGGCTCTGGATATTTTGTGTATCAACCGCGGCCCCTCTCCACCAGCTGGCGTGGGCCTCTGTTGCACAGCCCATCTCGTCAACCGAGGCTGCAGCTGGGTGTAAAAATCTTTTCAGCTTATCTGTTTTCAAATCCAGTTTAAATAATTCAAATTCAAAATTCAAACCAGTAATTAAATAACTTTTGACTTGTAATTTCAAATTTGACAAATAATATATGTTTTTGATTCAGAAAAATGAGAGGATTCCAAATATGCCATCCATATTGTCTTTTGCACAATTAAAATTCCAAGTTTATTTAAATTACACCAATTGCCACTAGAATTTAATAATTTAATAACTTTTGTTCTATAATTTCAAATTAAGCAAATGATATGTCTAAATTGATCATTCGAGACCTTTCTGTTTATGCTATCCTTGACTTCAATTGCAGCATGCATCATATAAAAATATAGGGTACAGCAAGTGTTATGACAACAAATGTGATCCAAATCCCCATTAAAATGTTATTTCTTGTCCTCCACACCTCACCCATGCCATGCTACCTTAATGCCATGCAACTTGTGCATCATTCATCATGGCATGATTGTTTCTTCAGCGCTTGACGATCTTATTCATATGCTTGTGCTCTATATTCATGTTGGCCTTGTTTGTTTGGTTTTCTCGGATAGACCTTTGGCGGGGTTGTATCAAGAGAACCAGGAGCACTACCCAGATCCGTCCCTTGCTACAACTGAGTTAACAGGCAAGCACTTCCACATGCTTGCATACATACAGTACCTATTGCCTCTATCTTACTCTTGCATCATCGAGTCGCGAATGCATTAAATTGAATCCCAAGTTTGCATAGCCTTTACTTTTAAACCCCACCAAGCTTGTTCCTCCATCCCATGAGCCACTACTATAGGAGTTGCTTGAGCCATGCGAGTCGTAGAACAGCATGTGTAGGGTATGTGAGAGTCTGTTGAACAATGAGGTACCTAAACAACTTAACCTGAGTAGTTCTGGGATAACTAAAGAAAGTGGCACCGGTGAGCAACATCTGCTATTTGGTTTTTCCTGCTCACTTGTGTCCCGTAAGACCCCGAGTACTTGATTCATGTTCCTTGATTTATCGCTATCCACATCCGGAGGTATATGGGACCCACAGGCGAGCTTGATTCATTCTTATTTCTTGGGGCCACAAACTAGTTTGAGGTTTTATTTACGATCCTGCACTTATGCCATGTTTTTGCTTTATTTACGATTGTGCGAGAGATAGCTTTGTCTGTTAGGATCGGGACACGATTCCGCGGTGTCGACAAGCCCGTTTGGGTTCCCATCGTTCTGACCGTCCACCCAAACCTTGAGTCCGTCTCGAGCTTGCTTGCCGTTGCGGTGTACTTCAAGGGTGGCCCCTGAAATATTTCTGAATCTGATTGTTCACCGTGAAAGCCTCGTTGGGTTTTGATTTGGTTTTTCCGAGGATGATCGAGCGTGTGTTGCTATTGGTGCACCCCGGCCGGGTAAAACTTTCTGAAAGCCGTGTCCACGGATATGGACGACTTGGAGCACAGTTTCTTGATCATAGACAAGCATAACTAAAGTACCGCTTTAACTTGACTAAGTAATTTGACTAGTAAATAGTGCAATACTCACGGAATGGTTAATAAAATTGCCAATGGATGGGGGGTTGTTCGTCCGCTTCCTTGTTGGTGAGCAGGGAGGAGGATGGATCGGATGAGATTACCACTATAACTGTTGTACTTAATTCACGGACATCCGCCTATCATTGTTTAGGCGGATGGTTAGCGTTTATCTGTAGAACTGTTAGGGTTTATTTTTCGCTGCAATTGCGTCACCCCAGGTTGTGTCCCCTTTAGAGGCATTAAGACTTGCTGAGTACCCTTAGGGTCTCACACGATAAATTCTTGATTCAGATGGACAGGTACCTTCACAGGACGGATACTGGGTGGAAGAAGCCGAAGATGTGGGCAACGATCGTTCGGTGTAGAGATTAGGGAGCGGGATCCGTGAGACCTAGTTGGGATGTGCTTATTTCTATGGCATCTTATGCCGATTTGCTTCTTATCCGTACGGATTCTGTTTGCCGCTTCATGATACTACGATGTGTGTTGTATGAGGAGTTATCCTAAAATATAGATTTATCTAGGTCATTTGAATCTTGCCGTATGGCGTTGCTATATTTCCTTTCTTTCTAGATGGTATGGCTCGATGTACTCTTGTATGGTGGCTTGCGTACATACCCACTTGTGTACGTAGTTGATCCCTTCTTCGGCCGCCGCCGTCTGAGTCCCGTTGAGAGGGTAGTGGTTGGGACGTCTGAAAGGACTACCGGTGAGTGGCTTTTGGGGCCCCACTGTACTATTTCAACCACTACCACTCATCCGGGCTTGTATCTAGGGCGTAGTTCACCGAGGTAGTTACAATTGGTATCGAGCCATCCCGACCTTGAGGTTTCAATAAGCGGTCGTTGTCGCCTAGCAAATATTTTGGTAGTTATGTATATTAGAGAAAAACAAAAGCGAGTAGGACTGCTTCCACTTTTCTTCTTACCCTCCCACCCACCCTTTTCTGGTAAGGAAGTGCAACGTTTTCAATTCTCTTCTCAAAGTTCAAACTAGGATTCACGTGTTCGGGGTTTCCATAGTACCATAGGTTGTGTGTGTGTGTGTGTGTAATCCCTTGTCTATCTGTTGCATTCAAGTTGTTATCTTACCTGCCTTTGGTTATCAACTGTTGGTACATTCCATACCGACAGGCTTTTGTAAACCGACGCAATCTATATTCCTCTTTGTATCCGACGCTATCTTGTTTGGGGTGTTCGTTTCCGTAGTTACCAATCCTTAGGTTTCGTCGTGAGAAGAAGGGGTTAGGATATGTTTTCCACTTGTTCATGTGCGGAGTAATGATTTGAGTGCGGGATGGAGTCGCGACCATACCACTACTTTTATCATTCGCTTTTGTATATTGAATCGGTAGAGTCACTAATCTTGATTCGTTAAGTAATTTTGCGCATCTATTGGTATTTTAATGCCGAAATTTGTGGAAAATTTTTCTTTGATATGTTTGTGTACCACACTCCTTTTCGATCGTAGCGATATGCTTAATATCTTTTAGGTGCTATGAACTTTGTTGATATTTTAATATCATCTCGATAATTGTATCCTTTAATCTTGGTTAATTCCATCTTGGTACTATTTTGGATTATTATCATTCTCCATTATAGTCTTGACTTGAGTTTTATATCAAATGAGGATGGCTCCCCACGGATGAGGACATCCCTCCGGGCTCGGGCTCATTTGTTGAACATTGCAAATGCTTTGGCACCATGCAAGAGAACCAGCGCTTTGAGGAGAGCGTCGGAAGGAATGAGTTTGCTCCACTTCCTCCACCTCCCAAGCGTGGTGACATCAAGAGCTTCCTCAAGTTCAACCCTCGTCGATTCGATGTGTCGACCGACCTCTTGACGCGCGGATGATTGGCTGCGAGATCTCAAGGTTGCTCGAGGCTGCGATGTTCCGAGCAGGAGTGGGTCAAGTGTGCGACTCACCTTCTCAAGGAGACGCAGCTCTTTGGTGGGAAAACTACTTGAAGGCAAGACCTTTGGGTTCCAGCCAACTTGGGAGAGGTTCACTGCAGCTTTCAAAGAACGAAGGAGGCTTTCCTCAACTTGTGATGGGAAATGATAACGTCAACACCTACATCAGGGAACTTCATGAACTCTCGCTATGGTGGTGATGAGGTATCGATGACAAGAAAAGCGAAAAGGTTCGAGCAAGGGCTCAATGCGTCGATCAAGTATGCAATCACGCATGCAAGACCGGCAACCTTCCTGAACTACACACAACCGCAAGAGGAGGCAAGGCAAGTGTTCGAGGAGTCCAAGAAACACAACAGGATGCATCAAGCTCTGCGATTATGGCAGCTCCTTCTAAGCGGCGTGTGCGGGTTCCTAACACCCCGTCGCTCCGGCTCCACCAAGACCTGCGAGTTTCACGTCAAGGCCACCAAACTTCACCACTGCGGCTCCGGGGCTACAACAACTATTACCAGGCGCTGGCGAGTCCTGGCTACTCGCTCCACGTCCGGTGGTGTTTGCCGTGTGTGTGGAGATCACGGACATCAAAACTGGAACTGTCCAATGAAGAACAAAGCTCTCCCTCCCGCCAAGATCTGCAACAAGCTCTCCTTCGGTTCGTGCACCGCCTCGGGCTCTCAACATCAACACTAAGCCGGGTCTGGTTGTTCCGCCAATCGTCAACGCCTCTCAAGTGAGCTCGCACTTGGAGTTGTAATGGGTATGCTTCCGTTAACTCGATCCTGCCGAGTTCTCTTTGATTCGTGCATCGCATTCTTTTGTCTCTAAAGTTTGCAAGTGAGAAGTTAGTCATGGTTCCTCTCTCTAAGCGGTTAATGGTTCTTTCTCCTGGAGCAAACATGAGGGCATTCATATCGACCATGGCAACCAAGTTGAGATTGGTGGTTCTTCATTCTTGGCTTCTTTGATTGTTCGGCAACTCGACATTGATGTCATCTTGGGCATGGATTGGTTGACGGCAAATGCAGTGTGATTGATTGTCTTTGAACGCTCGGTGTCTCGAAGATCCGAAGGCCATATAGTCTTTTCTCCAAGTCGACTCCTGTCGACTCTATTCCTTGGCTGCTCGAATGATGATGCTATGGAAGCTATTCGGAGGGTACCGATGGTCTGTGAGTTCCCGGATGTCTTTCACGAAGAGTTGCGGTATGCCTCCGGATCGCGAGGTTGAATTCGTGATTGAGCTTGAACTGAACAGGCGGCTCCTATCTCCAAGAGGCCATATAAAATGGGACCTTCAGGCTGGTGAACTCAAGCGACAACTTGATGAACAAGAAAAGTTGGGTTTCATTCAACACACTTCTTCTTGGGGTAGCCCAACAATCTTTGTGAAGAAGCGTGGCGAACCGATAGGCTATGTGTTGACTACCGGCTCTCAACGCTAAAACCATCAAGAACAAATATCCTCTCCCTCGGATAAATGATCTTTTGACCACTAGCGAGGCTGTGGTGTTCTCTAAGCTGGACTTGAGAAGTGGTTATCACCAAATCAAAATTCGCAAAGAAGATGTGCCCAAAAAAGATTTCACCACCCGCTATGGCCTGTATGAGTACACGGTCATGTCTTTCGGCCTCACCAACGCACCTGCTACCTTCTCGAGGCTGATGAACTCCGTTTTCATGGAGTATCTTGACAAGTTTGTGGTGGTATATCTGGATGATATTCTGGTTTATTCCAAGTCCAAGGAGGAGCATGAAGAGCACCTGCGGTGTGTCCTGAACAAGCTTCGTGAGAACCGCTTACGCAAAGTTCTCAAAGTGTGAGTTTTGGTTGCTGAAGTAACATACTTGGGTCATGTTATCTCGCCAAGGGCATTGCGATCAACCCGAAACCGTGAAGACAATAGTTGAATGGCTTCCTCCCGCTAATGTCAAGGAGGTGCGGAGTTTTCTTGGCTAGCTATTGCCGTCGCTTTGCGAACTTCTCGAAGATAGCAAAGCCTCTCACCGATCTTCTCAAGAAAGGCAAGAAGTACTGTGGACTCCTGCTTGTCAAGAAAGTTTTGAGACACTCAAAGAGAAGCTCACTTCCACACGGTCTTGGTTCCTCGGATACATCTAAGCCTTTCCGGATATTGTGGCGCCTCTTTGCAAGGATTGGGTGCGGTCCTTATGCAAGAGAGGCGGTGGTTGCTTATGCCTCTCGTCAGTTGAAGACGCATGAGATCAACTATCCCACACATGACCTTGAGCTAGCGGGTGGTTTTGCTTTGAAGCTATGGAGGCACTACTTGCTTGGTAAGTTGTGAGATCTTCTCGGACCACAAGAGTTTGAAGTATATCTTCACTCAGCGGATCTCAACCTTGGCAGAGGAGATGGATCAAGCAATCAATGACTTTTATGTGACCATCAACTACCTCGAGCAAAGCAAACGTCATGGCGATGCGCTTAGAAAAGCTTATGTCAACAACCTCATGGTGGAAGAGCGGCCTCTCTTATGCGAGGAATTCCGTCGGTGAACACAGAAATTGTGGAACAAGGGCATCTCCTGAACCTTCGGGCTACTCCTCTCTTGGAAGAACAGATTCGCTCTCGTCAGATTGGTGATCCGCACACCAAAAAGCTCATCGCTAAGCTTGACCTTCCGAAGTACGAGTCCTTCCATGTTGATGATCAAGGCACGCTCTTCTTTGAACACAGGATGTTTGTTCCAAACTACCCGGGTCTGAGAGACCAAGTTCTCAAGGAGGCACATGATTCGGTTCTTTCTATCCATCCCAGCACAAAGATGTACATGGACTTGAAAACACAATGTCTTGGTGGCCTGGGTTGAAGCGGTATTGTGCTAAGTGCGTCTCGAGAATGTGATGTCTGGCAGAGTCAAGGTCCATCGAAACCATTTGGTCTTCTACAGCCATTGAAACCTCCGGAATGGAAATGGGAGAAAGTAGAGATGGACTTCATCACGGCTTTCCAAGGTCGCAGAAGGGCAACAATGCAATTTTGTTGTCATCGATGTGCTTTCTAAAGTGGCTCATTTCTTCCCATCAAAGAAACAATTTACGGAATTGATTGGGCGACCTCTATATCAACAGGATTGTCTCTTTGAATGGGGTTCCACTTGAAATCAGTTCGGACCATGGGAGCATCTTCACCTCAAAGTTCGGGAGTTTCCAAAAGCTTTGGGAACAAAGTTGAACTTCAAAGATCGCTACCACCCCAGTCTCAAGGACAAGTGGAGAGAATCAATCAGATTACGGAGGATATGCTTAGAGCTTGCGTCATCTCGTTTGGCATGAAGTGGGAAGAATGCCTTCCATATGCTGAATTCTCCTACAACAAGCTTCCGGAAGAGTGCGAAGATGGCACCATTCGAGGCTCTCTATGGTCGCAAGTGCGAACTCCAATTGGTTGGTCGGTGCGGGAGAAAGAATCTGGTTTGGCCCGACATTGTGACTCGAGCGAGAGAAGGTGCATATCATTCGAGAACACGAAGATTGCTCAAAGTCGTCGAAGAGCAACTATGATAGGAAACACGGATATGGTATATGCCTGGTGATCTCGTCTATCTTCGTGTCACTCCCATGAGAGGAACACACCGGTATCAAAGGAAAGTTGGCTCCTAGATACATCGGTCCTTTCAAGATACGTGGTAGAAGAGGAGAAGTTGCTTATACTGGAGCTTAGGAAAAACTCAAAGTCCACGATGTTTTCCACATCTCTCAGCTCAAGAAGTGCTTCAAAGATCCGGCAAGACCGTGGACCATGAGCTAATCGACCTCAAAGAAGATCATCTTATCAAGAACACCCCACCAAAATCCTTGAGACATGAGCGAAGGACTGCAACAAGTCCATCAAGTTTTGCAAGGTGCGTGGTCACACCATTCTTGATGAAGCCACATGGGGCGTGAAGATGAACTCCGTACAACCATCCTTCTCTCTTTGTATCTTCTTCTTCTTCTTCCTAGAATCTCGGGCGAGATTCCTGTTTAGTGGGAGAGTTGTAGCATCCCGGTTGTCTAACCCTGTAATGCTACATGTCATAATAATAAAAAGGGCCACTTCCAACCTATAATTGTTGCATCATCATCATATCATGCTCATGTCATCATGTCACCTTGCATTTGAGCATCATGTAAAACCCTTTCCTGTTTGGTTCTTATCTCATGTGCATGATTAATTGTAGTTGCCTCTTGATATTGTATTTGGTTCTTAATATATTGCTAAATGCCCAAGTTGAGTTGAGGGCATCTCTCTATTGACTCCACCACCTTTTCTTTCACCACCTTATAATTCCACCATCCAATTAATATGAGCTTGGCATTTTAAATTTGGGTTATCTCTAGCTCATGTTGGTTGGGTGCGTTCCACCCATAATCTTTGCTTGGCCTTGCCCATCTTTTGGGAATGCATATAGATAATACCACATGAAATAATGTTGTTTTCACAATATAACCATTTGGCATTAATTATGTCGCATGCGCCATGCAAGTGCCACCTTTTCTAGTATTTGGTTTTTGTGTGTTTTCTAAGTGGATCTTTTCCTTTGCTTTAATCTTGTTTTGGGCTTGTAGATTCTTCATCAAATCTCTCCTCTCTTCTTCCCTTTTGGTTAAACCCTCTCCCCTGCCATGCATACACATGTGACCATGTGAGAGCATAAGCTAATCCCAACCCTAAACCCTCCTCTTTCTTTGATCTTGCTTGTTCCTTGTTGGAGCATGCAGGATCAAGGAACCACCCTCTCCTCTCCTCTTTGCTTGCTTTGATCTTGTGTAGGCTAGTTGGAGCTTGCATGATCAAACCAAAGTACCACCATCTCTTTCTTACCCTCTTAGCAAACTCTAAACCTACCCCAAGCCATCTCTCCTTTCTACCTAAACAAACCCTAATCTACATCTACTCTAAACAAAACCCTAAACTACCCTTTACTCTAAACAAACCTTTCTACCTCTCCCTTCTAGCTTCCTTGCATGATCACCTACACCCCACCCTTGCTCTCTTCCATGCAGCCCCACCCAGACCCACCTAGCTACCCCCACGCCAAGGGACCCCTAACCTAGCCTAGCCGAGCCTCTCTCCTCTTTCTTCTCTCTCTGCCTCACACCCGACCGAGGCCCACTTCTGCCTCACGCCACCTGCCCCAGGGCCACTGCCCTGCCCTAGTGCCCTTGCTGCACAGCCAAGGAAACACGTGAAGGATAAAGGTGGCCGAGGCCACCCTATCCACACCTCCTCCGCCACCCCTGCCTCCCTCTCTCGCCATGTTCCCTCCCACGCATCCTCTAGCCTCGCCAGATCGGCCGCGCCCTCCTTACGCCTCTCGGACCCTAGCTACGGCCGCCTTGCCACCACCACCACGTTGCTCGAACGTCCAGATCGTCGAGGAGTGGTCGAGAAGGTCGAGCTGGTCCTCTGCAGCGGATCCGTGACGGACAAGGAGAGGAGGCGGACCGAGCGCCAGATCTGCCGCGCACGCCGAAACCCTAGCCCCGGTCGCGAGTCGCTTGTCGATCGCTTTGCTTCGCGCCACGCCGTCCACACGATCACGCCCGCGGTGAGCCCTGACTCCTAGACATGCTCGCGTCCTTTTTCGTTTCACATCGACGGCGTTCGTTTAAAGCGATCGCCTGCACCGCCGTTCGTTTACACTGCAACCACCCGAGCCTAGCCTAGCCTTACTAGCATCTCCCTCCTCCCGTCAACAACGCGGGCACCGCAGCGGTAGCCGCCCTTAGCGCTGAGGGCTTGGTTCGAGTCCCACCTCGCCAGATCACGCCCGCGTCGTCAGTGCCTGTGAGAAGAGGAACAGGCTCGAGGCCCTTTTCCCATAAACCCTCCGTTTTGTTTACCTCAACCGCCCCTCAAGGCCCACCAGCCACCGTGAACAACTTTCCGATAACCCCCTGGCTTCTTTCTTTTCTAAACCCGCGGTCCCTAGGAACCCCACCTGTCAGTCTCTGCGCAGTTTTATAAAAAGGCTCCTGGATTTTTTGTGTATCAACCCGCGGCCCCTGGTCTCCCAGCCACTGGCGCGTGGGCCTCTGTTGCCTGGCCCATCTGTCAGCGACTGAGGCTCGCTGCAGCTGGGTGTAAAAATCTTTTCAGCTTATCTGTTTTCAAATCCAGTTTAAATAATTCAAATTCAAAATTCAAACCAGTAATTAAATAACTTTTGACTTGTAATTTCAAATTTGACAAATAATATATGTTTTTGATTCAGAAAAATGAGAGGATTCCAAATATGCCATCCATATTGTCTTTTGCACAATTAAAATTCCAAGTTTATTTAAATTACACCAATTGCCACTAGAATTTAATAATTTAATAACTTTTGTTCTATAATTCCAAATTAAGCAAATGATATGTCTAAATTGATCAGCTCGACGAGACCTTTCTGTTTATGCTATCCTTGACTTCAATTGCAGCATGCATCATATAAAAATATAGGGTACAGCAAGTGTTATGACAACAAATGTGATCCAAATCCCCATTAAAATGTTATTTCTTGTCCTCCACACCTCACCCATGCCATGCTACCTTAATGCCATGCAACTTGTGCATCATTCATCATGGCATGATTGTTTGCTTGACGCATCTTATTCATATGCTTGTGCTCTGTATTCATGTTGGCCTTGTTTGTTTGGTTTTTCTCGGATAGACACTGAGCAGGGGTTGTATCAAGAGAACCAGGAGCACTACCCAGATCCGTCCCTTGCTACAACTGAGTTAACAGGCAAGCACTTCCACATGCTTGCATACATACAGTACCTATTGCCTCTATCTTACTCTTGCATCATCGAGTCGCGAATGCATTAAATTGAATCCCAAGTTTGCATAGCCTTTACTTTTAAACCCCACCAAGCTTGTTCCTCCATCCCATGAGCCACTACTATAGGAGTTGCTTGAGCCATGCGAGTCGTAGAACAACATGTGTAGGGTATGTGAGAGTCTGTTGAACAATGAGGTACCTAAACAACTTAACTTTGAGTAGTTGGGATAACTAAAGAAAGTGGCACCGTGAGCAACATCGCTATTTGGTTTTTCCTGCTCACTTGTGTCCCGTAAGACCCCGAGTACTTGATTCCTGTTCCTTGATTTATCGCGCTGTCCACATCCGGGAGGTATATGGGACCCCCCTGAGCCAGAGCTTGATTCATTCTTATTTCTTGGGGCCACAAACTAGTTTGAGGTTTTATTTACGATCCTGTACTTATGCCATGTTTTTGCTTTATTTACGATTGTCGAGGATAGCACTTTGTCTGTTAGGATCGGGACACGATTCATGTGTCGACAAGCCCGTTTGGGGTTCCCGATCGTTCACCGTCCACCCAAACCTTGAGTCCGTCTCGAGCTTGCTTACCGTTGCATGGTGTACTTCAAGGGTGGCCCCTGAAATATTTCAGAATTTCGTGATTGTTCAGTCGTGAAAGCCTCGTTGGGTTTTGATTTGGTTTTTCCGAGGATGATCGAGCGTGTGTTGCTATTGGTGCACCCCGGCCGGGTAAAACTTTCTGAAAGCCGTGTCCGCGGATATGGACGACTTGGAGCACAGTTTCTTGATCATAGACAAGCATAACTAAAGTACCGCTTTAACTTGACTAAGTAATTTGACTAGTAAATAGTGCAATACTCACGGAATGGTTAATAAAATTGCCAATGGATGGGGGGTTGTTCGTCCGCTTCCTTGTTGGTGAGCAGGGAGGAGGATGGATCGGATGAGATTACCACTATAACTGTTGTACTTAATTCACGGACATCCGCCTATCATTGTTTAGGCGGATGGTTAGCGTTATCTGAGAAGCTGTTAGGGTTTATTTTTCATTTGCAATTGCGTCACCCAGTTGTGTCCCCTTTAGAGGCATTAAGACTTCTTGAGTACCCTTAGGGTCTCACACGATAAATTCTTGATTCGGATGGACGGTACCTTCACGGGACGGATCTTTGGGTGGAAGAAGTCAAGATGTGGGCGATCGTTCGGTGTAGAGATTAGGAACAGGATCCGTGAGACCTGTAGTTGGGATGTGCTTATTTCTATGGCATCTTATGCCGATTTGCTTCTTATCCGTACTCGGATTACATTTGCCGCTTCGCATGATACTCGATGTGTGTTGTATGAGGAGTTATCCTAAAATATAGATTTATCTAGGTCATTTGAATCTTGCCGTATGGCGTTGCTATATTTCCTTTCTTTCTAGATGGTATGGCTCTGATGTATTCTTGTATGGTGGCTTGCGTACATACCCACTTGTGTCGTAGTTGATCCCTTCGCTTCACTCACGCCCGTCTGAGTCCCGTTGAGAGGGTAGTGGTTGGGACGTCTGAAAGTACTACCAGTGAGTGGCTTTTGGGGCCCCACCGTACTATTTCAACCACTACCACTCATCCAGGCTTGTATCTAGGAGCGTAGTTCACCGAGGTAGTTACACGCCTCCTATGGTGTGGATACCAACTGGTATTCCGACACCGGGGCTACTCACCACGTCACTGGAGATCTCCACAACCTGACCATGCGTGAGCAATACCGTGGCAATGACAGGGTCAACACCGCCAGTGGACAAGGTATGGAGATTTCCCATGTTGGTTCTTCCATTATTCGCAACCCTGTTCAGAATTTCCATCTCCATGATATCCTTTATGTTCCCAATGCCTCTAAAAATTTGCTCTCTGTTCATCGTTTTACACTTGACAATCGGGTTTACATAGAATTTCACCCTTTCTATTTTTTGATCAAGGATCAGGTCACAGGGAAAACAATTCATAGAGGACGATGTGTTGGTGGCTTGTATCCTCTTATTTCATCCTTGGTGTCCTCGTCCCAGAAGCATGCTTTCGTCGCCTCCAAACCATCTCAAGCAAAGTGGCATAGTCGTCTAGGTCATCCTTCTCTTAGCATTGTCAGTCAAATAATTAGCAAAAATAAACTTCCTTGCATCGAGGAATCTAGAGTAGAGTCAGTGTGTGATTCGTGTCAAAAAGCAAAGATTCATCAGCTTCCCTACCCCATCTCCACCAGTGTATCTACAACTCCCCTTCAATTAGTGTTTTCTGATGTTTGGGGACCTGCTCCTACTTCTGTTGTTAGACATGATTATTATATGATGATTATAGCAAATTCACTTGGATTACCTTGCTTAAGAAAAAGTCTGATGCTCTTGCTGCGTTCACCACTTTTCAAGCCCTTGTTGAACGAAAATTAAATCATAAAATCATTTCTGTTCAGTCCGATGGTGGAGGAGAATATCTCAAATTTCGTGAATTACTCCAAAATCAAGGCATATCTCATCTAGTTTCATGACCGCATGCGCATCAGCAGAATGGTGCTGCAGAAAGCAAACACCGCCACATAGTCGAAGTAGGCCTAGCCTTGCTTGCTCATGCTCATATGCCTCTAAAATTTTGGGACGAGGCGTTCCTTACCGCTACCTATCTCATTAATCTTTTACCTAGCCCGGTCATTGATCATGATACCCCTGTCCATCGTCTCCTTGGAACCACACCAAACTATTCTTCCTTGCGTGTCTTTGGTTGTGCCTGTTGGCCCAATCTTCGTCCTTACAACAAGCGCAAACTTGTGTTCCGCTCTACTCAGTGTGTCTTCCTAGGCTACGGTCCACGTCATAAGGGGGTCAAGTGTTTAGAAATTTCCACAGGCCGAGTCTACATATCTCGGGACGTCGTCTTTGATGAGGCTATCTTCCCGTTCCAGGCCCTCCATCCCAATGTCGGTGCCCTTCTTCGTCAAGAAATTCTTCTCTTAGATCCCTCACTTTATGATTCTGAACATGGGCATGCAATATTGGATGATACTAACGTGGCTAATGCTCCTAATTTTTCCTCTGGTGTTAGTCCTCTTGGTGTCTTGCAGGGTTCTACACGGCGTTCTAAAGCACATGGCGAAAATTTGGGTCCAAACGGAGCTCAAACGAGCTCACAGTGCTCACATGAAATATTAACAGAAGAAGACAGCGATGCGGGGTCAGTGTCAGCCTCGGATCACGCTGGCGATAGCGAGCCATCACCAGTAGCAGCAAGACGGTCCGCACCCAAAGACAGAGCCTCTCCACCGCGCCAATCGTCGGCCACCATGCACGGGACACCCGCACGGTCCCCTGCTCCGACTGCGTCTCCAGGATCTTCTGCGCCAACGACGGGTGTGCCCTCCAAGATGCCAGCCACACAGAGGCCACTGGATCCACTGCGGTCTCCAGCTCTCCTGGCACGGACAGCGGTGGGCAGGAAAATCTTGTCTCGCTGGCGCCGATTCGTGGATCATCGCACCAAACCACGCCACCGCCGTGGCACTTGACCCACTACACATGCTATTAAAGGTATACATCGCCTAAAACTTATACCGACGGCACGTGCGTTGGTTAATGACCACTTGAAGAACCATCAAAGTTGGAAGATGCTCTTGCTAGTCGCAGTGCGGCACGGCGCAATGGATGAGGAGTATGATGCCCTTATGAAGAACCGATTGAGATTGGTTCCTCCTATGCATGGTAAAACGTTATTGATCGCAGATGGATATACAAAATTAAAAGAAAATCGATGGTACCATTGATACAAAGCAGTTGGTAGCAAAAGGCTTCAAGCAACTTTATGGCATAGACTATGAAGACACTTTCAGTCCTGTTGTTAAGATTGCAACAATCAGACTTGTTCTAGCCATCTCTGTGTCCAGGGGATGGAGTCTTCGTCAGCTCGATATCAAGAACGCGTTTTTGCATGGTGTTCTGAAAGAGGAGGTCTACATGAGACAACCACCAGGGTATGAGGATCAACATAAACCGAACTATGTTTGCAAACTTGATAAAGCTATTTATGGTTTGAAACAAGCACCTCGGGCATGGTATTCTCGACTGAGTGCTCAGTTAATCAGCTATGGTTTTGTTGCCTCTAAATCTGACACATCTCTCTTTATTTATCATAAACTTCACATCACCATCTTCATGCTCATATATGTTGATGACATCATTGTTGCAAGTTCTTCACAAGCAAAGAATCGATGCTCTTGAAGGATTTGAGGAAAGAGTTTGCGTTAAAAGATCTAGGAGATCTAAATTACTTTCTAGGAATTGAGGTAAAGAAGGTATCTAATGGTCTGATATTAAGTCAAGGAAAATATGCTCGAGATGTGCTCGGGCGTGCGTGCTTGCTGTTCGCCAAGGAGGTGCCCACTCCATCATCCTCGGAAAAGATCTCGCCAATGAAGGTGAACCATTGGGTCCCAAGACATCACAAAATACATAAGTATGGTAGGAGCTCTTCAAGATCTCACCTCACAAGGCCGATATTTCCTATGCAAGATATAAAGTGTGTCAAGATTCACATGCTCCTACTACATTAATCGGACAAAAGCGAATTTTGAGATATATCAAGGGAACAATTGGTATAGGGATAACGTTCTTGAGATCTGATTCCACATTAGTCAGTGCTTTTTCTGACGCTGACTAGGCAGGTTGTGTGGATGATCGTCGATACACAGGTGGTTTTGCTGTGTTCTTTGGTCCAAATTTAATTTCTTGGAGTGCAAAGAAGCAAGCCACAGTCTCAAGATCTAGTACAGAAGCAGAATACAAATCACTAGCCAATGCAATAGCATAAGTAATTTGGGTTCAGTCATTGCTTGAAGAACTTGGAGTAAAAGCAAGACAACCACCTTGTTTATGGTGTGACAATCTGGGTGCAACATATTTATTAGCTAACCCAGTGTTTCATGCTAGAGCAAAACATATTGAGATTGACTTTCACTTTGTCAGAAAGAGAGTTCTGAACAAAGAATTGGAGATACGATTTGTTCCCTCCAAAGATCAAGTGGCGGATGGATTCACAAAGCCGCTTCCTGTACGAAATTTTTTAGAGTTTAAGCATAATCTCAACTTAAGCAAGTTGTGATTAAGGGAGGGTGTTAGCGATAGTAGAATTGTATTAGGACACGGTTAACCAAACCGACTAGCTGTATACCAGATTTGTATAACGCATATAAATATACCATGATGGGTCTTGGCCCCAATTATCCGAGCCATACGAAATCATTGTACCCTGTTTACAAACCTGACACACAAAAGATGCAACACGCCCGCCACTGAGAAGAAAACATCATCGAGGTTGCACATTGGTGACATCATTATCACTTCTCCTCAGGCAACTTACTCTGACTCTACCGCAAGCAACCACCGGCAAAGCCAACATCGCAAAGCTTGCGGATAAGCCACGTGAAGATTCATACCAAGCAACCAACCACAAGCGCTGATGACAGTGCAATTATGTTTTTAGGCCAAGCTACGAATGGGGAAACATGCAAGGCTGCCGCCGGAGAAGATCATCGACTCGGACCCTGCCATTGCAACTCTGACTTCATAGCAACAGCAAAACTGAGGCAAAGATGCAGACACACAGAGCCTTATTTATCGATGATCATCATGCTTGATGAACAAACATATGATCACTTTCCTCTCTTATCTAGCGCCCCCGCGAGGAGAACGAAGTCACGCCGACAAGTAGAAGACCTATGATCGCGACAACGGCAATGACAAGGTTATACTTTGACGCGGGGCCGGATGGTCGGGTGGGCCAGCAGCAAGAGTATAGCTGACGACGTGCCCACCTTCGGCCACCAGAATCAGAATAAACTACATACCTTCCACAGACGTGCCCACCTTAGGCCACCAGAATCAAAATAAATTACAAACCTTCCGCAGACATGCCCACCTTCGGCCATCAGGATTAGAATAACCGACCGAACTTTCGCACAAGACTGGCCTTGGGGTTCAGATGGGCTGGTCGGCAACATACACTAAGGTATACCCTGTTTAAATTGCAAGAGCTTTCCTATGGTAAAGGAGGGCAATGGCCCCCCTACTCCAGAAAACATGTAAAAATATTTTAATATTTATGCTCAAATTTTAATATTAATCAAAGTTAAAGCATAATCCGTGTTGTTGTTGAGGTGGGCGATGCGGACGGAGGCCATGCCCTAAAACCGGAAGGACAGGAGTGGCCTGGAGAATGCGTTGTTCTGGAGGTTATGGACCTTGAGTGCGTCCAGGCGGGAAAAGGAGACGGGCAGCGCGCCGGCAAGGCCAGAGCTCTGCAGGTCGATGTTTTTGACCCGCTGACGAGAGATAACCATATATCTCGAAGGATGACATGCTGAAAGGAAAACTACAGGCTCACTATTGTAGCCTTGTTGCGACCCCAACCTCACTCGACACCGTTGTCGTTGCTGCAAAATTATTGACACCGTAAACGACTGTAAAAGCGAAACTTTAAAACCAATGCTCCTAATGGGGTTAACGACGTCGGAACAATGCTATCGACAAACCTCTAGGATCTAGGGTTTCCCGAAACCTGCCTCAGGAGGAGGGATGGGAGCATCACCTTGTCGACGTCTTTAAGGACACAAACCTCTAGGATCTAGGGTTTTCCCGGAACCTGCCTCAGGAGGAGGGATGGGAGCATCACCTTGCCGACGTCTTTAAGGACACCTCACTTAAAAAGTGTTGTCATTGCCGGATCCAACAACCGACTAGAGACAAGGCTTTCGACTTTGCTGTATCCGTAGATCTAGGCCGAGACTAGGCCCGCCTACTGGAAGCTCCCACCGAGCTTCCAAGCAGCTGATGGTAACCACACCGCTGTGGAAGATAGCTGCGCTGCTGATGCCTGATGGTGTTTTTTCTTCATTCTATTTATATTGGTGCCCATGTATATCGAGGTTCAACTTTAAGGTGGGGTATATTGAATTCCTGCGGAGATCCACAAAATCCCAAGCCCAAACTTCCAGAGAACTCTGTTCTGGACTTCTGGAACAAAAATCATTTATCTTATCGCTGCCCCCTCATTGTTGACACACTATCAACATCATTTCGATCACCTTTGGTCACCCGTGTTTCAGCAAATGATGAACAGGGGTTAAAGAACACGTGATCTCAGATAATTCAGGGCAATATATATTTTCATTACCACAAAAAAATATTGTACCAAGATTGCCAACAAACTGTTACATGATGCAAATCTGACGTTCAGGTAATATGGGCTATATCTGTATTACACCTTCATTGCTCAGGAAAATCCTGGCAGGTATCATTTCATTCGCAACCATGGCGACTCAAGGAACCATCTGAGGGAACCGGTTTAATGGCCCCACAAAAGAACCTAAAACTAATCAAGTATCCAGCATGGAGCATGAAGATCTTTAATCTTTATGCGAATGCGCAATGTATTGGCTTGTGTACCTATCCACCTTTGGTCCAGAAGAGCCATACTTTTATCATAGTATTCTACTAATCCAGAACCGACTAAGGCAACTATCGTTAGAGCCTGTGCGTGCAACCTGCATGGTCAAACAGTTTCTCAGATGACATGACTGTAAGTTCTCGATTTATGGCATGAGCAATCTGATACATGGTAACATGAAAAGGCATGACCTTTTGGTAGGGTTACACCATTTGGAAATCCGAACTTAATAAGGTGCAGGCAAAGTACAAGTATTAAGTATATACAAAGAAAAGAATATTTCATATCCAGCTAATGGGCACACAGAAAGGAGTTATGATAAAAAAATCAATAGCTGAGATGAAAGTCAGATTCTATAACGAAATACGGTCAACTATACCATTCGAAGAAAAGTTACAAATGGCAGGACGCTAGCATATTGGTTCATCAAGAATTTATGTCGTATTCCTGTGGATCAGGAGACTTCAGCAAAAGGTGCTAACATCACTGCTCTAATTCTCTAACCTTGGCATACGAACTCGTTAAACTTGTGATAGACTAGTTTTCATATGTTTACTCAACCCCCATTAACTTGCCAATTTTGCATATCAAAACTGGAACCATGATTTTCATGCTCCAGCCTGTCATAAACATGAACGACGATTGGCCAACTGTTAGTCAGATGCCAAAATTTTAGTGATGTGCCAAAAATATGCAGTCTGGTCAGTACCTAGTCCGCTTTGGTGCAAAACGGGGTTATAACCAAGCACAGAAAATGTAGCAGCGGAGAACATATTTGAGAGGGTAAGCACCGCATTGACTTGCAAATACATGGGGAGAGAATGGTCTATTTTAACTGGTAACGTTGTGGTGCAGCCATCCATGGTCATATATATACAGCCTCAGGAATTCTAAAATCCAACCAACAACAATGTTTCCTGCCTCAGAAATTCTAGAAATGAGAAGCCACCTAAGTTACTTCACCATATTCCATACAAGCATACCAGTAACCACCTAAATTTGCAAATATCAGAAACCAAAAAAAAAAGATTGCTCACACTAAAAAGTTTATTTTTCACCGTCAATATCAACTTATAAAATATACTCCCTTTGTCCTAAAAAATGTCACAAATTAGTTTAAATTCGGATGTATCTATATACTAGATAGCTTCTAATTTAGACAAATCTGCGACATATATCCTTTTCAGGACGGAGGGAGTATGTACTTAACCAGTAATACAACACAAATGATGATGTTGAGCACTTGTTAAATTGAAGTACGCATAACATGAATTGCCTTGGGTGTGTCCAAAATGCTGATAGGCCCCTAAACAGTTTCTCAGGAAATAACCGTATACATTAGAAATAATATCAACATTTTCTATGATTTCAGTAATCAATCTTTCTGATGTGGTAATGCCGAAAATTAATATTTTATTGCGGCATCAATTTTTCAAATGATAGTCTTTCAGAAAATCTTCCATTGTGCTATTCTTGTGATGATCTGGCAGCTAATATACAGTTAAGAGAGAGAGAGAGAGAGAGGTGCATTAATTAAAAAGGATTGATGTCACATGAGAAATGTGCAAACCTTGCGTGGATGAGCTTGACGCTGGTCTTCATATGGGGCCGCGCCCAGTTGTACGCGATGGAGCTGGTGATCCCAGTAAGCCATAGGCAACCTTTCCTCGCCATTCAAAAATAATAAATAACAAATTATAATGTATCCTGACGATTAGGCCGGAAATAACCTCACAATTGGGGGAAAAGCGTAACAAAATCCCCCAATGGAACCACAATCGAGGATAAAAACGGATAAAATAGAATTTCGGAACCGCTGACAATCGCTGATTAGTTGCAGGGATTCGTCTGATAATCGGAAGCCAACCCAAAATACCTAGATCCGGCAGAGTAAATCGAATCCGGAGGAAAAATTACCAGGTTATTACCTACGGCTCGGAGCTTGTGATCGACGACCCACTTCCGCGCGGACTCGATCTTGCTCGGGGTCTCCGCCATTTGCTTCCCCTTCTTCTGCTCCCCCCTTCGAACTTTCGAAGTTTAGCGGCTTGCGTTTCTCTCTGAATTTCCGAGTTCTTTCTGTCGTTCTAATTTGGCAAGATTGTCCGCCCCTAGTTATATATGGGGCATATTTGTACTTTTTGCCCCGATAAAGTTAGGAATTCGTTTAGTATCCACACGTGGTCGGATTCCGTTCACATCGCGTTTCCAAGTTGTTTTTTTGCTTCAAGCATGATCGCCTTTCTTGCGACGGAAGAAAGAAGGAAAGAGCGGTGGGTATTTTCTCCCTCTACTTGTTATCTTCTCTAGCAGCATTCTTTTTTAGAGAACTCTACGTATCCATCGGCTCGCTGGCCGCTAGGTTTAGGAAGCTATATCCCGCAAGTTGATAAAATTAATATATCTAAATATTTTTTAGTGTGTAGATTTAAGTGAATCTATATATAAAGACGTCTGGATACGTTTGTTTCACAAACCTAAAACATATTATATTTCCGAACGGACGGAGTATATATCAAAAGTCAAATATATACTAATTTTAAATATAAACTGCACTTGATTGACTTAGAACACCTATGTGCGGGTGTACTCAAGATCTTATTTGCAACCCTACTAACTGTTGCTCCTATCCATTGTGTTGCTCCACCCCTCCCATCCATCCCCAGAGGCCGCTCCTCCTCCGCCCACCCTCTTCCTCCATCTTCGTCGTTCGTTGTGCTGCTCCTCGGCATCATCCGCCTCCTCCCTGACCAGGTCGATGGCGAGAGCAAGGCGGCAACCCATGTCTCTCTCTCACACCAGGTCGACGGGGCGCAACAGCACAACAACCTCTCCCATGGTTCCCATCTTTGTCCCTTCGAGTGTAGATCGATGATGACAAAGTAGACATGGCTGCCATGGCAGAGCTCGGAAGGGAGCAAGCCCTCCACAGGACACCGAGGCGAAGAATATAAAGTCCACCAGTGGATTGGTCTAGAGGTCACTTGATCTATCTCCGACAAATCTCCGGCGTGGAGGATTCGTTGACGGTGAGCTCGAATTGGCTCGGGTGTTGTGCCCATGGCCGATGTCGAATGTATGCTTAGGGGGATTTTGTTGATGTTCCATACCGTGTTACGATTTCTTGGTTGGTTCCGTCATAGGATCATTATCACTAGGTGCTTGATATTAATCGAGATGTGGCTTAGAGCATCCCCACTCGTTGGGCAAACCCAGGCCGAAATCTAGACCTTTTTTTGGCCGGACGGAACGCGTTTTCGGCCTAGGAACGCCGAGCTTCCCATTCGCGTTCCCAGGCCGAGTTCCCAGGTTCAGCGAAATTCAGTTAAACTCGGCGAAATATGGGCGAATATAGACGGATTTCATTAACTAGGGCAAGGACGCACATATTACGTCGAATTTAACAATTAGGAAAAGGCCGCCGCCGCCATGGTCGATGCCGGACGCCGCATCTACAGACCGAGGCGGGGGTGGTTGCCGGCCTAGATGTGCTCCATGACGGCGGCGAGAGTTTGCCATGGAACGCTCCACCAGCGGCAGCGAAAAGCCATGTTGTAACGCGGCAGCGACGAGCCTGGCGGTCCGTCGTGTCGGGCGAGATCCTGGAGGCGTCTGTCGGTGAAGAACTGCCTCCAGAAGACCAGGTTGTCAGGATCCTCGGCGAGATCCGGGTCTTGCATGGCGGCGATAGCCGCCTGGATCTCTCCGATGATATCCTCGTCGGACGGCACCGGTGGAATAGGGATCCCGCCGACGCTGAGTTGCCAGGCCAAGGGGAGACGACAGTCCGGCGGCGCCGTATAGCCCGCCTCGTGGAGCAGTCGGGCTTCCCACCTCTGCAGCGTGCGTCCGCCGCTCGCTGCCGCGATGACGCCTAGAAATCTCTCGGCCATGGCTTTTCGACAGAGTTGAGGAGGTAGAAAGGTGCGAGCGTCTGTGGTTCGCTGGAGTTGGGAGCGGTGTGAGAGGCTGTGAGGGAGACGGCGAGATGTACATCTTTTATAGGCCGAGGGCGGGAGGGGTGTAGCGGCAAGGGCGGAAAAAGGGAACGCAGGGAAGGCGACTCGGTTTCGGCAGACGGTCTGGTCCACTTGGCCAATTCGCTGCGTTCGGCGTTCCCAGGACGTACCCGGGAACCTGGGTTCGGCCTGGATAGTCCGGGCCAAACAGATTCTTGGGTACGCGACTAAGCCAATTTTCAGCGTCCAGATTTAAATTCGGCGTCTGAATCGACGTCCTGGATAGCCAAGTGAAGATGCCCTTAGGCGCTACCTATGTCTTCCACCTGCTAGGATTAACTGACTTTATGATGACTGACTTTGACTGACTTTGAGTCACTAACATGTAGACCCTGTATATAATGGGATCCACTTGTCAGTGACTCAAAGTCAGCTAACTTGGAGTCCATAAGGTCAGCCAATCTCTGCCCGTCTCCCACCTCCTCGTAGCGGCTAGAAGTTGGGCAAAGATGAGTTTCTTCTCCTTGTTGTTTGTAGTGTAGTGGGTGTTGCCGTGCTATTCCCTAAATTCTTCCGGCTGAAGTGCCATTTTATTGGCGCTTGACGTTTCTTGTTATGATACACCTCTCCTCCATGTGTACTTTAGAAAAAATATAAAATATAAAATTGTAATACCATAAAAAATTTTATTTATAAAAGAGCACCATCGGAGGGCAGTTTTGCGATAAGCTATAAATAGAAGGTGCGAGATATATTTCACGTTGGAACCCGGCCGTCCGTGTATTTTTTTTTGTCAAAACTAACTTTTTGAGAAACTTCAACACTAGGCGTATTTTTTATGGCGAGCGACGTATTTTTTGAAGTTCAGTTAAATGGAGCCGAAGTTTAAACTAGAGCCGACCTCCTTCTGTTCGATTTTCTGATGTATGTCCACGCCGACATGTATAATTTTGGCTTTATTTAAAATAACGTCGATTTCGAGAGTCAAATTTCGAATTAGTTTCGAGAAGCTGACAGATTCCAGATTTAGCAAAAAAAAAATGCACCGCCCGCAGGGTCGAAGGCACATCAGCTCATATCGTGCATCCCCTTCGGTACATCTGGCCGTACGAACCTTGTCGAGCCGATCGAGCTGGAACGCGCGGCGAAGGCACGACGGCACATGACGGCTTGCGCATGTCCTATGTTTCGTCACGTTCTTCTACTTCCGAGTTTGGACGTAGCGAAGTTGGGTTACGCTTTTCCAGCTTTCTTTTAAACGGAAAAAACTTTTCCAGCTGTTTTGAGTTTGGCCGACGCGTTACTGCAATAACGTGGGCTGGTCGGTGGTATTGTATTTTTTTTTGCCAAATCTGTCTAAACCTAAAACTTTAACCAAATATGATTTTTTTAAAACTATAATTTTGGAATCTGACCTCTAGGGTGGGCGTCGAAGTTGTATAGGTTGACGCGCACATATTAGAAAACCAAACCGAAGGAGGTCGGCTCTGTTTAAAACGGCACCAACCTTTCTAGGTTGCCCTCCTGTCATCACGTGTTGGCGCCGACCTGTATAACTTTGACTTTGTTTAAAAAGACGCCGATCCTAGGGGTCAGATTCCGAATTAGTTTCGGGGACGAGTTAGATTCAGTTAAAATTTGTAAAAAGGGTTAGATTTGGCAAAATATACGGTGGTATTCGCCGAGTAGAGCACCACGGAAAAAGATCTATCTGAAATATTGCCATGATTTAAAGAAATTCTCTTAGAGCCTTTTTGGATTGGACGAATTTAAAAAGTTAATTATGAGAAAAAAACACAAGATTGAAATGGCACGTGTGGCGAATTCCTACGAGCGAAATCACGGCAATTCCTACGAGCTAGTAGTCTAGGTCTGTGCGGTGACCCAGCATACAACTGCATGTGTAGTACACTATAGTCGTTGACATGACACTCACAGAACACCGTTTCGTAAATATCACATCTCTCAGAGTGGTACAACAGAAACATTGCGAGTCCATATTACAAACATTCAGACATTATTATTATTACAATACTAGAAGTTCAAGACTTCCTAAAGATTCAACTTACAAACTAAAATATAAAGTGTTTCAGCGGAATTTAAAAGTAGCAATTCCGACTAGGAGTTGAGCTCAGCAGCTTATTCTATAGAGTTCATGCTGCTTGGCTCCATTAGTTATTACTAACCAAGGTACTTAGTTGGACTCGTTATCATCAACACCATAGCGGATTTCATAATCCACTTCTTCAACACCTCCTGACAGATCAGGTTTCTCGTAGAACACATCTTCTTGACATTCAGCTGCATACATTGGCACGTCTTCGGAATCCTCAGAGTCTAAGCAAGAGATCAAAGGAAAGGATTAGTAATAGCGTTACCCGACAAGTTCATTATATGCAAGGTGGGAAGTTTGATGCTTTAACTACCATCTCGGATTATAAATCCTTGGCACTATGCAATTTTTGTAAATCTTTCTTCAAAGATTGATTTTATTATGAAAATCTATGACCATCAGCCTTCACAGGTTGACCAGAACTTTCATGGAGTTCCTTTCCTGCCGCGTTCGTAGCTCCTTTCCTAACAGGAGGGGTAACAAATTACAGTTTACACTCTACGAGGTGCGTTACTTTACCCATGAGAGATCAACTCCTTGTTGCACAACCGGGCGTACTTTCCGTCCACAATTCCATGATGTGGGGCCTAGTAGTTGGTCCAAGCCAATCCTTTGAGGGTTCGGCATAAAACAAAAAATTCCTCGATGGGAACAACTATGTACCAAGATCTATCTACTAGATACAAACAACGGTAAGGTATATCCGAGAGAACATACCCTTGAAGACCGAAAGCTTAACGAATCCAAACTCGTGGTTGATGTAGACGATCTCTTGCCGATCTCAAGATCGAGAGGAAGTCCTAGCGCCAAAACAGGCGCATCCGTGCTCGCACACACGTTCGAGGCACAGAAACCTCCTCGCCCAAATGATGCGTGAAGCACAACTCTTTCTTGCCGAATAGCCACCGGGAACATGTATCTCGCTAATCCGAGACCATGGGGAATAAATTCTAGAGGGGGAGAGAGATCCTTCACGAGGAGGTGTAAGTGAGAGCGAGAGGGAGGGGGCTCCTTTTATAGGGAGAGGGGGGCACCCAATGGGCCATGCGCCCAACCATGGGGCTGCCCCCACCTCTTCCACATTCATGTGGGTGGACACTCCACTCACTCAAATGCCTTTCAATTCCCTCCACTCAAATTCCCATTAAATTTCCACCAAATTTAATGCAAACTCTCATTAAATAAAACTCCTTTTATTTATTCAGAATTTTGTCAATTACTTTAATGACAAACATTCACATATAACCCCTTGCTAGTATTTCATTTCACATGAAACACTTTGCAATTTCACCCGAAAACCCGTTTCGGTATCTAGTGAAATAAATTCCCGCGCTTGTTATTCTTTTCGGCATGAAACTTTTGCTCTAATTGGATGTCGGTGTCTCTTAAGTGTGTCACCCTACGGTTCGTGAATAATGCGGACATGATCGAGATCCCTCTCGGGTCAATAATCGAGCGGGATGGAGCCCCATACTGACTCCCACACATTCAACGCTGACTTTCTTGTGATCGTCGGAACCTTTTTCCGCTAGTATCTTAATCCCTTTGTTTCACGATATATTACATGTCTGAGATTCAATCATCGGTATCTCCATACCTAGTTTGATCTCGTTCGACATGTACTCTTTTCGTTCGTGATATAACATTCTAGTGATCAAATCACTTGCTTGCAAGCTAATCAATGTGATATCACCGAGAGGGCCCAGAGCATATCTATCCGTCATCGGGATGAACAAATTCCACTCTCGATCCATGGGCCTCAACATAACACTTCATTAGTTCGAATTCATCTTTATAATCACCTACATTGCGTGTGACGTTTGATGTTATCAAGAAACTCTTCCGGTGTTAGTGATTGACATGATCTCATGGTCTAAGGATTAGGATCACTTCGTAAGTTGTTATAGCAATATAAACTCAATGACTTTGATCGTAATGCTATACTTCGGATGAATGTTCATCACACCATTACACTAATGTTGTGATCCCGTTATTAACAACATCCAATGTCCATGATCAGGAAACCTTGATCATCTTGTTAATCAACGAGCTAGTTTATGAGAGAGGCATAACTAGGAACTTCCTTTTTGTTTATTAAACACACATGTATTAACGTTTCCGTATTAATACAATTATAGCATGTAAAATAAACATTTATCATAAATAAGGAATATGATAATAACCACTTTATTATTGCCTCTCGGGCATATTCCCTTCAGTCTCCCACTTGCGCTAGAGACAATAATCTAGTTTGAAAACTTTGCGTATTGAACACATATGGCTTTCTGGTGTTCCATATACGCAATTGCAAGTGGTTAACATAATCTACGGATCTGACACTTTCAGGTCCGTGTGTATTTGCATGTCTTTGCGTCTTCACGCATCACTCATTCTCTAATGAGATGGCATCGTATAAATTTGGTCTTTCGGTGAGACCTTTAGTTCCTTGGGGTTAAAACACGTCGATACTATTGTCATACAATATATCTTTAGTGTTAGTGTTGGAGATATGCCCTAGAGGCAATAATAAATGTAGTTATTATTATATCTTTGTGTTTATGATAAATGTTTACATTCATGATATAATAGTATTAACAAGGAAACATTAATACTTGTGTGATTTGTAAACTAAAATAGAGTCCCTGGTAAAGCCTCTTTATAATACTAGCTTGTTGGTTAATAAATGATTGTGGTTTCCCTATCATGAACATTGAGATGTTATTAACAACAAGATCATATCATTAGGAGAATTATATGGTGGACATACTCCTATAGATAAGCGTAGCATAAAGATCAAGTCATTTTAATAGTTCAATTGCTATATGATTTCTGATACATAGTAACCTAAATTCCTTCGACCATGAGATCATGCATATCACCTTCACCGGAAAGATGCTTTGATGACATCAAACACCACACCGTAACTGGGTGGCTATAAAGGTGGCATTGAGTGTTTGGAAAGTATTGGTTGAGACACATGGATCAAGAGTGGGATTTGTCCATCCATATGACGGATAGATATACTCTGGTCCCTCTCGGTGGAATGTCATCCAATTAGCTTGCAAGCATGTGACTGGATCACAAGGGATCACATTGTAGGGGTTCGTAGCATGGAAAACAAAAAATTTCTATCGCATACAAACAAACAAGTCAAGATCTATCTACTAGATTGTAGCAACGAGTCGTTTGGAATAACTTACCCTCGAAGATTCCAAAGCGGTTAACGAGAGCAGATTCTCGTGGGTGATGTAGTCGTACACTTCCGATCTCAAGATCGCGTAGACGATCCTTCCGGCGCCACGTTCGCGGCGCTCCAGCGATCGGTCACACGTTCGGTACTCGACGAAGACCTTCCTCTCCCTTGTTCCAGCGTGGAGGTTGTAGCACTCTCTCGCGATTAGCGGCAATGGCGGTACCTAAGTAGAGGAAATCCCAGGCAGGCTTAAGCTTCTGCAGTATGGTGGAGCTTATGAGAGAGTCTATTAGTGGTCTAGTAATTAGACACACCAATTAGAAGGCTCTAAACCAATTAGAAGGCTCTAAACCAATTAGAAGGCTCTAAACCGCAGGCTAAAGCAATTAGAAGCTCTAAACCAAAACGGCTCTAAACCGGAGGTAGAAGATAGGAACTTGTGTGTTCTAGGAGGAGCCCTGCCCCTCCTTATATAGATGGGAGGGGCTGGCGCCCGAGGAGGAGTCCCTCCCCAACTGCCTAGTGGCCGGCTTGGAGGAGAGAAACTCCTCCTCCAAGTCGGTTCCAACTCCTCTTGCTTGTTTCCCACAGTTTCTTGTTTTAGCCGTTTGACTTTCAAACTGGACATTTGACTTTTCTGTTTTAGGATTCAATTTAATCCTTTACTAGTTGAATGCCCGTGCGTTGCTACGGGTTTTAAGTTTATTGCGTCGTGATGTATAGGTTATGACGAATTTTAAAGCACGTAGCTTGAGTCTCTCTATGAACATAGAATAAATAATGAATTTTCTTACTCCCTTCGGCCAATATTAATTGACTTTGATTTGTCAAATTTTGGATGAATCTATATACTAAATAGTGTCTAGATTTATTCAAATTTTGACAAATTCAAATCAATTAATATGGGTCGGAGAATCTGAAATTATCTTGGCAGTGTGAAATTGCCAAAGAAAATACAAGAGTAATTATTTTCAGAGCCAACTGATGAAATATATAAAGGATAAACTATAAAATGAACTTGCTCCTAGAAAGCACAATTCAAACAACGACAGGATTAATTTGTCCAATATAAAGTAAAATCTATGAATATGTAGTCTTCCACCTCGTATCCTCATCTCAAAGCGCATCAAAGCACAATGCTCCCACTTCCTTTGTCTTCAAGTATCTTGAATGTCAACATTTGAATACATATCCATATTAATCGTAAGCATCTAAATATTGACTAAACTTTCCAACATCTGAACAACTTGCCCCCCACGGCCTCGCACCTAAACAAACCTTGAGAAGTTCCATAGTACGAAGCAGAGCTCGGACATGATCTTCTGAATCTTCAGAATAATAAATTATTGTTAGAAAAAATAAAACTCCCTTTATAGTTATGAACCCGCGTGATGTTGCGTCTTCTAAGAGATAATATATAAATTTACTAAGAAATTGCAATGGTGATTTTTTTTTTCTCTATAGTTACCTACTCTTTGGCTTACCCGTCCTCTGTTTGGCTCTAGATATCCAACAACGGTTCAACCTTAAGAAAATAATAAATAGGGTCAAATGTTCGGAGGATTGACAACAATTTTAATGGAAACACGTATCTAGACTAACCCTCTTGTTGAATTCACCGTGTTCCTCGTCATCTCTTCAACACAATATGGTGTTATCTCCTCTCGCAATATGGAAATCATTCAATCGGACTATAAAATGTTACCTCTTATGCGCATTTAAACAAAAAGACATACATCGTACTCCCTAGTTTAAAAATATAAGATGTTTTAGATTTGTGAAGAAGATGTATCTAAACACCTTTTAGTGTATATTTTTTGAGCGTTAAATGCCCGAAGGCAGGAAGCTGCATTAAAAGGTGGGTACAAAGTTACAAGAAGGCCCACGCAACTATTGCCCTGAAGATTCTATAAATCAAAGAAAAGGCCCCAAGTTTACAGGAAACACCCTAGGACGAAAGGAAAAAGCCATCGAGTCCTTTGTCCTCTCCACTGGCAGATCTCCATCCACGGCCCGCAGTCTCCACCGGGACGAAACCACTTGGAGAAGATGCTGGTTCTGTCGTCTTGAGATCGAAGAAGAACCTCCGGCAAAGGAGGTAGATGGAGCTCGATTTGAAACCGAGCATGAGGCTCTGCGACCGAAGGTAGCGGTTACTCAGCTCCGCTTGGGATTCGCCGTGGCCTCACTCCGATGGCCACCAACCGCCACCTCCACTCGTAGGCAGAGCCTCCGGTCTTCCCTCCTCGCCACCGAGGCAGGCCAAGAGAAGAAGCGGCAACACCGAGCTAGAGCAGGGCAAGGATAAGATCTCTGGAGGAAGACGAGATAGGACCTCTACAAGACCGCTCCACCTTCGCCACCACGGCCGGCCCGGAGAGCTGCGACAACCCTCAGAGACACGCTGTTCCCCCCCTCGCCGCCACGGAAAGAAAGCTATGCAGCCTCTCGAGTACCACCAGGGATACACCGCGAAATTTATTCAAGGTAGCAGCGTGATCCTCATCATCCTCATCGCCACCACCGGGAAGAAGAAAGAGGAGGAACGCCCTAAAGCTCGCGGGATCCAGCGGAGATGAGATCCGAACTCTGCTCCAACTACGGCCAAAAGGCCAACCATCGCATATCTCCACTACATCTACTCCTATCTACGACGACACCACCCCTCGCGTCTCCGACCCGGCGATGCGTGAGATAAGGCTCGAGCTCGCTTTCTCTGGAAGACTCTCAAGCCGCTTAGAGGAGGAGGAGGAGAGGAAAAGTTTTCACCTTTTAGTGTATAGGTTCAAATGAATCTAGACACTAAAGATGTCTAGATACATCTCATTCACAAATCTAAAACATCTTATATTTCCAAGCGAAGGAAGTATATTAGTAGCACCATTGGATGAAGATATGCAACTCCTTGCTCGATTCTTGTACCAGATAAAACACAATACTTTTATACTACTATGATTCTTGCTCGGATCATGAAGATAAAATTCAGTGCTGCACAGGCTTCCAACAATCTATCGACCATCCACATATTCCGACATGCAGCACTGAAATCAGTAGTCTAAGTGAAAAAAAATTAAGGAGGCGGAGCAAAGCCCTATCGCGTGTGGAAGAATCCACGGAGTGTGATAAACCCCATACGCTTGTGCAGAATCCACCGGCACCACATCTAGCTTGGGGTTTGAGCCGATTATGCATGTCTCTATAGCTCCGAAATGCGTCTTTGAACATTTGCACACCACACGCACGTCGCCAACAGCCATGCTCGCATGAACTTATCATTGGGCGCATCGAGCGGCGAGGCGATGACGCACATGACCGACTTCCTGAACACCATGTTCGCAGAGAAGAGACACATCATAAGATAACCATAATGCCATCATAAATCTAACAAAAGCGTGCGAGGGCGGTGGCATCGCTCTTAGCGGTGGCGGCGGTGGCGCTCTCGAGGTGAGGCACGCCTTTCGAGGTCGACCTATCAGAGGCGTCTTGGTAGGTTTAAGGCATAAGGAGCCACGGGGATTGACGGTGACCCACGAGGCCACGACCTGTGACCTCGACTCATGGTGGCCGCCTCAAAACTTTGCGACAAGGCGATCGGCTCCTTACACGGCCTAGAATATCGTGGACGCATCAAACTTGGGGTAGCGGCAAGAAAGGCAACCTCATTATAGTCCATCTCTGCAGCGGTTTCCGGCGTCAACCCATTCATGTGCCTTCCACACCGTGGCGTCGTCCAACATCGTCGTGCTCGGCGGTGTGTCGGTCCATCGCCATGTCTAGCTTCACGGCTCGGCGTGTGGCACTGCGGAGGAGCTCAGCGCCATGACGGTGAACTCAGCGAGTTGACCCTTGCGACCATGTCGGTAGACTCGCCACTCGCAAAAGGAGCCATGGCCGTGGGGCTGGAAGATCTTGCACGAAGTCAAGCGTGGGCGGTGTGCTTCGCTAGCTCCGGTATTTAGTCCTCGCATTCGCCGCGTTTGACTTCCACATACCCTCACTCGCCCTCCTCCTCTCTTCATGTTTGCCCGAGCGCAAGGCTTGGGGAACCCGTCCGTCGGACGACGCATCCAACAGTCCAAATGATGCCTCTACTCGATTGGTGCGGCGACGCCTTTGATTGGTGTGGCAACAAGGGTGATTGGATGCGCTAGAAACGACATGCGACCGTGGCGGTTGGCGGGTTAGGCGGCGGCTTCTACGAGGCCGACCAGCGACAAGGATTACGCACAAGGCCTCTCGATCTAGTAGCAGTGCATGCGGTTCTTGTACTCGACGTGGGGCCTTGGACTTGTACCAAGCGGACAAGGATTCCACGGGACAGAGTTGGGAGCGCACACGAAGCAAACGGCCCTCTCTAGGCTTCTGGTCACGTATAATAGGAAGATCGACCGACCAAGGAAGGACGTACGACGGACCAAAAAATCAGGAAACGAAATCCACTGCAGGAAACGTATTTTTGGTGAACGGAAACGTATTTGACTAACCTACCTCAAAGAAAATTAGTAGATATATATATAGATAGAAGATTAGTGCCGACATCACATAAGAGAGTCGCCATAACCAATCCGCAAGCTACTTTTTTTTACGGACAGGGAAGCTACTTCTTTTTTAGAAGAGACACACAAGCTACCTGTTTTGCTTCTTAAAAGTCCAAAAACGCATCTAGCCGGCCAAAAGGGCCAGCAGCTAGCAGCCAGGCCAACTGGCTAAGGCCCAACCTAACTGACGCTCTCCTTGTCCCTGCACACACGCAACACTCTCCCTACCGAATACCGATGCCTCATCCTCCAGTCGATGCGCCGCCAGGCAATCACCACAGCGTTGTGTCTCGCTTCCTCCCATCTCTCAGTCGCCTCGTCCTCTCCTGCTTGTGTTCCACGAGCCGCCTGGTCCGCCTCGTTAGCGCGCACTACTCGACGGTCCCCGAATTCCACCTGCATCAGCACGTTGCCGGTCCCATCCTTTTCCCGACGGTTGAGCTCTCACGCAGCTCCTCCCCGTGAGCCGCACACCGCCAGCTTCTCGTCTGCGTGCCCCGTGGCCAAGCTCGCCTGCAACCTCGTCGACGCGAGATCTCACGCAGCTCCTTCCCGTGAGCCGCACACCGCCAGCTTCTCCTCTGCGTGCCCCGTGGCCGAGCTCGCCTGCAACCACGTCGACACGGACCTTGGTCTTCTTCTATCTCCCGTCAAGCACCTCGCCGACCCCTGTCTTGTCTCTCCGGCCGTCGTCCCCTACTGCCTACCCCGCGGGTGAATCCGCTAGGTAAGGGAAAGGGAGAAACGATACAAGCAGAGGGCAGAGTTGTCGGGTGTTTGTTTTTCTTTCCGCGTAACCATCCAGTTGACTTGGCGGTGGCAAAGAGTGTAAATATCCAGAATAGTCAGGGGCAAAAGCGTCCACAAAAATGTCGGACGAAAAAAGAGAGACGAAAACCACCTCTAGACAAATTATATAGTAGAGATTTGGGACAGCAAGAACACTTAGTACATGATGCAATCATTTCAATATGTAATGACACATTCATGTACCCTCCCGAGTCTTGGGACAATCCGGAACCTTCTAGAACATTCGATGAAAACAGGAATCATTCCCGAACTCAAAGCGGACTTTCCTTATATGAATCTTAATCTCCGGACCATTCCGGATCACCTCGTGATATCCGGATCCCATCCGAGACTCAACAACATTCGGTCTCTTTCTCATAATACCATAACTACTCAACAACGTCGAATCCTTAAGTGTGTCTCCCTACGGTTCGTGAATTATGCGGACATGATCGAGACACTTCTCGAACAATAACCAATAGAGATCTGAAATTCATATTGCTCCCACATATTTCTACGATTACTTTGCGATCGAATGAACCACTTACATACGATACCAATTTCCCTTTGTCTCACGATATGTTACTTATCCGAGGTTATGATCGTCGGTATCTCTGCATACCTAGTTCAACCTCGTTTCGATAAGTACTCTTTCTCGTTCGTGATATGTGATCCCTTGTGACCAAGTCACATGCTTGCAAGCTAATTGGATGACATTCCACCGAGAGGCCCAGTATATCTATCCGTCATATGGATGGACAAATCCCACTCTTGATCCATGTGTTTCAACCAATACTTTCGAACACTCAATGCCACCTTTATAGCCACCCGATTCACGGTGTGGTGTTTGATGTCATCAAAGCATCCATCCGGTAAAGGTGATATGCATGATCTCATGGTCGAAGGAATTAGGTAACTATGTATCGAAAGCATATAGCAATTGAACTATTGAAATGACTTGATCTTTATGCTACGCTTATCTATAGGAGTATGTCCATCACATCATTCTCCGATGATATGATCCTTGTTAATAACATCTCTATGTTCATGATCGAAACCATGATCATATATTAACCAACAAGCTAGTTTAACAAGAGGCTTTACTAGGGACTCTTATTTTAGTTTACAAATCACACAAGTATTAATGTTTAGGTTAATACAATTTTATCATGGTATGTAAACATTTATCATAAGTGTGAAGATATGATAATAACCACTTTATTATTGCCTCTTGGGCATATCTCCAACAGATCTCCCACTTGCACTAGAGTCAATAATCTAGTTTCAAACCTTTGTGTATATAACACCTATGGCTTTCGGTGTTGTATGTACCACGATTGCTAGTGGTCAATCGATCTCGGATCGACACTTCCGGTCCGTGTGTAATTGCATGTCTTTGCGTCTCACGCATCACTCATTCTCTAATGAGATGGCTTTGTATAAATTTGGTCTTTCGGTGTGACCTTTAGCTCTTTGGGGTTAAAACATGTTGATAATATTGTCGCACAATATATCTTCATAGTATTATCCCATGAACTACACCTAGTTTGATAACAAACTACTTGACACAAATGCCCTCTTTTCTGCTAAAATAGCAGTTATATACTTGGCCTTTTGTTGTAGTATCATCACAATGTCTTAACTTTGTAACTCATCCAAATCCATTATGGAACTCACCTTCCATTATATTGTGCCACCCTTAGTTTAGATTGAGATAAACTTAATTTGTACTTTGTGACAAAACTAGTATCAATGTAGTACTTTTACAATGAACTAACCATCTATTTGTCACTTCTACAAATATTATACTCTTAGTTCTTCCAAAAGATCATAATAATATCCTTACTATTGTCCAATGATCATCTTGAATCATTACGGTATATGCTCACAACATTTAGAGCATAGGACATATCTGGATTTGTACATATCACAGTATGATATAAATACTCTTTGTGATTTTATACATCAAGTATCAATCTATACTTGATTATTTGTTTCACTTTACCAAATGTCAATACACTTGAATATATCATCAACATTGAATTTATTCAATCATTTACATCTTGACAAGAACCTCTCTTGTAGTTTCTATATTGAACTCATTCAATATCTTGTCTATGTACTTCTGGCACAACCATATTAGCGTCTATTGATGCCAAATATTTAGGTTTTGCCTAAGTCTTTCATCGGGATGAAATTCTTAATATGTGTTAATAAAAGATACATTATTTCCAATCAACAATATGTCTTCCACATAATGTATTAGAAACATGTCTTAGCGCTCCACTTAATTTCTTGCAAATGCAAGCATCTTCATTGTCTCTAATGAACTTTTAAACTCCTTTAACAGTTTCATCATAGTGAAGATTCCAACTCCGCGATGCTCACTTTAACCATTGAAGTTTGCATATGCTTTTAGCATCCTTTGAATTAACAAAACCCTATGGACCGTGTTATGCACATGTCCTAGGTATCGATTCTATTAGAAGAACTTGTTTTGTTTATTCAACTACCATATAACAAATTATATGTAGTTGCTACATTAATCCGTCTAGACTAAATATCACTATGACAGATCAAATCTTGTCATAGTCAACCTTTGAACATTGTTGTGAACTCTTTCCCAACATGTCGACTATTTCATAGATGTGAAACATCCATGTCTATTTCTTTATAGATCTAGACACAACTATAAGGTCTTACACCTTTCTCGAGGGTCCTTCAAGTTCAAAACTTGATTTTCTCGTGTATGGAACTATCACGGATTTTATGGCTTCAAGCCATTTTACGGAGTCAGGGCCCATCATCGCTTCTCTGCATGTAGTCAGTTCATTATTCTCAAATAATGATTCAACCCTCAAATCTTGGTATTTGATTGTTTATCCGACCTACTTGTTTCAATAGGAACTTGGATCTCCGTGACCACAACATTTGAGGTACGTGAACCATGAGCTTTGTTGCTGCCTCCGGAACACTTCTCGGTGCTGCGCAACTCTGCACATATAGCTAAGGTTCTTTTAACCTTATCAAAATTCTATTGTCCTCCTACTTAACTTTTCACGAAAAATTCCTTCTCAAAGAAACTTGACGTTTTAAGTGACAAACACTTTTGTCTCCGATATTATGGAGGATTACTTAACAGTTATTCAAAATAACATACAAAGACAGGTTCATCCGACTTTGGTTGCACACATCTTTCTTATGCATAGCATACCAATGTTTAAGAAAGGACAACTTGGGTTTTATCCCAAACCATAACCTTATATGGTGTCATTTCAACGGATTATGATGGAGCTCTTTTCAATGGAAAACGGTAATCTCTAAAGCTTTTAATCTTTAAAATATAATGGCAGTTTTATAAATTATACCTTTGATCTTACCATGTCAAACAAGGTTTAATTACATATCTCGAACGCTCCATACTCTTATGGTGTTTCGGGAAAATGCAAATCCATGGAACGATTCCTTAAATCTTAGGTATTATGCTAAACTCTGCAACTCAAATATCTTCCTTTATGATCTTTATCATAAACTGTTTATATTCTTGTTACAATGATTTTGCACTTCATCTTGAAAGTCTTTTGAACTCTTCAAATATTTCACACTTCATCCTTATTAAGTAAATATTCATATATTCACTCAAATTTTTGGAGAAAGCATATGAAGTTGAAATCCATCGCTCTTGACTACACATAATGGATTTCATACAACAATATGTACTAGTTCCAATAAGCTAGTCATTCGTTCCCTTTCGGCCTATGAACGAAGTTTTAATTATCTCTAGGAAAGTTTCACAAGCGTCATTTGATCAAAATCAAATAGACTCCAAAATTCCATCCATATGGAGTTTCTTCATGTTTTCTTTCAATATAATTTAAACGGCGATGTCACTTCCTAAGTGATCTTTCAATCAATTTGTCTTTCGACATTTTAGCACTAGTTTTATGGATGTGATTCCTCCAACGAGATTTGCGAATCATCCATCTTTTATGGATTACGGCAATTATTTGAACAACCCTTTTGTTCTCATAATACGATAAAACAAATCTTTGAAGGCAAGCTTTGATGTTTAACGAGTAACACAATAACCCTTTATTTTGTTCTCGATGAACATCATCACATATTCTTTGCTAGTTACTTAGGCCATTGTAGTTCATGAATTGTGTTGTTTCGTATGACGATTCACACCAACAAATTCAGTATCAAATACTTAAGAACCACATTGTTTAACAAGCAAAGAATACTGCCATAACACGTATATCATCTATATACTTAAACTGAACAATTCTAGTCTTTTCTTTTACGCCATATACTTATGAGATTCTCTTTCGGTATTTCCTTTTACATTTGAAAGAATCTATCAACATCAATTAGTGGAGTCATTCATATGACACATGGCCCAAAACATGTATAGTTAAATACCAATGTCTTTGGACTTGCACTTTGAAGTAGATCACCATCATCAAATGTTTGGTGTTCTTTCAAATTCCTTTATTTAGTAATCTTCTTGGTGTAGTAAACATTTTACCTACATCAAATATTCACCCTTATTATGGATTTATCCATGATCAAGCTACTTTAGCTTGTAACGGTGAATCGCAAGTATAATGTTGCTCTCCAAAACCTTTTGGAGGATTAGGACAACTAGTGTCTCCAACCTTTTGCAAATTCTCATCAAATATGAGAACATGACTTTTGCCATATTATACTCTATCATTTTGCAACCAAAACTTTGTTTGAGATATCACAATATCTTCCACACATCATGGTTTCAAACAACTCTTTCAGATCCTAGATAACCTTGATATTAAGAGAATCCTTTGAATATCAAGAATCGTGGAGACAAACATGATACTTATATACTAACATTGGAATTGTTACTCTTGTTTTAATACCAATTATTAAACTTCATGGAGTAACAGAACTTCTTGAAAGTTTGCAATAGGACTTTTAAACTTTAGATTAACACTTCAAAACAATACGATACCAGTTCGTAAAGTAACTAACCAGAATTCTATAGCTCTATCATCTCAATTATAACTAAGCGCAAGGTGGTAAGCGGATGCCAATGACTACAACTATGCAAATTCACTTTGATTTAGTTTATGATAAATTGAGTTCTAATTAATAATTAAATTAATCTAGGTGAACTCCCACTCAACACAATATCCCTCACAGTGTTTTAGTGATCACACGAACCAAATCCACCACATCAAAACCGATCATCACGAGAGTTGATGTAGCTTCAATGGCGAACAATCAACATGTTCATCATATCTACTATATGACTCATGCTCTACCTTTCGTAATCCGTGTTCCCGAGGCCATGTGCGTACATGCTAGGCTCGTCAAGATCAAACCTTAGCTTCCGCATGATCAAATCTGGCTTGCTCACGTTGTATACACTTGCAGAATCTAACACACCCGATCATCACGTGGTGTTTCGAAACAACAAGCTTTAGCAGCGGTGCTAACTAAGGGTGAACACTTTAAGACTTGAAATTCATGTGCATGAGGGATCATCTTATAATGCTACCGTCGTCTACTAAGCAATACAAGATGCATAAAGGATTAACATCACATGCAATTCATAATATGTGATATGATATGGCCTTTCTTCTTTGTGCTTCCGATCTCCATCTTCCAGCACGAACATGATCTCCATCATCACCGGCATTGCATCAAGGTGAATGACGCCTCTCCATGGTTGTCGTCCACCGGCTTCAACTATTACAACTACTTTGAATAGACACGCGGGTCTTAACATAAATTAAAGACAACCATATGGCTCCTGCCGGTTGCCAACTTACAATAAGGAACATTGCATACATTATATACAATCACAATCATGGCCATATCACATCACAGCACACCCTTGCAAAACAAAGTTAGACGCCTCTACTTTCTTTGCATATTTTACGTGGTTTGGGGCTTTCAATAAGTGTCGTTCTAACTTACGAACAAGAACCACAACATTGATACTAGTATTGTCAATCACCCGTTGTAAATTGGATCTTAACTATGCTAGGAGAAACAGGCACCCGCAAAGCCACTTATGCAATACAAGTTGCATGTCAAGCGTGGAGCAAGTCTCATGAACGATGTCATGTAAGGTTAGCCCGGGCCGCTTCATCCCAACATACCGCAAGATACAAAGTACACAAGAAGCAATCGACAATAAAAGCATCAACGCCCACAATGACCATTGTGTTCTACTCGTGCAACATATCTACATATAGACACGGCTCTGATACCACTGTAGGGGTTCGTAGCATGGAATACAAAAAATTTCTATCGCATACAAACAAACAAGCCAAGATCTATCTACTAGATTGTAGCAACGAGTCGTTTGGAATAACTTACCCTCGAAGATTCCAAAGCGGTTAACGAGAGCAGATTCTCGTGGGTGATGTAGTCGTACACTTCCGATCTCAAGATCGCGTGACGATCCTTCCGCGCCACGTTACAGCGGCCCTCATGATCGGTCACACGCAGATTTACTGAAGACCTTCCTCTCCTTGTTCCAAAGAAAATGGAGGTTGTAGCACTCTCTCGCGATTCCGCAAAGACAACGGCGTGGTACAGGAAGTAGAGGGAAATCCGCAGGCTTCGCTTAAGCAAGTGCAGTATGGTGGAGCTTATGAGAGAGGCTATTAGTGGTCTAGTAATTAGACACACCAATTAGAAGGCTCTAAACCAATTAGAAGGCTCTAAACCAATTAGAAGGCTCTAAACCGCAGGCTAAAGCAATTAGAAGCTCTAAACCAAAACGGCTCTAAACCGAAGGTAGAAGATAGGAACTTGTGTTCTAGGAGGGCCCTCCTTTATATAGATGGGAGGGCTGTGGCCTTGAGGAGGGAGTCCCTCCCCAACTCGGCCTAGGGCTGGCCGCTTGGAGGAGAAAATCCTCCTCCAAGTCGGTTCCAACTCCTCTTGCTTGTTTCCCACAGTTTCTTGTTTTAGTTGTTGACTTTCAAACTGGACATTTGACTTTTCTTTTAGGATTCAATTTAATCCTTTATTTGGGACAGCAAGAACACTTAGTACATGATGCAATCATTTCAATATGTAATGACACATTCCCCCCCCCCGGAGTTGGACAATCCGGAACCTTCTAGAACATTTGAAAACACGAATCATTCGAACTCAAAGCGGGACTTTCCTTATATGAATCTTAATATCCGGACCATTCGAATCACCTCGTGATATCCGGATCCATCGAGACTCGAACAACATTCGGTCTCTTTCTCATAATACCATAACTACTCGAACAACGTCGAATCCTTAAGTGTCTCCTACGGTTCGTGAATTATGCGGACATGATCGAGACACTTCTGAACAATAACCAATAGAGGAATCTGGAAATTCATATTGCTCCACATATTTCTATGATTACTTTGCATCGAATGAACCACTTACATACGATACCAATTTCCCTTTGTCTCACGATATGTTACTTATCCGAGGTTATGATCGTCGGTATCTCGCATACCTAGTTCAACCTCGTTCTTCGATAAGTACTTTTCTCGTTCCCGTGATATGTGATCCCTTGTGACCAAGTCACATGCTTGCAAGCTAATTGGATGACATTCCACCGAGAGGGCCCAGAGTATATCTATCTGTCATATGGATGGACAAATCCCACTCTTGATCCATGTGTTTCAACCAATACTTTCTGAACACTCAATGCCACCTTTATAGCCACCCAGTTACGGTGTGGTGTTTGATGTCATCAAAGCATCCATTCGGTAAAGGTGATATGCATAATCTCATGGTCGAAGGAATTAGGTAACTATGTATCAGAAAGCATATAGCAATTGAACTATTGAAATGACTTGATCTTTATGCTACGCTTATCTATAGGAGTATGTCCATCACATCATTCTCCTGATGATATGATCCTGTTGTTAATAACATCTCTATGTTCATGATCAGGAAACCATGATCATATATTAACCAACAAGCTAGTTTAACAAGAGGCTTTACTAGGGACTCTTATTTTAGTTTACAAATCACACAAGTATTAATGTTTTCGGTTAATACAATTTTAGCATGGTATGTAAACATTTATCATAAGTGTGAAGATATGATAATAACCACTTTATTATTGCCTCTTGGGCATATCTCCAACACACATATCACGGGAACGAGAAAAGCGTACTTATCAGTAATGAGGTTGAACTAGGTATGCAGAGATACCGACGATCATAACCTCGGATAAGTAAACTATCGTGAGACAAAGGGAAATTGGTATCGTATGTAAGTGGTTCATTCGATCGCAAAGTAATCGTACAAATATGTGGGAGCCATATGAATTTCCAGATTCCTCTATTGGTTATTGTTCGGAGAAGTGTCTCGATCATTTCCGCATAATTCACGAACCGTAGGGAGACACACTTAAGGATTCGACGTTGTTTGAGTAGTTATGGAATGATGAGTAAGAGACTAAATGTTGTTCGGAGTCTCAGATGGGATCCGGGATATCACGAGGAGATCCGGAATGGTCTGGAGAATAAGATTCATATAAGGAAAGTCCTGTTTCGGGGTTGGAGAATGGTTCTTGTTTTCATCGAATGTTCTAGAAGTTCCTAATGTCCAAGACGGAGGGGAAGGGTACATGAATGTGTCATATCAATTTGGAATGATTGCATCATGTACTAGGTGTCATCGCTGAACAAAATAAAGGGTTTCATCTAATCCTAGTTTGAAAACGTCAAACGCCAATTTGAAAAGTCAAACGGCTATTTTGAAGGTGGAGGGTAGGAAACCTACTTGGGAGGAGTTCCTACCTCCACCGCACGGCCCACTTGGGAAACGAGTTGGGAGGGACTCCCCTCCCCTGGCGCGCCCCCTCCACCTATATAAGGAGGGGCAGGGCTGCCCCTCCAAGACACAACACCTCCACCCCGCAAACCCTAGCCCTGGCGCCGCCACCTCCTGCTGTCGCCGCCTCCTAGGGCAAGCCGCCGCCGCCTAGCTAAACCCTAGCCGACGGCCTTGCTCCTCCTTATATCAATGTTGTGGTTCTTGTTCGTAAGTTAGAACGACACTTATTGAAAGCCCCAAACCACGTAAAACATGCAAAGAAAGTAGAGGCGTCTAACTTTGTTTTGCAGGGGTGTGCTGTGATGTGATATGGCCATGATTGTGATTATATTTGATGTATGCAATGTTCCTTATTGTAAGTTGGCAACCGGCAGGAGCCATATGGTTGTCTTTTAATTCTGTCAAGACCCGCGTGTCTATTCAAAGTAGTTGTAATAGTTGAAGCCGGTGGACGACAACCATGGAGCAACGTCATTGACCTTGATGCAATGCCGGTGATAATGGAGATCATGTTCGTGCTTGAAGATGGAGATCGGAAGCACAAAGAAGAAAGGCCATATCATATCACATATTATGAATTGCATGTGATGTTAATCCTTTATGCATCTTGTATTGCTTAGTTAATGACGGTAGCATTATAAGATGATCCCTCATGCACATGAATTTCAAGTTCTAAAGTGTTCACCCTTAGTAAGCACCGTTGCTAAAGCTTGTTGTTTCGAAACACCACGTGATGATCGGGTGTGTTAGATTCCGCAAGTGTATACAACGTGAGCAAGCCAGATTTGCTCATGCGGAAGCTAAGGTTTGATCTTGACGAGCCTAGCATGTACAGACATGGTCTCGGAACACGGATCACCGAAAGGTAAAGCATGAATCATATAGTAGATATGATGAACATGTCGATTGTTCGCGATTGAAACTATATCAACTCTCGTGATGATCGGTGTTGATGTGGTGGATTTTGTTCATGTGATCACTAAAACAATGTGAGGGATATTGTTTTGAGTGTGAGTTCACCTAGATTAATTTAACTATTAATTAGAACTCAATTTGTCATAAACTTAGTCTAAACTATTGCAAATATGCTGTAGATCAATGGCGGCCCCTACCATCAATTTTAATGCGTTCCTAGAGAAAGAAAAGTTGAAAAACAATGGAAGCAACTTCGCGGATTGGTTCCGCAATTTGAGGATTGTCCTCACAGCTGGTAATTTGACCTATGTGCTGGATGCACCATTGGTGACCCACCGCCATCGCTACCGATGAAGTAAAGAATGTTTACCTCGCCAGAAGACTCAAGACTCCAGTTCATCGTGCTATCTTGTATGGTTTAGAATCGGAGCTTCAGAAAAGGTTTGAGAATTCAGACCCACATGATATTGTCCGTGATCTCAAATTGATCTTTGAGACTCACGCGACAATTGAGAGCTATGAGGCTTCTGAAAAGTTCTTTAACTGCAAGACGGAAGAGGGCAGCTCCGTCAGTGAGCATGTGCTTAAAATGTCTGGGCACGCAAACAAACTTCAAAGCTTGGGTATAGTGATTCCTAATGCTTTGGGGATTTATCGTGTCCTCCAATCACTACCACCAAGTTACAAGGACTTTGTGATGAACTACAATATGCAAAACATGAACAAGCGATTGCGTAACTCTTGCCATGTTGAAATCTGCAAGTGGAGATCAGGAAAGAGCACCAAGTGTTTATGATCAATAAGACCACCAAATTCAAGAAAGGCAAGTCTAAGCAAAATGGACACTTCAAGAAGGGTGGTAAGAAAGTTACCGCGCCGATGAAGAAGACCAAGGCTGGACCTAAGCACGACATCGAGTGCTTTTACCGCAAGGGAGAAGGTCATCGAAGCGAATTGCCCAAAGTACTTGGCGGATTTGAAGAACGGCAACATCAAGAAGAAAGGTATATCCGATATACATGTTATTGATGTATCTCACTAGTACTGTAGTAGTGCCCGGTATTTGATATCTTTTGGTTGCTCATATTTGTAACTCAAACAGTGATGCAGAATAAACGGAAGCTAGCGAAGAACGAGGTGACGGCGCGTGGGAAATGGATCAAAGGTTGATGTGATCGTGGTCACGCTACCCTTCATCTACCATCGGGGTTAGTTTTATACTTAAATAATTGTTATTTGGTGCATGCGTTAAGCATGAACATTATATCAGGATCTTGTTTATTGCGAGACGGTTACTTGTTTAAGTCCGAGAATAATGGTTGTTCGATTTATATGAGTAATATGTTTTATGCACATGCACCTTTGATAGATGGTCTATTCTTATTGAATCTCGATAGTGGAAATACACATATTAATAACATTGAGGCTAAACGTTTGAAATCGGCGATAACTCGACCTATATGTGGCAATCGCTGTCTTGGTCACATTGGAGTGAAGCGTATGAAGAAACTCCATTCGATGGACTTCTTGAATCACTTGATTTGAATCACTTGAAAGATGCGAAGCATGTCCGATGGGTAAAATGACTAAGACTCCATTTTACGGTATGATGGAGCTACATGACTTATTGGAAATCATACATACCGATGTGTGTGGTCCAATGAGTGTAGCATCGCTGATGGTTATCGTTATGTTCTTACCTTCACGGATGACTTGAGTAGATATGGGTATATCTATTTCATGAAACATAAGTCCGAAAATTTTGAGAAGTTTAAGGAATTTCAAAGTAAGGTAGAGAATCAACGTAACAAGAAGATTAAATTTCTACGTTCTGATCATGGAGGTGAATATCTAAGTTACGAGTTTGGCGAGCATTTGAAGAAATCCGGAATACTTTCACAATTGACACCGGAACACCACAACAGAATGGTGTGTCCGAACGTCGTAATCGAACTCTCTTAGATATGGTTCGTTCTATGATGTCACTTACAGATTTACCGCTATCATTTTGGGGTTATGCATTGGAAACAGCCGCATTCACTTTAAATAGGGCACCATCTAAATCCGTTGAAACGACACCGTATGAACTATGGTTTGGGAAGAAACCTAAATTGTCGTTCCTTAAAGTTTGGGGTTGCGAAGCCTATGTAAAGAAGTTGCAGCCGGACAAGCTTGAACCCAAAGCAGAAAAATGCGTCTTCATAGGATACCCAAAGGAAACTATTGGGTATACCTTCTATCATATATCCGAAGGCAAAATCTTCGTTGCCAAGAATGGATCCTTTCTAGAGAAGGAATTTCTCTCGAAAGAAGTGACTGGAAGGAAAGTAGAACTCGACGAGGTTGTCGAACCTTCTCTCGAAATTGCGAGTAGCGCAACACCGGAAGTAGTTCATGTGGTGCCTGCACCAATAAGAGAGGAAGCTAATGATGATGATCATGAAACTTAGGTTGTAGTTGCTACAGAGCCTCGCAGGTCAACGAGAACTCGTACCACTCCTGATTGGTATGATCCCGTTATGAGTGTCATGTTGGTGGACAACACCGATGACCCTGCGACATATGAGGAAGCGATGATGAGCCCAGATTCCAATAAATGGCAAGAAGCCATGAAATCCGAGATTGGATCCATGTACGAAAACCAAGTATGGACTTTGGTGGAATTCTGGGATGGTAGGAAGGCTGCCGAGAACAAATGGATTTTCAAGAAGAAAACAGATGTCGATGGTAATGTTACTGTCTATAAAGCTCGACTTGTCGCAAAAGGGTTTCGACAAATTCAAGGAGTTGACTACGATGAGACCTTCTCACTAGTAGCGAAGCTAAAGTCTGTGAGGATTATGTTAGCAATCGCTGCATATTATGATTATGAGATATGGCAGATGGATGTCAAAACAGCATTCCTCAATGGAGACATTGATGAAGAGTTGTATATGATGCAACCCAAAGGTTTTGTCGATCCTAAAGATGCTAACAAGGTATGCAAACTTCAACGGTCCATCTATGGATTGAAGCAAGCATCCCGAAGTTGGAATCAACGTTTTGATAAGGTGATCAAAAGTTTTGGTTTTATACAAACTTATGGAGAAGCTTGTATTTACAAGAAAGTGAGTGGGAGCTCTGTAGCATTCTTAATAATATATGTAGATGACATATTGTTGATTGGGAATGATGTAGACCTTCTTAATAGTTTCAAGGAATATTTGAATAATAGTTTTTCAATGAAGGATATTGGCGAAGCGGCTTACATATTAGGCATAAATATTTATAGAGATAGATCGAGATGCCTAATATCATTGTCACAAAGTACATATTTGTACAAGGTTCTAAAGAGGTTTGGAATGGAAGATAGCAAGAAAGGGTTCTTGCCCATGTTGCCCAATACGACCTTGAGTAAAACTCAAAGTCCGACAACGGCAGAAGATAGAGAAAGGATGAGTAAGACTCCCTATGCCTTAGCCATAGGATCTCTAATGTATGCCATGCTATGTACTAGACCCGACATTGCATATGTTGTTAGCTTAACTAGCAGATATCAAAGTGATCCAGGAGTGGATCATTGGACAGCAGTCAAAAACATCCTTAAGTACTTGAGAAGAACTAAGGATATGGTTCTTTCTTATGGAGGTGTTGAACAGCTCGTTGTTAATGGTTACACCGATGCTAGTTGGAACACCGATCCGGATGATTCTAAATCACAATCTGGATACGTATTTACTTTGAATGGTGCAAAGAAGCTGGAGGAGTGCAAAGCAAAGCGTTGTGGCGAGATCTTCAACTGAATCGGAATACATGGCTGCTTGGAGGCTTCACAAGAAGCAATATGGATGAAAGAGTTCATTACAGATGGTGTGGTTCCTAGTGCTGGACCCAATGTCTATCTCTTTGTGATAACATGGGCGCCATAGCCAATGCGCAAGAACCAAGGTCACACAAGAAGTCAAGCACATAAAGCTACGTTTTCACGCTATTTGAGAACATGTCCAAGATGGGGACATAAAGATTTGCAAAGTACACACAGATCTGAATGTGGCGGATCCGTTGACTAAACCTCTCCCGAGGGCAAAACATGACCAACACCAAACCGCCATGGGTGTTCGGTATATTACCATGTAATCTAGATTAGATGACTCTAGTGCAAGTGGGAGACTGTTGGAGATATGCCCTAGAGGCAATAATAAATGTAGTTATTATTATATCTTTGTGTTTATGATAAATGTTTACATTCATGCTATAATAGTATTAACAAGGAAACATTAATACTTGTGTGATTTGTAAACTAAAATAGAGTCCCTGGTAAAGCCTCTTTATAATACTAGCTTGTTGGTTAATAAATGATTGTGGTTTCCCTATCATGAACATTGAGATGTTATTAACAACAAGATCATATCATTAGGAGAATTATATGGTGGACATACTCCTATAGATAAGCGTAGCATAAAGATCAAGTCATTTTAATAGTTCAATTGCTATATGCTTTCTGATACATAGTAACCTAAATTCCTTCGACCATGAGATCATGCATATCACCTTCACCGGAAGGATGCTTTGATGACATCAAACACCACACCATAACTGGGTGGCTATAAAGGTGGCATTGAGTGTTCGGAAAGTATTGGTTGAGACACATGGATCAAGAGTGGGATTTGTCCATTCATATGACGGATAGATATACTCTGGGCCCTCTCGGTGGAATGTCATCCAATTAGCTTGCAATCATGTGACTGGCTCACAAGGGATCACATATCACGGGAACGAGAAGAGAGTACTTATCAGTAACGAGGTTGAACTAGGTATGCAGAGATACCGACGATCATAACCTCGGATAAGTAAACTATTGTGAGACAAAGGGAAATTGGTATCGTATGTAAGTGGTTCATTCGAACGCAAAGTAATCATACAAATATGTGGGAGCCATATGAATTTCCAGATTCCTCTATTGGTTATTGTTCGGAGAAGTGTCTCGATCATGTCCGCATAATTCACGAACCGTAGGGAGACACACTTAAGGATTTGACGTTGTTTGAGTAGTTATGGAATGATGAGTAAGAGACCGAATGTTGTTCGGAGTCTCAAATGGGATCCGGGATATCACAAGGAGATCCGGAATGGTCCGGAGAATAAGATTCATATAAGGAAAGTCCTGTTTCGGGGTTGGAGAATGGTTCCGGTGTTTTCATCGGGAATGTTCTAGAAGGTTCCGGAATGTCCGGCACTCCGGAGGGGAAGGGTACATGAATGTGTCATATCAAGTTGGAATGGTTGCATAATGTACTAGGTATCATCGCTGAACAAAATAAAGGGTTTAATCAAATCCTAGTTTGAAAAAGTCAAACGCCAATTTGAAAAGTCAAACGGCTATTTTGGAAGGTGGAGGGGAAGTAGGAAACCTACTTGGGGAGGAGTTCCTCCCCTCCACCGCCGGCCCACTTGGGAAACCGAGTTGGGGAGGGACTCCCCTCCCCTGGCGCGCCTCCTACACCTATATACGGAGGGGCAGGGCTGCCCCTCCAAGACACAACACCTCCACCCCGCAAACCCTAGCCCCGGCGCCGCCACCTCCTGCTGCCGCCGCCACCTAGCTAAACCCTAGCCGCCGGCGTTGATCCTCCTTGGTGCGTATAAACCCTAGATCGCCGAGGCTCCCTCTCATAGTCCAACATACTAGCTCCGGCTTAAGGCGAAGCCCTGCGAGATCTCCCCTCTACTTCCGGTACAACGCTGTTGTGCTGCCGGAATCGCGAGGAGAGTGCTACAACCTCCGCTGCCTGCTGGAACAAGGGAGAGGAAGGTCGTCGAGCGATGTAACGAGCGACCGACTTGCAGGAGCCTTGAACGGAAGGACCGTCTCACGCGATCTTGAGATCGGAAGAATCGACTACATCACCCACGAGAATCCGCTCTCGTTAAACACTTTGGAATCTTCGAGGGTGAGTTATTCCATCGACTCGTTGCTACAATCTAGTAGATAGATCTTGGCTTGTTTGTTTGTATGCGATAGAAAATTTTATTTTCCATGCTACGAAACCCTACAGTTAGCCCGTTGCGAACCACACCTTAGTTTGATAACAAACTACTTGACACAAATTCCCTCCTTTGCTGCTACTATAGCAGTCATATACTTAGCCTTTTGTTGTAGTATCCGTCACAATGTCTTAACTTTGGAATTCATCCAAATCCATCATGGAAACTTTCTTTCCATTTCATTGTGCCACCCATAGTTTAAATTGAGATAAACTTAATTTGTATCTTGTGACAAAATCACTGTAACGCTTTACAATGAACTATTTATAATTGTTTGTCACCTCTACACAAATATATTCTTAGTTCTTCCAAAAGATCATAAGAATATCTTTACTATCGTCTAATGAACATTTTATGATTCATTCTGGTATATGCTCATAACACTTAGAGCATAGGACATATCTAGATGTGTACATATCATGGTATGATTGATCAAAACATTCTCGTGATTTCACTCATCAAGTGTCAAAGCACTTGAATCTTGATTCAATTCCTTTCCATGCAACAAGAACTGTTTCTTGTCATTTCTATATTGAACTCCTTCAATATCTCATATATGTACGTTTGTCACAACCATATTGGTGTCACAGTCTATCCACTATAGACATTCATGCTAAATATTCGGGTTTTGCCTAAGTATTTCATCAAAATGAAATTCTTAACCTTTGTCAATAAAAGATACATCATTTCTAATCAACAAGATGTCATCCACATAATGTATTAGAAATATGTCTTAGCGCTCCCACTTAATTTCTTGCAAATGCATGCAACTTCATCGTCTCCTGATGAAAACTCCTTTTCATCACGGTGAAGATTCCAACTCCGCGATGCTTACTTCAACTATTGAAGTTTGCATGCCCTTTTTAGCATCCTTTGAATTAACAAAACCCTTTGGACCGTGTCTTGTACACGTCCTAGGTAACCATTCTATTAGAAGAATTTTGTTTTGTTTATTCATCTACCATATACCAAATTATATGTAGTGATTGCTACTTTAATCCGTCCAGACTAAATATCGCTATGAAAGATCAAATCTTGTCATAGTCAACTCCTTGAACATTGTCGTAAAATACTTTACGACATGTCGACTATTTCATAGATGTGAAACATCCATGTGCATTTATTTATAGATCCAAATCTGTGATAGGTTTTTACACCTTTCGGAGGGTCTTCCAAGTTCAAAACTTGATTTCGTGTATGGAACTATCACGGATTTTATGGCTTGAGCCATTTAGTAGTCAGGCCCATCATCGCTTCCTATATGTAGTCGGTTCATCATTGTCAAACAATAATGATTTACTCTCAAATCTCAGCATTTGATTGTTTTATCCGTCCTACTTGGTTCAATAGGAACTTTAGATCTCCGTGACCACAACCTTTGAGGCACATAAGCTATGAGCGTTATGGCAGCCTCGGAGCGTTTTCGGCTGCTTGACTCGCACATTTAGCTAAGGTTCGTTAACCTTATCAAAGTTCTATTGTCCTCCCACTTAACTTTTGCGAAAAATTCCTTTTTCAAGAAACTTCACATTTCAAGCGACAAACCCTTTTGTCCTCGGTGTTATGGAGGAATAACCAATTGTTATTCGAAATAACCTACAAAGACATGCTCATCCGACTTCGGTTGTAAACATCTTACTTATGTTTAGCATACCAAAATTTAAGAAATGACAACTTGAGTTTTACCCCAAACCATAACTTCCATGGTGTCATTTCAACTGATCAAGATGGAGCTCTTTTCAGTGTAAAAGCGGTAGTATCTAAAGCTTTAATCTTTTAAAACATAATGGCAGTTTTATAAATAACACCTTTGATCCAACCATGTCAAACAAGGTTTCATTACAAATCTCAAACATTCCATATTCCTATGGTGTTTCGGGAGATGCAAATCTAGGTGTTTTGCTAAACTTGTAACTCAAATAAATCCCTTTATGATAAAATCATAATTCATTTATTTTCTTGTTACACTTGTAACTCAAATAAATCCCATATGATAAAATCATAAACCATTTATTTTCTTGTTACAATGATTTTCCACTTCATCTTGAAAGTCTTTGAACATTTTCAAATATTTCATACTTCTTTCTCTTTAAGTGAACATTCACTCAAATTTCTGGAGAAAGCATATGAAGTTGAAATCCATACTACGCATTTACTATACATAATGGACTACATACATCGATATGTATAAATTCCAATATTTTAGTCGTTCGTTCTTCTTTGGCCTTTGAACGATGTTTTAATTATCCCGAGGAAAGTCTCACAAGCGTCACTTGATCAAATCAAAGACTCCAAAAATCCATGAAAATGGAGATTCTTCATGTTTTCTTTCCGATATAATTTAAACGGTGATGTCACTTCGTAAGTGATCTTTCAATCATTTGTATTGCGACATTTTAGCATTAGGTTTTATGGATGTGATTTCTACAACTAGATTTGTAAATCATCCATCTTATATGGAATACGGTAATTATTTGAACAACCTTTGTTCTCATAATACCTGATTTAAATAACAATAGTTAAAACAAATCTTAAAGTCAAGCTTTGATGTCAACGAGAAATAGAAACAACAGTTTGTTTGTTTTCGATGAACATCATCACATATTCTCTTGCTAGTTACTTAGGCCATTGTGGTTCATGAATTATACATTAAGTATGAAATTTCATACCAACCAATTCGGTATCCAATACCCAAGAACCAAATTGTTTAACAAGCAAAGAATACAACCATAACATGTATATGATCCATATACCTAAATTGGATATTTCCAATCTTTTCTTTTCTGCCAAGTATATTCTATAGATTCTCTTCCAGCATTTCCTTTTCCTTTTAAAAGAATCTATCAACATCAACAGTGGCGCCATATACATGACACATAGTCCAAAGCGTGTATATTCAAATAATAATACCTTTGGACTTGCACTTTGAAGTAGATCACCATCATCAAATGATCGGTATTCTTTCAAAATCCATTCTTTAGTAATCTTTTAGTGTAGTAAACATTTTACATACATATTCTATTCACCCTTATCATGACGACATTGATCAAGCTACTGTAGCTTATAGAGGCAAATCATGAGTATAACATTACTTTCCAAAACCCTTTTGGATGATTAGGATGTCTAGCATCTCCAACCTTCATAAATTCTCATCCAATATGAGAACATAAATTATACTCTATCATATTGCAACCAAAACATTGTTTCAGATATCGTTATATCTGCCACACATGATGGTTTCTGAAACAATTCTTTCAACTCCTAGATAAACTTGATATTAAAACAATCAAGAATCGTGGAGGCAAACATGATACTTAAGATACTAATACTGGAATTGTCACTCTCGTTTTAATACCAACTATTAAATTTCACGGAGTAAATAGAGTTTGCTGAAAGTTTGCAATAGGACTTTAAACTTTAGATTGACACTCAACACAATACGATACCAGTTCGTAATCCAGAATTCTATAGTTCTATTATCTCAATTACAACTATGCATAAGGTGGTGAACGAATTCCAATGACTACAACAAATTATGCAAATTCACTTTGATTTAATTTATGATAAATTGAGTTCTAATAATCCAAATTAGAAATGAACTCCCACTCAAAAACGATATCCCTCATGTCCTTTTGGTGATTACATGAACCAAATCCACTACACCAAGTCCGATCATCACGTGAGTCGGTGTAGCTTCAAAGGCGAGCATCAAATGGGCATCATATCTACTATATGACTCATGCTTAACCTTTCGGTCCGTGTTCCAAGGCCATGTCTGTACATGCTAGGCTCGCCAAGTAAGAACCTTAGTATTTGCGTGTGTAACTGTCTTACACCCGAAATATGGTCGTGGATCCAAAAACACCCGATCATCACGTGATGTCTTGGAGCGACAAAAACATAATCGGTGCATACTAAAGAAAGAACACATTCTTATCTTGATATTTAAATGAGGGATCATCTTATTATGCTAATAAAACGCTAAAATAGCAATATAAGATGCAATCAAACATCTCATGTTAATAAGTGAAATAATATGGTTCCCGCATATGATCTCCATCATGTGCACCGTGGTATGATCTCTATCATACCTTTATGTGTAATGCCAAGGTCTATGGAACTTACACGCTATGTGTGTTGTAAGAGTATCATATCATACTTCTACTTACAACATCACCATATCATAACACTGGCCCAGCAACAATCTAAACTAGAGGCCTCTAATTTGTCCATTGCAAGTTTTACGTGGCTTAGGGCTTTCGAAGATAGGACCGTTCTTACCTACGAGCATGAACCACAACGAGGATAACCAAATTGTTGACAACTCGTTGCAAATTAGATATTGAATATAGTAGGAGAGACAAACACCCGCTAGCCACTTATGCAAAACTAGTTGCATGTCAAGCGTGGAACAGGTCTCATGTGCGAGGACATGTAAAGTTTATTGGGCAGGCGCTTCATCCCACTATGCCACCAATATCCAAAGTACAACTAAGAAGCAATAAAATGATCATCATCGCCCACATACTCATATGTGTACTACCCGTGCAAAGTATCTACGCATAGATCCGGCTCTGATACCACTGTAGGGTTCGCAGCATAGAAAACAAAAAAATTCCTACGATGGGAACAACTATGTACCAAGATCTATCTACTAGATACAAACAATGGGCGAAGGTATATCCGTAGAGAACATACCTGTGGCATCCCGCAAAACCACTACTAGAAAATCGCGTTGAATTTGTGCATTGCATCGTCATCATCATGCATTGTTCGCATAAAACTATTTTATAAGCCCGTTTGTTTTCTAAAGCGCCCATCTTTATTCAAGCATAAAGCCGGTTCTCGGATTAATTATTTTGGCGCTATCGGTTTGCATACGGCCGTTTAAAACAGATGAAAAGTTTAATTGTTTTAGGGGCGATCGAGCGGGCGAATCGACGACGACCACCCCCATTTTAAATCGGTCCACGGACAAATCCTACTACCTAAAACTCTACCCACCCCTCGGCCACCTCACGGACCAATCCGTGGCCACCTCACCTCTCTCCCTCACCCCCCCAATCAGCTGCTGCCAACTCATCCCACCACCCTCTCTCCTTTTTCCCTCTCTCTCTCCTGGCCCACCCCAACCACACAACACCCCACCCACCTAGCACACAACACCCACCAGCCACACACGCTGCAGACGCCGACCCCACCAACCCAGGCCCCCACTCCCCACTGCCCTCTCCCCATGGCCAGTCCCACATGAGCCCCACTGCACCCCTGTCCCCCGCCTCCTCCTCCCAACTCTCCTGGCCCCAGCCGCCCAGTCCCTCGCCCCTTCTCCCCAGCTCCGGCCGCCCTCACGGCCGCCCGCCTCCGGCGCCCACGCCCGCTTCGCCTCCTCCCTCCTCGAGCTCGCACCGCCAACCACCACGCCTCCCTCGCCCCTGCTCCGCCTCCCGTCCGCGCCCCGCCATGCCGTCCGCCTCCTCCGGCGCGCCTTAAGCCACCTCGCCCTTCCTCTCTGCGGCCTGCCGCCCGCCTCACTCGCCTCGCTCGGCGCCCGCGCCAGCCGGCCAGCTCTCCACCCCGGCCCGAGCCGCCCGCCGCCTCGCCGCCGCCTCCGCGCCCGCCCGGCCACCGGCGACCCCGCCGCCCGCCTCCCGTCAGGCCTCGCCCTTCCCGAGCTCCCGGCCCGGCGCCTGGCGACCGCCGCCCGCTGCCTGCTCGCCGCCTCGGCCGTGTTGCTCCGACGCCGCCTCCCGTGGTCCTCCCAGGCCCGCCTCCATGTCGCCCGTATCGGTGGTCCCCGCCGCGCCCGCCTCGAAACTCGCCGGCCGTCCCGTCGGCCCGCAGCCCTCGCCTCGGCCCGGCCCGCCCGCCCTGCCTGCTCGGCCCGTCCGCCGCCTCGTCACCGTCCCCATCGCCCGATGCCATCCGCCTCCACCGTGCAGGATCGGTGTAGTACCAAGTTGGTGCCAAGTGTTGGGTGTGGAAACAACAAGCTCGGCGGAATCGATCGAGATCCCGAGTACTTCATCGTGGGAACTAGGCGAAGGAGCCGAGTTGACAAGATCTACCTCACGGGCGAACCCGGACCGGAGCTTCACGACGCCAAGAACTACGGCGACCCGCCAAGACTGAACCGATCCTCGGACGACCACGGCACGCCAAGTTCGTCAAGACCCTGGACCCCCCCAAGAACTTCGCCGTGAGACGACAAGACCGTCGGCACGAACCGACGACCGCGGATGCGACAGGAGCGTCCCCGGAACGACAAGCACTTCACCCCGGATGCCGAGACCGACTCGATGGCGCGGACCCGACAAGATCTACACCCTAGATCCGAAGACCCTAATCCCGGAGTCCGAGAACGCTTCCGTCGAACCCTGAACCCCGAGACCGGACCCCGGACCCTGTCGAACCCCGAACCCCCAGAACCTCAAGATCGTCGAGACCTCAATGTGAACCCTTCCGAAAACCCTATTTTATAATATAATACAACTTGTCGCATATTAATTGTTCTTGCATGCATACTTGTCTGTGGTTTGGGGGCCTTATGCCGATTTACCTAATAATTAAATATGGGGCCCATATGCGGGCAAATCTAGTCTCATATTGGCCTCATTTAAATTGATGTAGCGAACCGGTGGTATCTTTACCATGCTAAAACAACATTTAATTTGTGGGGTAGCTAAACAACGTGAACCATCTAATTAATTGTCGGGACCCCCGGTTCCACTTAATATGGCCTAATTGCATCGCACCTTTGCCATGCCATGCATCATACATGCATCATGCCGATCTTCTGCCGTGTATTAAATAGTGCATCCGGTGTTTCTTCTAGTGTTTTGCTTCTTCGCGGATAAGGCCGTTGAGTTGATGTGAGCTTCGCCCCGATCTTCGGTTGAACCTTCGACAATGTTTTCAGGCGAGCACCTCCCCCCTTTCTACCTATCTTACTTTTATAGTATTTATTTCCCTCCTGTTGATCTATTGCTATCTGTGTTGCGATGCTCTAGTTTTCGTGCATTGAAATCCCTTGCAGCCCTATATTGCCTTGGACACATCCTATTACATTGTTTGGTAGGCAGTTGGACTTGCGGCGTCGCGATCGCTTGCTCAAGTGTTGTTGCGTGTTGTCAAGTGCCACGATTGTTGATGAATTGCTGCATGTTGATGTTGGAGATGATCCTAGTTTTACTTATCGTTCACTTTAATTCTGTTTAACAACTAAAATTGAAGTAAGCGAGGCATCGGTGGGTGATAGAAAATATTTGGTTTCGAACACCCACTTGTGTCCCGTAGGACCCCGAGTACTTGATACTGTTCCTTGATTTATCGCGCTATCCACATCCGGAGGTATATGGGACCCCCGAGCGAGCTTGATTCAGTCTTATTTCTTGGGGCCACAAACTAGTTTGAGGTTTTATTTACGATCTGTACTTATGCCATGCTACTTATGTATTTAAATTGTGCGACAGATAGCTGTCTTTGTATTTAGGTAAGCGGAATGTTTTCGATATCGGCGATCCCGATTGGGATCTGGCATCGTTCTGACCATTGTCGCAAACCTTGAGTCATGTCAGAGCTTGCTTGCCGTTGGTGTACTCAAGGGTGGCCTGAAATATTTTTGAATCTGTGATTGTTCGATCGTGAAAGCCTCGTTGGGTGTTGTTTTGGTTTTCGAGGTTGATCGGCGTGTGTTGCTATTGGTGCACCCGGCGGGTAAAACTTTCGAAAGCCGTGTCATGCGGATATGGACGACTTGGAGCACAGTATCTCAATCATAGACAAGCATAACTAAAGTTTATTGCTATAAATTTGACTTTATAATGACTAGTAATCAGCTTCACTATAATGGAATGGCTAATAATACGCCACAATTGCTTGTTTGGAGTGTAAACTTGCGACCATTGTACTGACTAGTAAGTATTGCAACTTCTAGCGGAATGGTGAATAAAAGTACCAACAAGCTGCTGGGTTTTGTGGTTATCTCATGATAATTGTATGTCGATTAGTAATTGTTGCAACTTCTAGCGGAATGATTAACTAAAAGGGCCCTTTGCTTTTTATCGGGATGAATATCCAAACGACTAGTAATTGCTGCGATAACTAAATAAGTAAAGCGCCAGCGGTGTGAGTTCCTCGGTTGACTTCCTCGTTTGGTCTCGAGGAAACACCGGGATGGGTTTGTTTGGTGTTAGCTCGAGTTGGGTCCGGATAGGTCATTCTCACCCCTCTCGATAACCGATTGTATCGAGTCTCTATAGATTGTTAGTGCATCTTGGCTGCCGCTTGATCCACCATACCTATGTGGCGAGGACCGAATTCTAGCCTCGTCGTGTCTGGCCTCGATCTTGACGCTCCTTCTTTTCCTTTGCCCTTTGTCGGCACCTTTTGTTTAAGCGGGTTTTGAGATCGGCGTTGTTAGCAGGGTTACCCTTCCGCTTTGGCGGGGTTTTGGGCGCCATTGGTTATTCTTGAGGGCTCTTAGCCCCATTTGCATCTTGTCCGTAGCGGACGCTCTATCGTTTTCAAGGTGATTTGGATCTTTGTATATTATATCGTATTCTTGACTCTTTGAGTCGTTGTTGTATATATATACATTGCATGGGTCCCATCGAGGACTGTTGTGTAATGTTATTACTTCGTTCTCCACCCTTGAAAGTGCTGGTGGGCACCTTTGAATCGTTTCTATCACGGGTTTGGCGGATTTTGCTCAAACTTGCATAGGTCCGATCTGAGGTGTTCTGAGTGGTATCGAGCTCGGATTGCGATACCCCACAAGTCGACTGTAGGATAACTTAGCTAACGGCAAGTAGAGTGTCAAAACTATTTTGCAAAATCGGTTGGATAGTTCTGATTAGGTCTGATTTTACTTCTTACCCCTTTGCTATTCCCCTCTTATCTCGACGTGTTTTGAATCCGCTCTCTTCTCTCTCTTCGAGTCCAGGATTTCTCGTGGTTGGGTTCCGTCGTACCTCCAAGGTTTCGCTTCCTTCTTTGATAACGGTGTGCTACCATCCGGTGTTCATCTGCTTGAGGAATCCGTCTGTGGTACCATTCTTTGTTCCTTGTTTGTGCCTTCCGGTGTTTTCGGTGACGACATCATCTACGCCCGAGATCCGGCCTTGATGCGCATCACCTCGGTGTTTAGAACCTCGCTTCGAGATCTTGATCTGAATTCGAGTTGGTTGCATAATCCGCCTATTCGTGTGCGAGTAATGGTTTGGGTGCGATGGGTGATCACCATCCGACTACTCTTATCATTCGCTCTTGTACATCGAATCAGTGGATCCAGCAATTTTACTCCGTCCACGGAAGTTAGGGGTGGCTTTATTTGTTGAAACCTCTACCTTCGACCTTTTGTTCCCGGAGTGTTCCCTCGACGATCACGGACAACGACCTCTTGTTAGTGGTGTCGCGAGGATCTACACGAAGCGAGAAGTCGCAGATCGCCGACCTTCCTTCCGATACCATGAGGCGGATCTCGAGGGCGATATCCCTTGTTAGTGGTGTCGAATTGTGGCATCCCGCAAAACCACTACTAGAAAATCGCGTTGAATTTGTGCATTGCATCGTCATCATCATGCATTGTTCGCATAAAACTATTTTCGCAAGCCCGTTTTGTTTTCTAAAACGCCCATCTTTATTCAAGCAAAGCCGGTTCTCCGATTAATTATTTTGCCGCTATCGGTTTGCATACGACCCGTTTAAAAAGATAGAAAGTTTAATTGTTTTAGCGAATCGAGGCGGTCGAAGGCGAATCGACGACCACCCCATTTTTAAATCGGTCCACCAGACAAATCCTACAGCTACCTAAAACTCTACCCACCCCTCTGGCCACCTCAACCGGACCAATCCGTGACCGCCCCCTCACCCCTCTCCCTCACCCCCCAATCAGCTGCTGCCAACTCATCCCACCACCTCTCTCACCCCAACCACACAACACCCCACCACCCAAAGACACAACACCCACCAGCCACACACGCACACGCAGACCCACCCACCAACCCAGCGTCCCCACTCCCCACTGCCTCTCCCACGCTGCGCAGTCCCATGCTGGCCCCACCAGCACCCCTGTCCGCGCCTCCTCCTCCCCAACTCACTGGCCCCACGCCTGCAGGTCCTCGCCTCTCTCCCCAGCTCGGCCGCGCCTCCGCCCGCCTCGGCCGCGCCCGCATGATCGCTCGCCTCCTCCTCGAAGCTCGCCACCGCCAACCACTGCCACGCCTCCCTCCTGCTACGCCCGCCTCCTGTCCACAGATGTGCAGCTGCCGCCTCCTCCCGGCGTCTTCCTTAAGCCGCCTCGCCCTTCGCTCTCTGCGCCGCCTCGCTTGCTCCGCCCGGCCACAGAGCTCCGCCGCCCACCCCAGCCCGAGCCGCCTCGAGCGCCCGCCGCCTCGCCGTCCAGCCGACCCTTCCCGACGCTCCCGGCGTCGCCTTCGTCCGCAAGCATCGCAACCAGCTGCCTCACTGCTCCGCCTCGCCGCGTTGCTTTCGGGCCGCCGCCTCCCGTGGTCCTCCCGCGGGCCCGCCTCACCGCCGTCGCCGGCGCCGGTGGTCCCATCGCCTCGAAGCTCACCCAGCGCCGTCCCGCGTCGGCCCGATCGCCCGCCTGGCCCGATCCGCCCGCTTCCGGCCCGGCCGCCTCGTCTCGTCCCGTCGGCCGATGCCATCCGCCTCCACCCGTGTGCAGGATCCGGTGTAGTACCAAGTTGGTGCCAAGTGTTGGGTGTGGAAACAACAAGCTCGACCGAAATCGTCGAGATCCGAGTACTTCATCGTGGGAACTAGGGGCGAAGGAGCCAGTTGACAAGATCTACCTCACGGGCGGGCGAACCGGACCGGAGCTTCCACGGACTCCAAGAACTACGGCGACCGCCAAGACCAGACCGATCCTCGACCGAACCACAGCACGCCAAGTTCAAGACCCTGACCCCCAAGAACTTCGCCGTGAGACGACAAGACCGTCGGCACGAACCGACGACCGCGGATGCGGCGTCCGGGCGATAAGCACTTCACCCCGGATGCCGAGACCGACTCGATGGCGCGGACCCGACAAGATCTACACCATAGATCCGAAGACCCTAATCCCGGAGTCCGAGAACGCTTCCGTCGAACCCTGAACCCCGAGACCGGACCCCGGACCCTGTCGAACCCCGAACCCCCAGAACCTCAAGATCGTCGAGACCTCAATGTGTGAACCCCTTCCCGAAAACCCTATTTTATAATATAATACAACTTGTCGCATATTAATTGTTCTTGCATGCATACTTGTCTGTGGTTTGGGGGCCTTATGCCGATTCACCTAATAATTAAATATGGGGCCCATATGCGGGCAAATCTAGTCTCATATTGGCCTCATTTAAATTGATGTAGCGAACCGGTGCTATCTTTACCATGCTAAAACAACATTTAATTTGTGGGGAAGCTAAACAACGTGAACCATCTAATTAATTTTCGGGACCCCCGGTTCCACTTAATATGGCCTAATTGCATCGCACCTTTGCCATGCCATGCATCATACATGCATCATGCCGATCTTCTGCCGTGTATTAAATAGTGCATCCGGTGTTTCTTCTAGTGTTTTGCTTCTTCGCGGATAAGGCCGTTGAGTTGATGTGAGCTTCGCCCCGATCTTCGGTTGAACCTTCGACAATGTTTTCAGGCGAGCACCTCCCCCCTTTCTACCTATCTTACTTTTATAGTATTTATTTCCCTCCTGTTGATCTATTGCTATCTGTGTTGCGATGCTCTAGTTTTCGTACCCGTGAAATCCCTTGCAGCCGATTGGGGATCTGCTGTCGTTTACAGCCATTGTCGCAAACCTTGAGTCCGTCTCGGAGCTTGCTTACTTCGTTGCGGGTGTACTCCAAGGGGTGGCCCCCTGAAATATTTCTGAATCCTGTGATTGTTCAGTCGTGAAAGCCTCGTTGGGTGTTGTTTTGGCTTTTCGAGTTGATCGGCGTGTGTTGCTATTGGTGCACCCGGTAAAAATTTCAAAGCCGTGTCGCGGATATGGACGACTTGGAGCCTGATCTCGATCATAGACAAGCATAACTAAAGTTTATTGCTATAAATTTGACTTTATAATGACTAGTAATCAGCTTTACTATAATGGAATGGCTAATAATACGCCACAATTGCTTGTTTGGAGTGTAAACGCGACCATTGTACTGACTAGTAAGTATTGCAACTTCTAGCGGAATGGCTGAATAAAAGTACCAACAAGCTACTGGTTTTGTGGTTATCTCATGATAATTGTATCGATTAGTAATTGTTGCAACTTCTAGCGGAATGATTAACTAAAAGGCCCATCTTCTTTTATCGGATGAATATCCAAACTGACTAGTAATTGCTGAACGATAACTAAATAAGTAAAACCGCCAACGGTGTGAGTTCCTCGGTTGACTTCCTCGTTTGGTCTCGAGGGAAATACCAGATGGGTTTGTTTGGTGTTAGCTCGAGTTGGGTCCGGATAGGTCATTCTCACCTCTCCGATAACCGCCGGTTGTATCGAGTCTCTATAGATTGTTAGTGCATCTTTGCTGCCGCTTGATCCACCATACCTATGTAGGCGAGGACCGGCAATTCTAGCCTCATAGTGTCTTGGCCTCGATACGCTCCTTCTTTTTCCTTTGCCCTTTGTCCGGCACCCCTTTTGTTTAAGCGGGTTTTGAGATCGGCGTCGTTAGCGGGGTTACCCTTCCGGCTTGGCAGGCGGGGTTTGGGCGCCATTGGTTATTCTTGGGGCTCTTAGCCCCATTTGCATCTTGTCCGTAGCTGGACGCTCTATCGTTTTCAAGGTGATTTGGATCTTTGTATATTATATCTGTATTCTTGACTCTTTGAGTCGCTGTTGTATATATATATCTGTTCTGTGGGTCCCATCGAGGACTGTTGTGTAATGTTATTACTTCGTTCTCCACCCGCACGAAAGTGCCTGGTGGGCACCTTTGAATCGTTTCTATGCGGGTTTGGCGGATTTTGCTCAAACTTGCATAGGTCCGATTCTGAGGGTGTTACAATACCCTTGAAGACCGACAAAGCTTAATGAGTCCAAACTCGTGGTTGATGTAGACGATCTCTTGCCGATCTCAAGATCGAGAGGAAGTCCTAAGCATAAGCAAAACGGCGCATCCGTTGCTCGCACACACGTTCGAGGCACCGAGCAACCTCCACCTCCTCGCTCCAGTGATGCGTGAAGCACAACTCTTTCTTCCCGAATAGCCACGGGAACATGTATCTCGCTAGTCCGAGACCATGGGGAATAAATTCTAGAGGAGAGAGATCCTTCATGAGGAGGTGTAAGTGAGAGAGAGGGGGCTCCTTTATAGGGAGAGGGCACCCAGGGGCCATGCGCCCAGCCATGGGATGCCCCCACCTCTTCCACATTCATGTGGGTGGACACTCCACTCACTCAAATGCCTTTCAATTCCCTCTGAAGGGTTTCGCAGCATAGTAAATCAAAAAATTTCTACGAATGCGAATGGGAAAGCCAAGATCTAATCTAGGAGATGCAAACAACGAGGGGGATTAGATGAGATCTTCATACCCTTGAAGATTCGCACAACGGAACGTTCATCGGAACGTGGGTGATGTAGTCGTACTCGCTTCTCCTCCTCGCGATCCGATCCGATCTAACACCGCAAGTGGCGATGCCTCCGAGAGATGCACACATGCGGCACCTCGACGTCTCCTCCTTCCTCGGTCTAGAAAGTATGGTGGAGAGACGGATTGGATCTACAACGCGACGGCACGGTGCAAGTGGTGGAGAGTTTCTGCAGCAGGGCTTCGCCTACGTGCAGTCGGGAGGGAGAGAGAGAGGAGGGCAGCAGGGCGGCTAGGGTTTGAGGAGGAGGTGTGGTGGGAGGGTGCGCCCCAGCCCTCTATATATAGAAGGGTGGGCTCCAGCCCTAGACCCTCCCCAAGCCCTAGGCCGACGGCCAAGGAGGGAAGAGTGGGGGGCAAGTTTCCCCCCTCCTTCTAGAAGCTTCCCTAGGGTTTCCCCTAGGTTTGGCCGGCTGGGCCCTATGGGGCCTTGTGCCCCTGGCCCAATGCGGCCAGGGCACTCCCTCATAGGCCCATGCCCCCTCCCGGCAGGTGGGGCTACGTTGGTCCCCCTCCGGAAGGTTCTAGAAGCTTCCGGTACAATACCAATTAACCCGAAACAATTCCGAACTCCAAAAACAGCATTGCCCTGTATGAATCTTATTCTCCGGACTATTCCGGAACCTCTCGTGATGTCCCGGATCCCATCCGAGACTCCGAACAAAAACTCATAAACCAATTATCCAATCTATCCTAGCATCGAGACACGTTAAGTGTGTGACCCTTCGGGTTCGAGAACATGCACATGATCTTCTATCAATAATCAGCCGGGTGCGGAAACCCATATTGACTCCCACATTCATCGATGATCATATTGGATGAACCACGATGCGGATTGATCAATCCCATATATATATTCCCTTCGTCTCGCGATATTTTACTTGCCGAGATTTGATCGCTTGCATCGTCATACCTAGTTCAATCTCGTTCACGGAAGTACTTTACTCGTTCATAATCCGATATCACTTTGTGATTAACTCCTTAACCACATGCTTGCAAGCGGTGTTGATATCGACACGAAAGTGGGCCCAAGTATATCTCTCCGACTTGGGAGGACAAATCCCATCTCTATACATACAACCCAATGTACTTTCCGATCACCGAGAGACACCTTTATGATCACCCTCTCATAGGATGATGTTTGATGACCTCAAAGCTTTCTTCGATACTGTGGAGTTGTATTATCTCATGGTGCGAGGAATACAATATTTGGCATAAGAAAAGCTTCAAAGATGAACACGATGACACGATCTAATTGCTTCGCTTAGTTTGGTCTCATCCATCATATCATTCTCCCAATGATATGATCTCATTATTAATCGACAACTCATGTCTATGGTTAGGAAACCTTAACCATCATTAATCAATGAGCTAGTCCATAGAGGCATACTAGGGACACGGTGTTGTTCACAAACCACACAATATTAAAGTTTTCGCTTAATAAAATTCTAGCATGGAATATAAACTTTATCATGAACAAGAATTATAATAATAACATCTTTATTATTGCCTCTAGGGCATAATTCCAACAGTCTCCCACTTGCACTAGAGTAAATAATCTAGTTTACATTTGGCAACAATCTCACACCCATGGCACTAAGGTGCTGATCATGTTTTACACGTGGAAGATGTTTAGTCAATGGATCTGCGACATTCAGATCTGTATGTACTTTGCTAATCTTCAGATCTCCATCTGCTATATAATCTCGGATTATATGAAACTCGTTGATATGCTTGGTCTTTGGATGATATCTTGGTTCCTTAGCGAGTGATATGGCGCCGGTGTTGTCACACAATATCTCCGATGGGTCCAATGCACTTGGAACCACGCCAAGCTCGATGATGAAGTTCTGATCCAAACTCCTTCACTTGACGCTGCGTGACCATGTATTCCGCTTCTCAGTAGATCCCATGATCACGCTTTGCTTGCAGCTTCTCCAGCTCACAGCTCCTCCATTCAAAATATAAACGTATCCTGTCTGAGATTTGGAATCATCCTTGTCGGTGTCGAAACTAGCATCGACGTAACCTTTCTTTGCCTTATCCATTCTGAACCTTTTCAGAACTTTGTCTAGGTATGTACTTTGGCTTAAAGCAATCAGGCGTCTTTGTCTATCTCTATAGATTTTGATGCCCAATATATAAGCAGCTTCACCTAGGTCTTTCATTGAAAAACATTTGTTCAAATAACTCTTCACATCGTTAAGCATGTTAATGTCATTTCCAATAATCAATATGTCATCCACATATAGTACCAGAAATGTCACTAAGCTCCCACTCACTTTCTTGTAGATACAAGCTTCGTAGAAATTTTGAACAAATCCAATGCTCTTGATCACTTGATCAAAACAAAGGTTCCAACTCCGAGATGCTTGCTTCAGTCCATAAATGGAACGCTGAAGTTTGCACACTTTATCAGCATCCTTTGGATCGACAAAACCTTCGGGTTGCATCATATACAACTCTTCATCAATGTTGCCATTGAGGAACGCAGTCTTGACATCCATCTGCCATATTTCATAATCATGAAACGCAACAATTGCTAATAAAATCCGAATGGACTTAAACATCGCTACGGGAGAGAAAGTCTCATCGTAGTCAACACCTTGAGCTTGTCGAAAACCTTTCGCGACAAGCCGTGCTTTATAGACGGTAACATTAACATTACCATCCGCGTCCGTTTTCTTCTTGAAAATCCATTTGCACTCAACGGCCTTATGGTCGCTAGGAGGGTCCACCAAAGTCCATACTTGGTTTTCGCTCATGGATCCCAATTCAGATTTCATGGCCTCTAGCCATTTCTCAGAGTTTGGGCTCATCATCGCTTCCTCATAGTTCGTAGGTTCACTGTCTTCTACAAACAAGACAGTCAAGACAGGGTTGCTGTACCACTCAGGACGGGCACGCGACCTTGTCGACCTGCGACATTCAGTAGCAGCATCGTCCGAAGCTTCATGATCCTTGTCATTAGCTTCCTCTATTATTGGTGACCTTTGGAACAATTTCAGGTGCTGCGCTACTCTCCAATTCAAGAGAAGGTTCAATAACCTCGTCTATCTCTACTTTCCTCCCACTCACTTCTTTCGAGAGAAACTCCTTCTCAAGAAAGGAACCGTTCTTAGCGACAAACACTTTGCCTTCGGTTCTGTGATAGAAGGTATACCCAATAGTTTCCTTAAGGTATCCTATGAAGACGCATTTCTCCGCTTTGGGTCCGAGCTTGTCCGACTCAACTTCTTGACGTAAGCTTCGCATCCCCAAACTTTAAGAAACGACAACTTAGGTTTAGCACCAAACCATAGTTCATACGGTGTCGTCTCAACGGATTGAGATGGTGCCCTATTTAAAGTGAATGCAGCGGTTTATAATGCATAACCCCAAAATGATAATGGCAAATCAGTAAGAGACATCATCGATCGGACCATATCTAATAGGGTTCGATTCCGGTGTTCAGACACACCATTGCGCTGTGGTGTTCCGGGTGGCGTGAGTTGCGAAACGATTCCGCTTGCTTTAAGATGCGTGAGAAAATCATAACTCAAATATTCACCTCCACGATCGGATCGTAGAAACTTAATTTTTCTGTTACGATGGTTCTCCACTTCATTCTGAAATTCTTTGAACTTTTAAAATGTTTCAGATTTATGTTTCATTAAATAGATATACCCATATCTACTTAAGTCATCGGTAAAAGTGAGAAAATAGCGATATCCACCGCGCGTCGAAACACTCATCGGTCCGCATACATCGGTATGTATGATTTCCAACAAGTCCGTTGTTTCGCTCCATCATTAGAGAACGGGTTTTGATAATCTTGCCCATGAGGCATGGTTCGCATGTGTCAAATGATTCAAAATCAAGAGACTCCAAAAGTCCATCGAATGGAGTTTCTTCATGCGCTTTACACCAATATGACCTGAGCAGTGCCACAAATAAGTAGTATTATCACTATCTACTTTGCATATCTTAGCCTCAATGTTATGGATGTGTGTTTCATCCCTTTCGAGATTCAGAAGAAATAAACCATTCACAGCAGGTGCATGACCATAAAAGATGTTACTCATATAAATAGAACAACCATTATTCTCCGATTTAAATGAATAACCTTCTTGCAATAAACACGATTCAGAAATAATGTTCATGCTCAACGCAGGCACATAATAACACTTATTAAGGTTTAAAACTAATCCCGAAGGTAAAACTAAGGAGAGCGTGCCGACGGCCATCACATCAACTCTTGATCCGTTGCCAACGCGCATCGTCACCTCATCCCTCACAAGCCACCGTCTATTCCATAGCTCCTATTTCGAGTTACAAATATTAGCAACTGAACCAGTATCAAATACCCAGGCACTACAACAAGGGCTAGTAAGGAAAACATCAATAACATGTATATCAAATATACCTTTGATGGTGCCAGCCTTCTTGTCCGCTAAGTACTTCGGACAGTTGCGCTTCCAGTGACCCTTGTCCTTGCAATAGAAGCACTCAGTGTCTGGCTTGGGTCCAGACTTGAGCTTCTTCTCAGCAGGGGCAACGCGCTTGCCGCCGCCTTTCTTGAAGGGCTTCTTTGCACCCTTACCTTTCTTGAAGGTGGGGGGCTTGTTGACCATCAACACATGATTATCCTTTTTGATGTCCACCTCCGCAGCCTTCAGCTTTGCGAAGAGATCGGTGATCGTATCAGTGGAACCAATCTGATTGTGAGTCACTACAAAACTTTTGTAGCTAGGAGGGAGTGATTGCAGAACCCTGTCAATCTTGAGCTCCTCTGGAATCTTGCAGTCCAGTTGCTCAAGGCGTTGAGTGTAGCCCGACATCTTTATGGCGTGCTCACTAACGGAACTCCCTTCCTCCATCTTGCAGTTAAAGAATTTCTCAGAGATCTCATATCTCTCAGAACGGGCCTGAGTCTGAAACATAGTTCTTAGCTCCTCAAGAATATCAAAGGGCCCGGGATAGTCTTCAAAACGATTTTGAAGGTCCGATTCCATAGCAAACAACATGGTGCTCTTAATCACACCATAATCATCTTTGCACGACTGATAGACAACTTTCTCATGTGTTCCGAGGCCATGTCTGTACATGCTAGGCTCGTCAAGTCAAACCCAAGTATTCCCGCGTGTGCAAAACTGGCTTGCACCCGTCGTATGTGAATGTAGAGTCTATAACACCCGATCATCACGTGATGCTTGGACACGACGAACTTTCGCAACAGTGCATACATGGGGAGAACACAGTTTTATCTTGATCTTTAAGTGAGGAATCATCTTATAATGCTACCGTCGCGATCTAAGCATAATAAGATACATGAAAGGATAAACATCACATGCATATAACTTTATGTGACATGGTATAGCCAATCTTCGCGCAATGATCTCCATCTTGTGCGTGCCGGCATGATCTCCATCACTACACCATGATTGCCTCCACCACGAATAGCAACTACAACTATTGCTAACTACTTAGCGATAAACTAAAGCTATTACATGGCGTATAAGAAGTTGACTCACGGGTCATACACAATTATAAAGACAACCATATGGCTCCTGCCGGTTGTGTACTCATCGACATGCAAGTCATGAAACATTACAAAACATAATCATCGCATACAATATACACATCACATCTTAGGCCATACCATATCATAGAAAACACTCCCTGCAAAAACAAGTTAGACGCCTCTACTTTGTTGTTGCATGTTTTACGTGGCTTATGGGAGTAGCAAGCTAAGAACGATTCTTACCTACGGAAAGCAACAACGGTGATATTATGGTTTCCAAACTCCGGTGTTAATCCCATGACAACTATAATGAGAGAAACTGGCATCCACCAGCCGCATGTGTGGAACAAGACACACGTCAAGTGCGGAGCCGGTCTCGCGAACGACGTCGCGTAAGGTTGGCCTGGACCGCTTCAATCTCACTACCCCGCGTCATAAGAAGAACACAAACAAGAGGCTTGCAACAGAAAACATCAACGCCCGCAACAACCATGTTGTGTTCTACTCGTGAAACACATCTATGCATAGATCTAGCTCTGATACCACTGAAGGGTTTTGCAGCATAGTAAATAAAAAAAATTCTACGGATGCGAACGGGAAAGCCAAGATATAATCTAGGAGATGCAAGAAACGATGGGGATTAGATGAGATCTTCCTACCCTTGAAGATTCACATAGCGGAACGTTCGTCGGAACGTGGGTGATGTAGTCGTACTCGCTTCTCCTCCTCGCGATCCGATCCGATCTAACACCGCAAGTGGCGATGCCTCTGAGAGATGCACACGTGCGGCACCTCGACGTCTCCTCCTTCCTCGGTCCAGCAAGTATGGTGGAGAGACGGATTGTATCTACAACGCGATGGCGTGGTGCAAGTGGTGGAGAGTTTCTGCAGCAGGGCTTCGCCTACGTGCAGTCGGGAGGGAGAGAGAGAGAGGAGGGCAGCAGGGCGACTAGGGTTTGAGGAGGAGGTGTGGTGGGAGGGTGCGCCCCAGCCCTCTATATATAGAGTGGTGGGAGCCATCCCTAGCCCCTCCCCCAAGCCCTAGGCCGGCGGCCAAGGAGGGAAGAGTGGGGGGCAAGTTTCCCCCCTCCTTCTAGAAGCTTCCCTAGGTTTTCCCCTAGGTTTGGCCGGCTGGGCCCTATGGGGCCTTGTGCCCCTGGCCCAATGCGGCCAGGGCACTCCCTCATAGGCCCATGCCCCCTCCCGACAGGTGGGGCTACGTTGGTCCCCCTCCGGAAGGTTCTAGAAGCTTCCGGTACAATACCAATTAACCCGAAACAATTCCGAACTCCAAAAACAGCATTGCCTGTATGAATCTTATTCTCAGGACTATTAGGAACCTCGTGATGTCCGGATCCCATCCGAGACTCCGAACAAAAACTCATAAACCAATTATCCAATCTATCCTAGCATCGAGACACGTTAAGTGTGTGACCCTTGAGTTCGAGAACATGCGACATGATCTTCTATCAATAATCAACGGCGGGATCTGAAACCCATATTGACTCCCACACAATCATCGATGATCATATCGGATGAACCACGATGCGATTCAGTCAATCCCATATATATATTCCCTTCGTCGCGATATTTTACTTGCGAGATTTGATCGTCGATGCGTCATACCTAGTTCAATCTCGTTCACGGCAAGTACTTTACTCGTTCCGTAATCCAATATCACTTTGTGATTAACTCCTTAACGGATGCTTGCAAGCGGTGTTGATATCGATTAAAGTGGGCCCGAAGTATATCTCTTCGACTTGGGAGGGACAAATCCCATCTCGATACATACAACCCAACATGTACTTTCCGATCACCTGAGAGACACATTTATGATCACCCTCTCATAGGATGATGCTTGATGACCTCAAAGCTTTCTTAGATACAGGAGTTGTATTATCTCATGGTGCGAGGAATACAATATTTGACATAAGAAAAGCTTCAAAGATGAACACGATGACACGATCTAATTGCTCCGCTTAGTTTGTGCATCCATCATATCATTCTCCCAATGATATGATCTCATTATTAATCGACAACTCATGTCTATGGTTAGGAAACCTTAACCATCATTAATCAATGAGTTAGTCCATAGAGGCATACTAGGGACACAGTGTTGTTCACAAACCACACAAGTATTAAAGTTTCCGCTTAATACAATTCTAGCATGGAATATAAACTTTATCATGAACAAGAATTATAATAATAACATCTTTATTATTGCCTCTAGGGCATAATTCCAACACCCTCCACTCAAAAACCCACTCAAATTCCCATTAAATTTCCACCAAATTTAATGCAAACTCTCATTAAATAAAACTCCTTTTATTTATTCAGAATTTTGTCAATTAATTTAATGACAAACATTCACATATAACCCCTTGCTAGTATTTCATTTCACATGCAGAAATACTTTCTGCAATTTCACCCGAAAACCCGTTTCGGTATCTAGTGAAATAAATTCCTGCGCTTGTTATTCTTTTCGGCATGAAACTTTTGCTCCAATTGGATGTCGGTGTCTCTTAAGTGTGTCACCCTACGGTTCGTGAATAATGCGCACATGATCGAGACCCCTCTCGGATCAATAATCGAAGCGGATCCGGAGACCCATCGACTCCCACATTCAACGATGACTTTCTTGTGATCGTCGGAACCTTTTTACGCTAGTATCTTAATCCCTTTGTTTCACGATATATTACATGTCCGAGATTCGATCATCGGTATCTCCATACCTAGTTTGATCTCGTTACTGACATGTACTCTTTTCTCATTCTCGTGATATAACATTCTAGTGATCAAATCACTTGCTTGCAAGCTAATCAATGTGATATCACCGAGAGGGCCCAGAGCATATCTATCCGTCATCAGGATAAACAAATTCCACTCTCGATCCATGGGCCTCAACGTAACACTTTATTAGTTCTGAATTCATCTTTATAATCACCCTGTTACGGTGTGACGTTTGATGTTATCATGAAACTCTTCCGGTGTTAGTGATTGACATGATCTCATGGTCTAAGGATCAGGATCACTTCGTAAGTTGTTATAGCAATATAAACTCATGACTTTGATCGTAATGCTATACTTCGGATGAATGTTCATCACACCATTACACTAATGTTGTGATCCCGTTATTAACAACATCCAATGTCCATGATCAGGAAACCTTGATCATCTTGTTAATCAACGAGCTAGATTATGAGAGAGGCATAACTAGGAACTTCCTTTTTGTTTATTAAACACACATGTATTAACGTTTCCGTATTGATAAAATTATAGCATGTAAAATAAACATTTATCATAAATAAGGAATATGATAATAACCACTTTATTATTGCCTCTCGGGCATATTCCCTTCAATCACTGCCCCCTTCGCGACCTCACATGCCTCCTTGGTGTATACCATGCCCACATGACTACTATGAAAATGGCTATAGGTAATCAGCACATCCGTGGATCACATGGTTGAAGTGCCCCACGGCTAAAACAGGCGTGGCTCACCTATGGGCAGTGCCCTACTAGTAACTAGAACAATAGGCGCGCACATGACCATAGTGCGCCACAGATGTGTGGGCTGTGGCCTGTTGTCCACGCCAAACATTAGGCGCACATAGGGTAGGTGCGCTACGGTTAGATAATCAACAGTGGCGCACATGGAGGGTGCTACGCCTAAGCGCATGCCCTCTCTGGCGTGACGGCCCAACACATTCTGGCGCACTATGGCATGTGCGCCATAGATGTATAATAAACTTAGTAGTAGGGCACCTTGCCCTAGTGCCCTCGCCTAACTATCCTGCACCAACTCCACCCCCGTGGATCGCCTTTTTAGGTTTTGCAAAAAATAAGAAAATGATAAACACTTCAAAAATTAAATCCTTTCATATTTAGGTAGGTAATGTGGTATAGCTTCTAGTAAAATTAACAAACATGAGTTTTGACTTTATTTGCAAAAAATTCATGCCACGGTAAAAGTAGTAACTTTTAGCGATTTTTAGATTTTCAAAATTTGAAAAGAGTAAAAGTTACAGTCAGACCGTTTTTCTGAGAAAAAAATAGAGGGCGGCTTACGTGGCGCACCGCCACCTAGTGCGCCACAGATAAGCTTAGGCGATTCAAATTTGAATCCCACCCCGCCCAACTTCCTCCCTTCTCTCCTTTTCCTTTTCCTCCTTCTCATTTCCTTCTTCTTCTCCTCCTCCTTCTCCTTTCTCCTCCTCTTCCTCCTCCTTAAGTGAACATGGTGATGGCGGCGGCCTCCTCCTTGCGATTCGAAGCAGACGGCGGACTCCTTCTTCTCCTCCCCTTCCTCCTTGTAGTTCCGACGATGACGAGGCCTCCTCTTCTTCTCCTCCTCCTCCTCTTCTTCTCCTCCTCTTCCTCCTCTTCCTCCTCCTCTTCTTCTTCTTCTTCTTCTTCTTCTTCTTCTTCTTCTTCTTCTCCTCCTCTTCTTCTCCTCCTCCTCCTCCTCTTCTTCTCCTCCTCCTTGCAGTTCCGACGACGACGACGACGGTGGCGGCAGCGGCGACACCTGCATCGACACGGCGGCGAGATCCAGATCTGCTTTTTTTTAACTTTGAAATTTATATCCGTGGCGCACAACACCTAGTGCGCCACGGTTATCGTTTCATACGCGTGGCGCACCTGGACTACTTTCCGTGGCGCACTGGCATGTGCGCCACGCCTATCTCGACACAACTGTGGCGCACTAGGTAGTGCGCCACGTCTAGGAGATAGCCGTAGCGTGAGGCCCGTGGCTAGTGCGCCACAGATGACCTTTTCAGGTGTGCCACTAAAGGCCGTTTTCCTAGTAGTGCATAATGAATTACAGCAATGGTTTGTACAAACCGTTAGATGCCAGAACTATCGTGGGACGATGAGGGTTCCCACCCATATGTTGCATATCCTCTATGAATTACCAATTAATATGCATGCTACGAGGATACTTGACCACGACACCACATTCGGCTTCATGCGAGAGAAAAGATCTGATTGACTTCTTTGTCCCATTCCAAATCTCATGGCTAGCAGCGTAATATCTGACGCTAGAATCAGCGATGTCGGGGTTATTAAGTACCTAAATGTTCATCATTAGTGCAAATAGAACGCTAAGTTCTATTGCTCCATCATATCATCACTTAGGATGATATCTAAGATTTAGTATCTTGAGAAAATAGTGTTTTCTTTTTCTATAGTATAGATGATAACACACAATTTGCAAATACTTTAATAAAGACCCTTCAAAGGACATGAGCAAGTGATGAACTTGCCTTGTGATGGCATGTAGTGAAGTCTAATGCTTGCACTGGACCTTGAGCTTCTATGTCTACAAAACCATCATTATTGCCCGGTAAGGACAATATTTAAAGAAGCAAAATGATTATGCAAAGTAATGTAATGCATCATTTAATTTGATATGCATTATCCCCATTATTAATAAAATTCTTTTTAATAATAAAGGATTTATAAATATTAGTTTTTAATATTTATAATAGAATATTGTATTCTTTTATTTTATTTGACTTTTATTGTTTTAATAATTCTTTTAAGAATTATCACTTAAATATAAAAAATTGTTATTAAATATTTGTTTAGTATTTTTATTAAATACTTCAATATTAATACATGGTGAAAGTGATTTTTTATTTATTTTTACCTCTTTCAATAATTTTTTAAAATTCCATAAGCATTATAAAATTTACAAAATTCTTAATAAAATTTATGTGTCTAAAATTTTATTTCTTAATTTATTTGGATAGTGTGGATTATTGTGAATCTAAAAATATTTTACTTATAATTTTTGGACTTTTATTTCATTTTCTAGGATTTAATTAAATTCAGGGGTATTTTGGTCTTCTCCTATTTATTAAAACAGGCCTTAAAGTTTTTTTGGGCTGGCTTAATCTTATTGGGCCCTGGTGGCCCATGAGATTTAGTTAAAACAGTCACCCCGAAGGGTTCTGGCCCACTCGGCCCACCTCCTCGGTGCCTCTCACCTCCGAGCTCACTCCTCTCCTCTTCTGCCCCTAGACCCCGTGGTCGGTGATATCGCCACCGGCGATTCCATTGTCATGGGTTCGCAGGTCGTAGTGGTGCAGTAGGAGGTTGTCGACTACGCCCATCCTTTCTATCCAACTGGATTTGAGCATGGGTCTCTCCTGCGATGGATCGATGTCGTCCCGAACCTTAGGGTTTGGGGGTTGGCATGGATCTTGGCGCCGTCGCTGTCGTCGTGTGCTGTGGTGATTCACCTTGCCTCTAGATGTGACTATGGTCGCCACCGTGGAGCTGTATGGTTCGCAGCGCCCCCACTGGGGGTGCTCCCCGTGCTGCCATGGTCGTCGGCCACCTCTGCTTCCTCTTCTGGTCTTCAGCGAGGACCTTTGGTGAGTTATTTTCCTCTTCCCCTTGTGCTCTCTCTCTCTCTCTCTCTCTCTCTTTGTGCTCGATCATCCTATGCTAGATATTGGTAGTGACCTCTCTGGTTACTGTCTTGTCCTGGTTAAGATAATTTGTTCCATTTAGGGTTCATATCCTGGTGTTGATTATCTATTGGATGAATTAGATCATGTGTTGATGACGTGTAAGCATGCTAAATGATTATTAGCTTGAGTCTTGTTGCTTGAGATGAACTATAATGGTTCTGGTGGCCTATTGGATGATTTTATGCTTAGATTTCATATGGTCCAGATGATATAGTTGCTCTGAAATCAATGATTGGTATAGTCAGTGGGTTTGATAACTTATCCCTGTCCTTACTTGATTAAGGATAATGAGTATGGTGTGATGTAATCACTGTCCTAGTGCTGTTGTCTTGAGAATTCATATGTAGTTTGAGATCACAATGATCTTAGACAGTGAAGGTTTACATAGGAATGTCCTAATTATGATTCCTGTAATGACAGGAAAATGATTTGTAGATCGATTGATTGAATCTGTGATGCTGGAATGCTTATCTGATTTATGTAGAATTGTTCTTGTGACACCATCTTTGTATGGCACACAAAATTGATTCTAATCCATTGATTGGGTTGGTTTAAGCTTAAGAGAAGCTTGGCTTTAAATATATGGATCCAAAAGATTAGCTTCTAAGGTGCTACCCTTATCTTAGGGATGTGCCTAGAAATTAAATCTTAGCTATATTTGTGTTCGAATTGAAATATATAGCTTGACAACCAAAGCAATGATGTTGTTCTGAGTTTTGGTTGGATCATTGTACTTTGCTGTTTGATTTTAGAGTTTAAAATCTCAATGCTGATTCACCCCACTTGGGTGCTTTCTGAGAGTTTGTTTCATAAAACAACACATGCTTCTGTCTAGATAATATGATTAGATCATGTGATGGTTTTATGATACTCACCACAAAAACTGATGATTATGGAGTTGGGTGGTGATGTTGATCTTGTTTTGCTGAGCTCTTGTGCTTAACCTGTTGGGAATATGCCCTAGAGGCAATCATGTATGATGATATTTCCCATTGTATTCATAAAGTTATTAAGTAGTCCTTGTATAAACATCTGATGTGTATCATTGAATATGTGATTCAGTTGTGGAACTATGCATTCATGTTGTTTGTACTAAATATCCTTGGTCATTGAGGTTGTGCTGGACACACAACTTAGACCAATGTGAAAGTTGGCTTGATGACTCGGTTCCACTTGTCATGGGCATGGAGATGCTATTCCAACTTACAGACTAGGCTAAAGAGTTTAGTCGGATTGACCCATATTGAGGTACAACGAACTAAGGTCATTTGTATATCTCAATCAATGTAATCCTTAGACTGAGGTTGTTGCATAGTCCGAGTTGAGGATCACCGACTCGAGTTACATCAAACGCTGATCCGTGAATCGCGAGTTATAAAGCGGGGTTGGTCGTGAGAATCAAGCTGCGTGATGTGAATAACCAAGATGGGATTTTGCCTCCACTCGGAGATATTCTGGGCCCTCTCGTGAGATATGATTGAAAGCATGGCCATGCGACTCGGTTAAGTGTTAACCGAGGCGATCGACTAAGAGTTAGTCGGGTGAATCACTTATCTCGGATCGAGAGAGTCGGACTATTTAAGGGATGACATATATTCGCCTATAGTCGACAAGGTATATCGTGAGGCAAAGGACTCGGGCGTAAGTCGCATTGGAAAGGCAATTCGTCATGAATCTTTGGTACTTGGGAGTCGGTACGTTCTGCTAGGAGGAGATGCCGATTGATCGATTGTGAGTTGGACTCAAATCGTGTCCAAGTAGCGATGAGCTCGAGGTCACACACTTAAGAGCGGGAGCAGTTGGATTGGATCCGAATCATATAATCTGGTTGGGTTGGACCTAAACCGGATTAGGACTGAGTTAGTGAGTTGGACTCACGGTGACTAGTTTTATATGGGCTTTAGTGAATGGGTCATGAGCGAGCCCACGTTCACTCCTATATATAGTGGAGCATGAACCCGGAAGGGTTAATTGTTGTTGGTTAGGTCATTCCATGTGTTGGAAACCCTAGCTCCACGGTCAAAGCCGCCATAACGGACCTAGCATTCGCCGCGGTGCTCCTCCTTATGCGTGTGGATACCAGAGGTCTTTGTCGATCACCAGGGAGACGATCGGATCGTGAGGACTTGCATCAAGCAGCGCTTCATCGGTAATCCGCAACTGGCGTCTAGTGGTAAACCTCGTGGCCTTCTACCTCGGCTAGGTCTTGGGATCACCACGTTAGAGGAAAAGTTTTGTTTTATCTCTGGCCCAACAGTGGTATCGAGCGATAGCTTCGGTTTTAGGCTCGAGATCTCGCATATATGATATGCGGTAGGCTATAGATGAGATCTATGTGCTGTTTGGTGGTCGATCTATGAGATAGATCGGTTTTGTATGAAGTTGATTGGATCAACTATACCGGGAATGGTAGATCTGATTTCCGTGATCATCTGCCGAGGTCGTGGGCGACATACCCTATCGGTTCCGCCATCGGGGTAGACTGTGACACGTAAATCCAGAAGCGGTGATCGAAGATCAAAAAGTTTGATCGAATCGGAACGATGGTCGGAATCCATGTTCGGATCGTAGATGAGATCTACGTTTTCGGAAAAATCGTCCTGTCATAGCGCCTTAGATGTCGGAATCCATGTTCGGATCGTAGATGAGATCTACGTTTTCGGAAAAATCCATGTTCGGACCGCCGGCTTCGCCCTGTCGTAGCGCCTTAGATGTCGTTGCGAGTTTCTAGCGCCGGTAGATATTGTATCTATGCATAACTTGTTTTTGCGGCGGTTGTGAATGGTATGGTTCATGTGCATGTGATGTATGTGTGTAATCCATACGTGATCTGCGAATCACGGTTTTTGTCGACGGTGGAGCCTAGGTCTTGTCATTTTATTGTATAACGACACCGTGTCGGATTCTCTATGTAATTTATTTTACTAAGCTAGTGTAGCTGTTTGAGAACCGGAAGGCATGCAAGGCGTTGTACATGTCGGCGACATGGAGTAAGGCGGCAAGTGACAAGAGTTGGCGAGTCGGATTACGTGCTTTGTGGAGATGGAGATCGCCATGAAGAGAGCCATACCATTTCATATTATAATTGTTTTATTTTGTGTTATTGTTATGTCTCAGTTTTACCTCTATTAGATAGTCGGTAAAATTTAATCCCTCAAAGAAGGTCTAGTCGGTTTTCCCTTGATGTTTGCACCATCACAAGTCGGACATTTTTGGTAGTGGGCTCATAAAATTGAGGTGCTGCCAATTCTTTTCGACTAGGTGGGTTCGAGTCGGACTCTTCTGCAGAAACACTCGGTAAGCTAGACGGGTCTATCACAGCAGTTGTGGGACTCGGGAAAAGTCGGATGGGAGCCGGGCATGTGATGCCACCCGTCCAACAGAGTCGCATGAGATGCGATTGACAAGGAGTTGTCTACCTAGATCACTTGGCTAGCGGTGATGCTAAAGCTCACTAGCCGACTTGCTTATTTAGGATCTGAATCACTAAGTAACCATCGGAGGGTGTTGGTTCTAGTGGGAGCATAAAATATTAAAATGTTTAATATGCTTGCTCTTTTATGGATACATGTCTTAAGTGTTTTGCATATTTTACATTGTAGATCATGGCACCAAGTAGCAGTCACTCTCGGTTATCCGGTTTTGCGTTGAGAACCATTCTTGAGAAAGATAAACCGAACGACACTAATTTTACCAATGGTATCGAAATCGAGAATTGTTCTCAAACAAGAAAAGAAGGACCATGTCCTAGACAACCCACTTCGAGATGAGCGAATGAGAATCTGTATCAGCCACCAATGCCTACCGTCGGGCTAAGGATGAGTCCACGGATATTAGTTGTCTTATGCTTGCTCACATGGAACCGGACTTGCAAAAGCAGTTGAACATGTTGAGGCCTACGATATGATCGAAAGCCTCAAAAGTATGTTCGAGCTCGGTAAGACCGAGAGGTATCAAGTCTCTCGTGCTTTCTTTGAGTTGCAAGCTTAAGGATGGTGATCCACGAGTCCGCATGTGATCAAAATGGTTGGTTACGTGCGGTCTCGGAGAGGCTTGGCTACCCCATAAGCGAAGAGTTCGCTACGGATATAATTGAACTCTCTTCCTAGTGCATATGGGCAGTTCATTTGAACTACCACATGCATGGTATGGATAAGAAGCTCATGAATTGCATGGGATGCTCAAGCAAGAGGCGGATCTCAAGAAGGGCACCGGTCAAGTGTTGATGGTGCGAGAATAAGGCTAAGTTCAAGAAGAGTTCTTGGACTAAGAAGAAGCTAAGTCGGGAGGAAAGCGGGCTCGGGACGTCCCAGCGCCTCGGGGACTAAGCCATCTCCTTGACGGATCCACTTGCTTCTCTGCAAGGCGGATGGCCATTGGAAGAGGAATCAACAAGTACTTGGCCGACAAAGCCAAGAGTGGAGGTATGACTCACTCGGTACACCTGTTTGCAATGTTATAGACATATATCTTCTTTGATGCACCTAATAGTTCTTGGGTATATGATACGGATCAGTTATTCACATACGCAACTCGTTGGAGGGGTAAGAACTAGGAGCGTAGCAAGGCGAGGTTGATATTAAGTCGGCAACAAAGCAAGAGTTGCTGCGTTGGAAGTCAGACGATGCAACTTCATTTACCTTCCGATTCATTATGGAACTAAATAATTGTTATTATGTTCCGATGCTCGATCGAAACATTATTTACGCTTCATGTTTGATGAGGCAAGGCTATGAGTCGAATATCAAGAATAATGGTTGTTCTTTGTATTTGAATGATATGTTTCACGGCTTTGCACCCGTCCAGGACGGGTTATTTATTTTGAATCTTGATGGTGAGGCGGTTTATAACATAAATGTTAAAAGGTTGAAACCAAATGATCTGAATATGACTTACTTTTGCAATCGGCTTGGTCATATAAGATGGAAACGCATGAAGAAGCTCCATGATGATGGACTCCTAAGTTCGTTCGACTTGGAGTCGTTCGAGACATGTGAATCTTGCCTACTCGGCAAAATGACCAAGACACCTTTTGCAAAGAGTTGTGAAAGGGCGTCCGACTTGTTGGGACTAGTACATAGTGATGTATGTGGACCAATGAGCACGACATCCAGGGGTGGTTATGAGTACTTCATTACCTTCACTGATGATTTGAGTAGGTATGGATATATCTACTTAATGAAACATAAGTCGGAAGCCTTTGAAAAGTTCAAAGAATTCCAGAATGAAGCACAGAATCAACTCGGCAAGAAAATAAAGTTTCTTGATTCGGACCGAGGAGGCGAATACATGAGCCATGAGTTTGATGACCATCGAAAAGTTGTGGAATAGTTCCTCAACTTACTCGCCAGAACGCCATACAAAGGAATGGTGTTTGAAAGGCGGAATCGGACCTTGTTGGACATGGTACGATCAATGATGAGTCAGACAGATCTGCCTTTATCATTTTGGGGTTATTGTCTAGAAAGCATGGCGTTCACACTAAACAAAGTACCATCAAAATCGGTAGAAGACACCGCATGAGATGTGGACAGCAAAAAGCCGAGTTTGTCTTTTCTTAAGATTTGGGGTTGTGAAGCTTTGTCAGCGACTTGATCGGACAAGCTTCTGACCAAATCGGATAAATGTATTTTCGTGGGGTATCCGAGAAACCTTGGGTTACTACTTCTACCGAACCGAGAAGAGGGCAAAGTGTTTGTCGCTCGGGCGGTGTCTTCCTTGAGAAAGAGTTTCTCGATCGGGAGTAAGTGGGAGCGGTGCAACTCGAAGAAATTCGAGAGGAATCGGCTTATAGCGAATCGGCAAAAACCTTGGAGGATGAGCCGATCGTGGCGATGAGCCGATAGCACTGTACTACGAAGATCGGCAAGATTACGAAGTGTTCGTGATGTTCTTGTTAGGCGGTGATGAGCGGCAAATTATTGAGCGATGGTGGGATCGATTCGAGTCATGGCTTGGAGCCATGAGATCCGAGATAAAGTCCATGGATGAAAATCAAGTTTGGAACTTGGTTGATCTCGACGGTGCAAGACCGTCGAGTGCAAATGGGTCTTTAAGAAGAAAACTGATATGGATGGAAATGTTTCAATCTATAAAGCACGCCTTGTCTCGAAGGGGTTCCGACAAGTTCAAGGAGTTGATTACGACGAGACTTTCTCACCCGTAGCGATGCTTAAATCAGTTCGGATCATGTTAGCTATAGGAGCCTATTTCGACTATGAGATATGGCAGATGGATGTCAAAACGGCTTTCCTTAGCGGAAATTTAACCGAGGACGTGTATATGATGCAGCCCGAGGGTTTTGTCGATCCGGCTAATCTTGACAAGGTATGCAAACTTCAGAAATCCATTTATGGGTTGAAGCAAGCATCTCGGAGTTGGAATATTCGCTTTGATGAGGTAGTCAAATCGTTTGGCTTCATCAAGAGTGATCATGATTCTTGTTTGTACAAGAAGTTTAGTGGGAACAAAGTAAATTTTCTAATCTTATATGTGGATGACATATTACGATTGGAAATGATGTCCAGATGTTGCAAGAAACCAAGGAACCATTGGAAAGGAGTTTCTCAATGAAAGACTTGGGTGAGGCAACATACATCCTCGAATCGGATCTATAGAGATAGACCAAGGAGGCTCATTGGATTGAGTCAGTACTTATTTGGACAAAGTGTTGAAAAAGTTCAACATGGAATCGTCTAAGAAGGGGTTCTTACCGATGTCCCATGGTGTAAAACTTAGCAAGACTCAGTGTCCTTCGACAACTGATGAGCGAAGTAGGATGAGTGAGATTCCATATGCTTAGCAGTTGGATCCATCATATGCCATGATTTGTACTAGGCGGATGTTTCCTATGCTCTAAGTGTTGTGGCGAGATACAGGCTGATCTGGAGAGATCCATCGGCTAAAAATATCCTAAAGTACTTGAGAAGGACTAAGGATATGTTCTTGGTTTATGGTGGTGAAGATGAACTTAGTGTAAAGGGTTACACAGATGCGAGTTATCTCACCGACTCGATGATTCTCGTTACAATCCGGATACGTGTTTATTATAAGCGGAGGTCTTGTGAGATGGAAAAGTTCCAAGCAAGAGGCGTATCTGCGTCTACAATGAGGTTGAGTATATTAACGCCTCGGGCAGCAAAAGGAAGCTGTTTGGATGAGGAATTTCCTCATGGATCTTGGTGTGGTTCGGGCTCGTCCAATCCGTTGGGCGTGTATTGTGACAACAATGGTGCTATGCACAAGCCAAGGAACCTAGACAACACCAGAAGAACAAGCACATACTCATGCGGTACCACCTAATTCGCCAGTTCGTGGATCAGGGTGATATCAAGTTATGAAAGGTACACACGGATGCAAATATTGCGGATCCGTTGACAAAACCGTTACCCCAGCCGAAGCATGAGGCGCACCTGAAACCATGGGCATTAGATGCCTAGACATGTGATGTCGGAAGATTGACTCTAGTGCAAGTGGGAGACTGTTGGGAATATGCCCTAGAGGCAATCATGTATGATGATATTTCCCATTGTATTCATAAAGTTATTAAGTAGTCCTTGTATAAACATCTGATGTGTATCATTGAATATGTGATTCAGTTGTGGAACTATGCATTCATGGTGTTTGTACTAAATATCCTTGGTCACTGAGGTTGTCTTTGGACATACAACTTAGACCAATGTGAAAGTTGGCTTGATGACTCGGTTCCACTTGTCATGGGCATGGAGATGCTATTCCAACTTACAGACTAGGCTAAAGAGTTTAGCGAGTCGGATTGACCCATATTGAGGTACAACGAACTAAGTCGTCATTTGTATATCTCAATCAATGTAATCCTTAGACCTGAGGTTGTTGCATAGTCCGAGTTGAGGATCACCGACTTAGGTTACTCAAACGCTGATCCGAATCGCGCAGTTATAAAGGCAGGTTCGGGTCGATCGAGAATCAAGCTGCGTGATGTGAATAACCAAGATGGGATTTTGCCCTCCACCGGAGAGATATTCTCTGGCCCTCTCGTGAGATATGATTCGGAAAGCATGGCCATGCGCGACTCGGTTAAGTGTTAACCGAGGCGATCGACTAAGAGTTAGTCGGTGAATCACTTATCTCGGATCGAGAAGAGAGTCGGACTATTTAAGGGATGACATATATTCGCCTATAGTCGACAAGGTATATCGTGAGGCAAAAGGGACTCGGGACGTAAGTCGCATTGGAAAGGCAAGTCGTCATGACTCTTTGGTACTTGGGAGTCAGACGCTCGCTAGGAGCCGATCCGATTGATCGATTGTGAGTTGGACTCAAATCGTGTCCAAGTAGCCATGAGCTGTGGGTCACACACTTAAGAGGGAGCAGGTTGGATTGGATCCGAATCATATAATCTGGTTGGGTTGGACCTAAACCGGATTAGGACTGAGTTAGTGAGTTGGACTCACGGTGACTAGTTTTATATGGGCTTTAGTGAATGGGTCGCGAGCAGAGCCCACGTTCACTCCCTATATATAGTGGAGCACGAACCCGTAAGGGTTAATCGTTGTTCGTTAGGTCATTCCATGTGTTGAAACCCTAGCTCCACAATCAGCCGCCATAACGAACCTAGCGATTCACGCCGGTGCTCCTCCTTACGTGTGGATACCAGAGAGGTGCTTGCGATCAGCACCAGGACGATCGGATCGTGAGGATCGCATCGCATCAATCGACGCGCTTCATCGGTAATCCGCAACCGCGTCTAGTGGTAAACCTCGTGGCCTTCTACCTCGCTAGGTCTTGGGATCACCACGTTAGAGGAAAAGTTTTGTTTTATCTCTGGCCCAACAGTGGTATCAGAGCGATAGCTTTTAGGCTCGAGATCTCGCATATATGATATGCGGTAGGCTATAGATGAGATCTATGTGCTGTTTTGGTGGTCGATCTATGAGATAGATCGGTTTTGTATGAAGTTGATTGGATCAACTATACTCGGGGAATGGTAGATCTGATTTCCATGATCATACTGCTGAGGTCGTGGAACGACATACCTTACGATCCACGTGTGCCTCTTCTTGTTTGGCAATATGCAACTCTAGCTGGCAAGTTGCAATGCAGAAAAAGAAAAACAGTAGTATAGTACTACATTGCTACCGGCGATGATCAGTCGGTCAAATCAATTAAGGCTATCCCGGTCAACTCTGTCACACCATATCTTAATTCGCTCCGTAACAAGACATGGCACTGCCGTTTCCTTGCTGTAATCAAGTTTTTGCAGGTACGACCAGGAAAAACCGGAGCTGATCGGCACCACATGCGCATAGCCCGTCTCGTTCTCACCGAACTGGTGGGTCGTGGCTGGCAGGCGGGCAATGCGTACGACAAGTCCAGCCCGAACACCCATGTGGATACGCCCCCCACCAGCCAGCCAGTTCCGCCAGCCAGCTGGGCCAGTTGCGTTCCCGCCGCCGTCTCTTTATAAAATCGCCACTCGACCTGGACGCACGGGGCAAGAAGAGACCAGCGAATAGCAGCCCCCGGCCGGCCGGAGAGGAGAGAGATGAGCTACTACGGCCAGCAGCAGGCGCCCGTCGGCGCCCCGCCGCAGCAAGGTACGTACATCCTCCTCCTCCTCCCACTTCTTATCCTAGCTAAGCTCCATCGGCCTCGATCCACTGTTGCTTACTCTCCTTTGGCCGAGAGGTGGACATACAGAATTGGCCTTTGGCACATGTGGTGGATCTTGATTCGTTTCTTTTCTTCAGGCTACCCGCCGCAGGGCTACCCGCCGCCGCAGCAGGGGTATCCGCCGCAGCAGGGGTACCCGCCGCCCGGCTACGGCCAGCAGGGCTACCCGCCCCAGCAGCAGCAGCAGAACAGCGGGCCTTCCTTCCTGCAGGGATGGTGAGTTAATTCCGATCCAATTACTCCTAGTTCCGTCATGTATATTTTGTGTATTCGGCTAGCTCGATCAGTTCAGGACGGATTTGCTTAGAGAGTGAGAACATTAGGATAAACCGATCGGCTCGGATCTAACCGGGGATGGCGCACGACATGACGCGTGAGCTGCCTTTGAAAATCTGATCGAATTCTAGAGTCGAACGGGGAGGATTAGATCCTACAGCAGATCTTAATTTTGGTAGTGGCACGCGATCAATTTCATTGATTGACAAGATTAAGAGACCGGGGTCTACTAGCTAGGTATTCACCCGAGAAGATATCTGGAATCTATCCCATAATTTGGCAGCAAATCAGCAAAACTGATATCCCATGAATCCAGTATAGTAATTTGGATTTATGAGGTAGTAGGAGTCATTTTATTTTAAGCATGACCAATTATTTTCTAGCTCATCCTATAATGTATAGCTGGTACTACCTGGTAGTACTATTGTTTAGAGAACTACGTACGCTCCTTGGTATATTCGTTTTCGGTCCATTGTGCCAATAACTCAAAGCCGCACCCCGCATGCAAAAGCTGGAAAATGTAAAGGGTCTCTTTCCTTCATATGAGTCTCGCAGGACTTTTCTATGCTGATTGTTTCTCCTAGTAAAGGATATCTTTGCACTATACTATTTCAAAAGAAAATGTGCATCCACTCAAAACTCTTGGACCTTTTTGTTTATGATGTGATCAAAACAAGTCAAAAAATCCTTGTAGGTGCTGTCCTAGTTCTCTTGCTCGGTTGTGCCAAGTCAGACTTTTGTTCCGATCACATTCCATGAAAGATGCCTCCTTACGACTAGTATTACCATTGACCTGAATGAGCCTGACAGCGAACAGTAATGCATGCCGATACTGAATCTAGCATAGCTGTGAATTTGCAATGGCAAATTGGCGGTGGATGGCCCTAATAATTATGTTTGGCAAAAAAAACAAGGTGAAAGAAATCCCCTATTTAGCTAGATCAACCCTGATTCTGTACATATATTGCAAATATGGTGGATATGTAGAACTTTGAAGTTACATATCATGATTTGATCTGATCGTGTTTTCTGCAACAGCATGGCCGCCCTTTGCTGCTGCTGTCTCCTAGACGCCTGCTTCTGAGAAGAAAGAGAGACGACGGCCTCAACCTTTGTGTTGAAGAAATGCTCCACTGGGCGTCTGGGCATTAGTATCACATTTTTCTACCCCCTGTTTCTGAACCTGCGCAATGGGGTTATTCGGTTGGCGTGGATTGGACTACTATCATGATAAATGTAACATTCTGATATTTTGCTCTTATTTGATGAAGTTAAAAGATAGTGGATTCTAGTTTTCACAAATAGAGTAGTGATAATTTACTTTTCCCTTCTTGCTCTAGGATTAAAGATGACAATTTTACCCACGGTACGGATACCGCACCGGCAGGATATGAACACACTTTTATATCTATGGATAATACACATAACCTATCCATTCAGGCACGGGTATAGGCTTATACCCGTGGGTATACTCATAACCTACCCATTTAAACTGGTATGTAAACCTATATGTAGAATTTTAACCTATGCGGCCGAGCAGCCTAGGACGAGTATGAGATTGCAAGTTCTAAATTTTGATCATTGTCATGTACTCGTATACCTATTTATTGAGTATTGATAGTTATTTTTTTGGGTCAAATATGCGATTGATGAATGTAAAATTTTGAATGACTTTGTACTATTGGATCTACCCGTTAGGTACCCGGCGGGTATGGATATAGCTAAAGTTTTATACCCGCGGGTAAGAATATGGGTAAAGTTTTCTGTCCACGACTATAAGGGTATGTGTATGGTATTGTTGTACCTTGTCCATACCCTAACCATTGCTACTTGTAAAAAAAACAAGAACCCTGATATGCATTTTCCTAAATGCCTTTACGCTTCATTTGGATGTATGATTTAGAAGGCTAGGCATTGTATTGGATTGAATGTCCAATATCCAATATATTAATATTGAGATAGAATGCCAATATTTCTGTTCGGATGTGTTAAATATTTGGAAGAGAACTAGATATTAAGGTTGAATACCAAATACTGTTTGGATGGTCAAACCAATGAATTGTAGTTGTCCGAGATATTGATCATTATACTCATATATATACATGTAATATTGTATGCGACAAACATTCTAGTACTCATGCCTGTTGTCGGAGCTCGAGATGTAGGCGCGACGGTTGACGGAGTTCGGCCGACTCGTCCCCTTCCCATAGAGAAGACATAAGTAAGATGGGAGGAAGAGGGAGAACTTCCGAGAGAGAGGGCCGTGCGAGGGAGAGCGGTGGAGTGATACCTTTGATCCGAATTACGGATGTAGTATAGTTCTTTTTCCCTAGTAGACCTAGGTTTATCGAATCCTCGGAAAGCAAAAAGCAAAGTGAAGTTACTTAAACGGACCTTCGAGAGTTTTAGAATTTCTTTTGTGTTTTCACCGGACCAAGAGTTTGCGATCTTTTTGTTGTTGTTGACGATGGAGAGAGAGAGGGCATGGGGCTTTCGGTTTCACCAGTAGTTGTGCAAAACATCTGATGGGAATAAAAGATAATAATAAAGTATACATATAATTGTTAGAGCAATATAATTATATGTGGGCAGTGCATCCATAATTATTATTGCCTCTGCAACCGCTTATAGCAATAACCTACTAGTCTCATCTATAGAAGAAAGAGAACTAATGATATGCATAGTGATGTCACCATTAATCCTAAGTAAATCCCTCACATATAGCCGTACTACTCCTTCTGTCACTGGTTCCCAACCTGCAGATCAGTCATCACTCACACTCCATATACCTGGATCAAATCCTTGGGGTCTTGGGTACCTGACAAGTCCTTAGACTGAGACAAGCGAGGAAACAATAATCATCATGTCATATAAACTAATACATGATCCCATCTATGATAAATAATATGCACAAAAAGTTACATGACTAGGCCGAAGCCCCTATCCCAAGGAGAATTACTCATACAAAGAGATGAAATTAACAATCATAAACATTGTAATAGAGATCATAAAATTTATAGCAAATAGTCTTACAATATCGTCAATTGGAGAAGAGATCTACTATTACAAGTGGTGGAATATGGCTATGGTGGTGGAGAAGGGTTTGGAGATTAGATCTAGATATATTCCTCCGGCGTGGTGGCTTCTGGTGGTAGGGAGAGTTGAGATAGAAAAGGAGAAAGGGTTTTATCGTCATCCGAAGCCTCTTTATATAGGTGTCCCTTCACGAAATTTGTTCTGTTTGACATGGCGATGTCAGTGCCAACTATACGGCCGAAACTATAGGGCGGGAATTTTATTCCAGATATATAGTTGGTCGTTAAAGGCACTGGATCCACATCACGGCTCATGGTTTCTTTGACATGTTGGAAATCTCGTATCTTTGATTTTAATGTAGTGATTCCCATCATCAAATGCCATTATCTACACAGGAAAAAATAGGAAGAAATGATTGCATATCCTTTGATCATTAGGCATTAGTGGCAGGTTTTAGAGAGATATTTCATCAAATATATGGATAATATCTAGTTTAAATGCGGACATGGATGGATATATTTCACAGCCATCAACCTCCCCAAGCTTAAACTTGATCGTCCTCGAGCAAGAAAACCAAAATAAAAAGGAAACTCAGCATTTAAACTGAAATAATGAGATGATGATCTTACTCATGATCGGTAGTCTCATGTTTCCTCTACTTTATTAATCTGAAAAACTTCAGCATAGATAGAGTAATGACAAGCATATCATACAGGTTTCATGAATCCTTATAGCGCAACAAAATTATTGTAAGCATGGATGATTCAAATGAGTAAACTTTATTCCATGTGATGTAATCAACTCATAAGCTTGCCTTTAATCATGTAAAATTGAGAGTGTGAGAGTTCGTCATGAAAAGCATATACACTAAAATATCTCAATTCTCCCACATCAATAAATCAAGAATTTTCAAGCACTACTTTTTTATTCATTGTCCTTCAATAATTTCAGTTCTTAAGTAATTGAGAGCATGCCAAAAAAACATTAGTTTATCGGGCTGTGATGGACACTAGTGGCGTCACTAAGGTTTTTGTTCCTTTTTCATAATGATTACTCATATTAGCCAGAGGAGTGATTCCATCATGAACACAGCTACCCGGGAGTGCCAAGAATCTTACCCATTATAGCATTACTGCTACATATGTTTAATCATCTCATAGCCGAAATCTAGGAGTTTCCTCCATGAAGATCGTTCGTAGGCCAACGGAGTTGTTGTCATCCCATGAAGTTTGACACGCATAAAGCTATATCATTCTTATGATTTACAAGTCAAACTTTGGCATGCTCACAAAAACTGCTAAACATTAATTCAACTGAACAAATCTTTTCAAAGAGAGTCATCAAGTCAATCATTATTTTCTGTGGTGTTGAGTGTCTCTAGGAATAAGCTTTCAAGACTAAACACTACAACACCCAAGTCTTCAATTTGTGAGACTTTTTATTATTTCAGTTGTTTAGCAATTTTTTAGGCAAGACTTTGGTTAACTACAAGAGATGGAACAAAACGTACCCAATTATGTACCCATGCAAACAAATTTTACTACAATATAGAGACTCACTTCACCGATATAACATCTTAACATTTAATATTTAATAGCATGGGTTTCTCAAACTTCAAAAGTGGGGAGTTATAAGGCATACCTCTCATGTTTGGTTCCACTTCTCTCTTTCCTTTTGATTTGTTTCTTGGAAACTCGAAGTCGGTCACTCTCCTGCAAATACATGATAACCTCGAGGCGAAAAGAAAATAAAGAGGGAAAATAAAGATAAATAGAGAAATATTTTTGTTGTTTTTGAGAAGAGGAATTTAAATAATATAAAATTGGCGGCAAAGCTCGGCTTGAAAATCTCTAAAAAATAACTAAAGATAAAGTGTTGGGGAAACCAACACGAGTGCTTATAAACTCAAATAATAAACATAACCTCGAAAATAAAATAAATCAAATGAACGCCAAATAAAAATAGATAGAAAACCTCCCCAAGCTTAGGCTTTTGCAAGCCCTTCAAATTATTGAGGTGGCGGGAAAAATTTATAACTCCAGTCCACAAATTGAGTTGATAAGTTACTTGTTGTTTCTCGGAGGTTCAGGGCGAGATTATGCATCCCCTCCACAGTCCCTCCAAGTTCTTGAAAGTCTTGATATGTAGCAAACCAGTTCGGTGGTTGGTCCCCTTGATAAGGAACTTCTTGGTCCTCATCCTCATCCGGAATCTCCTTCTCGGGTTGATGTTGTTCAACCTACACATCATATAGCAAATGTCCCTCCTCGATAGAGAAGAGATCATTAGGCAAAGGAGTGGGCTAGAGACGACCAGCTCCTGCAATATGCAAGTAATAAACACCACCTCTCCTAGAGAGCATTCCACAAGCATTTAAAGTAGAAAAAACAACATGTCGCTCACCTTGCACTGGTTGCAACTCACCTAGGTTGATGCCTAGGGCGATGACAAGCACGGTGATGATGCCTCCACCTGTAAGGGGTCCTTGGCTTTGGGAGGACTGGTGATCCAAATAGCGCACAAGAATTATGCCCAAGTTGAGTGACAAGTTGTTGTTGAAAGTAGCTTTTGCGAGGACCAAGATGTCCTCTTCATTGAGTCTTGTAAACTCATTACGTGCCTGCAAGGTGTTAGCAATGACATAGAACAAATAGCGGATAACAGGATGTTGAATATTCTTCCCCCTATTGACTCTAGAAGTAAAACTCATTCTATTGTAATAGTGATCTAGGCAAGGGTTTATGTCAGTATAAGGTGCATGTAGAGCATTAGCATCATTGTTTGGTAAACTAAGGCAATTACACCATTCATCAAGTGTTAATGTATAATTGTGGTTCATAAGACCGAAAGAAATAGTGTCCTCTCCTTGCCATGTTTTAACGGTGCTTTGCAAAGAACTTAAAAATTCAAGAGTTAACCGGCGATTAGTAGGAACATCATGAAATACAAAGTTTTGCAGGTCAACCCTATTGCAAAGTAAATTGAAGTCATTAGAAATACCGAGTTGGTTCAATATGACGGGACAAGCCTACTTGTTTGCCTTCACTTCTTGGTTCTTGATCTTGTTGAAACGATCACGTTGGAGCTTATTTCTAAACCGTATCTTCATACGATCCTAAGATGTAGCAAAAGCCTGAGAAGAATTCGCAGTGGCACGAGTACGCGTTTGGCTCCTTGTGTTCATCTTCTAAAAATAAATAAGAAAGACAAAAATAAAACTTTTTGATCCAAGAATAATAAGCATATTCCTCATCATAGCACACTAAATAATCTCCTCAACATAATAATCTAGGCAAGAGAATCATGGCAACTAGTTCAAAGTAGGTCTCACCCTAGATTGATAATGACAATAGATCAGAGATGAATCTGCAAAAGGTAATTGGAGGATCGGAGGAGAAACATACCGTAGATCACTTGTGTACGAGGAAATCGAACGAAGTTGAGTAGGGGTGAAGATCCCTTGAGGTTTTGAGAGAGTTTGAAGGTGGAAGAGAGAAAAAGGATTGAAGTTTTGGTGTTTTGGGTACCTTATCGTGCGTTTCAATGGTCAGACACAACTATACGGTCGCAACTATACGGTCGGAACAATTTGTTTCCGTTGTATAGTTGGTCATGAAACCTTCTGTATTTGGAGAAGAAAAAATGTAGATGGCTCAAATTACTATACGGCTAGAATTTTTATTCCCGTTGTATAGTTTGTCGTTAAAGGTACTGTATACATTAAAAAAAATCTATTTCTTCAAGAATTAGTTTTAGACTGAAACTTAGGAAAACACCATGTTTTGACAGAAAAATGACAGACTAAATTTCTGACCAACATTAGCATGTATAAACCAAGAACTTTAGTACCACTGAATCTTTCATTCTCACCGGAGTTTTCTAGCACTATTTATTCAACATAAAACCTAAACTAAAACTTAAAAACTTTACTCAAACCTTTATTTCACATGGGTTGCCTCCCATGCAGCACTCTTTTATGGTCAATAGCTAACATTCCAAAAATATTAATCATGGTTATCAAGTTCTAATCACCCAAGTTTAGGGCTAACAAAAACTTTTGTTAATTAAAATCAATATGAATGCATGTGTGTATGCGATGAATGCATGAATGCTTGCAATAACTTGTTTGATTGTTATGAATGGCAAGGATTGGTCTAAAGATGAAAACATCATCCTCTAAATCATTTCCAAGTAGAATCAAATCAATAGAAATTCAAATATACACAATTTGAGCCAATGGTCATTTTGATCAAAGTTAACCACTAGACCACTTTGAGTGTTTCTAGTCCAAAATTTCTAACAGAAACAAATCCAATTCTTTTCACCCCATGCTAAACCAAGTACAAGTGAACCCAAGCCCACCTTGCAAACCCACAGAAACATTTTGCAAATCTATGCCAAGGACAATTCAAAATTGAATCTAGTTCATATGGTAAGATCACCATTTCTCAAAACCCAACCAAACCAGTTCACCTTGACAAATCCAAGCAACTAGAGACTACCAAGTTTGTGCCCAGTACACTCACCAAGTTTCATCCAAAAATTCAAATATAAATTTCTTTCGGCCATTTTGTCAAACACCTTACAGACACAAATCAATTGGCCAAACTTTAACTGTTTTGAGCAGTGATCTTCGAACCCTTTGGTCCCCTCTTAACACCCTTGTCTCTCCTGAGCCTAGCCAATCCCTAGACCAAACCCCTCTTATCCATGGTGCACAGTGGAGCGCCGCCCATTTTTGGTCGTCGCCGGCCGACAGTGGATAGCGCACCAGGAGCATCGCCGCCCTCGCCCACGACGCGCACCAGACACGCCGCACTCTACCGCCATCCCCTATCCCATCCTCGACCGTAGAGGAGCCCTGGACCACCCTAGAACCGCCGCGCCCTATACCTCTGTGCCATGTCCAGAGCGCGCCAGCTCGCCGTAGCCGACCGCCTCGCATAGACCGTGCCTCGCCCTCGCCGTGCACGCGCACACACGCCATGATCACAGCAACCCCGCAGACACCCCCGTTCGCCGCTGCGCGACCCGCAGTTGCCGCACGCCGTCGCAAACACCTATGTGTCCGTGTAGAGCGCCGCACGTTCCCGACCAAACCACACCGCCACACGCTTCACCTTTAAGCCAGCAACGATCGCCAGGTAACACATCACCATTCCCTAGCCTCAGCCACGCTGCTAGCCGCCTGTAGCATCGTCACCGACGAGCTCGCACCTGAACCGTTTGGTCCCCTCGCTGTAGTATAAATGGAGGCCTCCCCTGCCTCATTTCTCCACAACCCAACACTCACCACTCCTCACTGATCCTCCCCGACTTCTTCTCGGAGCAAGGCGAGCTCTCCCTTGCCAGAATTTGGCCGGAGCACGCCGCTGCTAGAGGAGAAGGGCGCCGTTGATTTCGACCACCCCAAGACCTGCCGTCGCCGCCATTCTCTTCGCCATCGTTGACAACCTCATTAGCCCCCGTTGCTGACCCTAGCTAGAGCCCAGGTGAGCCTCGCCGAACCCCCACCGCCGTGTTAGGTTTAGTTCCTCGCCGGAGTAGTTCGCTGTCGACGACGACTCTCAGCCGTTAGATTAGAATTAGATCGCAAGGCTCAGTTTCGTAGATACCATTTCGTTTAGTTAGTCTCACCGATGAGTGGGGACACCACTTAATTCATCCCGCGCGCGTTGTGCACAGTGGGCCGGCCCATCTAGCTCTCCCGTGCAACCCAGTTAGTTCAAATTTAGACTTTTTAATTTAGTTCAAACCCTAGTTCAGGCAACAACTTTAAAAATCGATTCAGAGAGTTTTACTGAACCAAATTGCATGAAACCAATTTTGTTATAAAGGTATTCAAAATTTAAATCAAGACCATTGGATTCAAACCATTTGGACTTATAGATCACCTATGGTAAAAATAACAAGGCAGAGACTTTTCTGCATTCAAATATTTTTCAAAAATCAATCATAAATGCTTTTGAGTTGATTCCAACTCTCAAAAATCACAATTAACAAGACCTTTCTGAATATATAAATTTATCTAGGTTTGCTTGCAGTAATAATGGACAAGTATTAAAAGAATGCCTCGTAGGCATTTCTAGTCACTTTAATTAACTAAAATAATAAGGTTAAACCTTATTAAATTGTGACACCACTTTAAATCACATTCCTAAGTACTATAATATGTGGTGATGACATGTGTCAACATGATACCATGTTTTAATTGGAGAATATTAAATCTTAAGTAGTTTTCAATGAGTAGAAATTACTTTTCTAAAATAAAATGAATAAGACTAAGCCTTTAATTCATGTGATGATTGTGATGATGCTAGATCGTCCAGTGTGAACCTTTGTGTGCCGAATAGAAGTAGTTAAGTATTATTTGGTGATTGTGTACCTCGTATTTAGTTATAGATGCTAGTATCGACCAAGGATACGAAGAAGAAGGAGACTACTACGAAGAGGAAGCATAGGAGAACTTCAAACACTGCACTACTCAAGGGAAGCTAAGCTAAACCATGCAAGTCTTACTTGCAAGACTAAATATACCAGTTAACCTATGCAAGATGCATTAGGCATGCCTTGGTTATACCACTTTATTATACCAAATCCCAGTTTTACTTGCAAGCTTTATTCTTTTATTTCTTTATCAAAGTTCTTTATTTACTTCTAGTTAGTGTGTTGTGAGTTTTGAAAAGATATTATAGGTAGCATAAAGAGCATAAAACTTGGCCTAAATTAGATAGAACTAGATGTCACACTAAGGCATGAGATTAGATTTAGATAAGTCACACTTGATTAGCACCCTCATTAGTGATTACCCCCAATTTAGTGTCTAGTGCTAAGCATAAAACTTGATCACTTTAGATGGGAATACTTGGTGAAAATGATTATGAAAACCTTAGAATGATGAGTCATTCTAATGAAATGTTTTGACATGTGTTATAAACACCAGATAATTTTTTGATGATGAAAATGTTGAGGCATGCGCCTTAGCCCTTTATAAAACTGATGGTTGTGTTCGGATGCGATACCATTCCAATTTTACCGTACAACCACAATACCTGAATTGGGTAGGGCTTGACTAGAAGTTTATATATCTTAGTATGGGTTCCCTTGCGGAAGAGGTTTGAGATGAGGCTACCTCGTTATGATTGTCCACATGTGCAGTTCCCAAGATGACAGATGGTCATGGTTGGGAGGCCAAACTCATAGGGGAGGTGCCTATACTAGGGTGTGTAATTGAAAGGTTAGGATTAATTATCCGCATACTGAGTATGGTGATTCAGGATTGTTCCTGATAGATGTATCGAATGTTGTGGTGAAAGTGTATTACCTCTGCAGAGTGTCAAACTATTCGAGCCGCGTCCGCGGTTATGGACAGTTGGAGTGATCATATTGTTCCGTCGTCAGATGTTTTCAAAATGACTTGTGAAATGAACTATGACTTTGACTTGACCACAACAGGGTTGTGAACATGAAAATTAAGTTCCCACTTAGGTGTTGTAGAACATTAAACTAGTTTCCTTTACTTCTAAACTCAGTTAGAGATAAATCTGGCTTTTTGCAAAACAACCTAGAGCTTAGTATTCCTACTTGAACCATTTTACTTGTTAGTGATAGTTTGCAAGTACTTAAAGAGTACTCATGGCTTTGTCCCTTGCTATTCCTATGGCTAGACTATGAGGAGGACTACCAGGATGATGGACAGCAGGAAGTCTATGACAACTAGGATCATCTCCCATCGTCAGCATTGCCTGTGACCCTAAAGATGGAGCTTCGCCCACGCTACTGTTATTATATTATTCCGCTGCATTGGTTGTATTAAGACTGGATCATGAGATCCTTTATTTGTAAGACATTTATTATGGTTTGTAATAGATGATGAATTATGGTACCAATCTGTTATGTCTCGCAAAAATGGTAATCCTGGGATTTCGATGTATGGCATAACAGGCATCTGGGATTAAAAATCCGGGTGTTGACACTCACTTAGGCCAGATGAGTGGAACACCCACTCCAAAATAGTTGGCCTTCAAAGTGATGGCCTCCTTCTCATCTTTCTTGGCTTTCTTTTTCCTAGGAAAATGAATAACAGAAGGATCCCATGAATGCAATTGGAGCGTCAAGTTCCCTTCATGTAGATTAATCAAATCCTTAATAGTTCTTAAGAAAGGACGGCCTAATATGATAGGAGCGGTAGCATATTCAGGCATGTCAACAACAAAAAAATCAATAAGAGCAGGACAACCTTTAATGTACACTAAATTATTTTCTTTAATTCCTACTGCTTGTTTGTAGGTAGAATCTGCTAGATGCAATTTTAACTCGGTGATTTCAAAAGAGCAAAGATTTAACTTATTAAAAAGACTCTTTGGAATTTTTGAAACACTTGCACCTAAATCACAAAGTACAGCTATTTCATTAGTCCCAATTTTAATCTTAATAGTAGGCTCAAATATATCATTAAGCTTAACAGGTAATTTTCCAGCAATTTTCTTATATTCTTCCTCAAGCTCACGTACCTTAATTGCTACCTGATTAACGAAGTGTTGATACATGGCTTCCTCATTTCCTTCACTTACCAAAATCTTTATATTGATCCTTTTTACACGATCTTCAACCGTGTAGTTTGGTGAAGGAGTATTGCTATAGTCAAATTATTCAGGCTCCTACCTTTGGATACTTATCATCTTGAGGTCTTCTACTGGATTAGGCTCAGCTTTTCATGCAAAATTAGATAGAATGAGAGTTTGACTCTCGGTTACCTTACCTAGTTGTGCTTCAACAATCCTTGTTCTTTCTTGGAGGGCCTGCAAATCATTCCTCAAACTAACAGCTTGGTTAGATAATTTACCAAGCATAGCATCATGGTTCTCTGTTATTTTAACTAGGATATTATTTTGCTCATTTTGTGAATCCATAAAAGATTTAAGAATTTCTTGGAGACTACCATTACTTGATGCCATATTATTATTAGAGTTACCTCCAGGACTAGAATAGTGTTTCTGAAAATTTGGATTATAATTCTTCTTCCAAGCAGGGTTATAATCATTACGAGCTATGAAGTCTATTTCTTCAATATTTGGTTCGGAAGTAGCTCTTACCTGGGTTTTCTTACCTTTGAAGGATAATATGAGTTCATCCAACTTAGCATTGAGTTCTTCATTTTCTTGAGGTGTGACGGAGTTCACCTTCTTCATGTTTGATCTTTCCACAAGCCATTGGGCATAGTTGTCTTGCATATTGTCTAGCAGCTGCTTTGCTTTGGTAATTTGTTTACCCATAAATGTCCCTCCAGCTGCATTATCAAGCATAGACTTAGACACAAGGTTAAGAGCATTATAAAATAAATGGATAAAATCAATCTTCCATCCCATGGTTGGGACAGTTTCTCATGCATTCTTTCATTCTCTCCCATGCAAGCTCTAGTGGCTCACGCTCTTCCTGTCTAAAACTAGTAATATTATATCTTACTTGCATAGTCTTTGAAGATGGAAATAATTTAGTCATAAATAAAGAAGTACATTACACCCACGATGCAATAGTATTTCTAGGCAAATATAGCAACCATTCTTTTGCTCTTCCTCTAAGAGAAAAAGGAAATAATCACAATTTGACTGCATCGGGGTCAACATCTTTAATGCGCATTAAATCACATATTTTAGTAACAGTATTTATGTGCATACCTGCATCCTCAACAACAGAGCCTCCAAATTGATTTTGTTGATCCAAACTTAAATAGTGGGGTTTAATTTCATAACCTTCAACATTAATTGTTGGCTGAGTAATAGGAGTACGCAAATAATCATTGTCGAGAGTTGTAAACGCCCCAAGATTCTTTTCAGCCATATTTCCTATGCTTTTGGATTTTCTTAAACAAATACTAATGATAGTAAAATCAAGAATTAAAAACTAACTGTTTTTTTGGTTTTTCAAATAAATACTGAAATAAAACTAACAAAATTAAAAACAAGAATTAAAACTAGCAAGGTTCCTTATACCCTCACTAGGGTAGCTATTGCTTCCCCAACAATGGCTCTAGAGAAAGGGCTGATACCTTCGATCCTCGATCCGGATTACAGATGTAGTATAGTTCTTTTTCCCTAGTAGACCTAGGTTTAGCGAATCCTCGGGAAGCAGAAAGCAAAGTGAAATTATTTAAACGGACCTTCAGGAGTTTTATAATTCCTTTTGTGTTTTCACCGGACCAAGAATTTGTGATCTTTTTGTTGTTGTTGACGATGGATAGAGAGAGGGCCTAGGGCTTTCGGTTTCACCAGTAGCGGTGCAAAACATTTGATGGGAATAAAATATAATAAAAAAATATACATGTAATTGTTAGAGAAAGATAATTATATGTGGGCAATGCATCCATAAATGTTATTGCCTCCGCAACCTCTTATAGCAATAACCTACTAGTCTCATCCATAGAAGAAAAAGAACTAATGATATGCATAGTGATATCACCATTAATCCCAAGTAAATTCCTCACATACAGTTGTACTACCCCTTCTGTCACTCGGGTTCTGATACGTCGTAAATGTATCTATAATTTTTTATGTTCCATCCTTGTTTTGTATCAGCTTTGCTATGTTTTGTCTACACTTTGAGGTATTTTTATACATTTTCTGGAACTAACCTATTGACAAGATGCCTTGCCCAGATTGCACATTTTACGCTGCTATTTTGGTTTTAGAAAAGCTAAAAAATGAATATTCTCGGAATTGGACGGGACAAAAGCCAATCTGCCTATTTTTCCCAAAGCAATACGGAAACACGAAGCAGAGACGGAGGGGGGCACCAAGGTGGGCACACCCTAGGGTGTCGTGGGCCCACCCTGAGCGCGCCACCACCAGGTGTGGGCCACCCTAGCAGCCACCGACATCCCCCTTTTGCCTATAAAAGCCTCCCGCGGCACCGACGCCACCGAAGGGGAGATTCGGGGGATAAAAGTCTCTGTTCCGGCACCCTGTCGGGACGGGGAATTGCCCCCGGAGCCATCTCCATTGATCTCCACCATCATCTCCATCGCTGTTGTTGATTCCCGTGATGAGGAGGGAGTAGTTCTTCCTCGAGGCTAAGGGCTCTACCGGTAGCTATGTGTTCATCTCTCTCTATGCATGATCTTATTGTGATCATGAGATTTGTAATCAAGTAGATCTACTCTGCTACTCAAGTGCTTTAATCAATCTCTGGCTATCCCCACGTGTGTGAAAGTGACAGCGTGCACACCGTGTGGCACTTAGGCTAAAGATTATAGAAATACTTATCATGAGTTATATTTGGAGTTGGATGTCTTTATAAAATTGTGGTGTTTGAAGGAACCATCTAGCGCTCAAGGTGATAGTGTGGGGTTATCTAGATGGGGATTGCAAACTTTAAGGAGTGCTTTTGTAGCCCTACCGTGGATTAAGAGTTGTCCAACCGGAGAGTGGTTCAGAGTAGTATCATGAAGAGAAGATATTTATATGAGAGTGTCCACTAGTGAAATTATGGCCCCTAGGCCTTGTTTCTAAGCATTGAAACACCGTTTACAACTAGATCTGTTACTTATTTGCTTGCTTCCATCTTTATTTCAGATTGCCTTTAGTCTCTTCCACGCCATCAAAGTCTTTTCTGGCACTGTTACCACTTATAATCATCCATATCACTTGTATTTCACTATCTCTTCGCCGAACTAGTGCACCTATACACCTGACAAGTGTATTGGGTGTGTTGGGGACATAAGAGAATTCTTGTATCTTGATTGCAAGGTTGCTTGAGAGGGATACATTTGACCACTTCCTCCCTGAGTTTGATAAACCTTGGGTAATCCACTTAAACTTGCTACTATTCTACAAACCTTTGCACTTGGAGGCCCAACAACTGTCTACAAGAATAGAAATGCGTAGACATCAAGCTATTTTCTGGTGTCATTGCCGGAGAGGTAAGGTAAAAGTTATCCTCTAGTACTGTTGCTGGTGTGTGAGTGCTCGAAGTTATTTCCTTTAGATTCTGCAATTATATCTTTTTGTTTCTTGTTTTTATTTTCACTAGTTAGGATTAATGGAAAACAACAACAAAAATTAGAGAACTTTTTACTCTTTTTCCTGAGTTAGAACATAAATAGTCTGAAAAGAAAATTAAAAAACCTATGGAACTTTATTTGCATGCTAATAACAATGTTATTAGTATGAATTTTTTGAACACCATTGTTCCTAATGCTATGGAAACGTCTAAGCTTGGGGAACCTAGTTTTTATGAAAAAGATCTTTTTAGTTTACCAGCTTTAGGGAAGAAAATTTGCTCTTATGATACTTTATCTCCCATATGTACTAATTCTAATGATACTTGTGATATTTTAAATCCACATACTAAAAGTGTCCCTTTTAAAATACCTATTGAAATTGTTGAACGTGTTATGAATAACTACTATTTGGGAGATGGAACTGTCCATCCTGGTGATCATTTACTCTTTATACATGAATTATGCGAGTTGTTCAAGTGTGCAGGTATTTCAATGGAACAAGTTAAGAGGAAACTATTCTCTTTATCACTTAAGGACAAAGCAAGGGAGTGGTATGAGCTACTAGATGATCCTCATCATTTGGAGTGGAAGGAAATTGAATCTCTCTTTTACTCTAAATTTTATCCTCCTCATGAAATTCATAAAGATAAGAATTATATTTATAATATTCGTCCTCATGATGGAAAAAGTATTGCCCAAGCATGGGGGAGATTGAAGTCACTGATGCTCTCAGATCACTGTAGAGCTTCGCTTTGAGACCCCAAGAGGAAGGTATGATGAGAACAACAGCAAGTCTTCCCTCAGAAGGAAACCAAGGTCATCGAACCAGTAGGAGGAAGGAAATGACTCAAAGGTGTTGCTAGCAACTTGGAAACCTGCACACCACAAACTCAAGACTTTGCCCCAATGAACAATGAAGTTGTCAATCTCACCGGTTTGCTAAAAACAAAGGATTAACTGTTTGGTGTGGAAGGCAATAGTGGTTTGCAGAAAGTAAACAATAGCAGTGGAAGATATATCAATGGTAAAGATTGGACCGGGGTTCATAGTTCACTAGAGGTGTTCTCCTTAAGATAAACAACATAACTGATACGTCCAATTTGCATCACCATTCTATATCATAATTTGCCTCTATTCATTGATACATTTCATATTAAGAGGTGTTACTTATGTCTTTTCATCTGTTTTTTCATGTTGGATGACTCTTGGAGGATGAACTGCCGGAGTCAGCATTCTGATGGAAAAGGCGGTGTTTTGATGCAATTTCGCGAAGATCAGATAACTACCAGAAAAACTACAGAAATCCTATTTTCCCAGAAGACGAAGAATGCCAGAAGGGGAGGCGGAGATGGGCCATAGGAGGCCCACACCCGACAGGCATGGGCCACGCTAGGCCACGCCTACAGGGGGTGTGGCCCACCTGTCCCACCTCTGGCTCCGCCCTCTCGCCTATATCTTCTCCTTGAAACCCTAATACACGGGGGAGAAACCATAGAGAGATTCTGTATCCCTTATTGATGCTCTCTTTTACTTCAAATCCACATCCCTTATGTGAGCATCTTTGAAACTTTCAAGCCTAACTTAAAGGCATTAAAGAAAAGTACTTTTTGGGAGATAACCCAATAGTTTTGTCGAGTCTTGGAAGTTATTACCTCAGTAATAACCGCTCCTTATCCTTTTTGTTTTGTTTTTTTGTGTCAAGTTCAACTACTTTTGAGAAGTAGAGGAGCTGTGAAAGTGGCTGTCCTGGGATAGATTTTTATGCTGCATTGTAAAAATTCGTGAAGGAGCTCAGTACTTCGGATGGAGATATATTTTTCTGTGCTTGTTCTCCAAGTTGTTACCCAACTTTCATTAGTTTTGCACTTTTTGATTTGAGCAACATAAGGTTTTATAAAAAAGCAATCTTTACCTGCTGGTCTGTTTTGACAGATTTCTGCCGTCACTTGCATTTGCCTCTTATATTGATTCCCTTCCAGTTTCTTTTGGGCTTTTGGAAAGGATTTGCTACAGCAGCTTTTGTTTTGATGGTTTTCAGTTGAAGTGTGTACCTAAAGGTTTATTGTTTTTTCTTACACTAATGTTGCCATTGAGGTTTTGTGTGAGATCTTGTAGGAAAGGAATTTTCAGGAGAAGGAGAAAAGGAATCTGCAGAGTTCGTCTTTGATTAGGTAAACATGGTGAAAATAGAAGGTTCGTGAAAACCCTATCTTTTTATATTTTTGATGTTTTTATTACATACAGAAAGTTATGAGATGAAACAAAGGAGGAAACGGAGGCCAGGATGGCGACACCCACCCTAGGCGTGGGCCCCAGCTGGCCGCGCCTGGAGGGGGTGTTAGCCCCCTGAGCTCCAACTCTGCCTCGTTTTCACACCAGTACCTTCCTTATGCTTTGAAACTTTGTAATATATAACCCCCCAGATCCCCCGAGGTTCGTGCATCGTGTTCTCATCGTGTTTTTGTTTCGGTCTATTTCTGTCAGGAAATCTTCTCAAGTTTAGAGCACCATGGTCTCCGCCAACGACAAAGGCAAGAAGCCCGAGGAAGATGATCCTCAAAACCCCAAGGAGGAGGATATTTTGGTAGGGGATGAAGAAGACATGGAGGGGGGGCGAGCATCCGAACACCCATGCTATCGTCGCAAGCATTGGAGTGGTGGCAAACCCTACCAAGTTTAGGAGGACAGCACGGATGTCTACAGGAGGGAAACCCCCACGTCTTATCTTTGTTCCACGGTCACCTCCTCCACGTACCAAGAATACTTTTCATACTCTTATACATGAGCAACAATACCAAAAGGTGCCCAAAGGGAACTTGCCCTCGGCTTGGGATCTGCCTCATTCTAACCATGCAGGGGAAGAACACACTAAGAAGGAAGAGTGGGGAAAGAATAACAAGGACTAGGATTCTTGGTCCGACATGATCATGAACCGCATTGAGCATACTTCGGAGTTGACTCGTACTCTAACCTTCGAGATTGAGGATTTGAGGGAACTTATTGAAGAGCTTATCAAGAGAACACCACCACCACTGATGGTGCTTGACGTGGAGCACTTTGTTGGAAACCCCAAGAGCAAGGTGTGATGAGCACATCAGCAAGTCTTCCCTCAGTATAGACCGAGGTTATCAAACCAGAAGGAGGGAGGAAATGTCACACAGGTGTTGCAAGCAACACAGAGACCTGCACAACACAAACTCAAGACTTTGCCCCCAACGAATCAATGAGGTTGTCAAGGTCACCGGTTTGCTGTAACAAAGGATTAAATGTATGGTGTGGAAGGTAATGGTTTGCAGCAAGTAAACAAGTAACAATGGAAGATGTATTAATGGTAAAGATTGGACCGGGGTCCATAGTTCACTAGAGGTGCTCTCCTTAGATAAACAACATGGCATGAAGGGTAAACAAATTACAGCAGGGAAATTGACAGGAACTGAGCAAGGCATAACAATGCAATACTAGTCAGAAAGATCCTATGAGATTCGATTGGGCAATAAAATACATAGACCGCCATCCAACTGCATCTATGACTAGAAGTCCACATTCAGGTTATCATCCAAACCCCCTCCAGTATTAAGTTGCAAGCAACAGACAACTGCTTTAAGAAAAGTGTGTAAGGTAAATAGTCCACATGTTCCATGAACAAGAGACCGTTGTTTTCTCCCTAGTGGCAACAACACATCTACAACCGAAGAGATTCCTGTCACTTCCCTTGGAAACTAGAGGCATGAACCCACTGTCGAGCATAAATACCCCTTCTTGGAGTCACTAGCAACTACTTGGCCAAGATAGCTACTAACAATGGAGAGCATGCAAAATCACAAACAACACAGACATGATAGAATCATAAAGACAAAACCATTAATCAATCCAACATAATAATCTCAATATCCATCGGATCCCCACAAACACAACATGCATGATTATAGATAGATTAGATCTTGATCATGAACAGAGCTCACAAGATCTATACATGAAAGCACAAAGGATGAGATACAACCATCTAGCTACTACATGGACCCATTGTCCAAGGTGGAACTACTCACACATCATACCGGTGAGAAGGCCTTCGGGATGATCTCCCCTACGGCAGGGTGCCAGGAAGAACTTTAGATCCCCCCGATATAGGGACGACGGTGGCGGCGGCTACAAAAGGTTTCGTGGAATATTGATCGGGTACTTAGGGTTTCTGCATCAGGGGCTTCTTATAGGCGAACAGGCGAGGCTGGGAGGCGGCCAGAGGGCCTACACCCTCCCCAGGCGCGCCCAAGGGGTCTGGCCACCCTCTGGTGCCTCTCCGTCCCGTCTTCTGGATTCGTGTCCCCCACGGAAAGTTATTGACTTTGGCTTTTGTCTCGTCCAATTCCGACAGTATTGATTTTCTGCCTTTCTGGAACCAAAAATAGAAGAAAACAGGCAACTGACACTGTGGCAACTTGTTAATATGTTAGTTCTAGAAAATATATAAAAACATCTCAAAGAAAGACAAAGCAAAGCAAAGTAGATACTAAACAAGCACGGAACATAAAAAATTATAGATATGTTTCCGACGTATCAACCACCGAAGGAGTAATTCTTCATCCGGTTTAGCATCCCCTTGGCTTGTTCCAAGCTCGGGGGAGTGCCACGGAATCACATCATTATCTTTTATCTTTTACCTTTTTAGTGGATTCATATTTGTGGTAGAGAAGTTATCTTATAGGTTGGTTTGAATGTGGAAGTATCTCTCCTTTAGTTGATTATCTATGTATCCCTTGGTGTGAGTGCCTTTATGGAATATTAATGAGAAGTCTCATATTTTACTTTTTGCACTTCTTATTTTAGTTTGCAATCTCTATTATATGATTGATCTTGTTGATCAGTATTGGTATCACGTTGGGAGTATAAAGTAAATCTAAATTGGTTTTGGCAAACCGAGCTATGGTCAGTAGCAACACTTTCTGAGGTTTGAAAGGAAAAGAGAAAAAGCTTACAGGTATTTTGTATCATTTATTTTCTCTCTTGATTGGCTCATAAGCTTAGTATTCCTTATTTAAGATCTTTTGTGTCTTCAAGGAAGATTTCATGTTTGGCTTTATCACTTGTAGGTTTGCTTGTCTCTTTCAACTCTTTTGCTTGCTACCCAGCCTTGCTAGCCAAAAACCTGTTTTGAGAAGGCATACTTCTCATGCATCCAATCCCTTTGAACCAAAACCTATGCTATTTGTGTCCACCATATCTACCTATTAGCATTATTGCTATTCCAAGCAAATTCTCAAGCTTCATCTATCTTTCGAATTAAAAAGTATTTTGTTATGTGAAAACTAGTTAGTAAAGCTCTCACGAACTTGATGGCGCACCTTATTTTCTTGCCCCTAATAAACTTGAACCATTGTGTCATCGAAGTTCTATATGCTTGAACCTATACGTTGGAATTAGCAGAACCGTGTTGTCATGGAGAATGCTTTCAATATTGCACCTATACATTGTACATAGTTGATATCATGCTCTTTTGTTTGCGGATGTCGTCGGTGTGAAATAAAAGGGTAGCTTGTAAGTCCATGGAGTTATGTATGTGTGTTAGAGAAACGCCTGGGCCGCTAGCCTAAGCCATGCCTAATCATGGTGGAAACTTGCAGCATAACCATAGTGAGCAATCTGTGAAGCATCCTCAATAAAAACCTATGCAAATAGCAAATAAAAAGATTGTTGAGATGCTCACTGTCTGCTTGCCTTATCATTTTGATTATGGGATAGCTCCTGTATCATGTGCAAGGGGTACCCCGTTGGCGGTTCTTTATGATACACATGTACTTACAATGACAAGAACTTACTGGTGACTAAAGTTTAGTAGCATGAGGAGCTGTCCTCGTACTCAAGGGACATGAGATTGTCAACTTATATTTCGTCAAGCATATACTCCATCTTTGTTCACTTTAACCTTAATCACCTCAAGATGCTTATGATAGGGGCAATGAGGGCTCAAGGCTAGTAAGTACCATAATATTTTGGAAGCTCTTTATGAACTTGAAATCCTTGTTTCCCTCTATGAAGGGCCTTTCTCCTATTTCTAAGTTGAGTAAGTAAACCTACTTCCTCTCTATATCCAGCAAGCATTTGAGTTGTTGTGTTTTAAGCATTCATATGATGATTTATTCAATCATGTTCTTCATCTTCCTTGTTTGCAAAAAACTCTTATCTATTGAGTATTACTTTGAAAGCTATCATTGTGAAAAAACCTTTTATGTTTGAGCAAAGAGTACTTTTGTTGTGAAAACTTGTAAGATTTTTGTGAAACTGTTTGCTAGCTGTTCTCTGACTAAGAACAAAGTTTGCCAATTACAATTATGATTTATATTTATGCATCTCTATTGTGACTCCTGTACTTTTTGCAAGCTAAGTTGTATAATGGTGAGTTGCTTTCTCCTATGAGTTGTGTAATGGTAAGTGTGGTGCTTCTTGTCCGTATTCTTTTATCGACACTTCACTCCATAAACATGTGGACATGTTTACTGAGCTCAGTTTTCGCTTGGGGACAAGAGAAGGTCTAAGCTTGGGGGGGTTGATACGTCCAATTTGCATCACCATTATATATCATAATTTGCCTCTATTCATTGATAAATTTCATATTATGAGGTGTTACTTATGTATTTTCATATGTTTTTGCATGTTGGATGATTCTTGGAGGATGAACTGTCGGAGTCAGGATTCAGATGGAAAAAGAGGTGTTTTGATGCAATTTCACGAAGATTAGAAAAATACCAGAAAAATCATGGAAAATTATATTTTCCCAGAAGACGAAGGAAGCCAGAAGGGGAGGCATAGATGGTCCATAGGGGGCCCACACACCCCCAGGGGCGGGTCACCCCCTGGTCGCGCCTACAGGGGTGTGGCCCACCTGGCCGGCCTCCAAAACTGCCCTCTCGCCTATATATTCCTCTTGGAACCCTAAAACACAAGAAGAGACCATATAAAGATTCTGCCGCCTCTGCCGGGCGGAAAACACCGAGACAGAAAGAGCTCTCCGGCAGACAGATTTCTGTCGGGGAAATTCCTTCCTGGAGAGGGGAGATCATCGCCATCAACACCATCATCAAGCTAGAATTCATCAGGATCATCATCATAATCCACACCATCATCTCCACCAACACCATCATCACCACTCCATCCCGCTATAACAATTGTGTTGAATACTTGCATAGTTCTTAGGGGAAACCTTCCCGGTGTTGATTACTATTGTAGTTGATGCTTGTGAGTGGAACCATTGGATTATTGTTTCTGTTGATTGTTAACCATTACCATATCATCTTTGATCTTGATCCATATGATGTCTTGTGAGTAGTTCTTTTAGTTCTTGAGGACATGGGAGAAGTCATGTTGTTAGTAGTGGATTTGTGTTAAGATATTATTCAATGGTTTAGTATTTAAGTTGTGGTACTATTCTTCTAGTGGTATCATGTGAACGTCGACTACATGATACTTCACCATTTATGGGCCTAGGGGAATGCATTGTGTATTTGTATACTAATTGTGGGGTTGTCGGAGTGACAGAAACCTGAACCCCCGTTAGGACACCTTTGCACAAGGGAGTGTAGGATCTCAGAGTTTAAGGCTGTGGTTAAGTTTATATCTTAATTGCTTTCCTGCAGTTGTGGATGCTTGAAAGGGGTTTAACCACAAGTATGTATTAGTCCAAGTAAGGTCGGTACATCAGCACAGGTTCACCCACACAACACTTACAACACCAAAAAAGGGTACTCAGCTATTTGAAGTGAAAGCACTTGACAGAATTCCCATGTGTCCTCGAGAACGTTTGGTCCTTATAAGTATTTCCACCGGCTTGTACTTTGCTAAGAAAGGATTGGGCCACTTGCTGCATTTGTTCGTTGTCTTTATTACTTGCACTTTGTTTCTTTGCTTTATTAGAAAACCCTTAAAAATCCATTTGCTAAGTATTTATAGAGATTTCCTGCTCCATACCACTAGTCAACACCTTCTGATCCTCGTTGGGATCGATAGTCCTATTTATCAAAAGTACTATGGTACACCCCTGTACTTGTGGGTCATCAGCATCTTTTTAATAGGTTAGTCCCAGAAAACATATAAAAATACGTCAAAGAGAAGACAAAGCAAAGAAAAGTAGATACTAAACAAGCATGGAACATAAAAAATTATAGATACCTTTACGACGTATCAGTCACTAATGCTCAAATGTTACATTCATGAGCTCCCTAGTAATATTATTATTAATAATTTTTATGCAAGGCTTTCAGGACATTACAAGGACTATCTAGATACCTATTTAGAGGGATCCTTCACGAGTAAGGAGTTCTTCTTGAAACAATTCAAAGCAATACCGAAGATTGGGGTAACGACAAAGGTAAAGAACCAGGTATAAACTATGAGTATGATTGTATTAAGTCTTTCGCTGAAACTGCTGATTTCAAGAGCTTAGTGCTAAATATGGTCTTGATCCTCAAATTCTTGTTAATTCTTGTAGAGCCTTTGCTTCCCATATTAATTCTCCTAAATAAAAGTGGGACATGTATCATGAACTTTTTAAGGACACTTGCATGAAAAATGAAACTATTATTAATGATTACAATAAACATGCTCAAACTTCTGAAAGTACTATTTCTTATAAGCATGTTAATTTTTGTGGAATACATAGAACTTGTGAAAAGAATCAAATCGAAGAATAATATTGTATCACCCACTAGAATGAAAAAACTAGAACATGGTATAAGGCTCTAAATGATCTTGCTAAAAAAGTTTGTGCCCTCTATCCTTTTATTTGTGAACTTTGCTTTGAAGTGGGTCATTTCAATTTTCAATGCTCAGGCCATAATAATCCTACAATTTTGTATTGTGATAACATGATCACCGATAATCAACATGATGAACTTACATTATTTTTGGGGTGTGAAGAGTTATCAAGAAAAAATTCTTTGGTAGACATGAGTACTTTTGATATGAATAGCGTCATGCATGGTTATCATCTTTATTGTGTTGAGAACTGCCACGCAAATACTTACATACAAAATATTATAAAAGATGATATTTTACCAAAATATGATAGGACTAATATGTGTTTTGTTCTTATTAATGAAAAAGGAGGAATCCTCCAAAGTTTCTTCTATTGTCTCTAACAATAAACTAGGTTATGTGGAGAAGCTTCCTTTCAAGCCTCTCCCTCCTAAAGAGGAGGAGGAGGAGGAGAATAATAAGAATAAGAAGAAGAAGAAGAGTAAAAGGAGAGAGGAAACGGTATCTTGCCCTAAGCATATTGCTCATATTATAGTTTTTGCTGATGAGTCTGAACTAGATGATGTTCCTATGCCTGTTACCTATAGTAGTGATCACGATTGGGAAAAGCACACTACTTTTGATATTGAAAATCTCTTTGGTACAAAATCTAAAAATGATGATATTAATAATTGTTGTACTACTAGTACTATCCATGTTCCTTCTAATGATGATATGTTTACAAATGAACACTACTTTGGAAGATATCTATTCTATTGCCTATGATGATACTATACCTCCAATATATGATGATTACAATGATGAATATGATATTTTCAGTCCACCTACTATTAAGGAGGAAATTAATTATGATTACAATATGCCTACTATATTTGATGATTATGGTGATGAGAATAACCATGATAGCTATTTTGTTGAATTTGCTCCCACTATAATTAATAAGAATGACTATGCTTATGTGGAGAGTAGTGATTATTATATGCATGTGGCTCATGATAAGAATGTTTTATGTGATAGTTATATTTTTAATTTTATTCATGATGCTGCTGAAAGTTATTATGAGAGAGGGAAACATGGTCTTATGTATCTCAACAATATTAAGTTTCCCCTCTTTATGTTGAAAATCTTAAAGTTGCACTTGTTTCGCTTTCCTATGCTTGTTGATTTGTGCTTTCATGACTTGTTTCTTTACAAGATTCCTATGCATAGGAAGTGGGTTAGAGTTAAATGTGTTTCGAATTTTCTTCTTGATGATCTCTTTTACTTCAACTCATATTTCTTATGTGAGCATCTTCTCAAACTATCAATGCCTAACTTAAAGGCGTTAAAGAAAAGTACTTCTTGGGAGATAACCCAATAGTTTTATTGAGTCTTGGAAGTTATTACTTCTGTAATAACCTCTCCTTATCCTTTTTGTTTGATTTTTGTGCCAAGAATAACCTCTAATGAGAGAGAAGTAATATTTGGGGAAGTTGTTGTCCCGAAACAGATTTTTGTGCTTCACTGTAAAAATTCGTGAAAAATCTCTGTATCTCAGATTGACATGTAATTTTCTGAGTAAATCCCCTAGGTTGTTATCTAACTTTTGTTAGTTCTTTTCTATTTGAGCAACATAAGGTCTTCGAAAAAATCAGTTTTTACCTACTGGTATATTTTGACAGATTTCTGCCTTTATTTGTATTGGCCTATTATCGATTTCTTTTTGAGTTCTTTTTGGTGAATTGAGCTTTTTGAAGGAATTGCTACAGTAGCTTGTGTTTTTAATGAAAATGTTATTGTTTTGAAACTAAACCCCAAGGTTTATTACTTTTGAATGGACAAATGTTGCTAATGAAGAATTGTGTGAAGGAAATTTTCAAGTGTAGGGGAAGAATGATGTGATGAGATGAAGAATGGACAAAAGCTCAAGCTTAGGGATGCCACCCCGTGTCACCCCAAATAATATTCAAGAGGTACAAGCGTCAAAGCTTGGGGATGCCCAAGGCATTCCCTTCTTCATCAATAAAAATCGCAGGTTTTTCTAGACACTTCGTTTTTATTGTTTCATGCAATATTGTGTTGTTCTGGGAGCGTCTTAGTTTTCGTTTGATTAGTTTGCTTTAATAAAGTAGTTGGACCCCCACTTTCGCTGTGTTGTTTCAAATAAGTTGATTGGTGTTGGAAAGGCGTAGAAAGTTTCTTGCTTATAGTGGTACAAAAGGAAGCTTGTTTTGACTGTGACTTAGACTTTATCATGTCATGTTATATGTTTATTTGACCATATGCTTAGTAATTATTGTTGTATCATGTCTTGTGTCAAACAATTGAGATTGCTTAATGTGCCTTGAAAGGATCATGTGTTGTTTTAGCCTACAAAAGCATAATATTGTGGTATTCTCCTTTGGTGCTTTGTTTGAGTTGACTTGGCACATGCTTACACCATGTTAAGACTATGAACCAGTCACCTTAGCCTTTGTGATCATTTAGTTTTTGACTTGTGATACCACTTTATGCTTTGATTGATAATGTTTTGTTGCTTTGCATGATTATGGCCATTATTTCTCTTAGTTGAGTTGATCGCTTTTGCTAGCCTCCACTTGTACTGAGTAAGCTCTACTCATGCATCCAACTCCCAAGAAACCAAGTTATTCCAAAGAGTCCACTATAAATTCCTATGCATGGTGTGTTACACCATTCCAAGTATATTCTTGTTTTATCTATCTTCCAAATTAAACTTGTTATGTGAAAATTAGTGATTAAAGCTCTGACAAACTTGATGGCACGGTTTATTTTTCTTGCCCCTAATAAACTTCAACCATTGTGTCATCTATGTTGTATATGCTTGCACTTATAAGTTGGGAATTAGCATAACCATGCTGTCATGAGGAACGCTTTCAACACCTGTAAATATCTACTCAGTTGATATCATGCTCTTTTGTTTATGGATGTCGGCGGTGTGAAATAAAAGGGGAGCTTGCAAGTCCATGGAGTTATGTATATGTGTTAGAGAAACGCCGGCGCTAGCCTAAGACATGCCTAATCATGGTGGAAACTTAAAGATCACCATAGTGAGCAATCTATGAAGCATTCTTCTTATGAAAAAGGAGAGAGATGAAAAAAGAGAAGAGAAAAAAGAGGAAAGAAGAGAAAAAGCACCATTTTCCCATGGTAAATAAGAAGATTCTGAGATGCTCATTGTCTGCCTTTTTCATTTTGATATGGGATAGCTCCTGTGATGGGGCAAGGGGTACCCCGTTGGCGGTTCTCTATGATACACATATATTTACAATGATAAGAACTTATCGGTAACTAAAGTTGAGTAGCATGAGGAACGACCCTCGTACTCAAGGGACATGAGATTTCCAACTTATACTTTGTCAAGCATATACTCCATACTTTGTTCGCATTAACCTTAATCACTTCAAGATGCTTATGATAGGGGCAATGAGAGCTGAAAGCTAACAAGTACCATAATTTTTGGAAGCTCTTTATGAAACTTGAAATCTCTGCTTCCCTTTGAAGGGCCTTTCTTCCACTTTTATATTGACTCTCCACCTTCTATCTTCATGCACCAATTAAGAGAGCATAGTTGTCATTCTTAGTTCTATGTGCATTGTCCCAAAACTTATTGATTGATTCATAATGTTGATATTGCTTGTTCTTGAACTATTTGTATCTAGTCACCCTTATGAACTTTGAAGGTGTCCTATGCATTTATGTTTTGCTACTCCATAAGGGACAAGCTGAATACCACTATGTTATATTTTATATATGTGAAACAAACAAACTTCTTTCAATGCATTGTTATTCATGATCTTTGTTCGTATCCTTTCATGTTGCAGCATAGTTGCTATGTCTTATTATTAGAACTTCATCTTTCATGCTCATGTTTAGAGCACTATGATCCTAGCTATCAATGCTTGCAAATGGTTTGATCATGATTGTGATGGTGCATGTCACCTAAAAAATTATTCTTTTTATCACTTACCTACTCGAGGACGAGCAGGATTTAAGCTTGGGGATGCTTGATACGTCGTAAATGTATCTATAATTTTTTATGCTCCATGCTTGTTTTGTATCAGCTTTGCTATGTTTTGTCTACACTTTGAGGTATTTTTATATATTTTCCGTAACTAACCTATTGACAAGATGCCGCAGTGCCACTTGCCTATTTTCTGTTGTTTTTGGTTTTAGAAAAGATAAAAAATGAATATTCTCGGAATTGGACGGGACAAAAGCCAATCTGCCTATTTTTTCCAGAGCAATACGGAAACGCGAAGCAGAGACGGAGGGGGACACCAGGGTGGGCACACCCTAGGGTGGCACGGGCCCACCTGCAGCGCCACCACCAGGTGTGGGTCACCCTAGCGGCCACCGATGTCCCCCTTTTGCCTATAAAAGCCTCCCGAATCAGAAACCCTAAAACAATCTGGGAGAAAGACACGAAAACTTCCGCAGCGCTGCCGCCACCAAATGGGAGATTCGGGGAATATAAGTCTCTGTTTCGGCACCCTGCCGGGACGGGTAATTGCCCCCTGGAGCCATATCCATCGATCTCCACCACCATCTCCATCACCGTTGCTAATTTCCATGATGAGGAGGGAGTAGTTCTTCCTCGAGGCTAAGGGTTCTACCAGTAGCTATGTGTTCATCTCTCTCTCTATGCATGATCTTATTGTGATCATGAGCTTTGTAGTCAAGTAGATCTATGATGGTGCGTGACAACGCTTCGTTGGAAGACCCCAAGAGCAAGGTTTGATGAGCACAGCAACAAGTCTTCCCTCAGTAAGAAACCGAGTTTATCGAACCAGTAGGAGGAAGAAAATGTCTCAAAGGTGTTGCAAGCAACTTGGAAACCTGCACAACACAAACTCAAGACTTTGTCCCAACGAACAGTGTGGTTGTCAATCTCACCAGTTTGCCGAAAACAAAGGACTAACTGTATGTTGTGGAAGTTAATAGTGGTTTGCAGAAAGTAAACAGTAGCAGTGAAAGATGTATCAATTGTAAAGATTGGACCGGGATTCATAGTTCACTAGAGGTGTTCTCCTTAAACAACATAACTGATATGTACAATTTCGCTAAATAGGTCCAAATATCTAATACCGAAGGCTCAATTTGTACATCTGAACGAAGCGCTAAGTTAAATGATGAAGCAAAATCTAAATACATGATCACTGAAACATAAGTTTCGCTAAATAAGTCTAAAAATCAATGTGTGCTATTAAAATCTAACTAAGCCTTTAACTATAATCTTTCTAGCCGAAATCTTAAAGGGAAAATTTCAATGGAATGGTTTCATATCTTTCCCTAATGAAAAGCAATCCCCAATACTCCATTTGAATATGATATAACCAAAGCATATTAGATCAGCAAAACTCAAAATTAATTTTTAATTTTGCAAACCATAACCTAAATTTCCAAATTTAAAACACATGCCATTTTTTCGTAGAAGAAATAGAAACATTGTAAATTAAGTCAAACCGAGAGCTTTGTTCTAAAGTTGCCTAGAAAAGTATAAATAAAGCATGATTGAATATAAAATTTTACTTAATCATTTGCTTCAAGGTGATAGGAGCAAACTAATATATACCCGGTCTCTTCATAACAAAGACGTGCATAGCCCAAAAGAACAAATAAAATATTTCAACAATAAATTGACTATCCAAAGAAAAACGAGGAAACATTCTAAGGTGCATGAGGCCCAATCCATAGACTACATTATCATGTATATTTTTTGGAAAAGGACGTTTTTATTACTTATAGTAATATTTATACCCGGTCTCTGCATAATCAAGATGCACACAGCCACACAAACCATACAACCAGAAAAAAAATAAAGAATAGTAAAATTATAAAGTCCCAACTAAAATGAGAGGCCTCAACTATGGCAGATCAATGTGCAAATCACGCAATCAATCATGTAGGGAGAAAATGTCCCTCGTCGTGTCCTCCAAACGCGTACACCCCTCCAAAAACAAGTCTCGAAACTCTACACGTTGGAGAATAGTCCATGATCGGAGGATAGTCGTGGCCTGATAAATAACCTGCAGAGGAGAAGACACAATGTTATTAAAAACTTTGTCATTTCTACAGAGCCATAGCGACCAAGTAATGGAAAGCGCTCCCACCCTAAATAAAATTATGTATTTATCATCAACTCCATACAACCAATTACCAAAAACATTGGTCACTGAATGTGGAGGAGATAAACCAGGAGCTATTTGGGTGAATGACCATATAGAACGAACAAATTTATAGTGCAAGAATAAATGACGAATTGTCTCATCGTGATGACAAAAAAACGCATTGTGTACTTCCATGCCAATTCCTCTTTACAAGATTATCTTTAGTAAGGATTACATATTTACGTACATACCAAGCGAATATCTCCGTCTTAAGGGGTATTTTTATTTTCCAAATTTTACTGTTATCATCGACCGGGATATCAGGTTGAACCAATGCTCTATACAGTGAGGCAACTGAAAATTTACCACTCATGTAATTTATATTTGAACTCGTCCACCCCATCCAACAACTATATCATGGATAATCGTAATACCAAATTGTTCTAAGATACCAGTCGAGGACCTATAAGACTTCTTCTGAAAAACACATTAGGGGATTATCTTCCATAACAATGAAAAGTGTGACCCCTTTGTGTCTAGCAATCGAATATGGAGCTGAATATTGTTCGTGAAGAGAAGTATTGCCAAGCCACTTATCTTCCCAAAATCTAATTTGTGATCCATCCTTGATATTAAAAGCACCAAAATGGAAGAAATTCTTTTTGGTCGCCATTAGACCCGCCCAAAAATGTGAGTCATCGGGTTTCCAAACCACTTGAGACACAACTTTGGACCCCACATATTTCCTTCTTAGAATGTTTTGCCAGACACCATCTTCGGTAAGTATTTTGAAAAGCCATTTACCGAGAAGCGCGGTGTTTTTGACTTGCAAATCATGTATACCCAGTCCATCGTATTATTTTGGTCGGCAAACCACATTCCATTTGGCCAGTCGATATTTCTTTTTCTCACTATCCCCTTGCCAAAAGAATCTTGACCATAAATAATACACTTTCTTCAAGACACCTTTTGGTAGCTGGAAATACGAGATCATATACAGTACCATATTGGTGAGTACCGAATTTATGAGTACAAATCTTCCGCCAAGGGATAGTAATTTTATTTTCCAACTATTGAGACATTTTTGGAGTCTTTTCTCAACGAGTTTCCATTTAGCAATTGTGAGACGCCGATAGTGAATCGGTATTCCTAAATAGTTGATTGGAAATTGCCCCTCACCATAGCCAAAAAAATTAGCATATAGGTAGGCCTCATTTTGGGCATCGCAAAACTAATACAAATCGCTTTTATGGAAGTTTATTTTAAGTCCAGATAATTGCTCGAATGCTGATAATGTTAATTTCAAATTCTTAGTTTTCTTCAGGTCATGCTCCATAAAAAGGATTGTGTTGTCGGCGTATTGAAGAATAGAGAGTCTTCCATCAACAAGATGTGGAACTAGTCCTTAAATTTGGCCATCAGTCTTTGCTCTCTCAATAAGGATAGCGAACATACCAGCCACTATATTAAATAATAGAGGCGATAATGGATCCTCATGCCTTAGTCATTTTTTTGGTCTGGAAGTATTTGCCAGTATTATTATTTACTTTGATGGCAACACTACCCCTGACACAAAAGATTGTATAAGAGCGCGTCACTCCTCTAAAAAACCTTTCATGCGTAGTGTTTGCTAGAGAAAAGAACAATTAACGTTGTCGTATGTCTTCTCAAAGTCAATCTTGAATAGTACATCATTTAATTTCTTAGACTGTAGTTCATGGATTGTTTCATGCAGGGTTACTACACCATCAAGAATGTTTTGTGGCATCCCGCAAAACCACTACTAGAAAATCGCGTTGTTTTTGTGCATTGCATCGTCATCATCATGCATTGTTTGTCTGCATTATTTTGAAAAGCCTAGTTTTGATTTATACAAATACCCCTCTTATTTTCAAACACAAAACCCCGATCGCATCGGAGATTTTATTGGTCTAAAAACTGTTTGCAAAATGGCCTAGTTTTAAAATAGACAAGACCAAACAAACACACATTTTAAATCAGCCCCTCTAAATCCTATCCCCACCCAAATCTATCCTACCCACCAACCGCAGACCGCCACCTCACCCTCTCACCCATTTCCCACCCCACCTGCCACCTCATCGATCCATACCTTTTCCCCTCTCCTTTTCTCACCCAGCCTCTCTACCTCTCTCCCCGCCACCGGACCACCCAGGCCCCGCCCACACCCCACCTTTTCCCCACTCAACCACCCTGGCCCGCACTGCCCACGCCTGCCCGCCTGGGCCCCACACGCCCCCACGCGGTGTGCCCGCCTCCTCGCCCGTCTTCCTCCTCACGCTCCTCTCACCCACCGACGCTCCTCACCGCTTCTCCACTCGCCGGCAGGCCGCGCCTCCTTCCCTCAGATCCACCGCCGCCGCCGCCCACTCCCCTGCGCCGCCCCGCCACGACCCCCACCGCCGCCGCTGCCCCTACCGCCCTCAATCTGGCCGCCGCCTCCCACGCCCACGCGACCTCGCCGAACCCCTCCGTGAGCTCCGCCCTCCTGGCCCGCCGCCCATCTCTCCCTCCGCTTCGTCTGCTCGTCGTCAGTCCGTGCTCGCCCCGGCCCGCCGTGTGCCTTAGTGCCACCGCATCCGCGCCCAAGCGCCTCCTCTTCCCCTGCCGCCACAAGCGCGCCTGCTGCCTCTGCGTCCCCGAGCCTCCCTCCTCCGCCTCCGCTGCCCTCCGGCCTCCCCGTGGTCGCCACGGCTCCCCCTCTCGGCCGCCTCGGGTCCCTCCTTCGCTCGAGCTCCCTGCCCAACCACCTCGCCGTCGTCCTCCGCCCGCGCCTTGCCTCACAAGACGCCTCGAGGCCGAGCCTCCTCTCGCTCTGGCAGCCCGCAAGACCGAGCCTGGCCCGCAAGGCTGTGCCCGCCACCGCTCCTGGAGCACCTCCGTCGCCACCAAGCTTCGCCCCATCGCCTTCCGTGTCGAGGCCATGCCCCGCCTCCGCCGCAGCCTTGCAACACCGTTGCCGTGCGGCCGACGCCCGAGTCCAACGACAAGATTGGCATCGGCAAGACCAAGAGGGGACCCCAAGATCTTCGGTAGAAACCTCGACTCTAGACCAAGTGCGCCAACCACACCGAGAACCCGCGGTACCTGGAGTACGACATCAAACCGAAGCGCCAAGACCTACTACGGACGCCGAGACCCCCGAACCCGAAGACCGATCCCGTACCGGTGCCGCGACAAGAGATCCTTCTCGGACCCGATGACGCTAAGTTCTTCGCCATAGATCAACAAGGACTTCGACAAGAAAAGGAACGCCAAGAACTTCACCCCGAAGGCCAAGACCGACTCGATGGAGCGGGCCCGACAAGACCCTCGCAGCGGCAAGATCGACCCCGTGGGACCCGACAAGATCTGCACGACGACAAGAACGACAGGGACCAGGAGAATCCGATGCGCCCCCGGCGCCGAAACAAGCCCTTCTTCCCGGATGCCGAGGTCACCGACACAGAACAACAAGATCTACTTCGCGGACACCGTGCGACAAGATCTACCAGTAATCCGAGAACGATCCCGGAGTCCGAGAACGCTTCCGTCGAACCCCGAACCCCGAGACCGGACCCCGGACCCTGTCGAACCCCGAACCCCCGGATCCCCAAGATCGTCGAACCCTAATGTGTGAACCCGAACCCGAGACCTTATTTTATTAAATGATATATAATTGCTGCATATTAAATTGTCATGTTGCATGCATACTTGTCTGTGGTTTGGGGGCCTTATGCCGATTCACCTAATAATTAAATATGGGGCCCATATGCGGGCAAATCTAGTCTTATATTGGCCTCATTTAAATTGATGTAGCGAACCGGTGCTATCTCTTGCCATGTTAATACAACATTTAAATTGCGGGGTAGCTAAACAACTGGAACCATCTAACTAATTGTCGGGACCCTCGGTTCCGCTTAATATGACCTAATTGCATCGCATCTTTGCCATGCCATACATCATACATGCATCATGCCGATCTTTTGCCGTAGTATTAAATAGTGCATCCGGTGTTTCTTCTAGTGTTTTGCTTCTTCGCGGATAAGGCCGTTGAGTTGATGTGAGCTTCGCCCCGATCTTCGGTTGAACCTTCGGCAATGTTTTCAAAGCAGCATCTCCCTTTCTACCTATCTTACTTTTATAGTATTTATTCCTCCTGTTGATCTATTGCTACCGTGTTGCGATGCTCTAGTTTTCGTACCGTGATATCCCTTGCAGCCTTATATTGCCTTGGACACATCCCATTACCGTTGTTTGGTAGATAGTGGGACTTGCGGTCGTAGTCGCTTGCTCAGAAGTCTATGCGTCGCCATGTGCCACAGTTGTTGGTGTATTGTCGCATGTTCGATGTTGGATATGATTATGGCTTTACTTATCGTTCACTTTAATTCCTGTTTAATAACTAAAACTGAAGTAAGCAGAGGCATCGGTGGGTGATAGATAATATTTGGTTTCCGAACGCCCACTTGTGTCCCGTAGGACCCCGAGTACTTGATACCTGTTCCTTGATTTATCGCGCTATCCACATCCGGGAGGTATATGGGACCCCCCTGAGCCAGATCTTGATTCAGTCTTATTTCTTGGGGCCACAAACTAGTTTGAGGTTTTATTTACTATCCTGTACTTATGCCATGCTACTTCTGTATTTACGATTGTGCGAGGAGCACACTGTACTGTTTAGGTAAGCGGAATGTTTTCGCGGTATCGACAAGCCCAGCCACACTTTCGGGTTCCCAGTCGTTTACAGCCATTGTCGCAAACCTTGAGTCCGTCTCGGAGTCACCGTTTGCTATGGTCTACTCAATGGGGTGGCCTCAAATATTTCGAATCTGTGATTGCTTTGTCGTCAAGGCCTCGTTGGGTTTTGATTTGGTTTTTCCGAGGTTGATCGAGCGTGTGTTGCTATTGGTGCACCCCGGCCGGGTAAAACTTTCTGAAAGCCGTGTCCGCGGATATGGACGACTTGGAGCACAGTATCTCGACCATAGACAAGCATAACTAAAGTAGTACTATAAATTTGACTTTATAATGACTAGTAATCAGCTTCACTATCACGGAATGGCTAAATAAAACTGCCAACAATTGCTTGTTTGAGTGTCGCTTGCGACTATTGTACCTGACTAGTAAGAATTGCAACTACAACGGAATGGCTAAATAAAAGAACCAACAACTGCTGGGTTTTGGGTTTATCTCATGCTAACTGTATCTGATTAGTAATTGCTGCAACTACAACGGAATGAATAACTAAAAGGGACCACTGCTTCTTTTATCAGGACAATTATCTATACCTGACTAGTAATTGCCGCAACGATAACCGAATAAGTAAAAACTGCCAACTGTGTGAGTTCCTCGGTTGACTTCCTCGTTTGGTCTCGAGGGGGAAACGCCAGGATGGGTTTGTTTGATGGTGGTATCAGGTTGGATCCGAATAGGTCTTTCTTACCCCTCTCTGATCGCCGCCAGTTGTATCGAGTCTCTATAGGGTGTTCAGTGCATGCTGACGCTGCCGCTTCAGTCCACCATACCTATGTAGGCGAGGACCGCCGAATTCTAGCCTCGCCGTGCTTCGCCTCGATCGACGCTCCTATTTTTCCTTTGCCCTTTGTCGGCACCCCTTTTGTTTAAGCAGGTTTTGAGATCGACGTCGTTAGCAGGGTTACCCTTCCGGCTTGGCCTGGGCAGGGTTATGGACGCCATTGGTTATTCTTCAGAGCTCTTAGCCCCATTTGCATCTTGTCTGTAGCTGGACGCCCTATCGTCTTCAAGGTGATTTGGATCTTTGTGTATTATATCTGTATTCTTGACTCTTTGAGTCGTGTTGTATATATATCTGTTCTGTGGGTCCCATCGAGGACTGTTGTGTAATGTTATTATTTCGTTTTCCACCCGCACGAAAGTGCCTGGTGGACACCTTTGAATCGTTTCTATGCGGGTTTGGCGGGATTCGCTAAAACTTGCATAGGGTCGATTCCGAGGGTGTTACATGTTTCTCCCTTGCATGAACGTCGTTTGAGAAGGTCTAACAACATGATCAGCCACTAAGTTTATTCTAATTGTGGCAACATTAGTAAAAAATCTTAAAGCTAACATTAAGCAGGCAGATTGGATGATACTTTTGTATACATTCTTCATTAATAATCTTAGACAGTAAAATTATGTTACCAAAATTTAATCTAAAAAGATCCAGCTGACCAACATGTAAAAATCCAAACAAATTCATTGGGTTCGTCTTGATGACGTCCTAGAATTTTTGTCAACCCTCTTCACTTGGATACATGCCAAAGATATACTTATCGTGCTCCGATCACTAAAGATGGGACCAAAATTTTCTTCTTCGAAATGGAGGTGGAGACCTCTGGCCTCTACATCCAAAGAATGCGCAAAGCATATTTTTATCATATTATTCACCAAAGCCTTACAGAAGGAATACAAAGATCAACCCGAAGCCAGCATCGCTAGACCTACAAAACTGGTGAAGGGATGGCCATGAACAAGACCATATGCCCTGACATCACACCTGCACGTAACCAATTGTCCATTCGTGAAGTAGGATCACAACGGGTCCAACATACCCACATTCTACAAGATGGATCAAGATGGGACCAAGTAGGGAGCCAGTGTGCGCAAGAATAAATACCCTAGACTGTAGAGAAGATCTTGTTTTTATCAAACACAACATCATTCCTGCAAAGCAAAAAGGCCCAGCATAGGCTGCCGCTCAAATAAGCCCGTGACACCTATGTGTTTGTAGAGTTTGATTTTAGGGATAGTATACAACGATACAACCTGGTGCAAGGTAGTTTGACATTCGAATTGAAGCATGGTCAGTGCAGGATGAGTTAGAGAAGGGAGGTAGCGTTGTCGAGATCGACGCGGGAAATGATTAGGGTGTAGCCGTTGTGGCATACAAGACTAGGGAGTGGACCGACCTGTCTTGACACAACGGGTCAGTATTTAGACCAAGGGCAATAGTACAGCACGTGCTGCAGCTATAAGCCATATTCATGTTAGCTATAGTCAATTTAATAGTCAATATGTATAATAAACAGAGATAAAAAATATACTACTTTGTTAATGTATGGTGCAATTTATACTCTTATATAGTGGCTAGGAGCACATGCTGCAGCTGGTTCTTAACTAAGAGCTCACTCTCGTCTTCTTTTTCCTCTTCTCTCTTATCCAACTAAGTATAAATATATTATATTAAGTCCTATAGCCTGCTGACTAAACCTTATTGTACTTGTTCTTAGTGTCGCCTCTATCGACACAAATATTGTTGGTCTCAACGTACCTGACCATTGGCCTCGTATTTTGGGTTCGGGTAAGCGACCTAGTGGGCCGATCTGCCCATTTCCGCTTTGACGAGTGTACATAAGAAGCATTTTGTATAAAAAATTTATCAAAGCGATTAGCATCCACGCTAATAGAGATCACAATAGTTGAGCAAGGCCCATGCGTGGCTTATAATGTACGAGTGGACAAGTGGTTGGGTCTGTAACGACACTAACAAATCACGAAAGGTCGTCACCACCGTGCAACAAGTAGGCTGTCAAGATAAACTACAACAATCAGGGATGGCACCCCGCCGGCTTCAGGGCCGGGTCCGCCCCCTCCCCCTGCCATACCTATTTTGTTTAAATTGTGGGGTCTTATATAAGACCTGTGACCCGGACAGGTTCGGGGCTTCGAGGGGTACCCACCAGCACACAAGACGGGATCGATACCAATGCAGGCGGGAAGAAAATGATGAGATATTGCGATGGAGTTTGTGAAAATGGACGCGTGGGTTCGTGTGTCTTCAGGACTCCATATTCTATCGTGTGCATGTAATGTGTTATCTGCGTGTGTGGGGCCGTGTGGGACATGTGGTTAGGCATAGGATCAGGGCCGTCACCAGAAATTTGGGGCCCCGGTGCGAGATGGAAATGGGGCCATGATTTCTTTAACAAAATATCCATATAAACAATATAACTAAAGAATACTTGATTGGTTTACAAATTTATTGTGTATTATTTCATATAATACATGGAGATATATTAAACTAATTTTCTCCAAGACATAATGTAAAGGATCAATGATGAATTTATTCAGAGTCAGGACGTTAGAGGTGCGATGCGAGTATAAGAAGCAAGCAAGTCAAAATGGGAAACGGGGCAGAATCACCAATCAAGTCTTTGTTGGCAAACAAAATTGTGTGTATTTACTTCCTATATATTACTCCCTCTGTCTCATGTCTCGGGTTTTTAAAATTTTGATGAATTTATATACTAAATAGTGTCTAAATTCAATTAAATTTTGATAAATTTGACACGGAGGAAGTACTATTTGGCAGTACTTGCCGATGTTGAGATCAACCAAGACGATTCAAGATTTCTAGTATAACAAACCAACGGGAAATAAAGAACGCACCATGAAATTGAGAGCGTGTTGCATGCTGCCGCCATGTCCCATCCCTGTAGCGCGGATCACATCTCTATCATGGACGAACGCGGACTGCAGACAAGGAGGCCCTCGCTCGCCAAGGTTAGACCTTTCGTCCGGCGAAATCGATTGATCAATTTGTGCACAAACCATCGCTAGATCTGCCCTATACTACCGCCTATGGTTGGACATCAGGAGATTGGGCGAGCGCTGAGATAGATAAAGGCCAGGATGGCTCGACCGCGGGCCTGAGATTTGCAACATGATTAGCGGACGGGCCTAGATTTGGGGCCTCAAATTTTTTGGGGCCCTGTGCCATCGTCGCACGTGCTTATGGATGGGCCTGCATAGGATTATTAGGAACACGATGAAGGCTTAGAACAGGTCTACAGATACCGGTTTGCCACCCCATACCGGCCCGATAGACTTGGCGTGTCTAACTTTTATCAAACTCTCCCCTTTTAAAACGGGTACCCACCGGATTTGCGGGTTTCAGGGCCATTGCCATCCCTAATAACAAGTAGTAGAGCTCTTGTAAGCTGCCACGCTAATACGGACCTTGGTTGTACACCCGTATGATGATGCAGCCGACAGTAGCAAGAAGAATGCAAGATTCGTTGCGGGCCGGCTGACCCTAGCGTACGTGGCATAAGATCCCGCTCGACCTTGCGACCATAGAATATTGAGGCTTCTAGTGACTCGTTGTGAGCAGTGCAACAATGTCCATGGTTTACAAAAGTTTCGACGAATCACTTGTTAATTATCTTGATACATGTCTAGATGTAACTTTCATCTTAGATTGATTTATCATTTCTCATGTATCTAGACATGAAAACTGAAAAGCAAATGATTTGGCTCAATAAACATTCGGTTACCATGTTATCCTAAATATGCATAGACCAAGCGTAAACATTACTTCTCGGTAATAATAAAAGCGTCTATTCAAAAAAAAAAAAAAAAAGCTCTTGGAAGCTGCCGACAGTAGCAAGAAGAATGCAAGATTCGTTGGGGGTTGACCCTAGCGTGCGTGGCATAAGATACTCCAACGTGTGACTTCTTCTCCTACTAACGTTTCTTATGCAGCACCAAAACTAAACAATGAAGAGCAATGGAGACGGAGCTCCAAGGTCTTCCGAGCATTAATAACTTGTAGAGCATCCTCGTGGTCAGACATCATCATGGCTCTTACTCTCGCTCGATCTTGCGACCGTAGAATCTGCTCCAAAATATCACTAATCACGTACGGCTGGCCTCGAGATCTCTAGCGCCGAGAGAACTTGGACGGTTTAAAACTGAAATTTGCCCTGCTGATCTGCAGATCTCTGCCTCTGTCATTTTAATGCGCGGCTCCAGTCAACTGCAGAGTACACGGGTGCCAAGATGTTCCATCCATTAAAATTTCCCAAGAATGCAGAGCAGAAACCTGAACTATGGCAGGCCACCAAGTGTCCAAAAGGTCTCCAAGTGGACTTGATCTACCGTACATCCATCCCCTAAAGAGCATACACCGCAGCTACCTCGCCAGATGCTCTCCTCTAGCTAGCTAGCTAGCCCAGCCATGGAAGCTCATAGCTGCTGCCTCAACAAGTACCTCCTCTACGGCCTCCTCGTCGCCGGCTCATGGCTCTTGTCCTGCCTCCTCCCGCTCCACCAGTTCTCCCACGTCTCGCTCTTCCGTTACTCGTACCTTTCCTCCCACCGTCGTGCCGGCCCCGCCGGCGCCGTCAGCCTCTTCCCCTCGCCGCCAGCGATCCACCACGATGGCACTAGGTCCTCGTGCGAGGGCCGGCGCGTGTACATGCTGGATCTACCCTCGCGGTTTAATCTTCTCCGGGACTGCGTCGACGGGTCGCCGGCGTTCGAGGACGAGGGCAGCGCGTGCGTCCTCATGTCCAACGCCGGCCTCGGCCCTGTGCTTGCCCCCGTCTCCGGCAACGACAGCGACCGTGTCATCCCCGACAAAGGATGGTAAGCAAGCAACGATAGAGACCGATAATGGTGGTGTAATTCTTGGCGTGCTCTGCTCATCTACGTACGTGTCGACGACTGAAATGCAGGTTCAACACGAACCATCACGCCCTGGAGGTGATCTTCCACCACCGCATGCGGCGGTACGAGTGCCTCACCGACGACCCGGCGGCGGCCACGGCGGTGTACGTGCCGTACTACGCGGCCCAGGAGCTGAACCACCACACCTGCAACGCCAACGCGACGGCGCGCAACGCGCCGTCGGGGGAGTTCCTCCGCTGGCTGTCGTCGCGGCCGCGCTGGGCGGCGCTCGGCGGGCGCGACCACTTCATGCTCGCGTCCAGGACCACGTGGATGCTCCGGCTCGCGCCGGGAGGCGACGGCGCCACGGGGTGCGGCAACAGCTTCCTCGACCGGCCCGAGTGCCTCAACATGACCGTGCTCACCATCGAGTCCAACATCTGGGACCGCCGGGACATGGCCGTGCCGTACCCGACCTACTTCCACCCGTCGTCCGCCGCCGAGGTGGCCGCGTGGCAGGCGCGCGCCCGCGAGACGCGCCGGCCCTGGCTGTTCGCGTTCGCCGGAGCGCGGCGTCCGAACGGCACGCGGGTGCTCCGCGACCGCCTCGTCGACAAGTGCGTCGCCTCGCCGGGCCGCTGCGGCATGCTCGACTGCAGCCACGGCCTCATCTGCCATTCCGCGGAGGCTCATGTCCCTCTTCGCCTCCTCCCGCTTCTGCCTGCAGCCGCGTGGCGACTCCTTCATGCGCCGCTCGTCCATCGACGCCGTCGTCGCCGGCTGCATCCCCGTCTTCTTCCACGAGGGGTCCACATTCGAGAAGCAGTACCGATGGCACGAACCGGACAACAACGGCGGCGAGGGCGACGTCGTCCATGGCCTCCGCCGTTACTCGGTGTTCATCGACGAGGACCAACTCCTGGAAGGGAAGGTGGACGTCGAAGAGGTGCTGGGCAGGTACAGTGACGAGGAGGTGGCAGCCATGAGGGAAGAGCTCATAAAGATGATCCCGAGGTTCGTGTACAAGGACCCCAGGGTGAGGTTTGAGGGGGACATGAAGGACGGGTTCGACATCGCCATGGACGAGGTGATGGCGAGGACCACGAGGATAAGAAATGGCGAGGATTTGGGATGGGACGTATAATGTCCATGAATGATATTCAAGAATCAAGCTCAAGCGGGACACAGGAGACTCACGGCATTTGATCAAGAAGAATTGTGGGATAAAGTCGAACCTCCCAAATCTCACATTCTTGATCAAATGTCGTGATTCTATCTGCGAAAATAAATAAAACGGCGCCACTCAAAATCCGTCTGGAGGGATCAAATTCGAGTCGGCATGAAGATGCAATTGCTTCCCTACCTTTGAGCCAAGAGCTAGCTCATCTATTGCAAAAATTCGTGACGCTGGGTCAGATGTTGTCTTGTTTGTACTAGTTTGTTAATGGTGCATAGTTAGCAATACGGAGTACTGTATATCTTGCACATTTGCTATTACTGAATTGATTAAGGAACCCTGCTCTCACAGTTGTGACCAATCGACTTAGACCAGGAGACACCTCCTTTTAGGATGTCCCTTCTCGAGATCGGTTTGGCACGAGGTTCTATTCTGGATCCGATCAAGGACGAGGGTGACTTCAACGAATGGTGTTTGGAGGTTTGCTGATCTATCCATCTGTTGGTGGTGCATACGAGTATATCTTACACATTTACTATTTATGAGTTATATTAAGGAACCTCCATCCAAAAATATAAGACACGTTATTCTTTCTGGTCTTTGATATACGACTTTGTTCACTACTATATAATTATAGAAATTGAGAATATATATAGATATTATCACTAGATCCGTCTTGCAAAATTATTTAATTTTATACTTTTTGGTCAAAATTGTAAGTCATCGACCATTGAAAATTAAGGACGTCTGCTGAAGGGTGGATTCCCATTTATTGTGTTTTAGTTAGCTTGGTGGCCGCACCATCCAGGTGTTGGAATAAGGTTCTCATGCCCTATCCCCATTGCATCGGTGTGCCTAGCGCCCATGGAGAGCGCATTGAGTCGTGTGTCCTGCAGATCTTCTAATACTCTATGGTCGCAAGTATGTCTCTTCCAATCTACGATTCTCATCGAGTCATCATCGACGACGATTGCTACTTTGGTCAGGCCTTAGCATGCGAAATTCTCAACTTTCTACTATAACAAGCTTTGCCCGACTTTGGTTAGTGAGGATTGTCGTGGGAATAGTCACGGCAGATGCTGCAATCGGCAGCGAGTAGTAGAACGAGGGGCAAGGGCGGCCAGCCATCTGCGGTGCGAGATGAGGGCAAAGACACAGGGTTTTATTCAGGTTCGGCCCCCCGGAGGGTAAAGACCTACTCCTGCTAGATTGTATTAGGGAGGTGTTACAATGGGCGAACTCGGCGGCTAGGCGGCGAGTCGCTTGGGTGTATGAGGGAACGTATCTCTACTCGTCCTATAGGGAGGTTTATATAGGCTCACCTCCCCTAGGGTTTACATATCTCAACCGATTCACTTAAAGCTTCGGTAGTCGTTTAACCTAATCCGCCTGGGCCTAACGACTCGCCTGGGCCTTCAGCTTCCAGTCGCTCGGTTCCTCACTAGGCTTCAATCCACTCGCCGTTCTGCAGGCCCACTCGCCGGTTCTTGGGCCAGTCGGAAACGTCCTGCTGGGTATACCCCAGTAGGCATATCCCCATCAGTAGTCCCCGAGGCCGTCGGCAATTAGGCGTAGGTGGCTGGCGATCGAGTATCTGACGAGTTGGCATCCGGTCGAATCGTCGGCGGGCTCTGTATAAAGGAGAAAACCAGATCCAAGTCGCTTTGGCTTTGAGTCGGTCGGCTCTTGTCATAGTGATTGGGTCGGGAGCCGTGGCGTCAGAAGTTGGACCGTCAGGTGGTCAAACTAGCGTTGGGGTAATCCAACGGTAACCTTTGGCGTAATCATCGGCGTAACGGCTCCTCGATTTGGCGGGTAACACCCACTATATAAGGGAATGGCAGCGATTGTAGAGCCAACTTCTCACCACTTCTTCCGATCGCGCATTTTCCTTCCCTCGCGCGATCAACCGACCAAATCCTCCGACCCCAACCCCTCGGCCATGGCCCTTTCCACCGAACCGTGGGGTAGATCCAAATGCACGAGGCGGTGGCCTCTTCGAGGCCGGGATCCTGCGAGCCATTGTTGGCGTATTCCGCAGGGAAAACGACCCCAAACCCGCGAGAGGGAATTCATCTTTCACCGGTCATCTCGGCGGGGCTAGGGTTTCACGTCCTGTTCTTGGCGCCTGCGCCTACTACGAATCCAGCCTTCAGATCCGGGTCCCCAAGATCGAGCAGCTCGCCATCTTTGTGGCGTTCGCGAATGCTACTTTGGCTGGCCCTACTTCCTTGTGGCAAGATCTGCTCCACGGACGGATCGGCCGCGAGGCGGCTGACCCAATGCTAGCCGCAGCGGCTTCCGCTCAAGTCCAAAGCGTCATTCTTCGATCGATGCTGCCCGCCAAGGCAGCGGCGATCGGAAGAAGTCGTGGTTCTACGTGGCGAGGCAAGCCCGGAAGACGGTGGCGATCCGGTATTCCGCCAATCGGTCCGAGCCGCGCCATCTCCAAGTCGGCAAGCTCCCCAACGACCAGCGGATGGTCGTCGACGAGATGCTCCGGACCATCGCTGGTGAAAAAGAAGGGCCTCAGACGATAAATCAGCCTGGCTGGCTCGGGCGGCTCGTCCGCCCGCCATGCGACCACTACATGTACCAAGACGGGCGGGAGACTCGAAGGCCTGCCTCGACAGTGGAAGCGGAGGACTACCTCGGCGTTGAAGAAGATTATCCAGCGGTGTACCGGATGCGCAGCCGGGTCGCCCTATACCGAAGCGTCCGGCTCAACGGTAATCACTTTGCTTTGCTCGCGCGATTTATGCGATCGGTAATTCGATTCCATTATGTATTCGCAGCTATTCCAAGTGGTGGAAGGTGGCTCCCACCTTGGACGACGAGCTCGGGCTCATCCGCCCGGGGCGTGCGAGTCGCCGCCCAAGGGCGACGAGGACGGCGACGAGTCCGAGGAGGAGGTCGCCCACTGCGGTGCGAAGACCCGCGGACAACGACAGCGCGAGATCGAGGCAAGCAGAAGCCTCGAGTGTCACGATGACGACGACGAGCTCCCAGAGACCACCTCGCGCCGTCAAGCCACTCCGTCTAAGAAGAAGAAGGAAAGGGAGGCAAGGGCCCCCCCGAAGAAGAAGACGAAGCCATCCAAGCCGGCCTCGCCAAGACTCGTGAGCAGCTCTAATGCTCCCAGCCCGCCGGTGAGGACGCGCCACGATGGCAAATTAACCGACGCGCGGCCGAGGAAGTGCTGGCTTCAATGCCTCCGCCATTCGCCCATCTGGGGCTGGGGAGGCTCGGCCATACCAACCGCCGCAAGGAGGCTCTCGCCGAAGATATCCTGAGAGGCTCCAGCGGCCTCAAAGACGAAGAAGCCGTCCGTGTCTTGGGAACGCGACGTCGGAGATGGGGCTGGCCGATCGACTGGCCCCGGAAAAAACCAGCCCTCCGCACGGGGCTACGTTTATCCCGATCGCCAAGTGAGTGCACTCACCCATCCTTGTTTTCATAGTTACTTCAATTATTTCGCTTATTCGATTGATGCAGGACCGGAGTGAAGAGGATGGGCCATCCGACCGTGGCTTAAGGTGCCATCCGCCGTTAGCGAGGAGGATCCTTCCATAAGAGGAAGGCGGACGAGGTCGTCTCGGCGGATGGCAGCAAGAAGGCCAAGGGTGACGATCGTCACTATCTCGATGACACGGCGATTGCACCGGCCGTGGCGGATTGAGGCAGCGTCTACAAAGGAGGCGCTTCCTTGAACGGCGAGGCGACCTCTATTGAGCGGTGCCTCTATCGCTACCTTCCCACGCCGTGACCAAGGCGTACAGCGAGTGGGCGCGCCTCGAGCCACGCTCGGACGCCCGGCCGGCTGAAGTCGACCAACATCGTGGGCTGCGCTTCGCGTCGTGTACGCGATACAACTCCATGGCATGCTTGGCGCAGCCATCCGGTACATCCGGTCCCGAGGATCAGTCGGTGCTGCGGCTGATTCTTATAATTTATCATCTTTTATTTTCGCATCCAGTCCCGATGCGCGCGCTAAATTTTAGCGGTGGGCACTTAGGAATTTCTTGATCGCTATCCCCGAGCGCACTCGCTGAATTTCAGCGGTGGGCACTTAGGAATTCTTGATCGCCCGGTGCGCACTTTTCGCTGAATTTCAGGTGGGCACTTAGGAATTCTTGATCGCCAGGTCCCGAAGTGCGCATCGCTGAATTTCAGCGCAGGGGGCGCTTAGGAATATTGCTTTGACTAACTTTTTCGGTGATGCGGTGCGGCTTGAGTCGGCGGACCGATTGGCGCAGCAGCGTGGAGAAGGAGCCATCGCCCGAAGCGAACAAAGGGCTTCGGATGTTCTGCGGCGAGGAAGCTCGCCAGGCTTGTCCCTGCTGGTGAATTGGTGGCGGCGCAATCTGCTCTGAGTGCCGCTGAACAACGGATCGCCAACCTCGAGCGCGAACTGCGGGAAGCAAAAGAAGAAGCGAGCTCGGCTGACGGGCGAGCTAAGGCCGCCATTGCGGCCGCTGAGGAGGATCGCAAGGTGTCGGAAGTCCTTATTGCTGGGCTTCAGGACGACCATACATCGCTTCAATGCTTCATCACGGAACTCGCCCGCCCGCTGCTTGGTGAGTACATCTTCCCTTTCCAGTGGTTGTGTCTTTTGTGGTGTCCGTCGTACTCATTATTGTCTTCTACTCGCAGGTCGCATCATCGATAGCGAAGGAGAGGCGAGCTCGCTCGACGCGAGGCGGTCGCGTGAGCATGCTTCGATTCGGCGACGCTTCGGCGGCGATGCATCGCGCCTATCTCCAAGAGATATCGCCCACGGAGTTGATTCCAGCGACCTCGTTGAGGTGTGGAAGTATTTGGAGAAGGCGCCATGATCGTTGAGTTCATGACGCGTTGGCGTTTCGGTAGCGAGCGTCGGCATCGAGCCTTGGACTCGCCCACTTCCCCGAAGATTTCGACATCGACGATGTGACGAGTGGATATCCATCGTCGACTGGCGCGGTGGAGCTGTCCGAGGTCCTCAAGTTGCAAGACCGTGCCGCCACGTACTTAGAACGTGTCTGGGCAATGGGCGACCTCCTTCCGTACCAGGAGACGGTCGTCGCGCTGAACGACCCCGAGCCGCCGCATCGTGACTTCAAGGTCGAGCAACCTTTTCGTGCGGCGATGGCGGGTGAACTGACGACGTATCCGTCAAACCCTTACACGGCGTTCATCCGCAATCGCCGGGATGTTGGCGAGTCGTCATCAAAGCCTGCAGAGTAGGATAGTTTCCACGCGGGCATATTTTGTAACGTGAAACAATGCAATATCCAATTGAATGAGACGTCGTGTCTATTTTGGTATTTGTTGTGTGTTTGTGATTGATTTTTGAACGAGTCCCCGAGCGCGTCCGCCCTTTTTGTGGGGTTTATCTCGTATATGATATATGTGTTGTTGTCATGTGTTTTGTTGTTTTGGTCGACTACTCGAAGCTCGAGAGCCGATCGCTAGGCGACTCCTTGAGTGCTCAGATTTTACCATTTTCCCTTGCGCGAACGGGGTCGGGTGGCCGAGTCCCCGAGTGTGGTACTTGGTTGTTCTAGGCGCGACTCGAGGGTGGTTGATGACTTAGCGCGTCACTCCTGCCTGGCCCGTGGGGTTAGTCGCGTGGCGAGTCCTGGGCATGCTCTCTTACTTGGCGTTTTCCACGACGCTCATTTAACTGGTCTTGAGCCGGCGTGGTACTTAGCTCGAGTCGCTATGCCGAGGATGCGGAGGACCAAGGTCGCTGTGAAGCGAGGCGATTGTCTTGGCTCAGAGAACCGGTCGAGCTAAGCGACTCAATGGGGCTCCGGGTGGGAGTTTTTCGTGGACGATGCAAGACCTGAGGTGATTCAGTGCTCTTACACCGCACTACTTAGCCGTGCCGATCGCTGTACCAAAGGTTGACTTCTGCAGTTAGCGTAACGCTGTTATTACGAGTGCGAGTGGCACAAGTCATGGAGAGTAGGCGCAATTTGCGGTAACCGTTTCCTTTTTATTTCATAGCGACTGGAGAGTACATGCGTGGGGTTCTAGGAGTAGAACTTCCGTAGGAGGTTTACATTCCATGGTCGCTTGACGTCGAGTTCGCCGTCCCCACGGACGTTGATGAGGTAGTAGGCGTCGTTGCGAGTCTGGCGCCCGATAGCGAATGGGCCTTCCACGGAGGAGAGCTTGTGCATGCCCTTCTTGTCTGGATGGGCGTAACACCGGTCGCCTTCACGGAAGGTGCGAGCTTTCACCCGGTGTGGTAGCGGAGTCCCCGCCGGTAGATAGCGGTGCGTGACGCGCGAGGTCACGGGCTTCGCCGAGTTGGTCTATCCGTCTTGGCGGGCAAGCTCGTTCGCACCTCAGATAGTGGACGACCCGCGGAGTCGTGTCGAGGTCGGTGGGCATGACGCCGCGCCGTAGACCATGAAGAAGGGGTAAATCGCCGATCTGCTGACCGAGGTGCGGATTCCCCATATGATGAGGGCAACTCTTGACCCGGCGCACCGGTGCGCCGAGTGGCACTTGGAGTCGCGGCTTCGTGAAGGATGCTTTGGTTGGCCCGTTCCGCCTGGCCGTTGGATTCGGGGTGGCCGACGCGGTCGAGCGGATGTGGTGCTCTTCAGAATTCGCCATGGCTCCCTTGGCAAAGTTGGTGTCGTTGTTCGTGATGATGCTGTTTGGGAACTCGTGGCGATATATGAGCTCGCGAGGAATTTAGTGGCGGTCTTCCATCGCATTTCGGACTGGCTTGGCCTCCACCCACTTCGTGAATTTGTCGACGGCGACTAGCAGGTGGGTGTAGCGGAGGGGCCTTCTTGAAGGGCCTACCATGTCCATGCCCCACGGCGAATGGCGGTGATGGGGATTGTTTGAGCGCCGAGCTCGCGTGCGTCGATTGGCGTGCCGGCACCCGGCACCGCTGGACGATATCGGCGCATCGGCGTGTGCGGTGGGCGAGAAGCCATGTCGCATAGCCTTGGCGACCAGGGAAGCGGCGGCGGCGTGGTAGCGCGATCACCGAGTGAATGTCGTGGAGGATCTTGCGTCCTTCACTGGTTGGACGCGTTGGAACACGCCGGTGACGCGTTTGTGGAGCTCGCCGTCGATGATGGTGTAGGACTTGCATCGACGAGCGATCATCCGGCGTCTGTCTCGCGGCAGGTGCCGCTTCGGTAGGCGATGTAGGGCTTGGTCCACCGTCGGCTCGCTGACGAGTGCGACCAAGGCTGCCTCTGGTTGGAGTGGGACCCGATGTCGATCTCCTCGGGGAGAGGCGGTGGTGATAGTGTCGAGGAAAACGCGGCGGGTGGTGCGAGTCGTGACCGATGCGAGAGAGTGCGTCGGCCTCCTTGTTCTTCCGTCTCACGATCCACTCGACGGAGTAGCGGTGAAGTGTCCGCCAACTTGTCCATCGCTGGCGGTACGCCGCCATGGTAGGGGAGAGACGCGTCGAGGTGCAGCGACTTGCCCGTGACGAGGTCGGAATCTCCGTAGCAATGAGGCGATTGACGTTCATCTCCTTGGCGGCTCTCATGCCGTGAGTAGGGCCTCATATTCAGCCATGTTGTTAGTACAGGCGTAAAGTCAAGCGAGAGGATGTAGCGGAGCTTGTCGCCTTTGGTGAAGTCACTATCCTGCGCTGCACCGTCCGCGTTCTTGGAGCCGCCGAAGTGCAAGCTCCGTAATGGAGGTATCTCGGCTTCTGGTTGGGGCCTCTTCGATCGGCGATGAAGTCCGCTGATCGCGACTTGATCGCTGCGGGCTCGTATTTGATGTTGTGGACGCCGATCTCGACGGCCACTTGGCGACCGCCCGGCCGCCTCGCGATTGCGGATGATGTCTTGCAAGGTCTTTGAGACGACCGTGATCGGGTGCTCTCGGAAGTAGTCGCGGCTGAGCTCAAGACCGCGATACTAGCTTTTGGTATGGGTACTGGCGCGACTTCGGTGAGGACCTCGCGATGTAGTACGGCCGCTGGACTGGCGCCTTTCCTTCTCGGGTCGCTCGACGACCATCACGGCGCTGACGACGCGCTCGGAAGCAGCGACATAAACCAGCATGGGTTCTTTGTCGGCGGGGGCAGCGAATAGTGGTGCGGCGAGTAGCACCTTTTTGAGGTCGCGGAGCGCGTAGTCCGCCTCCTTATCCCACTGTAAGGTGGGGTTCTTGCGCATCCGGCGGTATAGGGGCATCGCCGCCTGTGCGGGATGAAGCGATCGAGAGCCGCTACCGCCAGCTTCGGGCGCCGCGCAAGCACTGGTTTGCCGAGCCGGCGATCGTTCGATCTTCGTGGGTTCGCCTCGATCCCTCGCTTGGAGAACGCATTCCCAATAATTGTCCGGTACACGGTGCATTTTGCCTGGGTTGAGCTTTATCTTATATCTTCGCAGGTTGGCGAATGTTTCCGCCAGGTCGGCGAGTAGGTCGCCTTGGCGAGCGGATTTCACGACCACGTTGTCGATGTAGACGTGGATGTTGCGGCCAATTTGGCTCGCGGGGCATTCTTGCATGCACCGCTGGTAGGTCGCCCCGGTGTTCTTGAGGCCGAAGGTCATGGCGGTGTAGCAGAAGGCTCCGAATGGCGTGATGAACGCCGTCTTCTCCTCGTCTTCGACAGCCATCTTGATCTGGTTGTACCCAGAGTAGGCGTCAAGCAAACATAGCGACTCCGAGCCCGCGGTTGAATTGATTATCTGGTCGATCCGCGGGAGGACGAATCGCTTTTGGGCGTTGTTCAGTTGTGTAGTCGATACACATTCTCCGTGTCCGTTCTTCTTCTCGACCAGGACTGGGTTTGCCACCCACTTGAGTATTTGATTGGCGGATGAAGCGGCATGGTAGGCGCCGCACCTCCTCGGCGATTGCTCGACGACGCTCTTCATTGAAGGGCCGCGGCACCGCTGACAGTCGCACTTTGGGGTCGGCGTTAGCTTGTGCTCGCCGAGCTCCCTAGGGACACCGGGCATGTCGAGGGTTTCCATGCGAAGATGTCCTGTTCTCACGGAGGAACTCGATGAGCGCACCTTCCTATGCTGGGCTCATGCCCGTCCCGATTGTCACCGTCTGGCTGGAGTCGCCGGTGACCAGCTCGACGGTGCGGGTGTGCGTCGGGGCCTCAAAGGTTGAGGTGTTCGCGCCCTCCGAGTTGGGCTTTTAGTATGGTGGGGTCGCCGTTGTTGACCCCGGCCACGCATTTCTGGCGAGCTCGGCGTGGTTGGTCTCCGCCGCGATGACGGCGTCAGCGAGCTCGGCTCCTTTGGCCTCGCACTCGGCGGCCATGTCGGGGTCGCCGTGGATGGTGATGATGCCGCACGGCCCGGGGAGCTTCATCGCGTTATACGCGTAGTAGGGTGCTTCCATGAATTTGGCGAACGCCTGGCGCCCCAGGACGCAGTGGTAGGGGCTGTCTAAGGGCACCAGCTCGAAGACGATCCGCTCGGTGCGGAAGTTTGCCGGTGTGCCGAAGGTGACTGGCAGCGTGACCTTGCCGATCGGGTACGCCTTCCGACCGGGGACGATGCCATGGAACGTGGTGTGGGTCGTCTCGATCATTGACTGTGGGAGCCGCAACCGCCTGAAGGTGTCGAGGTACAGGATGTTAATGGAGCTGCCGCCGTCCATCAATGTCTTGGGGAGCCAGTAGTCGCCGACCTTGGGCTTGACCACCAGGGCGAATCGTCCTGGGTACTCGATGCGTGGCGAGTGGTCTTGACGGCTCCAGGTGATGGGCTGTTCTGACCAGTTTAGAAACCGGGAACGCCCACTGCCGCCATCGTTAACGGCGGCGACAGCGATGACCTTCTTCTCGCGCCGTGTTGAAGCTCGTGAAGGTGTGGAGCGAGCTGACCACTTTGCGAATTTTCCGCTGCTTGGCGGGTCGTTGTCGGGGTCCCGCGCCGCCGTGCCTTCTCGATTTCCACGAGCGTGTGGCGGTCGGCGGTGGTGTGCGTTGCGGGCTTCTTCCTGCTATGAAACGCACATGGTTGGTTGGTTAAGGAGGCCGCGGTCGAACCTTGGCTTGTTCTTGTAGTTGCCGCCGTCGCGGCGTTGTCCTCCGTCGGCGGTAGCTCTTGGGCTCAGGCGCTGCGTGCGGCGTTAGCGGCAAGTCGACTCGCCTGTCCACCGCAGCGCTTGCGGTGGCGAGTGCTGCTATAACGTAGTCGGATCGGCGTCGCCCGCCGCTGCCGCCATGCGGCGTTGACCTCGACTCGCCGTTAGTTTCCTGGTTTGGATCTTCCTCGGCGACTGCTTGGCGATCTCAAGGAGGTCGGGGATGTTGTCGAGTGGCGGGAGTGTCGCTGAGCTTGGCGACCAGGGCTCAGAGTGGCACGAGGTCTTGAAGCAATGGATCGCGGTGTCCGGTGGATGCCGACCGCGTTGTACCAAAGTTCTTGCCACCGTTGGACCCAGCTATGGTCGACTGCTGGGTCCCCGGACGATCGCCTGTGTCCTCGATAGTGGTGGCGCGGTGTAGGAGCACTGGAAGTGCTCGACGAAGGCGTCGCATCTCCTCCCAGAGTCGACATCGCCCGGAGAAGGGTGTTGATCCACTGACTTCACGTCCCTTCCATCATTAGGGGGAGGTAACGGGCGTCTAGCAGGTCGGTGTGGCCTGCAATCTCCATCGCCATGAGGTATGTGTCGAGCCAGACGGCGGGGTCGTACGAGGAGTCGTATTTTTCTATTTCCTTTGGCGCTTTGAAGTTTGGCGGTACTTCGCCTCAGATCATTGGTCCGAAGCACTTGGGTCCGAGTCGAGGCGACCCCATGGGCTCGCCATCGCGGCGATTGGTTAGGTATGTCGCAGGGTCGTCTGGCGGCGCGCCAACTTTGGTTGTTGATGATGTGGGTGCGGGCGTCGATGGGTTGCCCGCTGGCGACAAGATTGGTTGCCCTGGTCGTTGGTGGAGAGGCCGCGTTGGTCGGTGTTGAGCTGCAGCGCTCGGTGGCGGGCAATTGAGGGTGTTTGCCGCTGGGCGGGCCGGAGGCCGCCCGCTTCCCGAGGAACGCGAGTATACTCGCCCTGCGAAGTCGGCGCCGCTCTTGCTCGACGGCCTTCGCGAAAGGGCCTTGACGATTCGATCCGTAGGGCGTTGCCGGTGCGGATGTCGCCGACGCTGCTCGGCCGCCACGAGGTTGTCCATCGGTGTGGAGAGAATGGGAGGCCGTTGCGCCTTGCTCCGTGAGGAGACTACTATCCGTGGCTGGTCCTTGGGAGGTGCGGTTGGGTGGAGGTGGGGCACCCATTGCCGCTGATCCCGTGGGGGGCGCTTCCTCCGTGGCGCGTTCGCAGATCGCGTGCTCGCCACGCTGGCCGGTCGTTGCCGTCTGTTCACGCCCGAACGGTGGGGTCAGCGCGACCGATCCGGCTGCCGGTGGTAGCGCGATAGCTCTGCGCCACCGCCGAGGCGAATTTTTCGCGCCGCTTGCTTTGCGCACCGCCCGCTGGCCAGCGGAGTTCCTCGACCTCCGTGGCCGTGGCGTTTGGAGGATTGGGGTGGAGAATGGATCCTCCGGGATCGGTGCGGCCGCCATGTAGGTCGCGCGCGGCCGGTTTCCGTCGGAGGTCGGCGGAGTTCTCCAACCCGGTCGAATTCCAAGATCTCGAGGATGGAGGGTCCTCAAGTCTCCAGCGCTGGAGACTGGCGATGGAGCCCGCAGATGAAGCCGGTGATGGATCCGCGAGTGACGCCGGTCGCCGAGTCGGCGTTGCCGGTGAGGGCCGCCTTCGCGTCGAGTTCTCGGCCACGTTGTTGTGGGCGAGTTGTACTCGAGGCGGCGATGGATCGCGCGGATATGGCTCTCGGAGAGCCGATCACGTGGCGGCGATTTCGCGGATGCGAGCGAATCTTCCTAGACGGCGACGGTGAGACCGACGAAGAGGCCGATCGTGTCGATCGGCAGATCACGCTGCAGTGTGACGGGTCGCGCACGACATAGCTGCTCGGCAAGATTTGGAGCATCTCGCCGATCGCTATCATGCGGCGGTGGCGCACTGCCTCGCTGATGGGCAGATTGATCTCGCCAGAACACCGCCGGACCGCCAGCCCCACGGTGGGCGCACCGCCGTGGGAATAGTCACGAAGATGCCGCAATCGGCGTAGTAGTAGAACGAGGGGCAAGGCCAGCCATCTGTGCGTAGATGAGGCAAAGACACGGGTTTTACCTGTTCGGCCCCGGAGGGTAAAGACCTACTCGCTAGATTGTATTATGGAGGTGTTACAATGGGCGAACTCGGCTAGGGCGGCGGCGAGTCGCTTGGTGTATGAGAGAACGATTCTCTACTCGCCTATAGGAGGTTTATATAGGCTCACCTCCCTAGGGTTTACATATCTCAACCGATTCACTTAAAGCTTGGTAGTCGCTTAACCTAATCCGATGGGCCTAACGACTTTGGGCCTTCACCCAATCGCCGGTTCCTCACTGGGCTTCAATCCACTCGCCGTTCTGCAGGCCCACTCGCCGGTTCTTGGGCCAGTCGGAAACGTCCTGCTGGGTATACCCCAGTAGGCATATCCCCATCAAGGATCGAGATGTCGGTGAACCTTCAACTCGCTGCAGTGATCGTAGTCGTTGCTAGGTGGTCCAAGAACCTATCTGTATTTGATACTTTTAGGGTTTTTTCTACTGTCGTTGATGATTATTAATAGATGGGCGAACCTTTCTGCTCTTCAACCTTGGTGTGAATTTCAGAATGAATGTTCATGGGCGAGGCTCGAGCTCTTGTTGGCGGGATACATCACTATGATGTAACCAATAGGATACTAAAAAAATAATACTTTAACAATGGTACTCCCTCCATTTCAAAATATAAGACGTTTAAACCTTTTCTGAAACACATATATCTAAACATCTTTTAGTGTGTAGGTTTACCTATTTTACTTCGATCCTACAAACTAAAAGACGCCTAGATAAATACGTTTTAGAAAACTAAAACATATTATAATTTGAAATAGAAGTAGAAGAACACCACTTTCTCTATCAAATGAGATATAGACCACAAGATGGGACTATTATTACATCACAAGATAGGTTCTGCTATCCTTTTTTACCCAGAAGTTGCTTTGTATTCCAATGACGATGTGACATTTTGTGAAACGGACTAGAGAGAAAAATAAATCACAACAAGGACTCTTCACTAAACAAAAGACACTTGAACAAATATAGAAACATGGTCGAGGCCTTCTCCACTGCATCGAAAAATCAAACTCAATGCTCGAGCCAGCTACACCGTCGGACAAACAACTTAGGGTGTCGCCGCTATGGGACGGTAGAACGGAGTTGAACATCCTCCACAATGGCTCTATGCCTAGAGAAACAATTAGCCACCCTCGACCGAGGAGGGACGCCTTTCATCCTGAAGATGGAGAGGCAACACAACTGATTCTTTCATGTGTCCCTTGCTATGTTACTCCTAGAAGATTTAACATCAAGAGATCCCCACCGTGCAGGTCGATGTGGAATGACACGACACCACTCCCCTCTTCAACTCCTCAATGGCTGAAGAAGACATGAAGAACAATAACTCCCAAAGAGCCCGCACAACAAAAAAGCTTCTAGATCTAGATCTAGAAGGCAGGCCACGGCGGGGATCCAACGGATTGTTGGGCGGGCCAATCCAAAGAAGAGATTAGTTTTTCTTTCGTGGATCAAATTTTCTCTCTATCTTTAGTGTTTTGGGCTGAGGTGGGCGGGCCATGGCCTAGTTCAGCCATAATAGAGCTCTCTCACTACACATGCTTATCGAGGGAGGAGCTCCAGCCATAATCTATATCCGCCACCATCCACGTTAAACATCGACTAGAAACATGATTATATGGCTTCCTAGCACTACTCGTATGTGCCATCGACCAACTCTAGGATGATATGATGCTAGACGCCACATGGGCACACACAAACCTAGAAATTGTACAAAGGAATCCCATCCTCCTCTCTCGTCTCCACTCCGATAAGAACCACTGAGTAGAAAAGGGAGAGGAGCTGAGGTGGAAGGAACGACTCTTAGCGGGACGGGGGGAGAGAGAAAACAAAGGAAGGGGATGGCAGTGTTTCTCCGTTCGAGTTTCAAGTTCCCTTGTAGAGAATCCCCCATTAAGGATAGACTGCACTCACATAAAAAAACTTAATCCACGCTCCAAGACAGGGCCCAAGCCCCCTTTCCCGCTCATACACAAATTGGCCGCCGGAGACGATGTTTACCGGCTAGAAAGAAAATCTATTGCATCTCATGAAAACACACACCCGAAAATAGCTATTTTAGATGAACCTGCCAAGCTTTTTATTGATCACTCAAAATGTTTACATGTATGAATACAAAATAAGGAGTTTCAAGCCACAAGTGGTGTAACACCCTCAGAATCGGACCTATGCAAGTTCAGGCAAAATTCACCAAACCCGCATAGAAACGATTCAAAGGTGCCCACCGGGCACTTTCGTGCGGGTGGAAAACGAAGTAATAACATTACACAACAGTCCTCGATGGGACCCACAGAACAGATATATATAATGACTCAAGAGTCAAGAATACAGATATAATATACAAAGATCCAAATCACCTTGAAAATGATAGAGCGTCCGACTACGGACAAGATGCAAATGGGGCTAAGAGCCCAAGAATAACCAATGGCGCCCATAACCCCTGTGCCAAGCGGAAGGGTAACCTCGCTAACGACGCCGATCTCAACCGCTTAAACAAAAGGGGTGCCACAGGGCAAAGCGAAAACAAAGAAGGAGCGCCAAGATCGAGGCCAAGACACGGCGAGGCTAGAATTGACGGTCCTCGCCACATAGGTATGGTGGATCGCAGGCGGCAAAGATGCACTAAACAACCTATAGAGACTCGATACAATCGGGCGGAACAGAGAGGGGTAAGAAAGACCTATGCGGATCCAACTCAAGCTAACACCAAACAAACCCATCCGTGTTTCCTCGAGACCAACGAGGAAGTCAACCGAGGAACTCACACGCTGGCGCTTTATTTGTTCGATTATCGCTGCGAATTACTAGTCGGTATAGATAATCATCCCGATAAAATAAGCAATGGGCACTTTTAGTTAATCATTCCGTTATAGTTGCAGCAATTACTAATCGATCCGATAACATGATATAAACCCAAAGCCCCGGTTGTTGGTACTTTTATTCAGCCATTTCGTTGAAGTTGCAATACTTACTAGTCGATACATTTGTCGGCGACAACCAATCAAGCAATTGTGGGCAGTATTAATTAGCCATTCCATTATAGTGAAGCTGATTACTAGTCATTATAAAGTCAAATTTATAGCATAAACTTTAGTTATGCTTGTCTATGATCGAGATATGTGCTCCAAGTCGTCCATATCCATGGACACGGCTTTGAAAGTTTTACCCGGCGGGGTGCACCAATAGCAACACACGCCGATCAACCTCGAAAACCAAATCAAAACCCAACGAGGCTTTCACGATCGAACAATCACAGATTCAGAAATATTTCAGGCCACCTTAAGTAGATCCCGCAGAACGGAGTAAGCAAGCTCGAGGCCTCAAGGTCATGACAATGGCGTGAGCGATCGGGAACCCCAAACGGGCTTGTCGACACCGTAAACATTCCGCCAAAAATAAAGCAATGTGCACACTCGCACAATCGTAATAAAGCAAGAAACATGGCATAAGTACAGGATCGTAAATAAAACCTCAAACTAGTTTGTGGCCCCAAGAAATAAGACGGAATCAAGCTCGTCCAGGGGTCCCATATACCTCCCGGATGTGGATAGCGCAAAATCAAGAACAGTATCAAGTACTCGGGGTCTTACGGGACACAAGTGGGCTCGAAACCAAATATTATCTATCACCCACCGATGCCTCTGCTTATTCAATTTTAGTTGTTAAACAGAAATTAAAGTGAACAATAAGTAAAACTAGATTCATCTCCAACATCAACATGCGGCAATACATCAGCAACTGTGGCATATGACAACCCGCAACAGTACTTGAGCAAGCGACTACGACGCGCAAGTCCAACTATCTACCAAACAACAGGAAATAGGGTGTGTCCAAGGCAATATAGGGCTGCAAGGGATATCACAGGTACGAAAACTAGAGCATCGCAACACAGATAGCAATAGATCAACAGGAGGGAAGTAAATACTACAAAAGTAAGATAGGTAGAAAGAGGGAGGTGCTCGCCTGAAAACATTGTCGAAAAGTTCATCCGAAGATCGGGGCGAAGCTCACATCAACTCAACGGCCTTATCCGCGAAGAAGCAAAACACTAGAATAAACACCGGATGCAATATTTAATACACGGCAGAAGATCGGCATGATGCATGCATGATGGATGTCATGGCAAAGGTGCGATGCAATTAGGTCAAATTAAGTGGAACCGGGGTCCCGACAATTAATTAGCAGGTTCAAGTTATTTAGAAAACTCCCGCAAGTTAAATGTTGTTTAACATGGTAGAAGATAGCACTGGGTTCGCTACACAAATTTAAATGAGGCCAATATGAGACTAGATTTGCCCGCATATGGGCCCCATATTTAATTATTAGGTGGATCGGCATAAGGCCCCCAAACCACAGACGCGGATGCATGCAAGATGACAATTTAATATGCACAAGTTGTTATTATGTTATAAAATAGGGTTCCGAGAAAAGGGTTCACACATTAGGGGTCTCGACGGTCTTGGGGTTCCGGGGTCGGTCTCGGGGTCCAGGGTTCGACGGATTGGTCTCGGCGGGAACGTTCTCGGACTCCGGGGTCGTTCTCGGTAACGGGGTAGATCTTGTCGCATCGGGGTCTCGGTGTCCGGGGCAGAACTTGTGTCGGTGCCGTTCTTGTCATCGCGAAGGTCTTGTCGGTTCTGCGCCATCGAGTCGATCTTGGCGGAATCGTTCTCTCGGACTCTGGGGGTTGGGGTCTCGGCGTATCCGGGGTCTTCGGATCGGGCCCCGGGATCGGTCTTCGGTCGAAGTTTCCGGAAGCAGATCTTGGTGCTTGATGTCCGCGAGGGAGTCCACGGTCCAGGATCGAGATCTTGTCGGGGGTTCGGTGGAGATCTTGACGGCTCCACGGCTTGTCGATGTCGGACTTGAGTTTCACCCTTTAGCTTCGGATCGGGTCGCCCTTGCGCTAATTGGCGCCAACACAAGCAGCTCATAGATCTTCCGCAGCACACGATGTAACCAACACTAGTTAAACTTGGACTTTGTCTTCAATGGAGCGATCGTACTGCCGCGAAAGATACAGGGGAGGGAGGCGAGGACGGAGGGAGAGGCCCTAGCGGCGCCATGGCTGTGGGGCACCAAGGTCGGAAGGGGCCTGGCGACGACTTGAGAGCGGAGAGGCGTCGAGGCGGCGTCTTGGGGCATGCAGGCGAAGCCGGGCGAGGGAGCGAGACGGCGTAGGTGAGCGGGGCGCCGCGAGGTCGAGGAGGACCGTCGGGGCGGCGGAGGTTCTGGGCGCAGCCGAAGCGGCGGCGCCGCAGGTCAAACCAGGCCAGCGAAAGGGCGAAGGCCGAGGGAGCGAGGCGGCGGCGGCGAGGAGGGGCGCTGCCGGGCTGAGCGGAAGTGGGAAGCAAGAAGCAGCTCTTGGGAGTGCGTGTCGGCGAACGGCGGGTGGCGAGGCAGACTGGGAAGGCGTGGCGGTGGCGGTGTCGAGAAGGGCTCGGTTGGGGAGGCCGTCGAACGGAGGGGAGATCGGTGGATGCCGGCGAGGAAGTGGAGGCAGTGGGCGGAGCGGTGGGTGGACTGCAACGGTGGCGTCGGGGCTGGCGTGGACGCTGGGCGGAGGAAGCCGGGCGGCGGCAGGCGGAGGCAGGCGGGTGGAGCGGCGGCCTTGGCGGGAGGAAACGGGGGTGGCTGGCGTGAGGCGAGGGCGAGAGCGGGGTCCGGGCGTGAGTGAGGGCGGGGCGGCCGCTGGCAGGGAGAAAGGCGTGGGAGCTAGCGGGGAGGGAGCGAGGAGGAGAAGGCTGCAGCACGCCTTGAGGAGGCTGTCGGGCGTGGGGGAGGGGGGAAGGCTCGAGTGGGCGTGGCCTGGGAGGTGGGGGACAGTGGGACCCAGTGTGAGAGGGTGGTGGGTGGTGGAGAGAGGTCCAGGGTGTGGCGGCGTGTAGTGTCGTCGTGTGTGGGAGTGGGCAGGTGTGGGCTGAGAGGGAGAGGAAAAGAGAGGGACACGTGGGGAGGGATTGGGGGGGGAGAGAGGAGGGTAAGGTGGCATGGTGGGATTGGTGGGAGTGATGTGGAGAGGGGGCTGGGGTAGATTCCTGGGTAGCTTTAGGAATATCTGGCGGACCGTTTGTTTTATAAAGGGGTGGTCGTTCGGGTCGGGTTGGCCTGTTACCGCCTACTAAAAATAATTAAAACGTTTATTTGTTTTAAACGGCCGACTGCAAACCGATAGCGGCCCAAACAAAATAATCCGGAGCCCCGGGGTTTGGCATTTGAATAAAGATGGGGCGTTTGGGAAAATAAATCGGGCTTTGCAAAAATAGTTTTGGCAAACAATGCATGATGATGACAATGCAATGCACAAATTCAACGCGATTTTCTAGTAGTGGTTTTGCGGGATGCCACAATTCGACACCACTAACAAGGGATCTCGCCCTCGAGATCCGCCTCATGGTACCGGAAGGAAGGTCGGCGATCTGCATCTTCTCGCTTCAGGTAGATCCTCGCGACACCACTAACGAGGGTTTCTTCTCCATCTGGAAATCGGCGACACCACCAACAAAGGGTCGTTGTTCACGGATCAGAGAGAACACTCCGGGAAACAAAGGACGGAGTTGAAGGTAAGGACACCTCTAACTTCCATGGATGGAGTAAAAACTGCTGGATCCACTGATTCGATGTCCAAGAGCGAATGATAAGAGTAGTGGTATGGTAGCTACTCCATCCCGCACCCAAACCATTACTCTGCACACGAATAGGCGGATTATGCAACCAACTCTCGGAGTCAGACTAAAGATCTCGACAAGCGAGTTGAACAACGGAGTGATGCGCACTCGCATCGGATCGCGTAGAGGATGTCGTCGGCGTCGGAAACACGGAAGGCACAAACAAGGAACAAAGGATGGTACCGCAGCGCAGATTCCTCGGATAGCATGAAGACGGATGTAGCAACACCGTTATCGTTAAGGAAGCGAAACCTCAAGGTACGACGGAAACCCAACCACGAGAAACCACGGACTCAAGAAAAGATAAGAAAGATTTAAAACACGCCGAGGTAAGAGGAGAACAGCAGAGGGTAAGGTAAAATCAGACCCAACCGTAACTATCCAACCGATTTTGCAAAATAGTTTTGACCTCTACTGAGTTAGCTAGGTTATCCTATTTGGACTTGTGGGGTATCGCAACCGCTGAGCTCGATACCACTCAGTAACACCTCGAGAATCGGACCTATGCAAGTTCGTGCAAAATTCACCAAACCCATAGAAACGATTCAAAGGTGCCCACCAGCACTTTCGTGCGGGTGGAAAACGAAGTAATAACATTACACAACAGTCCTCGATGGGACCCACGAGCAGATATATATATAACATGACTCAAAGAGTCAAGAATACGAGATATAATATACAAAGATCCAAATCACCTTGAAAATGATAGAGCGTCCGACTACGGACAAGATGCAAATGGGGCTAAGAGCCCCAAGAATAACCAATGGCGCCCATAACCTGCCCAAGGCCAAGCGGAAGGGTAACCACGCTAACGACGCCGATCTCAACCTTAAACAAAAGGGTGCCACCAGGCAAAGCGTAAAACAAAGAAGGAGCGTCGATCTTGAGGCGATTACAGCGAGGCTAGAATTCGACGGTCCTCGCCTACATAGGTATGGTGGACTGCAGCGGCAGCGGCAGCATGCACTAAACAACCTATAGAGACTCGATACAACTGGCGGAAACAGAGGGGGGTAAGAAAGACCTATGCGGATCCAACCTGAAGCTAACACCAAAACAAACCCATCCTGGTGTTTCCCCCTCGAGACCAACGAGGAAGTCAACCGAGGAACTCACACAGTTGGCAGTTTTATTTGTTCAGTTATCGTTGCAGTAATTACTAGTCAGGTATAGATAATCATCCTGATAAAATAAGCAGTGGGCACTTTTAGTTAATCATTCCGTTATAGTTGCAGCAATTACTAATCAGATCCAGATAACATGATATAAACCCAAAGCCCAGCAGTTGTTGGTACTTTTATTCAGCCATTTCGTTGTAGTTGCAATACTTACTAGTCAGATACATTTGTCGCAAGCGACAACCAATCAAGCAATTGTGGGCAGTATTAATTAGCCATTCCATTATAGTGAAGCTGATTACTAGTCATTATAAAGTCAAATTTATAGCAGTAAACTTTAGTTATGCTTGTCTATGATCGAGATACTGTGCTCCAAGTCGTCCATATCCGCGGACACGGCTTTGAAAAGTTTTACCCGCCGGGTGCACCAATAGCAACACACGCCGATCAACCTCGGAAAAACCAAATCAAAACCCAACGAGGCTTTCACGGTGAACAATCACGATTGAAATATTTCAGGGCCACCCTTAAGTAGATCCATAACGGAGTAAGCAAGCTCGAGGCGGCCTCAAGGTCTGCGACAATGGTCAGAGTGACGGGAACCCCAAACGGGCTTGTCGACACCGCGTAAACATTCCGCTTCAAAAGCAGACGATGTGCGAAGACTCGCACAATCGTAATAAAGCAAGAAAACATGGCATAAGTACAGGATCGTAAATAAAACCTCAAACTAGTTTGTGGCCCCAAGAAATAAGACGGAATCAAGCTCGTCCGGGGGTCCCATATACCTCCCGGATGTGGATAGCGCGCAAAATCAAGGAACAGGTATCAAGTACTCGGGGTCTTACGGGACACAAGTGGGCGTTCGGAAACCAAATATTATCTATCACCCACCGATGCCTCTGCTTATTCAATTTTAGTTGTTAAACAGAAATTAAAGTGAACAATAAGTAAAACTAGATTCATCTCCAACATCAACATGCGGCAATACATCAGCAACTGTGGCATATGACAACCCGCAACAGTACTTGAGCAAGCGACTACGACGCGCAAGTCCAACTATCTACCAAACAACAGGAAATAGGGTGTGTCCAAGGCAATATAGGGCTGCAAGGGATATCACAGGTACGAAAACTAGAGCATCGCAACACAGATAGCAATAGATCAACAGGAGGGAAGTAAATACTACAAAAGTAAGATAGGTAGAAAGAGGGAGGTGCTCGCCTGAAAACATTGTCGAAAAGTTCATCCGAAGATCGGTGAAGCTCACATCAACTCAACGGCCTTATCATGAAGAAGCAAAACACTAGAAGAAACACCGGATGCAATATTTAATACACGGCAAAAGATCGGCATGATGCATGCATGATGTATGGCATGGCAAGGTGCGATGCAATTAGGTCATATTAAGCGGAACCGGGGTCCCAACATTTAATTAGCAGGTTCAAGTTATTTAGAAAACTCCCGCAAGTTAAATGTTGTTTAACATGGTAGAAGATAGCACTGGGTTCGCTACACAAATTTAAATGAGGCCAATACGAGACTAGATTTGCCCGCATATGGGCCCCATATTTAATTATGAGGTGAATCGGCATAAGACCCCCAAACCACAGACGCGGGATGCATGCAAGATGACAATTTAATATGCACAAGTTGTTATTATGTTATAAAATAGGGTTCCGAGAAAAGGGTTCACACATTAGGGGTCTCGACGGTCTTGGGGTTCCGGGGTCGGTCTCGGGGTCCAGGGTTCGACGGATTGGTCTCGGCGGGAACGTTCTCGGACTCGGTCGTTCTAACGGGTAGATCTTGTCGCGGGTCTCGGTGTCCGGCGTAACTTGTGTCGGTGCCGTTCTTGTCATCGCAAGGTCTTGTCGGTTCTGCCATCGAGTCGATCTTGGCGAATCGTTCTCTGACTGGGGTTGGGGTCTCGGCGATCCGGGTCTTCGGATCGGGCCGGATCGGTCTTGTCAAGTTTCCGGAGCGATCTTGGTGCTTGATGTCCGCGAGGGAGTCCACGGGTCCAGATCGAGATCTTGTCGGGGTTCGTGTGAGATCTTGGCTCCGGCTTCAGTTGTCGATGTCGGACTTGAGTTTCACCCTTTTAGCTTTCGGATCGGGGTCGTCCTTGCGACAATTGGCGTCAACACAAGCAGCTCATAGATCTTCCGCAGCACACGCATGTAACCAACACTAGTTAAACTTGGACTTTGTCTTCAATGGAGCAGTCGTACTTGCCGTCAGCATGCAACAGGGGAGGGCCGATAGACGGAGGGAGGAGAGGCCCTAGCGGCGGCGCCATGGCCAGGGGCACCAAGGTCGGAAGGCCTGGCCACAGAACGGGAGGCAGCGGAGGCGCCATGAGGCAGCGAAGGCGAAGCAGGGCGAGGGCAGGAGCAGACGAGGTGAAGGGTGGCCGGCGGGTCGAGGAGGACCGTCCGGGCGGCGGAGGTTCTGGCGAGCAGCGAGGGGACGGGCCCAGCGACGGCAGCTGGCAGGGCGGGCAGAGGCACGCAGCCGAAAGGGCGGGCGTCGCCGGAGGGAAGCGGCGAAAGCGGCGAGAGGGCCGCGGGCCAGGGCTGAGGAAGCAGCGGGGAGGAAGCCTTGCCGGGAGGGGTCGGGCGGCAGCGGGTGGCGAGCAGATGGGGGCCGCGGCCAGTGGCGGTGTCGAGGAAGGGCTGCTGGGAGGCCGTCGAACGGAGGAGAGGTGGATGCCGATGGAGGAAGTGGAGGCGGGGCGAGGCTGGGTGGACTCGCAACGGTGGCGCTGGGGCTGGCGTGGACGTGGGCGGAGGGAAGCCGTGGCAAAGGGAGACGGAAGTGATCGTGGCGGCCAAGTGAGGCCAGGCAGACTGAGGCGGGCGAGCAACGGGGTGGGTGGCGGCGTGAGAGGGCGGGCGCGGGTCCCCATGAGCGACCGTGAGGCGGGCGGCGCCCGGCATGGGGAGAAAGGCGTGGGAGCTAGCGAGGAGGGAGCGGAGGAGGGAGAAGGTGCACGCCAGGGGAGGCTGTTGTGGGCGTGGGGACGGGAAGGCTCGAGTAGGGCGTGCACAGGGAGGTGGGGACAGGGTGGGACCAGTGCAGAGGGGTTTGTTGGGTGGTGGAGAGAGGTCTAGGGGCGGTGTGCGTGTGTCGTGTGTGTGTGGGAGTGTGGGCAGGGTGTGGGCCTGAGAGAGGGAGAGGAAAAAGAGAGGGACACGTGGCAGGGAGGGATTGGGGGCAGGAGAGGGAGAGGGTAAGGTGGCATGGTGGGATTGGTGGGAGTGATGTGGAGAGGGGGCTGGGGTAGATTCCTGGGTAGCTTTAGGAATATCTGGCGGACCGTTTGTTTTATAAAGGGGTGGTCGTTCGGGTCTGCTCGACTGCCCTACTAAAATAATTAAAACGTTATTTGTTTTAAACGGCGATCGCAAACCGATAGCCAAACAAAATAATCCGGAGCCCGGGTTTGGCATTTGAATAAAGATGGGCGTTTGGGAAAATAAATCGGGCTTTGCAAAAATAGTTTTGGCAAACAATGCATGATGATGACAATGCAATGCACAAATTCAACGCGATTTTCTAGTAGTGGTTTTGCGGGATGCCACAAGTGGCGCCAACTCCTAATGAATTTGAAAACTTGGCAAGATCATGTGCTTCAAAATTAGAAGCTCTACTCTCATAAACGAAGATACACTCCTAGAGTTGTGCACTCCTCAATTTGATCTCAGATATAATTGATTCATAGATACCCATACTCCCTTCACCAATATTCGAAACGACTATTTTCCAGTCTAAAGCCACAAAGATCCTTGACAGCGACAGATCATCTGCCAACAAGAGAGCCTCCCTACAAGCTAGAGCCTCGATGCATGCTGGATCAGAAATGCCTTTAAAGACAACAACACTTACGCCGAGATATTCTCCATTGTTGTCTCGACAGAAAGACATTGTTGCCCCACAATTTGTCGTCTTTGTTATGGATGCATCAACATTAATCTTCACAATTTTCGAGGGCGGTGGATTCCATACCTCATGGGTTGCGGTTGGTGGGGCGGATGAAGAGGCAACTGGAGGCATCAAAGATTTCAGTTCATGCAAGAAAGAATTTATGAAATTATGAGTAGACATTGTTCTTTGGAAACTTTCCTCATGGATTGCTTTTCTACGTGCAGTCTAAATGGCCTAGAGGATGACCGTCAAGCACATAAACTATTTATGAGACTATGTCTCTATCATATAAAAATCCATTATTTTGCACTCGGTTCAGTGTTAGAGTCCATATGTTCCACTAAGAGACCATATTCTAGAGCCCAAATGCTTCTTGCCATATTGCATGAAACCAAAGAATGCCTCCGGGAATCACTTGCTCCACATAACAAGCAATTACTTGACTTGGCCATATTGCGATGTTCTAGCAAGTCAGTCGTGGGTTGAGATTATTGGGCAAGACGCCAACAAAAGAATCTTATCTTAGAAGGTACTAAAGTCTTCCATAGAGAACTCCATCCTTTTTTTCTCTTCTTCCAAGTTAGAGGATCCAAGATTGCCTTCAAAGTAGTTCTCTCTATTGATTTTAGTGTTTAGCAACATGTGATAAGTCGATCGAACCGAGAAAATACCTCTCATATCAAAGTTCCAAGCCTAGAAATCTTGTTGTCGTCAAATACAAAGTGGTATGCTTCTAATTGTCGCAACATCCATCGGAAGGAAATTCTCCCTGATTAACTCCTCTTTCCATGTCGCCGATGTCTCGTCTATGAGCTGAGAAACAAGCGGCGGATCCTCTTTCAAAGCTACAATCGGTCTCATCATGCATTCGCTTGGTAGCCAATTGTCAGCCCAGATGTTCATCGTTATTCTATATCCAATCTACCGAATCCGGCCCTAGACTAGTACCTCACGTCCATCAAGGATAGATCTTCGAACCTATGAAGGGTGTGAGCCTAGCACAACTTCTAATATTGAATTGTTGGGATAATAGACATCCTTTAAATACATGCACTTAGATAATTTAGCTCCTGTAATAGTCTCCACGATTGCCGAGCCACTTAGGCACTGCGGTCTTGTCATAGTCTCCCAAGAAACCCAGCTAGATTTCCGCTTGCCCTCCTTGCTGCTCCACCAAAACTGGCGAATGAGTGAGTTAATGTGCTCGCAAAGACCTTGTGGCAGTCTGAAGCATGCCATTGAAAATACTGGAATAGCTTGAGCTATAAATTTAATTAATACCTACTTACCACCTGCCGATGATGTTTTCTCTAGCCAGCCCTTCACCTTACTTCAAACACGGTCTCATAAAATTTTTAAAGCCCCATAACGAGAACTGCAAAGATCTGAAGGCAACCCAAGATAGCGATCATTTAATGCATCAGTGTTCACGTCAAGTATGTTCTTGACTCTGTCATGTAGGGCTTGCGAGCTACCCTTCATGAAAAATATAGAAGACATATCCTTATTGATCCTCTGACCAGATGCTAAACAGTAGGTCTCCAACAGGTTAGATAGCTCTTCCGCTCTCTCTCTCTACTTCCTTTGAAAAACAATAGGCTGTCATACGCGAATAACATGTGGTTTACTGGCGGAGTCGATGGAGTCACCTTGATTCCTCCGAGGTGCGACAACTGATCATTAACTTTTGAAAGACACGAAAGGCCCTTCGTTGTTAACAAGAAAATATAAGATGAGATAGAATCACCTTGTTAATCCCACTTACATCCCACAGGTTTACAACCATAGGGTCGTTCTGATAATTCCCAAGTTCCATTAGAAAGAATCGAGTCCATCTCATTTTGGACAGCTTCTTTCCAATCATCTGCATCAGGAGATGCATATGCCTCAGTAATGGATCTGGGAGTATCATCCACAAGGTACACGATGAAATCATTGCCAAAGGATTTTGCAACCCTCTGTCTCTTACTCCTCGTGAGAGGTTCATCGTCATCCTTCTCAAGAAATTCCTCATGTGGTTGTTCAGAATTATCAATAGATGCACTAGATTCAGGAAGTATTTCAGAAGAAATCCTACCAATGCTATGCATATCTTTCATAGGAAAAATATTCTCAAAGAATGTTGCATCACGAGATTCCATTATAGTATCAACATGCATATCAGGTACCTCAGATTTAACCACTAGAAATCTATAGCCTACACTCCGTGGAGCATATCCTAGAAAGATACAATCCACTGTCTTGGGTCCGAGCTTGCGTTTCTTGGGAATCGGTATGTTGACCTTCGCCAAACACCCCAAGTACGCAGATACGAAAGTGATGGTTTTCTCCCAACCCACTCCTCATAAGGGGTCTTTTCTTTATTCTTGTTAGGAACTCTATTCAGGACATGACATGAAGTCAACAAAGCCTCCCCCCACCATGCCTTTGATAAACCAGCAGTGGCTAACATGGAATTCACCAAGTCAGTCAGCGTGCGGTTTTTCCTCTCGGCAACCCCGTTTGATTGGGGCGAGTAAGGAGGCGTCCTCTCATGAATAATTCCGTGTTCTGATGAATTCATCAAATATTTTGGGAAAATACTCACCACCACGATCCGACCTAAGACGCTTGATCTTTCTCTCTAGTTGATTTTCAACTTGCCTTATAGATTTTAAAGTAGTCTAAAGCCTCATCTTTAGTTTGCAACAAGTAAACATAGCAGAATTTAGTAGCATCATCTATCAACGTCATGAAATATCTCTTTTCACCTTTTGTCAACACACCATTCATCTCACATAGATCAGAATGTATGAGTTCTAGAGGTGCCAAGTTTCTCTCCTCGGCAGCCTTGTGAGGCTTTCGAGGTTGCTTCGATTGCACACAACTATGGCACTTAGAACCTTTGGCAATAGTGAAATTCGGAATTAAACTCATGCTGGACATCCGAGACATCAAACCAAAATTAATGTGACATAAACGAGAATGCCAAACACTGGTATCATCATTAACACCACCACAAATATGATTCACGGATTTATTACAAAACTCTGAAAGTGAAAACCGGAACAAGCCTCCGAACTCATAACCTTTACCAATAAATTGTCCATGTTTCGAAACAATGACTTTATTAGACTCTAAGACAACCTTAAACCCATCTCTGCAAAGAAGGGAGCCACTAACGAGATTCTTGTTCATAATAGGGACATGCTGCACGTTCCTCAGCTGCACGATCTTTCCGGAAGTAAACTTCAGATCCACCGTGCCAACACCACGAACAGAAGCATGTGATCCATTCCCCATTAGGACGGATGAATCCCGAGCGACCTGATAAGAAGTGAACATAGAGATGTCAGCACACACGTGAACATTAGCACCCGTATCAAGCCACCAACAAGGTGATTGAAATACTGAAAGAACGAGAATAAATTACCATACCCATCAAGATTGCTAGCGGTCACGATGTTGATAGTCTTGGCCTTTTTCCTCTGCGCCCGCCTGCTCGACAGTCCTTGGAAAATGTCCGAGCTCTCCACAAGTGAAACAAGACAGTTCACTCTTGTCTCGTCTTCTTCTTCTTGAAGGTTGTAGTCTTTACAGCTTGTTAAAGGAGGGTTTGAAGTTCCCTTTGTTCTTGCTCACGGATTTGCCTTTCTCGCACAAAGTTAGCAGTAGACCTCTCCTTTCTCAAGAATGTCCTTAGCCGAGCCTTCTCCTCAACATCAAGGGACGCCATCAGATTTTCAACCGATATATATCCTGTCTCTTGTGTTTGAGAGTTGTGGCAAAGTTCCTCCATGAAGGGGGCAACTTAGCAATAATGCATCCCGCCACAAACTTGTCGCAAGGTACACTTAAGGAGTTCGAGCTCCTTGGCAATGCAATTGTATCTCATGAGCTTGTTGAACCACAGGAAGGTCCTTAGTCATCTTAAAATCATGAAAGCTCTCCATGATATACAGTTCATCGCCAAAGATCTCGCAGACCAAACTTGGCATCCAAAGCATCCTGTAGCTCCTTTCCGTCTTTTATGTGCATAAACACATCACACGACGGTCGCAAGAATGCTCGTAATACATCCCACAAAGACGGTGTTAGCATCCTCGAACTTCTTCTCGATCCTCGCCGATATAGTTCCTCAGTTTGCCTTTATCGATGTGGAACACTTTCATCGTGGTCAAAGCTCAGCCTTGTAATCGCCACCTCTTAAAGTGCACACCGTAAACTTATCCGCCTCGGGCATCGATAAAACCAGCCATTGTTAATTCAGAAATTGCCTACAATAAGGTTTTTGGATTGTTGGATTATTAGGCATAATTTCCATGATTAATTCCAGAATATAAATCATAACAAAACCAGCTACTAGCTCATGTAACTCGAACATACTAGATGTACTAAACAACAGGATGATCGGAACAAACAAAAAGCAGCCTAACATGTACTCGCAGAACATGATGAATAACCAAACAGATCACGAGCACGACTCGTTGTCGTAGAAACTTTGGGAAAGAGTGATCGCAGCAGATGGCGAAAGACATGAGGCAAAGACCGCCCGACTTGGATGGAAGACGACCGTGATGGAGAACTCGAGCGTCACAGAGCGCTTCCCAAAACCTTATTCGCCCTCCCGCACAGGATCACAAGGGCGAGTGGTTCCGAGACCTGCTCTCCCGTCCGGTGCACGGCAAGCGGGATGGAGTAGACTACGGTGACGGCGCAGAGAGATGGCAAAACCCTAGATTGGTTTTCGGTGGTGTTGTGGCGGTAGCCACAGGACTTCATATAGGCGGCTCAGAAACCCTAACGTTCTGAGCGGCAAAATAAAGCTCGGCATGAGATTCCGCATCCGCATCCGCATCCCGCAGATCCCGCATCCCGAAGCGGCTGGCGAGGAGGAGCGCTGTGTATCTCTTATTTCCACTCACTTACAAAGTGGTGCAACACTCCACCTTATAAGGTGGTGCAACTCCTCCAACTTTCCATGGGACTAAACTTTAGCTCCCACTCCACTCCCATGTGAGCTACAAACATGCCCAAACACATATTACACAAATTTGGAACTTTGAGATTTAGGGAAAATCTGAAATACTCATAGGCCTAAATGGATTAGCCCCATTATTTCTAACAAATATCATCTGTAATAAGCCTCCCAGACATGAACGCTGACTGCTCCTCCGAGATAACATCATGCAGAATTAGTTTCAGGCGATTAGCTAAAACTTTAGAGGTATTCTTGTATAAAACATTACAAAGGTTGATGGGTCGAAATTGTGAAAGAAAAGTTGGGTCCTTGACCTTAGAAATTAAAACAAGAACTGTATCATTAATACTCTGAGCCGACTCATCGCCTTCGACAATATCCATAACTGCATGTGTCACATCATCACTACAGATCCAGTGTTTCTAAAAAAATAGGTAGGAAAACCATCGGGCCTGGGGGCTTTTATCGAGAACATTTGAAACGGTGCCTTTTAACCTTCTCCGGCTTATACTCCGCATGCAGGGAATTATTCATCGCCTGTATTACTGTTACTGATGCGTGATCGAGTATCGGATCCATCTCCTGGACTCCTTCTGACGTGTAAAGGTTATGGTAATACGTAGTAGATGTCAAAGATTGCAACTCCTCGTTATCTTTGTGACTTACCCATCGACACACGTCAATGCTCTGATAAGGTTTTTCCTAGGCTCATGCCCGCACATTGTTGAAATAATTTAGAACTTTGTCACTTTCAGCAAGCCAATCTACACGGTACCTTTGCGTCCACATAATTAACCTCCTCACGGTGGTATAACTCAACAAGTTGATCATTAATTTTGATTTCAACTTGGACCAACACGCGTGGGCAGGTTTCTCAAACGGTCCAATTCTTTTTTGAGGCGCTTGATTTCCTTACGTACCCTACCAAAAGTTTCTACACCCAGCGCCCGAGATCCGACGCTAAATGATCCAGCTTATTCCGAACTCCATTAGCCGTTTGATTCCCATCATTTGAAGGCCAGCTGGACACAATGGTTGATTTCTGCGTATCATGCCTCTTCCACATGGTTTCATAGCGAAACTGACTCTGCCCAGCATTCCTCTCGGCATCGTCTTGGACATATTCAAAAGAAGGCCATCATGATCGGATGTAGCTGTTGTTATGTGACTCATGCCTGCTAGAGGGAACTGGGCTGCCCACTCGACTGATCCTAGTGCGCGATCCAGTCTAACACAAGTATTAAGTGTCGCCATCTACCTTTTTCTCCCATGCCCAAAAGTGGCCCTTGTAGCCCAGGTCAATCAGATTGCACACATCAATCGTGTCGTGAAAACCTTGAATTTGTGAGAGAGTATGATGCCCGACTCCAACATGTTCATCCGATCAAAGGACCCGTTAAAATTGCCAAGACAGTGTTGGATAGATCTCAACGTGACGCCCAAAGACGCCTCTAATCACGTCTCGATGGGGCGCCCATCCTTATCTAGGACGTGTGCGCACCCGTCAGGTATATAAAGTGGTGGGCATGGCAGCCACGAGGTTAGCCGCTTACCACCCACAAGCCAATCCGATCTAGGCTAAGGCCACTGACGGAAGCTCCACCGCCGCCACCCTAGCCACACACTCACTACACTCACCCCCTTTCACCCATGGCCAACGACGGAGGTTCTAGCTCCGGCACCAGCTCGGGATTCCCTCTGACTCGTGTTTGTCGAGCCAGGGAGCAGGTAGAGTCCATCTCGGTTCCTTCTCTCTCTCTCTGTCCTCGATCTATAAAGATAATGTATAGTGCTACTGTTAGATCTAGACTAGATCCGTGGTAAAGTCTTTTTAACAGACAGAGCCAAGACAACGTGCTAGCTCCACTAATATCCTTTAACATATTCCAAATTTTGTACCTCTCCCTCTCCCGGTCTGAGCTTCTCCATAAACTGAAGTCAATCTCCACATATCTCCACCTAACCCACTCACGGATGCATCAATGTGGTAGTTAGAGTGGCCCAAAATATTGATATTGATGTCATTGTTATAAAAGAATTCCCAATCCACCGCTTTTGCCTTCGGCTACCAACAACAAAGGCTCTACCAAAGCCCCAAGTTCTGACCAAAGCTTCCACACGGACCTTGCTTGTTTGAGTCTTAAGAATACATGGTATACCAGAGACAAACTTACTGACAAAGTTACGGAGCGAGGCATTACCCGCTCCTCGATAGTTCAAGCTGAAAAGACTTGTCATAGGGCCCGCCAACCCGTCATTTTTGAGTTGCCATCCAAACCTCCATCCTCGTCGGTCCTTATCTTTTTGGGTTCCTCACTGGGTTAAGACCAGGCGGTGTTGTTGGTACAATTGTTCGAATACTACCCATGTTATCATGACATGTGAGTGTTCCTTCTGAGGCCGTGTTTGGCGGTGGATTTTTTTTTTTTTTTGAGAACACGGTGGCATTGTTGTGATTCACCTGCCTGGGCTGGACTACACTCCAGTCCCGCGACGATGCTCCCACCTGGGCCCAACTAAGGCAGACGAGGGAAAGGTAGTGTGGCCCAGGCAATCGCTGCCCGTATCGCGCTGCGCGCAACAGGGGCGAGAGAGGGGGGCGCGCCGGAGAGGCAGGAGGAGCCAAAACAACGAAAACCCTCGTCTCGAGCTCGAGCTGTGGTAGGGTTTACCTGGTCTGGTCTAGCCGTCCAGGTGGGGATGGGAGGAGCCTCCCCGGCGATAAAGCCGATCGGCAAGTCGGTGGTGCACCGGATTTGCTCCGGCCAGGTCATCTTCGACCTCTCCTCCGCCGTCAAGGAGCTGGTCGAGAACAGCCTCGACGCCGGCGCCACCACCGTCGAGGTCAGCCTCAAGGCCTACGGCGAGGAGTGGTTCAAGGTCGCCGACAACGGCAGCGGCATATCGCCCAGCAATTTCCAGGCAACGCACCAAAAGACGAAACCCCCCCTCATTTCTAATCTCGCTGCCAGATTTTGCTGTATTATTACTCCACTTGCTCTGCAGTTCTGCTGTCACTGGTTGCTGACCGAACCATGCTCCTCCTGTTGCCTTCCCAGGCGCTCGCTCTGAAGCACCACACCTCCAAGATATCGGATTTCTCTGATCTAAACTCGGTCGCCACCTTCGGGTTCAGGGGGGAGGCATTGAGTTCCCTCTGCGCATTGGGGAAATTGACGGTTGAAACGAGGACTAAAGAAGAGCCGGTGGGGACACATTTGGAGTTTGAGCACTCGGGCGTGGTGAGCAGCGAGAGGAAGATTGCACGGCAAGTCGGGACCACTGTGACCATAGAGAAATTGTTCTCCACTTTGCCGGTTCGGGGCAAGGAGTTCAGTAGGAATATTCGGAAGGAGTATGGAAAGTAATCTCCTTGCTGAATGTGAGTCTTGCTTCTTCTTTTTATTTGTTCGTAGGTACTGGATGTAATTTTTTGCATGTTGAAGCCTAACTCACACACTTATTTAGTAGGTACTACTTCTCTAGTGTTTTTCTTGCCGGAGTAGATTGTTCTCTTACGGTAGATGCTGAGATTTAATTTCTTTTTGTCATCTTCAATTACTAATTGATGAGTTTTACCTGCTCTAGGCGACGCCATAATTGCCAAAGGGTCAGATTACTTTGCACAAATATTGTGGGCAAGAATTCTAGAATGGTGGTGGTTAAAACTCAAGGAAGCAGTTCACTGAAAGACAATATCATTACGGTATTTGGTTTGAACACTTTCAAATGCCTGGAGCCCTTCAAGTTGGCCATCTCAGAAGACTGCCAGGTAGAAGGTTTTCTTTCAAACCTGGACCTGGCAGTGGTCGCAATTCAGGAGATAGACAGTTCTTCTATGTAAATGGCCGACCTGTGGACATGCCAAAGGTCACCAAGCTTGTTAATGAGCTGTATAGAAGCTCAAATTCCAAGCAATATCCTGTTGCTGTCCTAAATTTCTGCATTCCAACCACATCTTATGACGTGAATGTCACCTGACAAGAGAAAGATTTTCTTCTCATCCGAGCATACCATTTTGCTATCTTTACGGGAGGCTATTGAAATCTGTATAGCCCTCAACAGTGCAGCTTTTCCATCAATCACATAGAAGATGCTGAGAAGGAAAGGATCCTGCCATTGTTGAACCTAATGAATGCACAGCTTTAATAGAAAAGGAGAATGTTTCATCTCCCGAAAATGACAGCGACACGGATGAAACAGATAGTGATGATAAGGATCCACCAGAGAACCAGAAAGTGTCTTCTTCTGTGACTACACTGCCTAGGTTACTTACTGGAGCTACATCCAGGGACATGAGCCCCTTGCCGAGGGGCCCGGCCGCTCAGGTTGATAGATCTCCTTCGCTTTCAGCCTTCTGGTATGAACAGCCAAAAAAATCCCATGGTAGTTATCCAGTAAGAGAAAATCATGCTAGAACAAGGGTTGCTGCTAAATCCTCCCCATCAAGTACAGCCCAGTCTTCTCTTATGAACTTTCTATCAGTAAACAAGAGGAAGCATGAAGACAGTTGCGATCTTATTTCTGAAGCTCCAGTGCTGAGAAGGGGGGCATGCTCAGGACAAGTGAGACAAACAAGTCTAGAAGCAAATGCACCTGGTATTGCAAATGCCAACTCACTTCAGGAAACTAACCTGTTGCAGTGTCATTCTCCGCAATCATTTGTACCTAAGCGGACAGAAGTTTCATCACAGCATTCAGAACCATCAAATATTGTTTCTCGTATTACTGAAGCACCTCTCCTCGATCCATGTGGTGTTCACAATACAGAATCTGATTTGGTAAGGAAGAGTTTTTTCGCAGTGAGACAGTTATTTCCATCAGATTTCTGTAGGAGACTAGGCTACCACCATGATCCTGTATTTTTGTTTCTCTTCTTCCAATTTTTGCCCTCAACTGATTGCTCCTTAGCATATTCTTCTGAAGGTGAATTTCTGCACTGTTGTGCTTGCACTTTTGGTAACTCCTTTTCAGTTCTGTATGATATCTGGGTATCTGTTTTCGGAATAACTTCTCTCATTAGCTAAGTTGTGTTCTGCCACGAGTCGTTAGTTTCTTTGGAAAAGCTTTTGATGTGTTATCAGTTCATGGGACTGACTGTACAGTGAATGCTGCAAACCTGCAGGATGGACAGAATGGTCAGCGCCTTTCAAGTGGTGTTCCTACTCAACATTCGGAAGATATTGAACCTCAAAGTAGACCGTCCAATATTCCTTTACCTGTTGCTCATGGTCATGATGATGGCACTTCAGGGTGTTCTACATCAGTATCATATCCGGTTATGCAATTTACAGTTGCCGAGCTTAGGAGAAGAAGAAAACACAGGTTTATGATATCACATAAAAATGGAGACAGTTGTTCCAAGAAAACTACAAGGTAACACTTCTGCTATTTTATGAATTAGATTTGTTGTCATCAGGAATTGGGGTTTTGACTAGTAAATCTGCCCTAGGTGTTATAAAGCCGCAACACTGGATAATTACGTACCAAATGACGATGAGGGAAAATCGAACTATTTAGCTGCAGCCACCAATGAGTTGGACAGGCTTTTCAGCAAAGATAATTTTGGAGAAATGGAGGTTCTTGAAATAGCTCGATGTTTTTAATATTCTCGTTTATTTTCTAAGATTGCAAGTGACATTGTATTTAATATACCATTTGTTTTATGGATGAAAGTCCTCCTGCTACCTACCTGATGACTGGGTCTAGTTACCTTGCAAGATTTTTTTCCTTCTGAAATGCCATATTAATATCATTCTGATGTATTCAGTGATTGGGAGCCATTACAAATTTTAGCTATCATGGTCTGTGAAATTGGATATATTCATGTCCATTCCGTCCTTTTGGAGTGGTCTTACATAAAATTTGCCATGTGCTGTATCCAGAGGGCACTTGATCTATTGTATAGTTTGCTAATGTTCAAGGCCCTGCCAAGTACCATAGGTCATGTTGCTGCTACAACTTAGAAGTACCTTGCAAGATATGGACTGTATATTGTTTTTTCAAGAAATCTGTTAAGACCTTGTTGTTTATGTACTTGAATGTGGCATACGCATTCATTTAAAATACGTCGAAACAATAAATATATTGTGTTGTATGCAGTTGTACTGTAGAGTACTAACTATCTCGTTTTCAGGTTGTTGGGCAGTTTAATCTTGGTTTTATCATTGGAAAGCTGAACCAAGACCTGTTTATTGTAGATCAGGTACCTCTACATATTTTTCAGTATAACAGTGACACAATCGTACAAATCCCTGGATATATATAGCACCTCTCAAGATACCTCATCTCTGTGATTTTTTTTGTCAGCATGCTGCTGATGAGAAGTACAACTTTGAGAGCCTATCACAGTCAACAACCTTAAACATACAGCCTCTTCTTCAGTGAGTAAGCAAAACCCAGCATTTTTCATGTGTTACTTTGTATGTGGAACTTCTCAAAATGTATCGGTGGTTTAAGGAATAACTTCAGAATGTTAACGTGGGTTGATCTGTATCTGTTATATCATTTTTTTTCACTTGTATTAGGGGGGTATTTCTGACCGTGTTCTCACGCAGGCCACTGAGACTTGAACTATCACCCGAGGAAGAAGTTATCGTATCTATGCACATGAGCACTATCAGGTACATTTGCTTGAGTCCTACCTCATTTTTGGCTGCTCAAAAGGTGGATCAAACAACTGGATATGTAGTACTCATCAGTTGCCTGTTTGATCAAAAGTTTGTCATAGTTAACATTTATTATGCAATTCTTGAAAGAACGCGCAGTCTTTTGTTCAGACACTATCATAGCTCAGGGAATCAAATTTGTATCAACGATTCCCACCCAACTCTGGAATGACTATTCCCTCTCTCCATTAACATATCGAAGGGCCTCTTATCCGTCAACCGCACCTTAATAGCTCAGACTTCCAAGCCTTGCTGGATGATGCAGAAGGGCCAACAGAGGGCCAGCACGAGAGCATCAATTGAATAACCAACTCTGCGCCCCACTGCCGCTACTACTTGAAAGCCAACAAATACACTTGCTCATCCAAGTATCAGTTTTCAAATCCAATATTTCTGTATGCAGTCTGCCGATAAGAACATGACTGTGAATTACCACTAGGGGTGGGCCTGCTCGAAGTTTGTACTCCCTCCAGTTCCTTATATGTTTGTCATTTGGAACATCGACATCTTGAAACCACAACTTTGACTACTAATTTCTATCAATCATACTTTGTGAAATCCGGTTAAGTTACATATTGTGAAAGTACTTTTGGCACAGATATATACTTATGATTTTCAAGCATTCAAATATCCGATCAATAATTTATTTGTTTGACCTTACCTATGTCCGGAATGGCAGCTAATACGGAACTGGAGGGACTTATGATATACTCCCTCTGTTTCAAAATATAAGATGTTTTTAGCCTTTTCCTAGAACACATGCATCTAGACGCCTTTTAGGTGTAAGTTCACTCATTTTGCTCCGAACCTACATACTAAAAGGCACAGATACGTGCATATCAGAGAAAAGCTAAAACATCTTATATTTTGAAACGGAGGGAGTACATTCATTGGTCTATTTTCTTTTTATTCAAAAAGTTTGCTCCTTTTATTTTGTAATGAAAATATCAATTCATACATGATTTTTTTCAATTGCACCAACTAGGTGTAGTTTGATTGCTCAATGCATAACCTTATTTTCCATTAAGTACATACCATATGGATTCTGGAGTTATACATGCTCCCCATCCCTTCTGTTGGCATGTCCTAATAACAAAAACACATTGTATCTTCTAAGTTCTAATTAACAGCATTTGGGACTGATTAAATTGGTGCTCTTATTTCAGGAAAAATGGCTTTGTTTTAGCAGAAGATTTGCATGCTTCTCCTGGTAATCATTATCTTTTGAAAGCTGTTCCCTTCAGTAAAAACATTACCTTTGGTGTTCAAGGTAAATACTTATTCTCATATGTCCGAAACATACATTTACGCTTCTAAAGAACTCAGAATTTGAACTTATTTTCGTTTCCCTTGATTTAGACGTGAAGGAGCTGGTCTCCATGCTTTCTGACAGTCAAGGCGAATGTTCAATAATTAGTAGCTACAAGGCAGATAAAACTGTTTCTCTTTGCCCTTCGAGGGTTCGTGCTATGTTGGCTTCACGGGCTTGCCGAATGTCTACCATGATTGGCGATCCACTGACAAAAGTTGAAATGAAGAAGGTAATTACGAAAATCAGGTTGAATGGACCTGCAAAACAAACTGTAAACAAACTCCTAAAAAATAGGCGGATTTATTCTAGTGGCTGTATGCGATTCCTGTTCAATTTCCTTTGGTCTGACCGCAATCTAGAAATATGTATCATTTTAAACAATTAATTTACCAATGATGACGGGCCTGTTTGCTTTTTCACTTCAGATACTTAAAAATCTAACAGGGCTAAGATCCCCTTGGAATTGCCCGCATGGGAGGCCAACGATGCGCCATCTAGCAGACCTGAACTCTATAATATCTGAAGGTAAAGGATTAACCAGTTCACTCTTGTGATTTCTGTTTACACAATGGTTTATTGCAATGCTATTATGTGCAAAATGTGTGGTTGTGAGTTCCAGTATTTACTGCTCTTCTGTTTAGTAAAGGATTATCTCTTGGTTTTGCAGAAACAGATTGAAGCGGTGTTCACAAGTTCACCGAGTAGAAGGAAGGAACTTGCGCTCTCCTGGATTTTACTGGCAACTACGCCGGTTTCATTCTCTGCAAGCATCATTCCATCCTCGAGGAACGTCGCAGGATCCACTGTGACGTTTTGGTCACCGTTCAGTTGACGGGTCGATGGCTTGTTTTGGGTGTTACCGAATGGAAGAAGGTTGCTCGCTCCTGCCAACAGTTTGTGCTTTGAGCCTGCTTGGTTTGCAGCCAAAGTTACCAAGCATTTGGTTTGAATTCGATTGTTTCGAGCGTTGTCTTATCAGGGTAGGGGGTAGGTTAATCTTCATGCTACCCTCTTCATGTGGTAGATAGGTAACATTTGACCAATGTGACGCTCGATTGTTGTAACAAAAAATATGCATGTTCAGGGTGTTGGTTGATCCGTGCATTCTTTCGTTGGATCTGCTCTCCGTTTTTGTAAAAAAAAAACCTGTACTTCCTCTGTTTCAAAATATAAAATGTTTTTAGGTTTGTAAAGAAAATGTATCTAAACTTTTAGTGTATAGATTCACTCTAAACCTCAGTGAATCTACATATTAAAATAAGTCATATATTTGCTTCATAAAGCTAAAACATCTTATATTTTGAAAACGGAGTGAGTAGTTGAGAAATAGGACAGTATATTAGTACCTGTCTCATTTTTTTAAGTAGAAATTTTGATTTAAACGCACCCTACACGATCGTAATTTGCAGAACTGGGCACGACTGTCAGTGACCGGAGCTTTATTGCCACGCCCATGGACCCACCGTCGCGGATACCGAATAGGCAGGCCGCCCTCTTTCCCTTCTACTCCTTCCACCTCCACACCCGCACCTCTTCGAGCTGAGTGAAAGCTCCAAAACCCTAGCTATGCAGAAGCAGACGGGCAAGTCCGGTGGAGGCGGCGGATCCTCGTCGGTGAAGCGCGGCCGCCCGTTCGGAAGCACCACCGGCAGCGGGGCTGCCGCTGCAGCGGCGGCGGCGGCGGCGGGCATCGGCGATCCGGCGGCGCCGACCGCCCTCATCGGGCCCTCCCTCCAACTCCTCACCGCCCTCTCCGGTGAGTTTCTCCTTCGCCTCTTCTGAGCGTCAAACCGAGGTTGCGAAGGATTTTAGGGCACAATGGTGGAACCACGCTGCGGACCCGTGCCGAACCCCTCGAATCGACTTGATGTGGGGAAATTAGGAACTCTTTACTCTAGGAATGCCGTGACTAATTTATGTGCCTGCTATTCAAACGAAGACACATCATGATAGGAGAAGTGAGGGACGCTTTGAGTTCAGGGCTGGTTAGCTGCGGTTACTTATGCCTTGTGGGAGTCTTCTGTTGGGAATGTCGTGCAAATCATATGCCTTCCCAACAGTGGCGGACCCAGGAATTTATCAAATCCTGGGCGCGCCACAACGCAACGGAATTTTCTCTCGAACAAATAAGCATCATATAGAGGGAATATTGTTTTCAAAATATAGTTCTAATGCAAAAAAAAAGCACATACAATACACTACAAGTTCACAAAACTTTCAAGTGTTCATTCTTGAGCTTGTTACGCAATTTGGATTTGATGCTCTTCATTGCCAAAAAAGCCCTCTCAGCCAATGCCATTGACACTCGTAATATGTATGAGAAATTTTTCTCTCATATGAACTTATTTTAAAACGGTCTAAACACCTTTTAACCCCACACATTTTTTCTTATATGAAATTTATTTTCACCCTCGCGAAGACTACCAGAACATGTTCTGGAGATAAGATGGTGAACAATACCGCAACCTCATGAACATTTTTGGAACTTCTGTACATTTTATTTCAAACATGAACATACTTTTGAATATACATGAACTTTTTTAAAATATTAACAATTTTTTGTAAGGCATGAACATTTTTGTTGCTATGACCGAAGCTTTTTTTAATACACGAAACATTAATCATAGATCCTGGAACAATTTTATTCCACATTTTTTGGAAACATAACTCTACAATACGTGGCAGTACGATAATAATGATAAAGTATAAACCTAATATTTATCGGTAATTGTTTGTTTATGGGGACCCAATCAAGCATTGGCTCGCTGCCTTGCTTTTTCAGAGGACAAACGATTCATTTTATGTGTGCAAGTCACGACCCGAGGCCCACTGGTCTACTGTGCACATCGCCAGAGCCCACAGCTAGACGAGTTTGCCGATTGCAAGAAAAACATCTGATTGATTTTGCCCTAGCCGATCAAGATTTTCTAGCTCAAATTGTTCTCACAAGAGCGGCGAACCCGGCAGGCGGGCAACAGGGACGCTCGTCCGCCCGTGCTTCCCAAGTAGGTAGGTTAGCTGATAATGAACTATGTTTCAGCACAAAAAGCGTACAGTTTGCAAAGCTGTATGTTGCTGAAAAACATAAGCACTACACTAACTAGCAAGATTACTGACCGAGCTGAGGCTGCTCTACCTATTATAGATGCGCCTTTTGATGAAGATCCATACAATAATCATGAACTGAAACTTTTTTTTGACAGAAAACTTTCTTTTCTTGGTTCAAAATGATCAGGGGGAAGTTGCACATGATGGTCAAACACTTTGTGGGAATTACGTATGTTCACTAGTGATGTTTGACCTCATTTATCTCTTCCGCATACAATACTTTGGTAGGATTTACTGCCAAGATTTGATGGTTTCAATTCATTGCGGGGACATGATTACTCAGAGCATTGCAATGATAATCCTGTGGGTTGAGCTGCTTTACATAATTTTGTTTTTGGATACCTGTGTTTTTGTCAATCAAGATTAAAGAGATTTCTTGTGCTTGGACATATGAGATGAAATGTGACAGGTCAACCGTTCAATAACAGGACCTATCTACGTTGGATGTACCCAGAGTAATATTATATGTTATATATCTTCTTTTTCCAAAACAGCTAACAAAGCAGAACATAGCAATCACAAACTGAACCTGTATGATCATTACTTTTCACGTTTTGACATGTGCTTGCATGAAAAAAATGTGAATGTGAAAGGTCTCGAGCATGGGCTATGAATGCATTTACATGTGCTGTTATTTTGCCTAGCTTTAAATCATTTTCTTGGCTGAGTAACTGAGGAATTGTAGCGTGGTATAACCTGTGACCTCTTGTCCCACTGCCCCTTCTCACAAATGCATAAGATTTAGCCTTTATTGTTCCACTTTACTCAGACAGGCAGGTTTTTGTCCTGGTAAGTAGTTTTTTTTGTACCATTCAATTCAGATGATACCTTACTTCTGTGCCATGAGCTTGAAATGCATGATCTGTCTTTCTATGCCTAATGGTTACCAGCATGACTATTTGGCAAAAAGGAAGTTAACTCTTTTGTTGTTGTAAATTGTTCAGATCAGAATAACAAAAGAATTGTACTTGCATTGCAAAGTGGGTTGAAGAGTGAGATACTGTGGGCATTGAACGCCCTCACAGTACTCTCATTTAAGGAGAAGGATGATCTCCGTCGGGATACTACACCACTTGCTAAAGTTCCTGGGCTCTTGGATGCTCTCCTTCAAGTTGTAGGTGCTTATATCCCTTTCTCTCCAGTTCGATGTGGCATGCACTCTATCTGAAACTTTATAGTCCTCCAGGTTCTCAATTCCTTTGTCATCAACTGATTTATTACCTGCATTGTAGTTCATTTAAAATAATTGATCAAGCTAGCATCATCATTACAAATATTAATCAAGCTATCACTTAAAACGATTAATTGAGCTAGCATCATTGTTTGCCATTAACATTGAAGAAATGTGATGATCTCATGCAAATTCTAGGACTTAGCATCAGTGTCAAGTGTAGCTGTAAAGAAAAATTATAAAGATACGCTTTTGTTATTTACGCCTACAGTTTATCAATTGGCTGCCAAAGAAATCTTTGACTCCTAAGGTTCTTGCACAAGACTGAGTTTGTGCAGTCTGCTAATGAGTGTCTTTATTGAATTTCAGTTCACAAAATGAGGAATGCTTTCGGTTATATACAATTGTTAGTCTTTTCTTGGCATTCTGTTTGATTATTTGTTGTCTTTACAGATTGATGACTGGCGAGATATCGCAATGCCTAAGGACCATACAAAACCACCAAGAGCGAGAACTTTGGGTGCCAATATAACACTGTCAGGCTTTGGTCTTGAAAACATTGGACAAGTCTACTCGGATAGTGTCACGTATGACATTATTGACCTCATCAAGATCTTGATTACCCATCTCACTTTTCATGATTCATGTGACATACTTATGTTCTTTGAAATACGATCATTTCAGTCCTTTAAACGATGAACCAAGATAGAGGGCTCCACTATCACAAAGAAGAGATCTGCAGGATTTTTGTTTGATGAAGATGGTCTGTTCAATATTGATGATGAAGGGCGGACAGAGAGGCAACAGTGTGCTGTTGCAGCCTCCAATATAATCCGCAATTTCTCTTTCATGCCAGAAAATGAGACTATCATGGTTCAACATAGACATTGCTTGGAGACTTTATTTCAGTGCTTGGAAGACCAAAATACAGGTAAAGTTTCAAACTACTATTCTCATCTGGTTTTGGTGCCCATGCATCTGTGTAATGTTTCTTTTGTTCAGTTCGTCTATTTGACATGTTCAAATTGATTTGGAATTGACTGAATATATTTATTTTTTGAATACGACCGAATAGGTTTGTGCCAATATTATTCTTGTGTTGTCCATGTCATTTTATAACTGTACCTATATATGTAAACTGCATTTTAGCTGCAGGTGCTTTCATCTGAATATTGACTCTTTTATGTCACCTATTTAATTTTTGTGATAGGATTTATAGAGCAAACTAAAATTGCATTAAAGTTGCCATTTCTTGTTAATATATTAGTTTGGTTAAATATACGAGCTATTTATCCTAGGGTTATGTGTTGATAATACAGTTCCATTGTTTGCAACAAATACTACTATAAGATTCAACAAGCTGTTTTTTGTGCATTTCTATCGTCTTACAGAAGATGATGAGCTCATAACAAACATGCTGGAGACCCTTGTCAATTTGGCACCTGTGCTGGACCTGCGAATCTTCAGCTCTTCAAAGGCATCATTTATTCCAATTACGTGAGATAGAAGTTCCATCACAAGTGATGTTCTTACTACAGTATTTCCCTCCTGTATTGTTCCTCATTGTTTTCCTTCATTTTTGCCAAGACAGTGAGAAAAGTGCAGTTCATGCCATAATGGGCATGCTCGACTCTTCAATAAAGGCATGGCATTGTGCTGCTGCTGAATTGATTGGGAGGCTAATAATTAATCCAGACAATGAATCGTTTCTTCTTCCTATGATTTCACAGGTAAATCCTTGGTTTAGCAGACTTCTCTATTTACTGTTATATACTATATAGATGCTTCTAGATGAAGCTTACGTTGCTAAACTTGATACAGATATACAAGAGGTTAGTCGATCTGCTGAGTGTGCAAGCAGTCGATGCGCAGGCTGCCGCTGTTAGTGCGCTCTACAATGTATCAGAAGTGAATATGGATTGTAGGCTGAGGCTCGCTAGCGAGCGATGGTAAATTCTGCTTCATTTAATCAGGGCATACTAACATTGGAGCAGCAGCAGCAGCATAATTTCTAATTTGTTGTTTCGATGTCTGGATTGAATCAGGGCTGTCGACAGGCTTCTAAAGATCGTGAAGGCACCACACCCGGTTACCGAGGTTTGCAGGAAAGCGGCAGTGATATTGGAGAGCCTTGTCTCCGAGCCTCAGAACAGGATGCACCTCCTCGTCCACGAGAACACGTTTGCCGAGATCCTGACATCAGAAGGGAAATACTCCGACACGTTTGCTCGGATCCTATACGAGCTGACCGCGAGGCCGAGCAACAAGGTGACTTCCGGGCAAGCTATCTGGGGAAACATTAACTGACGCATGTGCTGACCCCTCAACATGCTGTTAAAATCTAGGCGCAGGTGATGTAGCGGGTGCTTTTGTGTTAAAAATATCATTTGAGTTTCTGACTGCATGTAACAAAGCCACTAGCTGTATTTAGCTCCGTGATGTGTTTGTGTTCGAACTCTGTTGGGATGCTGAAGCCTGGACTGGGTCGTAGTAGAACATAGCATGTGCCTGTGATGTATCCTGCTGGAATTGAGGTATCAAAATATAATAACAGTACTCATCATTTCCTTAACACTGAAGCATGTTTTCAGGGATGCTTTATACTGAAGCTACTGCAAGTCTTTTCCCGTAAGCTATGCGCTTTGTGTTAAACTAGTGGAATGCTCGTGCGTTGCCACGGCTCCTTACGTATGCCTAGTGTAGCACATGTTACGTGTGTAAACAATGCACGTATATATATAAGCACATTGAAAAAATAATCATATAATATTTAAAAACATTTAAAGATTTACTTCACATAGTTCAGTGTAATGTGTATAAAATGCAAGAACCAACAAAATTATCTCTTATTCACTAAGCCATTCTCCATTGACACAACTAAGATATCCTCGTATAACATCAGGAATGTTGTCGACTTCATTTGCGTGGTACTTGAGCAAGTGTATTAAATTTTTTTCCTCAACTCATAGCCATCCTGCATAAGCAATCTATTTTGTTAGCGTGGAGTTTTCACATAAAAATCTAATAACTGTGAACATAGAATACTCATGATGCAAATTGGATGAACAAATCTTTTACCATCCCATGAGATCATAAAATAAAAAACTAAGTAACCTGACAAATTCCTGTAAATGAATGGATTTCATTATCTTGATCGTTAGGATTGTAATTATAAAATAAACTACTTGTAATGAGAACCAATAAAATTACCTCTCAGAGCTTGTTGGTATTGGAATACTACGAGGGTATTTACGTGACCAAAAATATATATCAGAATTCCAGCAAGGTTGCGCTATTTCAAGAGCTTCATTTAGATAGAATGAGCACCATTGTAATTTTAATTGGTACCTTTCTTCCAAGAGAGGTTCAGAAAAGGGGTCTAAGATAGATACACAGTGTTCATGCTTGTCAATGATGAACAAGATGAAGTCACCAAGGGATGCATGTGGCAACAAAATCTGAAAATGATGACCATTAAAACACATAAATCATGTTAAGAATGGACAAGAGACCTAACTTACCATGTTGCACGACGAGATATCATGGTCTATCCCATGCCAACTATGAAACAATGTTGCCAACTCCTTAATATTTGGCTTTTTACGCCATTTTGGATGTTGTGTACCATCGATCATCATCGACTGAGATAAAAAAAGATTAAAACCATTATAATGATAATAAATATGCGTGATTGTAAGAACTTACACAAAATCTTAAGTCCATGTTGTGCACATGAGGCTCTATGAACATTTGTATCTCATCACATGCCACTATACGAACAGCCATGTTGAAATAATCCTTATCCATAGGTTGCTCCATCCTAAGTATGTCCTGAATTTGCTTTAGAATTAATCCAAGCGGAAAAGGTCTGGAGCTTCGCATCCATTCTTTCCTGCCAAACAAATGATCAGAATAATAATATCATAAAAATATGTACTTACTTATGTTAACATGAGGCTTACTCCAAACACTTTGCATCATCGATGGACATGATGTATTTGCAGATCTCGTCAACAAACTCATGTGGTTTTGTGAGCATGATGCATGCTGGAATGGGATTGTTTTCTTTGGCTATATCTTGTGGATGTTTTCCCTCGGGACTCGGCATCTTAGACTGATCGTATATCGGACTGCCTCTTATCTTATTCAGTTCTGAATCATGCAATATGACAATTAATTTTTTTCGGAATGCTCTCATGTCCTCCTACAAAGTAGTAGAAAAATACACTTGTAAAATAATATTTTAAGATACAACATAGTACTAATTGTGTCCCAATAAAAATAATAATTGAGTGACATTGTTTGAAAGCATGTCTCATGTCCAATATTCCATAAAGTTTAACATGAATAACCCGCACGATGCACTATAAGATTACAAAATGTTATATTCTATTGCATTAATCCAGATCAATTTAAAGAAACTTTTTGAACAGTCATGAAGCAAGGTTTATCGTATATCTGTATGCATCTTCTAGTATAAATGATCAATGATTTGTTGGATATTAAACATACAACTTTGTGGATCAATATACTTTTCACATTAAATTTGATGGGTGTTCAACATACTCATTGGTCTGCAGTCATTTTTGGATATGTTCTTCTATTGCCCATGTTGTGACATCCAAATCCTGCCACTTTTCACCTTTGTCAAACCCCTTTCTTTTGGACGCAATGTTTAGGTGCTTATCAAGTCCTTGCAGTTGTTATACAAGAAAATAGTAATAGGCCTTAAGGAAAAAAAGAATGTCAATAGGAGACCACAGTCAACTTACTTACCATGTTAGTGAGGCCACTTCTACTCATTCCAACACCGATTGAGTCCAATACTTATATTAAACGTTTCTTTGCATTGATGATTGCTAAATACCAATGGGCCTTACTGATGTTTACTGGAAGAAAGACCTAAAATAATTTGTTGCCTAAGTCTCACAAATAAACATGCTAAAAATATAATAGACGATATAGATATGTAGGAGTTAGTACTGACCATGTCATGCTTTAGATAAATATTTGACTGCTCTATGATATGGCGATGTACTTTAATGTCCTTTTTTTAGCTGATTGGAGATGAATGTTTTGTCCATATATACCTTACCACCAGCTCTGTCAAGAAGATGATCACATACACGCATACAATATATGTACGCATTTACCACCTGTAATTGGACAAATAAAATATAGGTAGATAAAATACATTGAAATTCAAGACAATAGTGGTTTTGTTGACTTACGTCATTGGGCAAGAATCCATCATCGCTATTAAGACATTTTAAATCGTCATTAGATAGTAGTGCATCACCAATGTCCATAAACTTAGTATTTCTAGGTGCGGACATGATTGCTTCGATGGAAACAAAATCTTCAGTGGTACAAACATAGTCTATCACGATATATAAGTGTATATTACTAATTAGATAAAAATAATCTAACAAAAATGAGAGGGTGATAATCGGAGCACAACTATGTACCTTTCGGGATAACCTCCGCGTTTGCTTTATTTGGTTTATTATGTTGTGAATTGACCGTCACTTTATCTACTTCCGTATCATTCACGATCTAAAAAAGCCCAACATTTACATAGAATAAATTATAAAATTGTCCTATGGAAACACAGTTTAAAAAAAATACAATCACCTCCTTTGTATCTTCCAGCAGCATCGCATCGACGGCTATGTCGATGGGTCCTTTCATAGCATCTGCAATATCGGTCTCTATCCCACCCATGATCTAGAAATGTGGAATAAATATTTACTATTACTCAAATATAGTAATATAGCATATGCATAGAAAGTAAAAACAACTTTCTAAATTCACCTCTTTTGATTGTGCCTAACTCATGTCCACGTCCTGCTATATTCATAAGTTTGTCTCTGATCTACCATAGACATATACATGTTACGCTTCGACCCAAATTAGTTGACTTGGATTTGTCAAAATTTGGATGAACCTATATACTAAATAGTGTCTAGATTTAACTAAATCTAGATAAATTTGAGTCAACTAATATAAATCAGAGGAAGTACAATAAAATTGATTGATGCGAGATAATTCCCTTATGTACTACTGCCCCTCTCTCTCTCCCTGTTGCGGGTTGCAGCTATTCGCAAAAAGAAAGCGAGCTTCGGGAATATTTCTAGGAACAACACCGAATAAGCATCCACATTTGACTACTACTCCTAAAAATGGGATCTTGTTCATTTATACCAGCAAAAGCAATCAGACAGCTCTAAAAAAAAGCAATCGCTATGGATGAGGGCATAAGGCGCTCAGGAACTGTCGGGCTCTCAAAAAAAATCCCCAATCCTCATCGTCTTCCTCCCACGGCCCCGCATGGCCTTGCCCCGCTGCTGCTCTCTCACGCCTCCCCTCTCCTTGGCCCTCTACTTTGTCGCGGCCTTGGATGGCCATGCCCCGCCGACTCCTCTCCCACGACCGGACGCCATGGGTTCCGGCTGGCCACCGTCCTTCTTCGCCAAAGGCCGCCTTCTACCATTCATAAGCCCTCGGCGCCCATACCGCCTCCACCAACTCCGAAGCCCTCCGCCCGCCGCCCGCCCTCCACCAACTCCGCAAGTCCCCATCAACTGCACGCCCAAGCCAGCACTTAATCCCGGCCCCGCCGTTGCATGGTGTCGTGGAAGCACCCGGCGGTTAGGCTATGGCGGGCTTCAACGCTCGCTACAGAAAATCTCTTCCCGCACGACTTGCCGGAGGATGGAGATGGCTACAATGGTGCTGCTCGACGCCACACGCAGGGTGGCCACCCCAACCTGGACCGGCTCATCGTGGCGCATTCCCGTGGCCCCATCTTTTCGCCGACGCTGACATCGTGATTTGAATTGCTACGCCTAGCGGAAGTTGTTTGTAGCGGTAATCTAGTCGACTGTTACTCCTAGCTTGATGAAGACTAAGGACGTAGCAGATGGAGTTTGCTGAGACACGGGAGCTTTACGTGGAGTTTTGCTGTTAGCTGTTGAGACAAATATGGATGTTTGTTTTAGGTAACACCGTTTTGCACGTGATAAAAAAGAGATAAGGGGAGAGGGAATCTGTGGAGTGGCATTTTTATGTAATTTTTGCATGTGTGACACCAGGCATTCACCACGCCTTTGAAATTAATAGTAAAGATATTTGGAGGATAACTGCATACGAACCTGTACTCTTTGTTATTTAAATTATTTGTTTTTCTGCAAGAAAGTGGAAACTTTGTTGACAGCTGGAGAGCACGGTACAATTAAGGCCCCACTTGGAAGTCACGTGTGTGCTTTCCTGCTCCGTTTTTTTCACGGGCGGATTTAAACGTACACAGTCCATTCCGCATACGCTTGGTAATCTATTTGGATATGTCAGTATTTTGACTGGTAATCACATAAACATAAAGCTAGTCCTCTCGGACTTCATAAAAATTGAATCTTTAAACATGCATCAATACAGTATACACGAGCAACTCCTGTTAACTTACATAAGAACATCTCAAGTCATATTTTAACACGTATCCATGAATACAAACTTCACTTTGTTATCGATCCTCATTGGCTGGTCAACAGTCTTAAACCCGGATGGACTTCCGAAGACTTGAACTTGGCATCCTAAATAAAAGAAAACAATAGTAGAAAATAAAAAAAAACAATAGTAGGAAATCAAACAGTAGAAAAGAATAAAACAACTTGTTCTATGATTATCGATCCTCATTGGCCTGATAAATAAACAATACTAGGAAATCAAATAAAAAACAACAATCTGGCATGATAAATAAACAACAAGCTTGTTCTACATTGGCATGATAAATAACAATCCATATAGTTTCCTACAATAAGCTTGTTCTACAATATGTCAAACATTTTGCCGCTGTTTTAAAGAAACTATTGCACCGCTTGTTTGTAATTCCTTAGCACTGAAAAACATACTTCTGCAAACCTCAATAAGCCAATCGAAACAGAGAGAGTATAAGATAACTCCCAGATTATTCGACAAAGTCCAGAGACCATTAATCAACTAGTAGTACCACTAGAAAAATAAGCTTACATATTGACAAGGTGTGAACTGCCCAAATTTTAAGTCTATTTATTACTAACAATACTCCATCAAACCTCAAACAGAAGCTATGTGCATTGCAGCAGTTTAAAAGATTTGACACATTACTTGCTAAGAAGTAGCAAATGCAGATTAGGTAGAACTATAGAAGTAATAGTTCTCACAATACAGATCAGAACTGCAATAACCCAAGTTACTGACAAAATTCCATCACAAGTTCAGAAGGAAGCTATGTGTAATTGTGCACTAGAGCCGTTTAAAAGATTTCTCGCATTATTGACTAACAAATTACCAAACACAGAGAACTATAGAAGTAACTGCATACCAATGAAGAAATTTCTCACAATTCAGATCACGATTGCAATAACCCAATAAGTTGCAGAAGGCAGGGAAATAACATTGACAGTAATAAATATGATCACACCAGGACACGAAAAGGTTCAACAGGACATGTATATGCGACTATGAGAATACACCAGTTTTTTTCTAGAGAAAATAAAATACAACAGGTTGCAAGACAGGAAATATAATGGACTCTCGCCATAATATTTCATCATAAGAAAAGGCAATGAACTACTTACATGGAGGTGACTGAATTCTCAGCTTCCCAACCTCCTTCTTCAACCATAGACCACGGAGTCTTGCATCATAAGAAAGAAAAAACTCTCTATTTGATGCATCTTTGAAAACATCAATGGCTAGGATCTTCATCTCATCAGACACATCAATCATGTCATTAAGTACTTCCAAGCATTTTGGAATGAAGTATTGTTTTCCTAATGCTTGTTCTTTCATTCCTGCTTGTTCTCTCTTGAGTTTAACAAACTCTGACATTGTTTCTTCAATGCGTGGGACTGGGACAGATGTATGACTCCTATGCTTTCTAGCTCTTACTGATTGTGCGCCACCATTACCACTTCTTGAATCCACTTGATCAAAGCTCATTTGCACATATTCATCCTCCTCGCCACCTTGAAGGTTAAGTTCATCATCATTTTGAGACTGATAAGAAAGACTCCTTCCACTAGCACTCATTCTTTCAACTTCACTGAACCTATTTTGCCCTTCATCCTCAAGTGTGTCATTGTTTGTCCTTTGACTTGTCATAGCACTAATTTTTGGAGCCACATTTCTACTAGTGCTCTGCCTCTCGTCACTTTGACGTTTCCTACTAGTGATATATGGAGGTTGGCTAGAAGTCATGCAATGTTTCCCTTGAGCAATATTACCTTCATAAAGCAAATCCAGTGCATCAAAAAAGGGAACTCTTTGCCCTGAAGCCTTCTGAACTTTCGGTCCTCTTGCAAAAGCAAAGAATGAGTGGAATAAGACATTAGACAATATTTTTAAGATATAATAGATAAGGCAATAATATACAGTAACAACATTGATATAACTTTAGTATTCAACATATGTAAACAAGCATACCTCAACTATTTCCTCCCATTTTTCAGGTGTGGTGTTTATCATGCAACTGGTTGAATTCCATGATATGCCACTTCTATTGACAATGGATTTGACAACCTTATACTCTTTCTTCATTTGACCCTCTTTGTCTTGAACTTGGGACTTAACAAACTTTGCTTCTGGGAAGTGGTCGTTCAAATCTTTGACAATTCGGTTCCAACCTTCAGAAGTCCATCCATTTTGACCACGGTAGTGAGAAAAGTTGTACTCTATAAGTACATCCACAAGTCCCTTCTCATACTGAGATGTCCATCTTGCTCTCTGTGCCATTGTAACCTAGGAAACACAAACAAAAAAGTTATTGCAACTAGTAGTCTACTACAGTTAACTAGTCACTACCACACTTTTTCTCCTAACAAACGAATGAGCAACCGTAAGATGATTTCCAGTTAGAAAGTGTGGAAGTTTATCTACTGTTATTTTGTTGGCCTTTTATTGTTTGACAACATGGCAGGTACTCATATAAAGACTGTCACTAACCAGGAGAATCAAAAAATTCACTAATCAGGATGATAAGAAATATTTGTATATCAATAATGAATCTAAATAAGAGCAATCTATTCAACTTTCCTCCATAATCTAACTATTTAACTCATAATAAACAGTAGCAAAAAGTAGAGATAGATAGTTATAGATCATAAACAACCAGAAGAAAAAATTGGGGTCGGATTGAGTTATTCAGGACACGAAATTTTTCAACAGGACATGTATAGGAGACTATGAGAGTACACCAGTTTTTTTCCCTAGTTTCAGTATAGCAAAGCATGATCTGGTCATTCTGTTTCAGTTTAGGAGATGCATAATTGAAAGGTGGTGTTCTCTAGAACACGAAGAATCCCATCTATATTTTGGTTGGAGCTAGCTATTGGCTATTGAGTAGAATCGTGTGTACTTTGTGCTATCACCCACTACCTATCATTCTAAATTGTCCATGGAGTTATTAAAAATACAAATTAAATTCTTTCCTGATAGCTATTCAATGGTTTGTAGCTTCGTTTAGACTTCAGACTAATATATCAAAAGCTGAGTCAAATCTGGGTATGACTAGCAAATCATGCAACTTCTTAATGTAATATACTCTTCATTAGAAGCTGGACATGACAACATTTTTTGATACGAAGACGAGCACCTGTGGCGCCCAGGTCCTGGCTTACTTCCTGGAGTAAGTATATCACCCAGCTCAGAACCAAGTTGGTAGCAGTATATCATTCAGCTCAACTAAGAAAGAACCCAACCCAGCTTGTTTCCCATCCTTTTATGCATCTCTCGGTCCTGCACGGGAAAATCACGGCGAGCTTTCGGGAGATGGGCAAAGAACTGGTGCACGCGGCGGGAATCCCTTCGTTCCCGGCGTCGTGCTCCATCCAACCGCTTATGAACCGCGACGGCCCGGCCTATAAGGAGATCTTGAGCGTGAGCATCATCTATGGACTGCCCCAGGGCATCATCGTCAACACCTTCCACTCACCGTGAACTGCTTCACTTTTCGGGAATCTACTGGTGATCTGATACACTTTTCGGGAATCTACCGGTGAACTGCCCCACTTTTGCACAAATCAACATCAATAGAAACAGAGATGCGCATCGTAGCTCATACCTTGCCTGCAAATCTTGCGCCGCCGGTCGATTCGGACCTTGCGCCGCCGGACGTCAGTCGCCGCCGCGCCGCCCCGCCAGTCGCTTCCGCCCTGCCAGTCGCCCCGCTAAACCTTGTGCCAACAGCTCGACAAGCACGCCGCCCGGCCAGTCGCCGCCGCGCTAGGGTTGGGAACGGGCTCCCGTCTGCTGTCGCGTGTAATTGGGTCGGAGCCCCGCACGTCTGTGAAATTTCCGTATGTAAACGGGCCGGAAACGATTCGGAAGGAGAAAGAAAACGCCCAACCAAGTGCCAATACTGAGAACGGGCCGTATTTTAACAGGCTCCGACTAAAACAGTTGTTTTGGACTAAATTACGGTGAAACAAGCATGGCCTTATGGCCCTAAGGGGTGGCAAATGGCCACACTACAATGCAGCCTGTAATGTTATCCTATATATAAAATAAAAAATGAACACATAGTTTACATCACTTCAACTTGGTTGGTTATTTAAAAAGTTCAAAGTAGGCAAAGCTGGAAAGGAAAACAATACACATGTCGCGGAACTAGAAGACGTGATAAGTATAAGTGTGGATTTTTTTCTTCGAATATAAAAGCTTCAGCTTTTAACAACGCATCCGTGATGCCTTTGGCAGCAGCCCGCACATGCAAGGCAACAAGCTCCTGTTTTCTTTGTCAAGATTATAACCTGACTACCTGAGCAAAATATGGTGGAGAACCTGGGTACCAGCTCACCTGATTTAAGAGAAGAACGAAAATGATTAAATGTTTGAAAAAATAATAATTCACGTACATACATGTCACCTTGATACTTTCTTGTGCAAATTTTCAAGAAAAATACGACCATATGTGACCTACACAAAACAGAGAAACTGTAATTTTATTATACCGTGAATAGTGTACGTCTATTCCTTATATTAAAAATAGTACTATAATTTTTCATTTTGTGTAGGCTACATACTTTTATATTTAGGTTCAAACTTGACATGCACATACCTACATGATTTATGCCATATTTTCTCATTTTTTTAGTACTTTTCCGATTTAATTATCAAAAACGGGTTCAGGCACACCCAAGAGTTATAACTTAGTCGCCAGACTACCGAGAGCTATTTCGATCGGTCCTAAATTTTGCGTGTCTATTAGTTCAAGTGACGACTGAATACCGTTAGCCACGCAAAGATATTTTTATGGCTAACATTTTCATTATGTTAACCAGAAATATAACGACTACAAAGGACACATCCAAATCTAGGAAGCTGTTACCACGATTACAGAAAAAAGATCACGAGAGAACTTACATCCAAACTCACCAGCAAAGAAAACATAACCCTAACTACACACCAAACAAGGAGAACTGAGGTCCCCCACCTCTCGCCGTTGAAGCAAGACGTAGGGGAGGGAACAACTTCTCTCACCGGCGTGAGGTGTAGATCTTATCGAGAGAGAGGAGAGGTTGGGGGGAGGCGGCAATCGAGGAAAAAACCTCAAGATTCCTATGTAGGTTTGGTGCACAAACTGACATGGTTATATCCCACGGGTACATGATCTCAGCATACCTGGTCCAGCCCAAGGAAGGCCCACGACAACTATACGCCGGCCCATGAAGATTTTCGGGTGGCCAAGCCCCATGACGCTTTCGGATCCTTGGAGAGCAAGACTAGAGTAGATAAGAAATTCAAAGGGGTAAAACCCTAGAACTCAGAATCGACTAGGTCTATGCGGGACCACTCGAGTCTATATAAAGGCTAGGAGGCACGACCTAGATCTCTCTCTCTCATACTTTCGATACACACCTCCGCTGCATTGCATCTGCGCACCCTGTAATCTTTGGTTCCGCCGTAATCAAGAGTGCAAGCGGAGTAGGGTTTTCCTCGGTCCGAACACAGGTAAAACTTGTGTCCCCGTGTTGCTTGTTTGCTAACCGTTCCACGATCTCCAGCATCCCCATCTTCTCCAAAACCCAAGTCCATAACAATGGGCATTGATGAGATCAAACCTCATCAAATGGCGCCGTCTGTGGGAAACGGGGACGCTGATTGTGCGATTGTGACGGTCCCAACCCGATCGATCTACAATTCCGCGGCGACGGAGAGTCACCTCCTCTTCGGCGCTTTCGACTTCACCGCCCACTCACCGGCCTCCATGAAGGACTTCGAGCCCATAGGCGACGGACTCGAAATCCTGTTCGGGAGTTTCTGCTTCCAGTGGGCAACCGCACCCTCCGCCTCCGGCGGGTTCCCCTACCATCAATCAGGCCCGCTTCATGGACCCCACCCGTGCTACGACAACATCATCAACATATGATTCCTACGGCGAAGCATTGCAACTCCGATCTGTGCGATCCGCCGTCGGATGAAGGGACCTACGGTTCCGGATCTGAAAGCTGCGGTAGCAGCGGGCCAATCTACGAGCGCTACCAATGCGCCGTAGTCATACAGGCTGACGGGATCAGCAAACACCCAACCCGCCGCCCAACCCACCACCTAACCCGCCAAATCGAAACGGCGGGAATAGAAGAAGCCAGTCTCCCCCACCCGAATGGGAAAACAACGGCCACGTCATCCGCCTTAGAAAAGAAGGATGGGCCCAGGCCCGCAACGCCTTGGCGGGCAACATAGTCCTGCCTGCAGACTCCTCCCGGGATCTGCTGATGGCCTACCATCTGCTCCTGGTCGAGGAGCACAAGAAGCAGGTCAAGATGCAGGAGGTGCTTGACAAACGCAAGCAAGCAGCCTCAGAGTCCAGCGCGTGACGAGCCGCGCTCTCCGCCATGGGTATCGGCTCCATCTCGAATGGCAACCAAGGCAACAAGCACCGCTCTCGGATGGAGAACATGGATCCCCAAGAGCGCCGTGAGGTGACCCGAACCCTCCACGCATCCTTCATGGAGATGGACGCCGACGGCAACGTCATCCCGAAAACGCCGCAGGCTGCGATCATGGCAGCCACTGCGTACCTCGCGGCCCACCCACCTCCGGAAGGGGACCTGAACAGAGCCATGCACAAGTCCGCACTTACCGGACTCGTCGGAGCCGCGCTCCACCAGGAAGCCCCCGTGGAGCCGAAGAAGAAAGCTCCGGTCAGGTTCGACCGCAGCCCCACCCCTTCATCCGAAGAAGAGGAACATGACCTTCCTCGAAGAAAGAAGAGCTCGCGCCATCACCGCAACTACGACGCCAGAGACGCGCTCACACAGCGCAAAATCAACAAAGCACGAGCTAAGCGCGCATGCTCGTCTGAATGAGATGGACGAAGACGAAGGAGAAATCTGTGGAGCCCGGTGCTTCAGCAGATCTGTTCGGCGAACAAAGATGCCGCGCAATTTCAAGCTTCCTTCGGACACTCCGAAGTTCGACGGCACACAAGACCCAAAGGCATGGCTCAGCGACCACCTATCGTCCGTCAAATTGCACGGTGGAAACAAGGAAACCGCCATGCAATGCCTTCACCGCGGTGACGAGGCGGCGGATCTGGCTCAGCAGCCTATCTTCCGGGTCCATCCGAAGTTGGGATGAGCTAGCTTACAGCTTCATCCGAAACTTCAAGGGCACCAGCAAGAGACCCGCCTCAATCGAAGAGTTGCGAGCCTGCACTCAACGAATGGGCGAATCCATTCGCTCGTACATACTACGCTGGTCCAACACAAAAAACTCCGCAGCGCACATCTCCGAAGAGAGGGCCATCGACGCCTTTAGGGACGGCGTCAAGCGCCAAGACTTCAAGGAGGAACTCGGGCGTGTCAAGCCCAAAACACTCGACTACCTCATGGACATCGCCAACAGGTGGGATGACGGCGAAGATTCCATTCACCAGGCACAATCGGAAGAAGAGGACGACTATGGTCGACGACGAGAGCGCCGTAGCAAGATAAGATCGCGCGTCTACGACGATCGCGATGGACCCGACATGGTCGCGGCTGGCTACGTCGATCGCCGCAACGACACCAACCGCAACAGCGGAGGATACCGCGGAGGAAACTTCCGTGACGGAGGACGCCCAGCACAGTCGTGGCAGCGTCGTGACCGCGATAACGGACCCTCATAATACGAAAAACTTTCGGGTCCATGCACCATCCACTTCTACATCGACAAGCAGGATGGCAAGAAGAAGGCAAGCCACATGCTCAAGGACTGTCGCGAGTTCCAGAAACTCAGCGAAAGCATGGTCCAGATGAGGCAGCAAGCTCCACTTCCTGGATTCAGAAACGCACCCGCTCCGGGTGAGATAGCGCATGGAGCTCCTCCACCGCCACCTGTAGGAGGCCCGAACCAACCATTCGCACCAGCACAGAACAACGCTGGGAACGGGTATCCCCCGCCGAAAGGAGCCCTAATGATGCAGAAGGGGTGCCCCACGAATAGGGTGCAGAAGAAAATAACCCAACAGATCAACCTGGCCGTGGCAACTCCACCCGCCATCCCTGAGTACCTCAGTGGATCGGAGTCCTGCATCATGTTCAGTCGTTCGGATCACCCTTTCCAGATCCCTCGCCAGTCATGCTGCCAGTCGGAGGCGCATCGGAAGTTTCGAGATGAGTCGCGTCTTCATGGATGGCGGCGACATCAATCGATGTTCGCAAGTACTGGCAACAATGTGAATCGCGGTGCAGCCGAATAGTCGAAACGTTCCACGGCATTGTCCCGAAAAGGGCATATTCTCCTGGAAAAATATGGCTCGGCGTCATCTTGGCAAGCGGACAATTTCCGCCGAACGGCGGCTCGGTCAGTGGTGGACTGGCCATCACAGTACCACGCCATCCTCGGGCGTGTAGCATTCACAAGGTTCTTGGCTGTCCCACACTACGCATACCTGCTACTCAAGATGCCAGGGCCGAAGGGCGTCATCACAATCCACGGGAGCTTCACCCGATCGGACCAATGCAACAGGGATTTCAACAGAATCTCCCAATCATTCGGCATGCAGGAAGAACTCGTAAGGCTCCGCGAGGTGACGGACAATGGGGCACCCCCAGTCGCACGACAAAACACACCCGACATGTCCTTCGACTCCACCGTAAACACAAATAAGGTGCAGGTCCATCCGACGGATGCCTCCAAGACGGCGCTGATCGCCAACGACCTCAGTCCCGCATAGGAAAGCGCGCTCGTCGAATTCCTCCGTGAGCACTGGGAAATATTCGCCTGGTGTCCTGCAGACATGCCAGGAGTTCTCAGGGAATTCGTCGAGCACGCACTCAACGTCTTTCCAGACACCAAGCCCATCAAGCAGTCCATCCGGAGACTATCCGAGCCACGGGCCGAAGCCATCGGGAAGGAAATAAACAGGTTACTCGCCGCAGACTTCATCAGGGAGATCAAAGAAAGCGAGTGGCTCGCAAATACAGTGATGGTCCCCAAGAAGGACACGGATATCCTGCGGATGTGCGTAGACTTCACGTCGCTGAACAAGCACTGCCCAAAGGACCACTTCCCTCTTCCTCGGATTGACCAGATCATCGATTCGACCGCAGGATGTGAGAAACTCTCCTTCCTCTATGCCTACTCAGGCTACAACCAGATTCGGCTCAAGGTCAAAGATCAAGAGAAAACGGCGTTTATCACACCATTCAGAGTGTTCTGCTACAACACAATGCCCTTCGGGCTGAAAAACGCAGGTGCCACGTAACAGCGATGCATGCAGGCATGCCTCAAGGACCAGATCGGTCGCAACGTTCAAGTCTATGTCGATGACATAGTCATCAAAACCAGGGAGGCAAGAACAATCGACGATCTCCGAGACATTCGACAACCTCGATCGCTACGGGATCAAGCTCAACCCGAAAAGTGCGCCTTGGCGTCCCATCGGGCCCGCTGGATACTTCATCTCGGCGAGGGATTGAGGCGAACCGAAGAAAATCAGGCCATCATGGCAATGGAGAAGCGAAAAATCTCAAGGGTGTCCAAGGCTCGCGGACGAATAGCGGCGTTGACGATTCATCGGCCATGGGCGAGAAGGCCCGCCATTCTACCACCATGCCACGAAGGCGAGATAAATTGAGTGGGCCGAAGCCGACGATGCTCGAAAGCCTCAAACGGCTACTCTCCACCTCGCCGTCTAGTCACGCCAAAGGGCGCGAGCCCTCACATCGTACATAGCAGCCACACACCGTGGTCAAGACCGCACTAGTGGTCGAACGACCGAGAAGGCAAGACCCACGGGTCCAACGCCCAATCTACTACCTCAACGAGGTAATCGACGCCAACAAAGCGAGGTACCCTCACTACCAGAAACTCGCCTACGGCGTATTCATGACGGCTCGACGGTTGAGCCATTACTTCCAGGAGCACCAGGTGATAGTCGTCAACGAGGCACCCCTGAACAACATCCTGAATAACCCAGAGGCCACAGGGCGCGTGGCCCTGTGGGGCATCGAGTATCACCCGGACATCGTCTCTAGAAGCGACTCGCAATCAAATCTCAAGTCCTTCCGGACTTCCTCGTACATTGGATGGAGTTGCGGCTGCCGGACACCCAGACATGTCGTCATGGACGATGCGCCAAGGCTCCAAACGTGAAGTCGGAGCAAGAGCCGAGGTCATCGACCTCCCAGAAGCGACGGATGAAGTACGTCCTCCGGATGAAATTCTGAGCTTCCAACAACGAGGCCGAATACGAAGCCCTCATCCACGGCATGAGGATGGCAAAGATCTGCGGCGCAACGCGCCTGGTCATCTACGGTGACTCCAACCTCGTCGTCCAGCAGACGATGAACGAGTGCGACGCACACGCCGAAAACATGATCGCGTACCGCGCACTCTACAACGCACTCGCAGGAGAATTCAACGGCTGTGAGCTTCGGCACGTCGGAAGAGAAAGCAACGAGGAAGCTGACAGACTCGCCAACATCGGCTCCACCTGCGCAAAGGTGCCACCGAGTGTGTTCCTCGAACAGATCTGCGTGCCATCCATCAAGCGGAAATTCCCCAAGGGATCACCTGAAGAAGCATAACACTAGGGGGCTACGCTTCCCGAAGGACATGAAGGACCCGAGAAACTGGACACAGAGGTCGCTATGGTCAACCTGATGCAGGTCATGGCAGTCAAAGAAACTTGGACGCGACCATACCTCCAGTTCTTGATAAACGGAGAATTGCCTGATAGCCCGACGGATGCCCGGCACATATCTCGTCGGTCAAAAGCCTTCACCATCATCAATGGCGAGCTGTACAAGCGCAGTATTACGGGTGTACTACAAAGGTGCGTCACCATGGGTGACGGGAAAGCCATGCTCCAAGACATCCACGAGGGCATCTGCGGCCATCACGCAGGCAGCCACTCCCTTGTCGCCAAAGCTCTACGAGCCAGATTCTACTGGCCAACGGCCATGAGCGATGCAAAGGACATCGTCCGAAGATGCAACGGGTGCCAAAGGTTCACCGACAAACCGCACGCACCCGGGTCAGAGCTCAGACCCATACCTATAGCCTGGCCATTTGCTCAATGGGGCCTCGACATGATCGACAAACTGCCAAAGTCCTCGAAAGGGGGGCACGTTTACCTTCAGTCGCAATGATAAATTCACCAAGTGGGTCGGGCCATGCGGTTACCAACCAAAGGGCAAGACGCGTCAAGTTCTTGAATCCATTGTCTATGTGTTCGTACACACAAAGATCATTACCGACAATGGATCGAACTTCATCTCCAAATAATTCCAAGACTTCTGCGAAGGCCTCGGGATCAACATCACATACGAATCAGTGGCTCACCCGCAAACGAATGGGCAGGTCGAAAAGGCCAACGGCCTAATCGGAGCTGGCATCAAGAAGCGCCTCATGAGCCCACTCGAACGAAAGGTCGGAGCCTGGACGAAAGAGCTGCCATCCGTCCTATGGAGTTTGCGTACCACGCCAAACAGCTCCACCGGCTACACACCATTCTTCATGGTGTAGTGAGTCGAAGCCGTACTACCAGCCGAAGTACGCCACCAGGCCCCCTGGGTCGTCGCTTATAGTGAAGCCGAATCCACGGCTGCACTCGAAGACGCTATCGACACACTCGACGAGGCAAGAGACGTGGCAGCAGCTCGATCAGCGGTGTACCAGCAGAGTCTCCGTGATGTGGACATCCCTACTATTGATACAACCGTTGTACCTACAGCAACACACATACAAGGACCCATCACAAGATCTCGTGCCAAACAACTTAACTATCAGGTACTTTCGTTTCTTGGAACTATTCCTCACATACATGAGAATATGATGCTGCCTAAATCAGATATATTTCTTACTCTTAGGAATGATGGACCAAGCATGGATGAGAGGGACAAGCATTGGAGCATGTCCATGCATGGAGATGGCAGCAACCATGTGATGATCCAAGAGAAGGCCACGGATGAAGATTTCAGAACTTTGAGGCCACCATAATGAAGAAAGAAGGCTTGGATGAAATATTCAAGATCAATACTTTACGAATTCGTCCATAGCTTAATATGGTGTTGCGACACCTTTATTTTGGGCCAGGCCCATGTAATTTTCGCAGGATTTTAATTAGCTACTTTTTAGAGTCCGTATTTGAGGGGAAAAGGACTTTTAGGGTTGAATTCGGCCACCACTTCCATGGCTGGTCGAAACCCCACCTTTTCGCCCTTAAATACTCCCCATAGCCGACCCCCTAGACTCGGATTTTGTTTAGACATTAAGTTAGCCATAGTCGCAACTTCGCTAAGGCTCGAGCATTGTAGAGGCCTCTTGTACTTCGCACCTATTCAGGATCCCACCTCTTCAATAAAGCTTTCCTCTTAATCCGCAATATCTTGATTGCAATATTGGTTCTTACTTGTTCTCGATTTCAGGTAGAAATTAAGACCCTCGCTGGTCAGGCTGATCGTGTTCCCGCAGGATCGGTAACCTCCAGGAGATTGGCCTAGCGATTGCATTGGCGCTCGTGCTCGCACGTGTAGTCGGATCGTCAAGCCCGAACTCCACCAAATTGACTATCATCATCTCATCGAAAGATCGGACACCTTTGCCCTATCACTCCGCAACTACCACAACCACCGGCTGCGCCCAAGGTCCTTCGTCGAAGGAGACCTCGTCTTGCGACTCAAGCAAGAGCGACCGAAGAAATTCGAGTCACCATGGGAAGGGCCCTACATCATAACCGAAGTCATCCCAGGTGGCGACTATCGCCTCAAGCACGTGGAGTCTGGAGTCGCATACTCCAACCCGTGGAACATCGCACACTTGCGACGATTCTACCCCTAGCTACCTACCCCTTTACTTTCAATAAGGCTTTTCAGCCAAGGCTATTCAGCCGAACAATGTACTTCCTCCATTTCGATATAAATAAAGCTAAGTGTCTCGCCCCAGAATTTCGTTCACTATTTGGAACTTTACTTTATGCTACAAACGCACTCGGGGGCTCCCCCACCTCACGATTTCATCGACCGAGGATCACACGTGTACACCTGAGTAGATGGCAACGTCAGGCAAACGAAAAGGACACGTACTCAAACAAAGCACTGCGTTCTCAAACCACAAACAAACCTTTATAACAAAGGGCACAACACGCCTAGTCGAAATATACAAATTTTACATCTATCTCTTTTACAGGTACTACCTATTCTGGAGAATAACTTGAGCACGCTGCTCAAGCAAATCTAGGACCTGTTCGGCATACTGCCTTACAGCCGCATAATGCGGACGCATATCCTACTCTCCACCATCCGACCGAAGAGGTGGCCCGGTACTGCATAACAGATGCGCATCGAGCGATGCAACCTAACAAGGGACACCGCAGCCTTCACCCCTGCGACGAGCTGCCTCACCAATTCCTGACGGGTCATGCTCAAATCTAGACAGAAAGACGGACAGGTTGTTGGCAAGATCTGGGAAACATAACATGCGTAACCGACGAGGCGAAGTCGCACTTGGGAAGCACGCGATACTTGGTGAACGTGATCCTGCACCGTTGCGAGCCATGGCATCGCTATCCATCCGTAAGAACCCGCTTCCATGTCCCGCCGAGTCAAACAATTGACCCGAACAAAGAACCGCCTATCTCCTCCCTTGGAGCAAGGTTAGCACTCATACTGAGACAAAAGTAAGATGCTGGCCAGCATACGCATCCAAGAAATAAGCATCATCTCGAAAAAACTTACATTGAAGGCTCAGACAGTCGAAAGCAATTCCGCCATCAAGTACTCCTCTCGCTGCCGCGCGATCCTTGTACTTCCAAACATCGGCGTGACTACGCACCTAAGCAACTCCTTCTCAAGACTACGAACACGGTCTCAAGAAAAGCAAGTTGTGACGAATCATACAAAGATGGCAGCCGCTGCGGTGCAGCGGGTGTCAACGGATCAAGACCAAGGAACCTAGAGCAGCAGAAAAGAAAAGGACATAAACACTCAGACAGCAAAGAACACAACTCAGCAAAATTCATTAAGTGGATAAACGCTACTACGTGGCACGGGGATTTTGTTTTCTTCAACATAATTACAGCAAAAGAAAATTACAAACTATCCTACATCTACAGCGCCTAAGACGTGGCGCATCGAGTATCTCGAGCCGGATTGCCTCGCTTTGGCTTCCCCGCCATAGGCGTACTCGCCAGCCAGATCAATCACTTGGGCCCATATCGCAATGAAGCGTAATAGGTAGCGAAGGCTACCTCGGATCCATCCGCGGTCGTCGGCATCCGGGAGGTGATCTGGGGAAGGTCCAGCTCCGCTCCAGCCGCCAAGGCCATCGCCAGCCCGACGGACGCGCCGATGCCCTTCTGCTTGCGCTTGTACGCCGCAGGCGCTTCGACTGACAACGCCTCCGCCAAAGCGTCAACATCATCAAGAGCCGCGCCCTTGGGGACAAGCTCCTTGTAGAAGCGGCCAAGGACCTCCTTGGCCTTGGCAAGTGAGCCGACGACGGTGCTGCAGCGATCTTCGACCGCTGCAGTAGCATCATCTAGAGCACTCCCGTGCTCCAGAGCGCTGCGGTCAAACTCGATGCCTGCGGCATCTGAGACAATAAAGAAAAGGAATGAAGAAAGCACCCAGAAGAAAGACAAGAAAAATAAAAGGGGCAAAAGAAGATACTCACCCGAAATAGCCTTGGCAGCAGCCATGAGCTTATCAGCCACTTCTCTTTCACGCGGAGCCGCAACAGTGGCAAGCTGCTCCTCGCGGTTCGTGGCCTCCTGCTGCAGGCGCTCCTTAGCCTCGGCCGCAGTAGCTAGCTCCAGCTCAAGGCGCTCCTTCGCACCAACGGCGAGCTCGGCCTTCTTCTCTGCTTGACCAAGGCTCTTTTTGAGAGCATCGATCTCACGCAGGGAAGTGTTATGCTCCTCTGCATCCAAAAAGTACAGGTGTAAGATAACAAGACAAGAATATACGAAGAAGCAAACATCAAAGGCATAATAGTACCTTGAAGCTGTTTGAGGCTGGCCTCCAGCACCAGGTGCTCCTGCACCAGTCGCTTGGCATCCTGCACAAAAGGCTGCAGGAAGAAGACCTACCAGTCAGAAAAAGGACTCGGGGGCTACGCCCACCAGAAAAGAACAGAAGCAAGATACACACACGAAAACTCTCGGGGCTCCTCCCGAGACTCGAAGAACAAAACAAGAAAACTCTTTTACAAACACTCGGGGCTCCCCCCATGGCAGGAGACTTACATGATCCAATGGCGACGTCGAAGGTCCGCTAGCAAAATTCTGAGGCGCAACCACCTGAACCTCCCGCAGAAGAGGGTTCGGAGCAGCGCCCTCAGAAGTTGCCACCGTATGAGGAGGAGGAGACACGACTTTCGACTCCCCCATCATCTCGCGAGCACCATCACTGGAGGAATCGTTGGAAGAGTGCCTGCACAAGGACAAATTAGCACAAGCACAAAGTCAACAAAGACAGAAAAGCGACAGAGGAAACTTACGAGTCCAAATGAGCTCGGGTTGAAGATGGGAGGGTCCTTGACTCTTCTCTTTCTTCTCTTCCTTCTTCTCTTCCTTCTTTTCTTCCTTCTTCCGCTTCGCTGGAGGGTGCGGCGCTACAGCCCGCACGGGGATAGCAGGAATAGGAGAGGAAGAGCCTCCATGCCCGTCACTATGACGCTCAAGACACGAAGGGTTCCTAGGAGTCGTAGGAGTCGAGGCATCCGAAGACTCGCTGGAGCTCCGCGATCATTTGCGTGTGTGGTCCTTGCTCGACTCGTTGGCATCTTTAGCTGGAGATCGCGCCGATGGCAGCTCGGACATGGAATCCACCAAATCATTGTCCGGAGCATCCGGATATACTTTGGGTAATGGAGGTGACATACTCGACACTTTGAAGCTCTGCATAAGAGAAGAACAATTTTTCAGCAAACAAATACAAAACAATGCAGTCGAAAAATAGCGCTACACGCACGGATCTACACCTGTGGAACAGGAAGCGAAGAAGAAAACGGAGGAGTCAGCGACTTCCCCGGGATTTCCTCTCCGGCCTTGAACTTCAGCAGCAAGCGAAGGGCCCTGTCAAGATCTCCTTGGGAGATTTTCTCAGCCGAAACCCTCGTCGGATCACGCCGGCCAGCATAAAGGAACATTGGGTGCACCCTAGCCTGTAGTGGCTGCACTCGACGCTCGAGAAAGCTGCGGATGATATCCACACCGTTCACTTCCTTATCCGGAATCAATTGGAGATCCTCCACCCGACGATATAGAGCCTCTATCTCCGCCACCTCGCCATCCAAGATCTTGTTTTTCCAAGACCTTTTCGGCTCAATCTCCTGGGAGGGGTTGAAGGGAACAAGACCAAAATCTTGCCCAGGAACTACGGAGTCGCGGATATAAAACCATCGCCTCCACCAGTACTGGACAAATTCGGACATGGAAAAAGAAAAGAAAAGCATATTGGGCCTGAGGGAGATGATGCAACCCCTAATGGGATAAACACCATCCGAACCAGATTGCCTCTTCACGGAGTAAAGTTTCCGGAAGAGGCCAAAATGTGGCTCAATACCGAGCCAGCACTCGCAGAAAGTGATAAAACAAGCAATGTGAAGAAGAGAATTGGGGGAAAGATGGTGCAATTGGACACCGTATAGAAAAAGCAGTCCACGAAGGAAGTCATGGACTGGGAAGGAAAATCCGCGCAAGACAAAGGCAAGGAACATAACCCGATACCCAACGGGGGGACGGGGGATTACCTCATTGCCTGGGAGTTTAACGGCCTCCCTATCCTGTGGGATCAGGCCCCGCTCGCGAAGCCTACGGAGATCACTCTCCCGCGTCTCCGATCGCCGCCAGCCACCGTTGGTGACACGAGTAGCGGCGGCACTTTTCTTCCCTCCGGCGGCGCTGGTGCCAACCATAGACGACGACTTCTTCGGCTTCCCCATCGCGGTACGGCGGCGCCGGCGGCGAGAGCGCAGGATGAAAGAAGGAAATGTGAAAGAATATTCCAGCGCGCAACAAGAGCTCTCAGAACACAAGGAAGCAGTGAAAGCAAGAATCGATGCGGTGAAAACAAACTGAAGTTTTCCCTAATGATTATAAAGACGAAGATGATGCACGACAACCGTCCATCGAGAAGACCTAACGCCAACGGCAGGATCTGGCCATACACGTGTCAGCATCACAACGAGCCGTCGCTAACACGCCGTCCACTACGCGCGGAAATCGAGGCGACGCCGTAATTATCTCCACGCCGCGCGTGACCGGTCAATTCAAGGTCAGCCAGTGGGACCCATGTTCGTTCAGTCAAGTCATCTCTGGCGTAGCAGACGCTTGAGGTCATCGATCGTCAGCACTGACGTCATCAAAAGCTACACTAGCAACAACTACAATTTCTTCGGCTTTAAAGCTAAGAGTACTCACTCGAATCTATGATTCGACCAATTACTCGGGAGCTACTCCTATCAGAAGCGCTGGCCGTGCACCCGAAAGATGAATAGAAGTGAACTGTTACTTCGAGTCCCTCGTCGAGTCTACGGCTCCACTATGGACTCGGGGGCTACTCCCATAGGGAGGACGGATTTAATCATCCGAATTTTTTTGTGTCCTACGGACCTGAAACGGAACAACGGCTGAATAAAAGTCTCAGCTCGAGTCTACGACTCGAACAGACACTCGGGGACTACTCCCATAGGGAGCGCTGATCGCGCACCCTATAAATTCTTCGACTGCGATCCTTCGGATCAACATGCAAAACTTTTCGGCAACTCTGCCCCAATTAAACGCTAAGTGAGTAACATCCTCCTTGGCCACCCGAAACACCTTCGCGGTGATAAACATTCGGATGCTGTGTCTGCGACACAAAGATAAGACCTATAGATATCATCTGATGGCCTGGCAACGTACATGACTGCGCTCTGCTAGTAAAAACCCGTGCTACAGCACGATAAAAATCTGACGCGTTGTTGGGTACATCAGTTAAATTCACTGGAATTCCACTCCTGTAAGTCCTCCGCAGCCTGAGTCGAATTACACCAGCATATGTTCCAGGATCGAGTTGAGGGATTCGAACCTGAAGAAGATCGTGTTGTTTCGTCCTAAGACAGTTAACTGACCCTGATCCGTTGGGTGAGTCACGCACACGCATCAATAATCCCTACACATGAACTATTGAAATACGTAGTTGCACCGAAAGATTGAACACTCGGGGGCTACCGACATGGTTATATCCCACGGGTACATGATCTCAGCATACCTGGTCCAGCCCAAGGAAGGCCCACGACAACTATACGCCGGCCCATAAAGATTTTCGGGTGGCCAAGCCCATGACACTTTCGGATACTTGGAGAGCAAGACTAGAGTAGATAAGAAATTCAAAGGGGTAAAACCCTAGAACCTATAACCGACTAGGTTTATGCCCGGGACCTGCCTGAGTCCATATAAAGGTTAGGAGGGCACGACCTAGATCTCTCTCTCTCATACTTTCGCATACACACCTCCGCGCCAGATTGCATCTGTGCACCCCTGTAATCTTCGGTTCCGCCGTAATCAAGAGCAGACAAGCAGGAGTAGGGTTTTCCCTCCGGGGGCCTGAACCTGGGTAAACCTTGTGTCCCCGTGTTGCTTGTTTGCTAACCGTTCCACGATCTCCAGCATCCCCATCTTCTCCAAAACCCAAGTCCATAACAATGTGCATTGATGAGATCAAACCTCATCACAAACATTGCAACCATTTCAAGCAGACAATTAGACTATTGACAAACCGCAAGCACCACACACGAGGAAGGGGGACACATGAGGTGTCGTGGTTGCATGTACAAATAGAGAGGTTACGACAACTAACCATATGTAAGGTGGCTACTAGTAGTGTTTGTACTCCTGGTCAGCAGTGGTGCTAGGAGCCGATGGTTGTGATGTCAATGTATCACAATTTCTTAAAGATCTAAAAATGTTGTATAAAACAAAAAAATGCAAGAGGTTTTTTCTAAATCTATGATGCCACTTGGCCCAAAAAAATGAGCGTAGCAGAACATCATGTGTATCCATCTAGAAAAATTATTACTTTAGTGTAAGCCGACACACAAGGGTGGAGGACAGAAACAATGTAAGATAGGACAAACTCCAAAAAATGATGTAAATACAAAAATAGTCTCGAGACACTACTACATATGATCCAAACATAGTTGGTTAATGCAATCGAAATAGTAACATATTTGAGTATAAGTAAAACCAGAAAAACATACCAACTGTGAAGCTTTAATGACGTATAGAAATCCTAGGAAATGACAAAAGCAAAACTATTCTTTTTCAAAATCTTCTACAATTTTACCGATAAAGACTTTCATCCCTTGCTCGATGTAGCATATCATAAAGAAGCAATCATGGAAATCTTGTTGCGTAACTCGGGCTTGATGATCTTTGCCATCAAAGAAAGCCTCTGAACTCTTGTTGTCGTTATCTGTAAAATCAATGTCAGCTCAACAAGGCGGTAAACTGTATGAAACATGATGTTTCATTTAAATATTCATATAATCTCCAAAGTATTCAATTCTCCGCATATAAATAACAAATATCTCCAGGTTATATTATATATACTCATGCTCGTAATAATATAAATCTCCATGATAAATCTCTTTATGCCGAGAAATCTTATTCACATTGAACCTATAAAGTGAGTCACTTGCGTCAAGATAAGAAATTCTGAAGCAACTCTAACGACAACTTATCAAAGTGATAGTCAAAATCGGTTGTAATAGAGTCTATAGAAAAATAAAATTTATCCACACACTAAAATTTAATCAATAATAACCTAGTGTCTTCTCCATTTTAATATTTTTTCACATATTTTGTTACCATTTCATGCATACTTAGGATCATGATATCATTTTCTACGCAAATTCACATCTTTGCTCTAAACCATGATTTATCCAATTGAGCAAGCATGTCATCCTATCCTTAACCAAAGATATTTAATAAACTACTGCAATAAGAATTTTAGATCTATAAAATATACAATGCGAAAGTAGAATCATAAAACATAACTCGTCACATAATTAGAGTTGTTTCGGTCACACACCATAAGGTGGCCAAAATACTCTCATGTCCTCCTTAAATATCATATCTAGAACATTGTTTAGAGTCGGGGTTTATTACATTGGGAATTTCTATTGCAAAAAGAAAGAGTTGGTTTAAAACTAGACTACTCCTAGTTCTTATTTCACTTTGAAATCAGTATCGCGTTGTGTTCACTAAAACAAACAATAACTTTCTTATATGAAGTCTATTTTTTCAAGATATGACCACTCAAATAGTTAAAAAAAAAACATACGCATGTAAATCTTTTTGCCAAAAATACTCTTATGTCCTACCTTGGCCTGCCGGGAGCTCCGCCCCTGCCAACATAATCTCCAGTTTTAAGAGGATGATGTGTGAAGACGTGATGATTTGTGTGTGGGCATGTGTTTGGCGTTCTAATAAGAAGTTATATAAATATACATTCGTATACACCTTAAAACCAAATGGAGAGGGCATGTTTTCAAACAAAGAAAATAAATGGGGAGAAAAGAGTTAAATCCATGGTTAGTCATTGGACTTGCTTAGCAAAGTCAATACGGTCATTGTACAACGGGAATACGAATTTACGGTCATCGAACTCGCGTCGAAGCATCACTCGTGGTCACCGCGGACGCTGTAGAGATGTATTTGTGATGTGGCTTGAGTGGACCTTGTCACCTCTATGTGTGTTTCATTTGCAGAAAAGCCCCTTAAATTTTTTATCCTATCAAATGGCTAATTCCTTCTTATTCTTCTTCTTCCGGTTCTTGCCGCCGCGCCTTTAATTTCCTCCGTGGCGTAGATATCGGCGATCAGGCGGTAGCGCCTCACCCTCCATGGCGATGGAGCCAAAGACGGAGGGATCCTCGACGCCGACGGAGCACACCTGCGATGGAGCACGACCTGGCGAGCCACGGCCGAGGTCGCGTGGGAGTCATTAAGGCCATAGCAGATGACGAATCCGGCGATGACGGACAGGTCGACGACGTTCTCGACGGCCAGGTTGACGAAGCCGGTGATGCGGCGCATCTTTCACGCGATGAGCTCCGTCTGGCGCGCGTCTAGCTCGATGGCGGAGGACACGACGACGCGGAGCGTGTGCAGCAGGGGGATGCCCGCGTCGGCGCCCTCCTCCGCGATGGTGACCGGCTGGAATGGTGGCGGCGAGCTTTCTTGGTTCGCGAAGGCGGCCGGGCGTTCTTTAGGGGCGGCGCCAGAAGCTGCTGGACGGCCGCGTCTGCGCCACACCTGGTGTGCTCCGGTATTGCTGGTCCGTCGAAGCGAGGCGGCATGAGCTAGAAGCGCCGGCGGTGTCGCTGCGGGAACACTCGTGGGCGCATGGCTGGTTCAGGATGTTCATTGCCGCGATATTGGGTGGTTGGAGCTCGACCTCGGCACGAGGGCGGGGCTAGGGGAGATGGGCCGAGGCTAGGGGAGATGGCGGCGGAGAGGAGCTCCACATCAGCGGGAGCAGCTCATCCTCGGGTCCGCCGCGCCATCGTCCTCCTGCCCGACGCGGCCGCAGGTCCTGGCCGTCGTCGACCTCGTCCTCCGTCGCCCTCATCCCCAACCTCGAACCGGACCATACTCGCCGATACACGAAAGCCTCGCCCGATCGCGCCTCCTTCGATCCCCCCGTGGCGCTTGCCTCCAATCGCCGCCGCCAGCCGCCGACCATCTTGGCGCCGTCGGTGGCGTCGTCGCAGGACACGCCAGTCCATCCGGGTTCCAGTGAGAGCCGGAGAGGAAGGTGGGATCATGCGCCGGCGAGCTCCATCGGCGGCGACAGAGCCGGAGAGGAAGGGGGAGCTCACGGCAGCGTGGGAAGGTGAGGAGGAGCACGCCGGCGAGCTCCACCGGCGGTGGCACTGGATTTTTTTTTTTGGGCAAGTACATGTCACGGGATAGTCAATTGGGGAAGAAGGAATGATTGTTTTGCAAAAAAACCCTCATACGTGTGGTTATTCTTTACCTATTATTTTTTGCCTATATGTTATTACTGACGGTGGTCCACTCAGCGCCACGTCGTCAAATACATCTCTACGGCGCCATGGACTATGAGTGATGCTCTAACGCATTCGATGGTAAGAATCGTATTTCCAATATACAACGATTAAAGCTTTCTTCAAGTCGATGACTAACCATGGATTTAACTCGGGAGAAAACATGGCCATCGAGATGTTTCTTCCTCCGTTTGCCACCCGCTCCCTTGACCACGGCACACGTATCACAAAGGAGGATCCATCAATCCTCTTCCTCACAAAAAAAAATAAAAAAAAATTCGCCTTGGGAATTGGAATATCCCCACCTCTCTTCCCAGTCCCAACTCCCACCATTTCTCCTCTGCTCCCCACCTCCAAGCTCGCTTGCTCGCACCAATGGCCAGCTCCCGGCTCGTCCCCCTCTTCGTTCTCTTCCTCATCGTCCCCTCTATCCGCGCCGCCCCCAACGCCACCGCCGTGGTGTCCAGGATCGCATTCGGCTCCTGCGCGAACCAGAGCGCGCCCCAGGTGCTCGACGAAACGCGCACCGCACCGCCCGCTCTCGACCTTCTCGGCTTTGCCTTTGTTCGAGTGTAGTTGATGGGGGGTTTGTTTGCTCTTCTTGCCTCGCAGCCCGTGTGGGAAGCTATTGTGGGGTTCGACCCGCAGGTCTTCATCTGGCTCGGGGACAACGTCTACGGGGACAACAAGCGCCCGTCCCGGGTGTTCGGGAGGGAGCGGACGGTGGGGCCCTGGAGGAACCTGCCGCGGTTCTACCCGGCGACGGAGGAGGAGCTGCGGGGGAAGTACGAGCTGGCCAAGGCCATTCCGGGGTACGCCAAGCTGAGGGAGAGGGCTCAGGTCAGCTCCTGGTCCTTTGCCGCATTGAATTGCTAACTGTGGTCGATTGCGTGTCTACTCGGTAGTCGATTGCCTGTGTACTCGGTGGTCGGTCGTCGATATTGGTAGTTTTTTTTTTTGTTTCTTTAGGGTGGATCAGTTCCTGTCTGCTCTGTTTCTTGATGGCAGCCTCTTTTGTTGGTAGTGACTTGACTTCACTGGCTTGTGAGATTTTGTTTCTCTATAGGGTTGAAATACCACTGTTTTGTTCGTTATCTGTGTCTGGAAGTCCAAAATGGTTGTTGGAGCTGGGTGGGGAGGTTTCTTGGTGTTTTGTGGGTGTATTATTATGATTACCGATTCTAACCTGGGCACTTCCACACTTGCATTGTCCAATATCATGAAATACAGATATGTTGACGGCATTCCACGGCCGTGGAGCTCAATTTTCTGCTACAACAGAATAGTACTTGTTCATTTTACTTCTCAATGCCCATGTTTGACAGTTTTCGTATCTGCTGTGCACATGAAGATTCTTGCAACATTGAGGACTTGGTATCACTACCATTTGCTATAATTTGCAGGTGGTTGGAACATGGGATGACCATGATTATGGATTGAATGATGCAGGAAAGGAATATAGTGGGAAAGTATTTAGTCAAAGACTTATGTTAGATTTCTTGGATGAAGCTGAAGACAGTTCACGGTATATATGCAGGGTTACTTGAGTTAGTTATGTCTTCTGATATGCGATCCTTGCTTTGTAAATGATGGTAGTCTAGTATGCGTTCGTTTTTGTTATTTCTTTATGATATTTCTTGGTAATCTGTTTTCCGTAGCATATTCAGATCTTCTATGGCTACACATTACTGCGTAGGTTTCAGGATCTTCACACCTACTCTTGTAGGCCATCAGAAACCTCATAGTACTCTATCTCGCTTGTTTATGTAGGAGGAAACAAGCTGGTGTTTATGCCTCATACATGTTTGGTCCTGAAGGAAAACGGGTAAAGGTATAGTCTATTATAACATGTGCAACTTTTCTGTAATTTTTTTTAGTTTTTGTTGTCAAAATCCTGTTGGAATAGCATCTCTCCGTAGGTGTACACAAACATGTTGGTGATCTTTCCAGTCTGTACCATGTCCCCCCCTTGCAATCAAGTGCCATTAAATAGTAGTTTCGAAATAAATCATTTTAGCTCTTGTAGTTGTCTTTCCAACAGTTTCCGCTGCCTTATTTATATTTCTTAAATGAAACCCACATCACTCTTCATGATTTTGTATTAACTGCTGCCCAAGGTTTGTAACAAACTTTCAATTCACAGTGAGGTTCGTTACAACTTGGTAGTGTGTGAATCCAGATTTGTTTGATGTTGATTTTGCTTTATATACAGCTATATGTATTTTGTCAAGTTCACTGCACAGTTAAACACGCATCAGCTATTGAGTTTACAACTAGTATAAAGTAGCAACTTAGCAGAAATTATGAGCAACGCATATAAGTTTTGAGTTGTTGACAACTGGTACATGCTCTAAAATGGTATCAACTCAGTCAAAATAACCAATATGAACTACTGCGTCTCCAAATTCCCTGGCATATTCCGTTTCATCATTAACCTTATGCGCATTAAAGATGTTCATACATTATTACAGGTAATTATGTTAGACACTAGATATCACAGAGATCCACTTTTAAGTGATGGGACTATACTTGGAGATCCTCAGTGGCAGTGGCTGGAGAGGGAGCTGCACGGTCCTCAGTCAGAGATAACCATCATTGGATCTTCAATTCAGGTATATATGCATTCTCACTGGTCCCAGAAAGTAGACATAGGGTAAACTCTGCTGGTTGTGTATGATGCTCTTCTTCCAGGACAAGTGAATATAGGATACTACTAAATATGAATCTGACCTAGGATCGTGACTGCCGACTGGTCATCGTGAGACCATGTTGCAAACTTGCAATGTGTATTAAAGCATTAGAAACATGCAGAAACTTAGTGTGGTATAGGGAGTAATCTTTGTACACTTGCAACAGTTTTATGGCACGTGATGGTATTCGAATAAAATCTAACAGGAAGAAGAGTGGCTTCTATGATTGTGGTGAGAGAATTTAAATAATGCGATCTTTGACCTTCTTAGCAGCCGCTGAATGAGTGTCGAAGAATCCTGTTCCTTTTCACTGCCCCCTCCTTTTTTATCTTGCCTTTTACACTTGTATGATATGTTCCAATTTTCATTGTAATAGCTGTATATAACATAACTATCTACAGGTAGTGTCCAATCTTTCTGCCACCACAGGACCTTTGTTCTATGTGGAGTCTTGGGCACGCTTTCCAAGGGAGAGAGAACGGCTGTTTCGACTGATCGATAGCAGTAAGGTTGCTTACTATTACTTTATAAAAAAGTCCTCCTTTGGCATATTCACTAATTAAGTAGTTGTCATATTTTACCAGTTTTCCTTCATTTATGATCTATGTAAAGTATTCTGGTACTAGAAAATGTTGCCCAGTTTGATCGCAGATGTCATTGTAGTATGTTGTGAAGCTATAGACTTACTCGTCCTACAAAGGGGTGTTAGAATATTTGTCCAATATACTATCTAAGATGAACATTGGCCTTATTAATTTATGGAACTTGTGCTGACTCTGCAGAGAAATGGGGTGCTGTTTATCAGTGGTGATGTTCATTTTGGAGAAATTGCCCGTTTTGACTGCGGTGCTAAATATCCATTGTATGATATTACCTCAAGTGGTCTTACCCAGTCTGTTGAGAATTCTGTTCCAGAAATATTTCAGTCTGTTATGAGACTTCTGGCTTGGCTGACACCAACCCCCATGCGAGTCTTCAGCCCTAACTGCCGTCACACAAATCATGCTCATATGGTACGCTTTATTTCCTTTGTTTCCTCACGTTTTATTTTCCTTCTAAAAGATGCGCTTATAAAGCTAAACGTCAACATGAATCATGTGAACTTTAATACTAAGAATTGTCAGCCCCTATCTAATTTATTTTCTTCTGTTTCTGGATTGTGCTTGAACTCCTTCATCGGTTGGTGTTCTGTTATTGTATCAATCAGGTCAACCAAATTTTGGAGCAATTGAGATAGATTGGAACGCAGTACCTCCACAGATTAAAGTCGAACTAAGAGATTTAGAGGGCAATTCTGTTGTTGGCGTGGAATTCCCTATATCTGAACTTAATCCATCAGATGTGCATCCGAACAAACAACACGGACATTCTTTTGAGCGGCATTGCAGTCTCGAGAGTGAGCTTCCATGGTTGGTACGGCGCCGCCTCGCTCTGCTGTTCTTTGGCTCCATTGCTGGTATCGTATTCACAGCTATGTCAACATTTCAAACCACAGTATCTCACTTTGCAACACTTAACTAGTTGTATGTGTTCATGGTTTTCGGATGTCATGTGCAGTTTTTGTCGTGGCTGTGGTGCTGCTCGGAGTCGCCTGCTGTTCAGCTACTAATATGGTCACTAAGCACAAGGTGGCATAGCTACACAGTACCGAGGACGGAGGCGGAGGCGGAGGATTCGGGTCTGACTGACTACGGATGGAAATATTACTGAATTAGACACTGACCAGGGATGTTGACGGGTTAAGGATCACTATGGCATTTCAATGTAAATATAGCATGCTGTGCGTACACAGGATGGCTATGGCATTTCAATGTAAATATAGCATGCTGTGCAGCGTGCACATCACGGGCTGGATACTTTTACGTAGGTATGATGAATTTCTGTGTAGTACCTTGGACTTGGAGAAGTTGTGACATGAAATTTCATTTGGTTGATGATGAATTGATACATACTGTTTTCTGTGCCTCTTGCTTTGATATTGATGATGATGGGATGTCTACTTGGGTAGACTTGTTGCCGTCTGAGTCTTCCTGATCGAAAGTAGTTCTTGTGTCTATATATCTTGTGCCCTTGTCTGGAAGTTCCATGGTGTCTCGCTCATGGGGTTATCTTTCTCTTTGTCCGTTGCGAAGACAAGGAGGAGACATCATACCTTACATTATTCATCTAGTCGTCATTGCCGGCTGTGCTGTACGATGAGTCATGGCATGTGCCGATGTGCGTGCAAATGGTGCTCTCAAATCACGTTTTACAAAACCCAAATCGATCGCGTGCATAAAACCGGGCGCTCATACTTATATTATATGCACGCGCTACACGATCCAGTGCAGCAGCAAAGAAGATGATGGCGGGGATCCCGATCATCGACCTGCGGCTCCAGGCGTCGCCGGAGGAGGCCGCGCGGCTGCGGGACGCGGCCCGGCGCCTGGGCTGCTTCCGGGTGACCGGCCACGGCGTGCCGCGCGCGCTCCAGGACGACATGAAGGCCGCCGTGCGCGCGCTGTTCGACCTCCCCGACGCCGCCAAGCGCCGCAACGCCGACGTCATCTCCGGCAGCGGCTACGTCGCGCCGAGCGAGACGAACCCGCTCTACGAGGCGTTCGGCCTCTACGACGCCGCGTCCCCCGCCGACGTCGACGCCTTCTGCGCTTCCCTCGACGCGCCGCCGCGCATCAGGGAGACCATACGGAGGTACGCCGAGAAGACGCACGGGCTGATCGTGGACGTGGCCACAAAGCTGTCCACGAGCCTCGGCCTGGAGCCGGAGGAGGCGGGCCGGTCGTTCCAGGACTGGCCGTGCCAGTTCCGCATCAACAGGTACAACTACACGGCGGACAGCGTGGGGCAGACCGGCGTGCAGGTCCACACGGACTCGGGCTTCCTCACGGTGCTCCACGAGGACGACCGCGTGGGCGGCCTCGAGGTGGCCGACCCGGACACCGGCGAGTTCGCGCCCGTGGACCCCGTCCCCGGCACCTTCCTCGTCAACCTCGGAGACGTCGCCACGGTACAGCACAATAGCACCTCGTACCGTACGGTAGCTGGCCACCGGATTGGTCCATGTGCGTTTTGATCGATCGCGTCGTGTGTGCGTGCTGTGTGTGCAGGCGTGGAGCAACGGGACGCTCCACAACGTGAGGCACCGCGTGCGGTGCGTGGCGGCGGCGCCGCGCGTCTCCATCGCGCTCTTCTTGCTGGCGCCCAGGGACGACGTGGTGCGCGCGCCGGACGCGTTCGTGACGGCCGAGCGCCGGCGCCGGTTCAGGACCTTCGGCTACGACGACTACCGCCGGCTTCGGCAGTCCACCGGGGAGCACGCCGGCGAGGCCCTGGCGCGCTTGGCCGTGTGATACAGCTCGAACTGTTCATTGCGGCGAAACAGTCTTTCTCCAGAGCAGGAAATAAAAAATAAATAAAAAGAGTTGGTTTGGTTGGTTAAGTGGGCGAGCCGATGCTACACGAAGTGGGCTTCAGAGACTGAAGCCTAGAACATTCCACCCTGCACAACTCTTGTGCTACTAAATGCCACGGCCCGCTAGGTGCCGTCTCCGTGTAAGCCCACAGGCATCGTGTATCCGGGCTTCTGGGCCGAGGAATGAATCCCCAGCACAGGTAACACCCCCGCCAGCCGAAGCTGGCAGCCTGGAGCCAGGTCAACAACAGATCCCCCTCTCTGCCATCCTTTTCACGTCCTCAACATGCGCGCGCGCACGCAAACCCCTCGACCAACGGCGGCCTGCCACTCTTCAAAGCACCCGGGGGTCCGTCTGGCTCAACACCCAGCGAGCGACGCAACATCGGCCGGGCCTTTTCTCTGGGCATATTTCCGCAACACCGTTGGGCTGCGCTGCGCTTGACGGAAAGATCGTCGATACCGGGGCCTTTTCATCTGCCGCTCTGACACGGGCTTCAAGCCCACAACCAACCAAACCAACTCTTTAGCCCTCCTGCAGCTGGAGTGACGAGCGCGCGCTGCCACGCTCGGCTGGTGCGGGCGTGGAGAGCTGCTTATTTAAGCTGGTGTAACCGCTCCTCGCTTAGCGAGGTGGGACTAATCATGGCATGGATGGATTCTTCAGCGCGCGAGAGACTGAGGAATCGCTTGGCTGCGCGTTCTTTTCTTTTTTTTTTCTTAAGAGAAAACTGCTTTATTTAACACAAAACAATCATTCTATTTAGTTTGCGGGTAAAACAACAATTCTATTTAGACGGTAAGAGCATCTCCTCTCGTATTCCTAGAAGGGACTCCCTGGACCGATATTTTTATCCAAACAACGAATTTTCACCCAATTGTGTTAATATGACCCGAGTTTTCATCGAATTTAGCCCAAATTACATCCGACGTTTTTAGACCAAACCCAATACGCTGAGTGTCACCTGAAAATGCTAGATGAAGCTGAATTGGTGGGGAGAAAAAAAACGTCCTGGTGGCCCTGTCCTGTTAGCGAGTGAAGACGATTTGTTCTCGTCGCTTCTCCTCGACTCCCGCGATGGACCGCCGGGAAAAACGGTCATTTGTCCAGTCGCCCACGCAACGGCATAATGACGTGCCATCTCCCGCCCTTCCTATTTCTCGTCCTCGCCGCTACACCCCTCTCGCCCTTGTCGCTCTTTGCTCAACTGACTATAAAGACGACAACCTCGCCGTCTCCGGAGCACCTAGCCCTACTCCTCTATTTCTCCCCCAAATCACCAAGTTCCAGGTGAAAGAGAAGCTCGGCGCAGGAGATGGCGATGGCGGGGAGATACCCTGGCGAAGAACGGCTACAGCCGGCATTGGATGCAACTGTGGGAGGCTCGGCTCCTCCACGACGCCAACTATTCAGTGCCGCCGACATGGAAGCTGAGCGCGGGCGGCATGCCCGTGCTAGAGGGGCAATAATGGATCGACAAGATCTAGGTGGTGATCATCGACATGGACCCCGACGAGGCAGAGCACCCCGAGAACCACATATGATGGGACCCGTTCTTTCACGAGCGACGGGCGTGCGTGTTGGCCTACCACGAGGGTGGAGGCCTGACGCCGGTGCACAACAACGCCGAAGGCTGGCGTCGCTAGTAGACTGTGTCAGGCCGCACCCTCGCAGTTGTCCTCGAGTACATCATTGTGGGTGAAAGAACATGTGGGCCCCCATGTGTGGTTTTAGTAATTAATGACAATCTCTATGGACTAATGCTTGTATCAAGTTGTACTTGTAGGAATTGTCCATAGGCAATGCTTGAACCATATGTTGGCTTCAAGGTTTGGAGAAGAAGAAAGTGAAGAGGATCAAGTGGTGACCAAGGTGTTCAAAGAGTGATCCACAGATTGGTCATGTGAGAGCTAAACCTATGACAAGTATGTCTTGAAGAATAAGATGGAGTAATATCTCTGGTGCACCTTCAAGGCATCAACATAATGAAGAAAAGAAGTAATGATGTGCAATATCTAGAAGATCTCATGGTTGAAGCTTTCCATCCTCGGTGATCATGGATCGATGAAGACAAGGTCAAAGTAAAGGTTTCCCCATGTTGTATGGGGGAGTAACTTGCAAGTCTTCATCAATAAAGTGCGTACAAGAGCAATCAAGAAAGGTGTTCCATCTTGAGAAGGACAAGATCGTCTACATCATAATCAAGTGGAATATGTGCAAGGCAAAGGTATGATCTTGATAGGGTTTCTTTCTTACCGGTCTCGGGATGTTAGTTGGGGAGACCGGTTTATAGGATAGACAACCGTACTATCAAGAGGGGCTCCCAAGTGAGTAACTCGATCATATCTTTCAGAGTGAGCTCAAACCTTTGCATACTTTGCATCATCCTTTCTTGGTTGTTATTTGGATCTTATCCATGTGAGGTTCTAGAGCTTGTGGCAATATTCATAACAAGCCCTAGTTCATCAAAAACGGATTTCCCCTTTATATCTTATTGCGTTTTTGATCTTTGAGGTTTTTCGGTTTCTCACCAAGAAAGGTATCTCACTTTATAATACATGAAATGTTCTCTCTTGGTGGTATCCAATATTTTCACTTTTTGTTGGGTACCTCTTGTTGTCCTCTTTCCAACAAAATTGGTTTCGGGTCAATCGGAGTTTCCAAACTCTAGATATCACCATTTGAAGTTTGCCTCTTATTTGGTTCAGACCGGAGTCTCCGGTCTGCATGGACCGGAGTCTCCGGTGTGGTCCGGAGTTTCTGGAACTGTCTCCGGTGGTGACTTCAGAATCAGGGCTGGGACATACTGTATGGGGGTCCGGAGCCAGGTCCGGAGGTTACCCCGGAGTCTCCGGTGTTGGAAGACCGAAGTCTCCGGTCTTGTTGGGTCAGGGATGGCCCAGGTCATTCAGATGGGTGGTCCAGAGGATTGCCCGTAGGATGGGCTAGAATCTCCGATGTAGACCGGAGTCTCCGGTCTGACTTTTCCCCAACGGACAGAAAACGGTCAGAAATCTATGAGCCTATAAAAAGGGGCTCTTCTTCCCCAATGGATCTGCTCGAGTTTTACAAGCTTTCTCCTCCATTCTTGACCCTCTTGAGCTTGCTCCCCCTTCAATCCCTCCCTTGAATCTTGCATATACTTTAGGGATTTGAAAGAGGAGATCTAGATCTACAATCCCACCAATCCATCTCTCCTCTAAGTGAGGGGAACATCTTGGGATATAGATCTCGGAGTCTTTTGTTGATTTCCTCCATTGTTCTTCCTCTCTTATCCCCCCACAAGCTTTTGTAGCTTTGGTGGAATTTGGGAGAGAAGAATTTGAGCACTACTTGTGTTCTTGCCATTGCATTTGGTGCATCGGTTTGAGTTCTCCCTAGAGGATTTGGTGAGTGAAAGTTGAGAAGCCTTTTACTCTTAGGTTCTTGGAACCCTAGACGGTTTGTTGGTGTTGCAGGTTGTGGCCTTGGTGGCATTGTGGCCTTGGTGGCGTTTGTTGGGAGCCTCCAATTAAGTTGTGGAGAAGTGTCCCAACCTTGTGAGAGGTTCCGATTGCCACTGACAAGTGCAGCGATAGTGTAAGCGTGGATCGATCCCATTGGGGTGAGATTCACCGGAGAATAAGGGAGACCTTTTGTGGCGTTGGTGGTTTGGTACCACCCCCTCTCCAAACGAGACGTACTCCATGTTGGGAGGAACTCGGTAAAATATCGGTGTCCCCGCGTGCCTCGGTTATCTCTATACCCGAGCTCTTTACTTATGCACTTTACATTGTGATAGCCCTCGTGCTTGAAGTACTATATATCTTGCTATCACTTTGTTGCTTGTATTGCTTAGCATAAGTTGTAGGTGCACATAGGTGAACCTTAGTTGTTTTAAGTTGTGCTTAACAAAGTAAACACTAGTTTTATTCCGCCTTTGTTGAGCCACTCTAGAAAAAGTTTTAATCGCCTATTCACCCCCCTCTAGGCGACATCCGTATCCTTTCAGTGGGAAACCCGCGCGGCTGGGCTACCCGCCACACTCGCCGCCGTCCTTTTTGCGGCGCTGTGAGGTGGCCTCTTGGACGTCGAGGAGGATGGCCGGCGTGTCAGCCTCGCGCTCCTCTGGCTTAACGCCCAACAACTCGTCGTGCTTCATGGTGCCGCTCCGTCCGATGAAAGGGGAGCCGATGTCTCCGATGCACTTGTGATATTTGTACCATTTGTATCTATTCAAATTTATTTATGGGTCATGTCTCAACATGGACGTACACCGCAGTGCCTTCATGGTCTAGTTTCAGTTCTAGAACCAGTAACAACATCAAAAGTACTTTTGAGAAACAATAAATTTGTGCTTTCATCAGCTTTTCAACAGCTAAAAAAACCTAAATGGGCTAAACAGTGTCGGATGGTCTGCCTAATCTAAACGGACTGACGGACGGCGCCTATTTAGCCTGCTAGGCCGTTCATCCTAATAACCAAGGGAAAAAAGGCCAGGAGCTCGTAGCGACCAAACAGGGAACCTCCAGTGCACGCTGCCATGCCCTTCGCCATCGCCAGGCCAGCCGCTGACGGCCCGCTCGTCGCCGCCACCCTCTACCCTGCTCTCCACCCAATGCCTCCCCTTAGTCCCATCTACGGCGGTACCATCCCGGCTCTCTTGCCGTCACCGCGTGTTGAGAAACATGGGCGTGGCGGTGGAGGTGGATAACAGGATAAGATTCCGGCAGAGGAGGAGGACAAGAACCGGGCAGCGAAGGGGGACAAGAACTGGGCAGCGGAGGAGAACAGGAATACAACGCCACAGGTCTGCTTTCTTGGTTCTCCTGCCCCTGCTTGTTGATTCCACAAATATAGTTTTCACGTGAGCCTGTTCTGTCATGTTTGTTCTGAATCTGTGGTCTTTGTACTGTTTTTCTGGTTCAGCTCTAGCTGAAGGAGTGAGGGTTAGTAGACAGACTTTGTTCAGACGAGAACGGAACAAAGAACCTGAATGTTTTTGTACAATCCACTCATGTGCTGCTTCCGATTGACCTCTTATTAATTTTGTGCACTCCATAATGCTCTCAGTTCGTTACCAAATGAAACACTAACTAATTATGTTGTACTATGATCAACTGCGTGTACAGTTGAAGTATTGTACAGATCTTTGAAATATACCACCGAAGTTAGAATGTTTATCAAGAAGAAAAATCTCTTTTTCCATAAATAAAGTCCCACTCCATGTAGTCTGTACTATGTATCTCTCTCTTCTAGTGCACAAAAAACATGTGGAAGTTGTTTCTTTTCCTCAAGGCATGAGTAGGAATGACTGTTCAGGGAGTTTCAGTGTGTGCAGTCATAGAAAATTATGCTTACTACAATGGGTTAAAAACAGTGTATTCTTGCCTTGGAAGTATTGCTTGTTAGTGTTTATTGAATTTATTTCTTGTCTTGGAAGGGCTGCTAGTTATGTTCCTGGACATGTTTGTTCTAGACATGTTTGTCACAAATTCAGTCCCATTTAGCTCTGCATTCAGTCTCAAATTGCTATTGCTATTGCTCTCAAATTCCACTAGTGCTGGAATAGTCTTAAATTCCTTTGATTCAACCACTGACCTCTCCTTTGGTTATGGCACGTCCGCTTTTATATGCTGAATCTATCAATCTCTGGAGCACATTGTCCTCGACATGCTTAAGATTGGAGCTCTTACGTGACCTTTCATGAAACTCACAAAGTTCAAACCCATCTCGATCTCAGGAAACAATGTGCAGAGCTCGCCGAACATCTTCTCCCGGAGCTCTTTTCTGACAAGGCACCGACTTGAGATTAGCATGAGCAGTTGATCGAGTTCAGATTTCAGGTCAACTACCCCTTGTTCTCCCCATTTTGCGAAGTATTCCTGCCGAATATAAATACATTATCATACATTGTGGTTTCTCTATATAAACTCAAATTTCAGATCGACTACCTAGAGCTTGTGCTTAGCGGGAAAAATAATAAGAGCCAATGTGGCTTGGCTATTTACCTCCACTTCTTCAAGCATGGGATCAACATGGTTCCTCAGCTGAGCTGGCTTTAGAGCCTCAACAAATAAACCATTCTGCTCCGTACACGTAGTGTAATCCACATCAAAGGCTGTCTCTTTGCCAAATATGGGCATGGTGAACTCGTAGATATCTCCATGGGTAACCTCTGTCTCCAGCCCTCGGAAGAAGACATCGGACGCCTCCCGTCCAACCAAGAAGGCCACTCTTTTTCAAAGAAAACTAACAGTGCACACACTGCCAAACTTGTTATACAGAAAATGCAATGTAGCCACAGGGCCCTCTGTGCAGAGGGTAGCTAGGAGTCTTAGAAGAGCGATGCCCTTCACCACAGGTGGAGGTGGTTGCGTACCACCTATCGTTGCGGGATCGAAGGTAGTTCTTCTACTTGCAATCTTGGTGATTATGGCAGCGATGGCAAGAAACGCCACGGCGCTGATTGTGGAGTACCATTATTTCGATTGGCAAGATGTACTTCCTCCGTCCGCAAATAAGTGTACTTCTAGCTTTTGCCTAAGTCAAATATTATTAAATTTGACCAACTTTATAGATAAATATAGTAATATATATTACATCAAATTGACATATTATGAAAGTAAATTTGAAAACATATCTACTAGTACCAATTTAGAGTCATAAATGTTGCTATAAAGTTAGTCCAACTTTACTAACTTTGACTTAAGACAAAGCTAGAAGTACACTTATTTGCGGACGGAGGGAGTAGCTAGCTAGCTTGTTGCAGGTAACAAAAGCTCAGAGAAAGACACACGAAAGGCATACCTGAATCAATAATTCAATACCAACCTTAACTCCTCCAAGCTCGTACGCACTACACCGTCAAAAGAGCGCATCAAGCAGTCACCAGTCAGGCAAGTGCTTCCTGAACGCAACTTGGAGTATATACAAGTACAAGCTTCGTTCCTCCAAGCACGAATCTTGGAGTGTTGGGTTAAATTATGGATGCAGCACGTACGTCCAAGCGTGACCCTTAGAAAACACGAAAACCCAGCAGATCTGGTCGCCTATATATTGGATCAAATCTGTTGAACACTCGGCCTCGGGCCTCAGCTTAATTATTGAGAAAGGGGGACTGGCTTATCCATTGCCCGACCTCGTCATCTTCCTGGGGACTCCATTGCAGGTTCAATTTGTTATTCTAGAATAGTCTGAATGCTGATTTTTTGTATTTTCTTTTCTTAGTTTAGAGTGTTTCAACTTTTTATTTAGAAAAGACCATAGAAAATCAGATTTTTTCCAATATTCTCTAGGAAAAAATTCACGGGAAACAATCAGACAATTTAGCACTATATTCATTGGTAGTAGTATTTGTCACATACATGTACACAAAATTACAAGTATGGTACCGTAGAGTATCATAGGAAACAAAGCACCATTTGTACCGAATGACTAACTAAATGCAACAAACTAATTTGCATGCAAGTACACCCCATGGATTGGGTCTTTATGCATATGATTTAATGCCCTTGCTCAGTTACAGAGGGGTGTGATGGCTAGGAGTACATTACTTTTCACACCAAAATGTTGATTAAGAAAAAAAATTTAACCTGCGATGTAGATTAGAATGGAACGGTCGGAATAGCTCATTATGTTGTTGCACATGCGTGGCTGATGTTGGAATAGCTCATTAAATTAAAATGGAATATTGGAATAGCTCGTTACGTTGTTGCCCATGCGGCTGATGTTGGAATAGCTCATTAAATTAAAATGGAACCGTTGGAATAACTTGTTATGCTGTTGCACATGCGTCTGATGTTGGAATAGCTCATTGAATTAAAATGGAATGGTTGAATAGCTCATTAATGAGGTTGGAATAGTTGAAATAGGTCATTAGATTAAAATGGACGCATCTATTGTTGTCATGTTGATCCTGCTGGAATAGTTGAAATAGGTCATTAGATTAAAATGGACGCATCTATTGTTGTCATGTTGATCCTGCCAGAGCTCGAGGCTGATGTTATTGTGCACATGCGGATGATATCTCTTCCAATCATGAATTGGTTTGGCCTCATCTATTGTTGCCGTGTTGATCAATATCCTGCATACACTGATGTTGTTGTGCACACACGGAAGAGATCTCTTCCAATTCATAAAGTGGTTGGTTGTTGGCTGTATGAAATACCGCTGGTTATATATAATGAATCTTATCTTAGATAGATTCAATAATTTTATTCGTTGGGTCTAAGTCTGATAGCTAGGAGTATCACATAAGGAGCTCGATGTATGGAGCGTGACGGAAGGAGCTATACGTGCAGTCTGAAGCACAGAGAAGGAGACACTAATGTGGACAGCGAGCTGAGAGAGGAGACTAGATCGTTGAGTGGGAAAGGATGGTGTAGATCACATCATGAAACAGTGCACACTGAAGCCTAATAAAAGCCTACTCCCTCGCTTTGCATCTCATTCTCATCCCTTTGTGCACCATGGGCACCCTGCATAGCGTCCTCGTGTCCTACCCCGAGGTCTTGATGGCCATCATCTCTTTCTTGTGCCTAGCCCTCTTCTGCCTCATCCTACAGTGCCAGAGGAGCATCGTCCCGGTGAACTGGCCTGTGGTCGGGATGCTACCTTTCATGGTGAGGAATATGTACAACGTTCACGACAAGGTCGCAGAATTCCTCCCTGAGGTAGGGTGCAACTTCATGGCCATTGGTCCGTGGTTCCTGGACATGGATTTCTTCATGACCTGCGACCCAGCCACCTTGAACCACTGCTTGAGCACCAACTTCAACAACTACCCGAAAGGCTCTGAGTTCGTGGAGATGTTCGATTTCCTAGGAAATGGGATCATCGTGTCGGACTCCGGATCCTGGGAGTACCAGCGCCGCATGGCGATGCACAACCTTGGTTCCCATGCCTTCAGGTCTTTCTCATGTGCCACCATCAGGAGGAAGGCTGCCACAACCCTGCTACCCTACCTCGACGACATGGCTAGGCGCGGATTGGTGGTCGAGCTGGAGGGCGTCTTCATGAAGTTCTTGCTCGACGTCACCTACACCAATGCGTTCGCGACCGACCTTGACGGCCTGTCGATGTCTCTCCCGATCCCTGCGTTCGGCCAGGCCACCAAGGCGGCGGAGGAGGGGGTGCTGTTCAGGCACGTCGTGCCACGGAGCTTGTGGAAGCTCCTGAGGATGCTCGGAGTTGGTAGCGAGAAGAAGATGGCCAATGCGAGGATGGTGATTGACCGGTTCATCTACGAGGAGATCACCAAGCGCGGGGGGAAGGGGGCACATCATGTGGACAACGAAACTAGCAGCCAGCTGGGACCGGGAGACCTGCTGTCCATGTACATGAAATGGCCCATGGATCCCAGCACGAGCGAGCAGCGCAGGACGCAGTTCCTGCGTGACACTGTGCTGGCGTTCATCTTCGCCGCCAAGGACCTCACTGCTGTCACGCTCACCTGGTTCTTCTACATGGTGTGCAAGCACCCGCGTGTCGAGGCGAGGATCCTCGAGGAGATCAATGCCCTCCAGCTGCAGAGCACCGCTGGGCTGGGGAACCTCTCTGTCTTTGATGCTGACATGCTCCGGCCTGCTATTTACCTCCAAGCTGCGTTCCTAGAGACACTCAGGTGACAAATCGACATAGTGTTTCTCTCGTTTAGCTAGTTCAACCAATGCATCTGATCGACTAATCAAGGAAGTGTGCTGTGTGTTCTAATTTATTTCAGGCTGTTCCCGGCGTCCCCATTCGAGGAGGTGGAAGCTCTGACCGACGATGTCCTGCCCAACGGCAGCAAGTTAAGCAAGGGTATAAGGATCATCTTCTCGCTCTACGCCATGGGGAGGCTCCAGGGAATATGGGGCGAGGACTGCGCGGAGTTCAGGCCTGAGAGGTGGGTATCCAAGAACGGGCGCCTCCGTCACGAGCCAGGCTACAAGTTCCCGGCCTTCAACGCCGGGCCAAGGACCTGCGTGGGGAAGAACCTTGCGCTCGGCGACATGAAGATGACAGCTGCTTCCATCATGTATAACTTCAAGGTTGACCTGGTGGAAGGCCATGCTGTGGTGCCTGAGAGCTCCATCGTGCTGCACACCCGGAACGGGCTCATGGTTAGGCTCAAGAGGAGAAGGTAAAGCTGCTTCTTACTTGAATTTTACTGCTATATTTGCAGAATCCATGCATGGGATAGATGCAATAAAGTAATGGTGCAAGCCATCTGTTTGTAGTGTTGAATTTTCACCATGTGATGTGAACAGAATCTTGTGCTGATTGGTGTGATGGTATTTTAGTTAATTTCATGTAAGAATGTTATATCCATGTACTTATGAATAATATGTATCATATGTGTGTATCTAACCTATCGGTATCGCTTCTGTCCGGTAGAAAAATGTCCTTGCAAAGTTGAGTAAGTGATTCTTGGATATATGTTACCTCAACCTAGAATGTGGTTCGGAGGTTATTCAATTTTTTTACTGGAATTCGGGGGTTGTTCATCAAAATTGTACATTTTTCTTCACTTCAATTTGTTTACTATGTCCCCGTTCATGTTTCTCTTATGCCTCCACTATATCATCTACCAGAATGCATTGTTGCAGCACAAACCAAGAAGTTGACATGTAGGCTCTACAGCAACACAATATCAAGAATTAGTTGAGACATTGAAAAATCACATAACCAAATTGTTGAAAAAAGAGCAAATAACAAAGGTTTGAAAGGAAACTCCAAATGGAGCTCAAGCTACAGGGAGCCCGACTCTTTTCAAAGTCTAACAAATTATTTATTTACATTTAAAAAAAATCTGAATAAATATAGTTACATGTCTGGCTAAAAGTGTCCGGCAGCAAGAAATCACACGGCTGGCATCGCACCTCTTAGGAAGATAACCCGAGCATGTGCCTGTAATACAGTTTTGCATCTATCAAGTTATCCTCATGTGCAATTAAATAAATTTTAGACCAGGAAGTTGTTCATATTAATATCCTTCTCTAGATCATGCTCCATAAAAAGTATATATGGTATCAACTAGTGGCGCGCACCCTGTCTGACTCATCGGTCTCGCAATGAGTTGTCTATATCTTCATGGTCCCAAGCTCGCGGACGCCAAGTTCTTGTCTACCATAGAAAATGCAGCTATCATCCGCTGGGGTATTTTGGTGTTTCATACGATGTCCAGTAGGAAGACAGTCATGCGCCATACGCCACAGAACAATATTCATCTTGTTCGGAGCTTGAATAGACCAAAGGGACTTCCAATTTTTCGTATCAGTAGCTTGATCAGAATTGCGCTGTACTCTGATGAGAGAAGAAAACTTTACTTCGAGCCAAATTATAAGTTGAACGAACCATTTTCTGCTTCAGTGAAGCAATTGCGTGATTTAAAAGGGGAATTGAGCATACAGAGAGTCGGGGATCGGGAAAAATATTGCAGGGGTCGCCCGCACGTATTACATGGTGGTTAATCTTGCTGGGCATAGAAGTGATCTAGACTCATCGAGACCTAAGCGATTGGTGGCTTTGCGATCACTTGTTTATTTTCAAGGATCCTTAGGATTTAGGGTTTAGGGTTTCACATATCGCTCCCCGAATGGAACTCTTAAAACATCTATACCAACTTTGGCAGTTCCTTAGCATGTAGGATTACAAGTCCCCTATGTACAACTATTTTCTTCTTAGACACTTTAAATGATTCATGAGTTTGTAATTTTAGATTTTGTACTCTTGTAGTTTAAGTTTTTTTAAACGCTGCAATAAAAGACACCGTTTATCAATTGATACAGAGGCCGGGTATACCTCATTTCGAAAAAAGGTACAACTATTTGCAGCATTGAGCTCCTTCCCTATACGTCGGTAGGAGGCCGTGAGTCTAGAAGTTTCCACATGTACTGAGTATCTTGTACATTACTTCCGCACTAATTTGTCATCAATACAAATGGATCAGGCATTAGCTACAAAAGTACAGAGTACAAACCGCCCCATATATATAGCCTAGAGACGACATAATTTTTGATAAGAAGAGACGCAAAAGACGTGAGAGACCCGGGGAGCGAGTGAGTGACCCATTTTTTCTTTCGCTACGATGGAATCGCCGGAGAGCTCAAAGTCGTAGGTAGAAGTGGGATGCGTCGGAATCATAGTTATTTGCAAGATATTTCAGATAAGAAGATGGTTATCCAAGCTACGTGGTCTACTGCCAGGTAGCGACCTGAGCATCGCGCACGGGAGCACTTGTCCCGCTCGATGGTCAGACTCGTGACTAGGACGCTCACCAAAATCTCGAGGCCACCCTCCTGAACATGCAAAGGAAGAAGCACGTCCCACTAGGTCCTCTCGAGCCAACTTTTGATTTTGTCGAAGTTCCGGGCAGATTCGTCTCGACTCCTTGCTCCACCCACCAAGCTACCATCGTTTTGAAATCGTGAGAGAAAAAAACACCATGACCCCTCGCGCAGGGGCGGAGCTGGTTAGAGCCCAAGACCGGTGCTAAACAGTCTTAATGATGCTAATTATCTACTATTTTTTATATTTTTGTCTTAAAAATTAGCACATGCTCTTTTCAGTGCGGCCGCTCGGCCGGTGCTACGGCACCGGTAGCACCATGCCTGCATCCGCCCCTGCCCTCGCGCTCCTCTCGTCCTCCCCGAGGTGAGGGGGCGCTGCCTTCCAACCCTCCAGTCCAGGCCTCCTTCCTCCTCTTTCCCCCGTCACCGCCGCCCGCAGAGGCTGCCAGGAGCAGTCCGGGGAGCGCCGGTGGCGGCGGGCTGACTTCACTCGCGTGCTTGGAGGCGGGAGACGGGGCTCCTTCCTGGCGACGACACGTTCAGGGCGACAAAGGCCTGGCTCTGGCCGGACGGTGGCGACGCAGTGGCGCACCTGCAGTGAGGCGGGGCGACACAGCATGGCGGAGCAGCAACCGACGGTGGGGCGGCGTTGACTGAGCCCATACGGCCCAGATCTGGGCCCTTAGGGCCCGATCTGGTCGGGGCGGGTGGGCCTGCCCTGCTCACCAGTTGTTCTATAGGCAGCGGTGAAATAGCTTGTGTAGGGCTTCACAACGACGACGACTGACCAGTTGCAGCATGGCAGCGAGCTTTACGGGCCCGATCTGGGCCTGGTCGGACCCTATTGGGACTGGTGTGTCTCTGTGGAGACTTTATGGGTCCCATGGGCCCGGCTGGACCTAACAGGGATTGATGTGCCTTGCAACCATGTCCGGTCGACTACCGCCTTTGGCGATGGAGAAAGTTCCCTCCCGCATGGTTGTGGTACTGCTGTCTTCATTTCAAGATCTTTTTGCATTTGTCATGCAAGCCTTGTGGCGGTAATCTGGGTGATACGATGGTGGAGGCTTCATGATCGGAGTGGCGCATGATGCTGGGAAACGAGTTTGGTGGTGTCGAGGCCTCGCCCTCGCAGGTCTCCTATGCAACGGATTATCCGGGGGTTATGGATAGGGTAGTTCGGGATAAATCCTTGTAGGCTCGCTGACACCAACACGGTGCCGTCCTCGGGTGGCACCAGTCCTTCTCGAAGGCTAGGGCTACCTCCGCCCGCTCCCTCTCGTGTGCGGGAAACCACAGGATCGACTCGTCCGGCAATCGTGTACCTTTCCTTCTTAAAGGTGTTGCTTGGTACTTGACGATCCGCTGCTAGGAGCGTGGTGGTACTTCTCCGGAGGACGCAACGGTCGCGGGTCACCGGCGTTTAGTTGATCCGCCTTTGTCTCCATTTTATTTCTTCCTTGTTTCTTTTGGGTGTGTGTGTGGGTGCTGCTGCCCCATCATGTTCTTTCATTGCGAGACTATCATGTTTGTATTGTGTTGGTGCTATATTAATATAACGGGGCGAAAGCCTATTTCGAGATATACCATCGTTTTCTTCCTGAATGCTTCCACTGATCTGTCGAATTATTAGTGCAGTAGAGAGTATAGCATATGCACTCTGTATGATTCTCTTACAAAATCAATCGGACTACTTTGATACACTTCAACTTTTTAAAAATAGGGAGAGAAAACCTGGCTCTGCATCAATCGATACACGCATCCTTATTTATTGCATCGTTCGAAACGAAAGTTTAAGTATTCATGGATAAGAGAGGACTGAGACATGTATCAAAAATCTAAAAATGAAAAGCAACACAAGCTATCCATTTTGGAGTCTACTAGTATGACAGTAACCTAGTAGCCTGAAAAAGGTCTTGTGAAACCATCAACAACCAATTGAATCCAGTATCCATAGGATCCCCTTAATCCACCGGGAGAAGTTAGAAACATAGTTGTATCCAATACACCGTCAATCGAATAACCTATAAAAAATAGTATTCATTTATTTAATAAAGATAATATTATTTCTAGACGTCTAAATGGAGCAACATAAAGCTAACACTCCAATATGTATTCTATCTTTATTCATCTTATCAATCCCATTTAGCCAATTTTCAAACAGTTTTGTAATATTGGACGGTGAAAGTATGTTATATATGAAGAAAATCATGCGCCAAATAATGCAAGCAAATGACATGAAAGAAAGTAGACTCCATTGAGTTATAGAAACAACACTTTTGACATCCATTCCATCTGCGCTTAGTCAGATTGTCTTTAATGAATAAAACATTATTCTTAAGAAACCAAATTTATATTTTAGTTTTAAATGGGACTTCTAATTTCCAAAGGTACTTATATAAGAATATTGTATGACCATTCATTTGATTTAGATACATAGACTTAACCGTAAAGATACTCGTTGGTAGTAAATTTCCAAAAAACAATTATCAGCATTATCTATGAGGTGAACCCTCATTAAACATTGACATAACTGTAACTAGCATGTCCACTTATTACCACTCAAACCTCTCTAAAAGCAATTTAAGATAGAAGGTGGACCGCTATCTCTAAAAGTATAGGATAGAAGATTTTTGGCTAACATTCTAGCTTTGAAACAAAACGTCTTTCATAGAGGATTATACTCTAAATTCTTCAACTTTTGTAATGGATAGGTACTCCAATATACAGAAAAGGGAGTGAATTAGGCTTGCATCCAAAAATCTTCCTATACTCATGTTACATCTCCTTTTCCTTACCAAAACAGAAAATTTCACTCTTGTGAAAATTAAATTTTAGACCAGGAAGTTGTTCAAAAGTAGAAAGTATTAGCGCCATATTAACATCCTCCTCTATATCACGCTCCATAAAAAGTATGGTGTCATCTAGTGGCGCACCCCGTCTGACTCATCGGTTCCACGAAGAGTTGTCTATCTCTTCTTGGTCCCAAGCTCGTGGATGCCCGGCGGCAGCCCCAGAAGGTGGACCGCGCGGGTGTCTCTATGGAGAGGGACACAGTAGTGGTGATGGCCTTGATCTTCGGTCATTAGGATGGTGAGGAGCAGACGGCGGGAGATCCTGGTGTTGATGGTGCTTCAGTAATGGCAACTCCCAAATCTTGTTCTAGAGGTCTGGCTTGGGGACGATGGGTGGTTCGACTTATCAAGTGTGTTCGTGGGTTTTTCTGGGTGAAATATCAATGTTTCAACACCAACGGCGGCGATGCATGTGGGTGTCGTAACCATCTTTGGGACGTATTTGTGGGTACCTTCTCCACATTAGGGCTCCAAGTGAAAACCCTTGACCGTTGCAGTAGTGTCGACACCAGTGTGGTGTGTCGTTACCCTCTTGCGACGTCTTCCTAGAGCTATGATTTCCGTTGATCTTGTTTCGGTGTCCTCAATGGCAATTTTTTATTCTCCTTGTACTTTTTCGTTTATGTTTGATCTGCTGTGTAAGAGGGTCTTCTCATTACTTTGTATCAATCCTGTCATTTGTGGCTTTATTTATAAAGCGATATTGGGATGATTTATTGATGTAGGAAGTCGACGATGAACTAGCTTCTATTAGTCCTAAATAGAGATGATGCTTTGTTAATTTGAAGTTTCTAAGTCAATGTTGCATGGTCCAACTTTGGGGAGCAATTTTCTACTAACATGTTTGTTGAGTATCTTGTGGCGCATGCATAACTAGAGATGGAGTACATAACTAGTGATAGCTATTTAAGGATGCCCTTTTTGTGCTAGATTGGTTATGGCCCCCTTTTGTGACAGATTGGTGGGTGCATTTGTGTGATAGCTAGCTAAATGTGATATTTTGTACATGCATCATCTTGAAATTAATGTATATTCTTGACCTTACTCAAACTTACTTTCTTGTCCTTACTTTTATGTGCATCCATTCATTTTACTTATATAAGAAGGGCTGACGCAAAAGGAAAAAAGCTAATAGGTTTTACCTAACATGCACTCCTAAAATGGACACGACATTATTGGCGGTCTTTTTCATGCATAGAATGCTTGCATTAGGAACGATAAATCAGACATGTGATGTTGACATCACGAATGACAACATACCAACAAGAATTTAAACATTTGAAAAGCATTACGAGGTCATTAGCAAGATTCCTGCTTGTAGTGGCCTTGGCTAGGATTGAAAATAACAAGGTGATGATTGAAAGTGCGAAAGTGTGCTCTTGATTTGTGTAGGTACTTATCGACATATTTTACTTTATGGTTTACTTTTGCAACTTCACTGCCATCTCTAATGTATGTGTCTGTATCATATAGGATAACAAGGATGCATGTGCCTACAAGAACAAGGTAGTGAGGATTTGGGATGCTATAAACACTATATATTCAAAATACCATGCGACTAGTATAGGTGGACATGATAAGTTCCTCAAAAGAAGCAACACACGGGGATGTTATCTTGTGCATGATGGGAGATATGAATACATGTATTAATGATGCTTTGAAGACAACTGGTACACCCCATATGCGAAAGGTTACTCCTCCAACTGAAATCCTTAATGCACTAAGGAAGATACCATATTTAAAGGATTGTGATATGCTGAGAGATTATTGGAAGTTGATAATTAATGAGCGCTTGTTTGAAGCAGTCATCGTGCTCCCTAAGAACCTGAGGAAGCCAATGGCTATTGACCTTGTATTCTTGGTTAACATCATGTGTGGTCGTTGTTATGTACTAGTATGTACTTTGTTGCTTCTGAATTGTCAACCTTTATTATGTGTATGCTACGTGTAAGAGACATAAACTATCCACTTGTGGTATTTGTTAGATAGATGATAATTATCCATGTGAAATTTTTTTTGTATTTAAAAAGTGTTGTGTGATCTCTACTTGGTGTTTTACCCCCTCTTTTAAGTATGGTTCTGCTGCCAGTGAAGTCTTACATGCCTGTTACTTTTATTCTCAAGTGTTGCCCATGGTTTAGGTAAAACATCATCCATTTGTTTGCAACCATTCATTTCTCGATTTTTATCACAATTTTTTAATTCATATAATATTTAGGTATGTGACTTGAGTTATGTGCAAGATTAATAGTCATGTGATGCAAGTAGAAATAAAAGTACTTCTAGATGAAGACTGTTATGTAAACCCACCAGAAATTGTCTCGTTCGATGGCAATTAGAAAACTTTTATGTTTATGCGTGAATGTTGCACAAGGTGCATGTCGATCAATGAAATGAGAGAAGAGCATGTACATATGCTAGTAGCAAAAGATATAGCGTGCTTCCAGCACTTAATCTCTTATCATATGTTTACAAGAAAACTCATATTTGTAAATCCATAGTCTATACACAACATAAGGGATCCCATTCCAAATATTAAATAATACTCCCTACATTTCAAAATATAATATGTTTTAGCTTTTGTGAAACAAATGTATCTAGATATCTTTTAGTGCGTAGATTCATAGTGAACCACACACTAAAAGAAGTCTAGATACATTCTTACACAAAAGCTAAAATATCTTATATTATGGAACATAGGGAGTAGTTATCTTTAACAGTTGCAGTCGTGATTTCTTATATTGTTTCTAAAGATGCATGTTCTCTCTGTTAAGCCCATGACACTTTCCATCTTCCAGTCAATGGCACCTTAGGGCATCCACAATATCTAAAAAACACACCTTAAGGCCTATATGGCATCCCTTAAGGTTCATTTTATACATTATGGAGAAAATAAAGTTGTCTTTAAGCCTAAGGTGCACCTCAAGCTTGTGGGTTACCCATAAAGAATAAAAAAATTATTTTCCCTCTCTCTTGCATGGAGCAATATATGACAAGCTATGTGGGCCCTACCTTGTGGCAAATGTTGACCTTATACAATGTGGTAATTTTCATAAGCCATGTGGGTCCTACCTGTTGGAGATATGCCCTAGAGGCAATAATAAATGTAGTTATTATTATATCTTTGTGTTTATGATAAATGTTTATATTCATGCTATAATAGTATTAACAAGGAAACATTAATACTTGTGCGATTTGTAAACTTAATTTGAAGTCCCTAGTATAGCCTCTATACTTCACTAGCTTGTTGGTTGATTAAATGATTAAGGTTTCCATATCATGAACATTGAGATGTTATCAACAACAAGATCATATCGTTAGGAGAATGATATGGTGGACATACTCCTGTTGATAAGCGTAGCATAAAGATCAAGTCATTTCAATAGTTCAATTGTTATATGCTTTCTGATACATAGTAACCTAATTCCTTCGACCATGAGATCATGCATATCACCTTTACCGGATGGATGCTTTGATGACATCAAACACCACACCGTGAATCGGGTGGCTATAAAGGTGGCATTAAGTGTTCGGAAAGTATTGGTTGAAACACATGGATCAAGAGTGGATTTGTCCATCCACATGACGGATAGATATACTCGGGCCCTCTCGGAATGTCATCCAATTGGCTTGCAAGCATGTGACTTGGTCACAAGGGATCACATATCACGGAACGAGAAAGAGTACTTATCGAGGTTGAACTAGGTATGCAGAGATACACGATCATAACCTCGGATAAGTAAACTATCGTGAGACAAAGGGAAATTGGTATCGTATGTAAGTGGTTCATTCGATCGCAAAGTAATCGAGAAATATGTGGAGCCATATGAATTTCCAGATTCCTCTATTGGTTATTGTTCAAGAAGTGTCTCGATCATGTCCGCATAATTCACGAACCGTGAGGAGACACACTTAAGGATTCGACGTTGTTTTGAGTAGTTATGGTATTATGAGAAAGAGACTGAATGTTGTTCGAGTCTCGGATGGGATCCGGGATATCACGAGGTGATCCGGAATGGTCCGAGAATAAGATTCATATAAGGAAAGTCCTGTTTGAGTTCGGGAATGATTAGGTGTTTTCATGGGAATGTTCTAGAAGGTTCGGATTGTCCGGCACTGGGGAGGGTACATGAGTGTGTCATTGAATGATTGCATCATGTACTAAGTGTTCTTGCTGTTCCAAAAACATGAAAGTCAAATTGCCAGTTTGAAAGTCAAACGGCTAAAACAGGAAACTGTGGGAAACAGGAAACTGTGGGAAACAAGCAAGAGGAGTTGGAACCAACTTGGAGGAGGAGTCCCACTCCTCCAGGCCGGCGCCCAGCCCTAGGCCGACTTGGGGAGGGACTCCCCTCCCTCCCTGGCGCGCCAAGGCCCCTCCACCCATAAAAGGATGGGCAGGGCTCCTCCTTGAGACACACAAGTTTCCACCTCTAATCTCAGGTTTAGAGCCGTTTGGTTTAGAGCTTCTAATTACTTTAGCCTGCGGTTTAGAGCCTTCTAATTGGTGTGTCTAATCTCTAGACCACTAATAGCCCTCTCTCATAATCCACCATACTCGCTCCGGCTTAAGGCGAAGCCCTGCGAGATCTCCCCTCTACTTCCGGTACCACGCCTTGTCTTTGAATCGCGAGGAGAGTGCTACAACCTCCGTCACCTGGAACAAGGGAGAGGAAGGCCTTCGTCGAAGTACGAACGTGTGACCGATCATGAAGCGCCGAACGCAGCCGGAAGGATCGTCCACACGATCTTGAGATCGGAAAGAGTACGACTACATCACCCACGAGAATCCGCTCTCGTTAAACACTTTGGAATCTTCGAGGGTAAGTTATTCCATCGACTCGTTGCTACAATCTAGTAGATAGATCTTGGCTTGTTTGTTTGTATGCGATAGAAAATTTTTGTTTTCCATGCTACGAACCCCTACACTACCTTATGGCAAGAGTTCACCTTATAGATTACGGATGCCCTTATCCTGAATCAACCTTCTGGTGCATGTTAGCTGGGAAAAATATGATCTAGCAAGTAATTAAAGAGGAAGAAATGAAGTAACATAATATTTTACTACTACATCACACTTGTCAATATAAATGATTTTATAAATTAATTAATAAAGTTATTTTCAGGAAAAAAGTGGGAGAATATCCCACTTAAACTTATATAATTTTCATAAATAACTATAGAATTATTTACAAGTTTGAACTAAGAGAAAAATAAAAATATATCTAATTTGTTCATCAAACCAAGGTGTGTACTTCTCATAATTTTTCTTTTTCATCCTGTGACCAATAAGCTCATGGAGATAGACTGCCTTCCATGCATCGAAGGATAATCCATGATCTTGAAATTTTTGTTAGTTCTCGTAATCCAGATACTCCAAGTAACTATGATGGTCACTTCCATTGCAAAGGGAATGTTTAAACTATTTTTGACATATTATATAGACTCTAGAATTGTCATTCCTTTGTTTCTCTGTGGGCACACGAAACCCCAGTAGTTTTCTGCAAATGGGCATCCCCCAAAAAAAATGAAAAAGAGTTTCTTCTTGATGACAATTTCCCATAACAAAATTGTATGAAGGAAACACAAAATTATTTCTCCCCGGTAGATTATAGTGTTCAACCTGTCATGAAGGAGTAACCAAAGTAAGACTTTATGCATAGGTTGACAACAACTCTTCTAGACCCATGAAAAGTGTGGGGGTTGTTCTAACTCCCACCATTGCCTTATATGCCTTTCGATATGAAAAATATTGCAAGCCCTAACTGTATGACCAAATATCCGCTTGTCCTTGTTGGTTAGAGGAGCTAATTTGTTCACAAATGTTTTCCATTAACAAGAACTCTTGATATGCATGTGCTGGCATTGGCAATTGGAACATGTCCTCAAAAAACTCAAGCAGCATCACTTGCTTTACTTTATGTTCTTGTTAATTGAAACTTATGACTAAGGCAAGACACTTCTAATTATTTATAGGACATATGCCACTTCTCATTATGGAGGTTATAACATATACTGGTCTATAACACCATGAGTTGTAGAAAGCACAACATTAGTTCTACAAAGCACAACTTTTCATTGTAGATGGGGTATCTATGTTATTAGTCTAAGTTACTCTCCACTGTAACTAGTCTATAGTCAAGTACATATTTCATCATTTATGATCGGTAAATAACTATTTCACGTGATATTTTTGTAGAAAGCACAACATTAGTTCTACAAAGCACAACTTTTCATTGTAGATGGGATATCTATGCTATTAGTCTAAGTTACTCTCCACACTAGTCTATAGTCAAGTACACATTTCATCATTTATAATCCGTAAATAACTATTTCACATAATCTTTAATGAGTTGAATTTCAGTATCACCATACTCCCATGATTACTCTCGAATCTATAGCAATGGACATGATCAGAAGTAGTTGCAGGAATAAATGTATCATAACGATAGTTTGACGTCTTTTTAATTGTAAAAATTAATGCCAAGGGTCTCAACATCTTTTGAATTTTTTTGTATAAAGTAATAGTATAATTTTATTTGAATAAAATTAACTAAGCCATTGTGGATCCGCCGTCACAATCACAATCTAAAACCAAACAACTAGTTCTCAAATTATATTTATACTAAAATTCTATATTTTTGAAGGACGCTTTTTAATCTTTCTATGATCTATATTGGCTTTGATTTGTCCCACGACACTTCCTAGTGGAGTAGGGGTCAAAGGCAGAGGGGTGAGGCACAAAAGGGAGGAGAATGTACAAGTCATGGAGGCCATGTGACGACGAGAATACACTTACAACAAAGGAAGGGTGTCTCCTCCCACAAAGAAATAGAGGTGGTGGTCTATGTTTCCACCCTAGACGCCATCACCATCTGCCTGCTCCTTGCCGTGTACGACCGAACCGATGGGACCCCGCCTCCTCTGCTTGCCATCCCGACGGTGGGAGGGGGTGGGGACCTCGGACCTATGCTTGGCGCTATTGAAGGGTCCCTAAAGTTAGAGTTTGGTCAATCGGCATCGATGTTATGGTGTCTATGGTGACGTTGCGTGGGACAAAAATAAGATATACCCGTCTCCTCTTTCACCTCGTCGGCGACGATCTTGCTGCTAGCGTTGAGGAGGGCGGGGATTTGTCTGGTCGCAGTGGTGGATCTTGTCCAGTCTATGTGTGTTCTAGATTTGCTGTTACAAGTTTCATATTAATTAAATGGTTCAATGGCGACAACTTTAGCTTTGGGGCGCTGGTCCTTAGGGACACGTGCATGAAGACTTTCCGACTATCATCAACAACGTCAGGCCGGCTCCAATAAGGGCGCGGCGACAGCGGCTTGTCGGCGGCTCGCTCTGGCGGTAGTAGTGGTTGTTAGATGGTCCAAGAGCCTCGATGTAATTTTTATTATATGTGGGATGCTTTATATTTTTTGTTAACTCATGAAATAGATCTGGATCTTTTCCAAAAAGAACAAAAAAAGGGTGGGTGGCTGTCGAAAAGTGATCGCATTTAACCGTTGACTATCGCATATATATAGGCTAGAAAAGATGTGGTCATCGACAAGAAAAAATTCACGAAAGTGAGAGACCTCAAGGAGTGAGCGAATGTTCTTTCGTTATAATGGAGTTACCGGGTGAGCTCAAAATCAAAATTAGAAGTGGGATGCATCAGAATTATAGGTATTTAGAAATTCTGTCTCCTAGCAACGTGGACTGAACTGATCTGTAGGAACAGACACGGAAGCAGTCACCCAGCTCGATCGTCAAACAACCAGGCCACCCACCTAAATCTTGTGGCCTCCTCGCACAACATGCCAAGGAATAAGTGTGCCCCCAAGGATTTTTCGAGCCACCGGTTTATGTCGTCGATATTCCAACCGGATTCATCTCGAGTACTCAATGTCTCCAGGAGGCTACGATCAATCTCTCTTTGCTTAGCTAGTCGATTTAGCTTGCCTAGTTGATTTGGTTCAGCAGAGTATTATATGGATAGAAGATTCTATTGAACAATCAGACTATGTTGATACGACTTGGTAACTTGATTCCTAGATCAGACCCCCTTTGTTGCGAGATTTGCTACTACTTGGAATTACATATGCGAAGACATTAAAACTCAGCTTTTCAAGGTGACATGCCCTCGCATCACCCACAACAGGCAACTCGGGGGGAAACAGCTCGCGCCGCCGCCAAGGCCTCGGCCTCCTCCGCCCCTCTGTCGTTGTCGATGGCTTCGCCGCGGTGGCGGCATCTCCCGCCATCAAAGGTGGTTGTGAGAGAACCCATGGTGGACGCAAGGCTGGCTGGCACTTTGACTTCGTCTTCTCCGGCGTGTGCTAGGGTAAGGCGACATGGGCACACGGCTGGTGGTGTGGTGGCCAGCGTTGCAGCGGCAGGTAGCGGCATCAATCCTCGGCAATGCTTCTGGCAGTAGTTGTGCAGTCGGGCGTCGATCTGGCCCAGATGGTCTTAGCGGGTTGCGGCTGTGCGTAGCATATTTCGGTGTGTCGTGCCTTCTGGTGCTACGCGGTGATGATGCCGTGATGCCAGGCGGCTGGGCTTGCGGAGGCTATAGCGCAGAGGAGGGCTCGACGGGTTTTGCTCTGCCATGGCTCCCGGATACAGGAGCGGCGGCTCCGGACAGTGGCGGCCGATCTCTACGCTCGAAGAGGTTGGCCAATTGCTCGGTAGGCTTCCCATGGAGACGGCTGTTGAGCTGGTAGGTGGTAAGGATTCCAGTGCACTTCGAGATGCGGCTCAATGTTGTGTCGGTGTGCTTGGCCTGGAGGTGCACAGCTGGCTTCGGCAGGGGTGGTGGTCGGCGGGTTTCGACGCGCACGGTCGTGGCCCGTGGGCAGCTGACTCAGGTTGTAGGTTGTTTTAGAATCTTTGGGAGAAATCCTTGCTCTTTTGGTCAAAATTGATGATGGTGACACCTGCAGGTGTCGCAGTCTTTCCTAGAAGAGTAAAATCCACCCGTAGTATCTTAACTTGACACCCAAAATCGATATGGTCACTCATCTTAAGAATACGTGATATACGCTAATTGAATACGACTTGGAGTTCACCTAGGCCACTCCTCATAATAGAGAGACGTATTTTGCCGACGTGGCACTACATGGCCCAATTTTTAGTGATGATTTTTTTGCAAAAGAACCCCTTACTAAAAATCATTTGGCAATTGCCTTGGCAGCCCCTAAACGACGCGCGCGGCTGCTCCCGGTAATGCGGTGCCATCCTCCTTGCCTCCCGCAGCCGCGCCAGCGCGCACTGGCACGCGCGTTCGTGGCCGTACTCGAGATGCAGGTGTGCTCTATGACCAGGGAGGTTACAGCTTGTGCCGCTCGCTGGTCGACGAACGAACGTTGCCCACTCATCCGGTGCACGAGCTTGCAAGCCGCGCGTGTGCTCGCGTACAAGAATGCTAGGAAGCTGCGCATGGATTAGCACACATCAGGCATGAGTAATCTAAATTAGACCCCATCAAATCGTATGCGATTCATATTGCAATGCTTGTGCAAACAAAACTCTAACAACTTCTACAAATTGTTTATCATAGCTGCTTCCTATACTTTAGATCTGTCTGAACTTGAAGCAAGCAATGTGTCTGCAATACTTTAATCAAGCAATGCGATTGTAGTTTATAGCTTGACTGAATATTGAAGCGGCGGCAGCAGCTTCAGGAGGAGCTGGACAAGGTTGTAGGGGAGAGCGCGAGTACCAGAGGAGATCGCTGGCGTGAGAGGCTGTCAGGAAAGAGGCGCAGCAGGACCTCATGGGCGCGACGGGCGAGATCGACGACCCGTGGCTTAGCGTCAAGCGAGCACAGATCACGGAGGAGCAGGACGGAGAAGCGCGACGCGGCGAGAGCGGAGCTGGAGGGCGCTAAGGAAAGATCGGGATTCCGTCGGGGAGGAGGCTGGCGCGGCGCCCGCGCGGGTGCGGGAGACGGTGGCAGGGGGACAAGGTGTAGACCGAGCTAGTGCAGAGTGAGCACGAGGCGAGGAGGCAGGGCCTCTGGTTGAGCTCGCGGCATGCGGAGAGGACGCAGCGACCTCGGGGATCCTTGCCGCCCGCGGTGAGATGGGACGGGAGGAAGGTGGGTGGGGAAACCGTATCTTTTTCTCAGTTTTTCATTTTGGCCCAGCTTTCTTTTATTACTCCCTCCGATTCATATTAATTGACTTTGATTTGTTAAAATTTGAATAAATATATATCTAAATAGTGTCTAGATTCATATTAATATGGACCGGAGGAAGTATTTGAAAATGGTTGATGTGAATGTTAAGGTGCTGACGTAAGGGGTCCATGTAGTGCCACATCAGCAAAATACAACTCTGTACGGTGAGGAGTGACCTGGATGAACACAAAGTCGTATTTAATTACCGTATATCGTGTATTCTTAAGGTGAGTGACCGTATTGATTTTGAGTGTCAAGCTAAGGTACCATGGATGAATTTTACTCTTCCTAGAAGCATCGTCTTGAGTTGTGCTCACTCCTACTCCTATGGTCTGGCTCGAGAGGGAAACCTTAGATGTTGAATCATGCGATGGGGGCGATGTTGCATCTCTCACCTTCTTGGGTGCATCGTCTTAGAGTTGCCTACGGTCAGGGGTTCGATGAAGAGGCTTTTTGTTGGGCACCTATGCAAGGTCCAAGTGTGTAGTTTCACAAAGATAGTGTGTTGAGCTGAGATTGAGTCATGGCTGTGATTTGGTAGTCACATTTCCCGGCATTTCCGATGGGTTCTTCTGCTTCGCTATGTGGAGTTGGAGCTACGATGGAGTGTGTCCAGGAGGCGACGATGACCGGCCACCGGTGGTCTCTGCAAAGTACTCGATCGGCGCAAGCCTAGCATATTGCCCTTGTGAAGATCGCCATCTAAAGTCGGAGTTGTCTGTCCTTGACGCGTGTGGTCAATTGTTGGCATAGGCCGACATGTGTTCTAGCAGCATCTGTGGTGAGGCTTTGTTTGGGTCTTCTATGGTGAAGTCAAAGTCACTGGCTCAAGGAGGAGTGTTGACGATGACGCTTCTTGGCATCCTCAATGATGAGATTTCTTCTTCACAATGTTTGTGCTTTGTGTGGGTAGTCAGGTTGGTTGTGGTGGTATGCCCAATATGGTCGTGTTCCATGACGATATTTGTGCATTGTACAGGTTTTCGGCCGGGTGCCCCGCATATGAACAGGTCAATTCTCTCCGGGTTTTTTAAATAAAATGAGGCAAAATTGTTCGTTTTGTTTGAAAAACAAAGATTTGCTACTTTGATAAGTTCGATTCATGGATGAGGCCCTAGGGTGTCAAATTTAGTCATACAGAGTTTTTTAAACCCCTTGCAAGCTCAGAATTGAAACCCATCATTTGTTGTTTGAGAAACCCTTATTTTCTCCATGTCTTCCTCCTAGGACCGTATGAAAAATGGTCACCACCTTAAATGATGAATCCATAAAGATTCATATTCGTCCGAGTGTGAATATGTTATATGTTTAACTAATACTTTTGGTGCACCTTTATATTGATGTCGATGATTATTAATAGATTGGTGGATTTTTTTGCAAAAAAAATAAGTCTTATGTTCTTTCAAGATAAATTAGTCTTGGTCTATTTTTTAGGCATACATAAAAATTGTGTTGTTTTCACGAAGTGTAATCTTAAGTTTTAGATAATTCTAATTATGAATAAACATAAATACTCCGTATTACAATTGACGATCGCGAGAAGGGGGCATGTGAATCGTGTATATTACACATGACGTGCACACATGTACTCATAATTACCCTACATATAGTCATGGTAAATTAATATATTTTCATGAAATTTGTACTAAAAATATGCCTGTTATTTACTTCAAAAAAAATATGCCTGTTATTCAACTCACTTAAACTCGTCAAAAATTTCCGACAAAAAGATTCAGATGTCAAGTCAAAATTAGCTTCGGACTTGATTTTCTTGTCGCGCATTGTATCTATACTTACATCTTACTTGGTACTTTGCTGACATCTCTTCTGACAACTTTGATACCATCTACTCTTCCTGACAACTATGTAGCTCACATGACAACTATGGAGTGTTGAGCACGTGGATGTTAAATCAACCTCATCTGCCTGGTGCCTCGATCTGCCCATAATTCTTAGACGTGCCTCTGTCCCTTCTCCATCAATAAAAGCTCCTCAACACCCTACACCCGATGGGAATATATGATCATACGTAAGTAGAATGAAAACCCAACATGTGAGAGAGCTAATGAATATTGATAGATGGATCGTTACATTCAGAGTAGGGAGTGGGATGCATCAGGATTGTAGCTATTCGGAGAATATTTCTTTTCGGGACATTCCATCGGCATCAAACTACTAAAACATGTTACTCCAGTAGCTAAGATTTCTCTACTTGTTAATTATCAGCATGTAGTTTGACATTTTGTGCATTTTAGTTTTGCTACTGAAGCTGATCTGGTTTCTAGCCCTTTTGGTTAAAAACAGACTATGGACCCTCAGATCAACTTGTTACGCACCATATTGTTACCTTGCTCTTTTGGTTTGGTCGGGCTGGCGAACGGTGGTTTGATCTATTTGATCTTGTGCCCCAAACCAGCCAACCGCAGGCCGTATGCATCGCTTCATAGCAGAGAGGTCGATGTCTCAACCATCTTTTGAAAAAAACAAAGTTTTTTGTACCATCTTTACCGTTTGCACTTCTAATTTAAAACCAGGTACAATTTTATATATTTTTGGACTCATGTCAGCAGTTTTGCTTCATTATTTATTTCTGAAATGGAAATGTGTCACCCTTTGCAACATATTCTATTAATTATGAAAGGAGTTCAACAATAAAATAAAAGTTTTACATTATAACAATGGTTCTACTCTCGCGGAACAATATTACTCATGTGCTTAGCGTCCACAAGGACCCAAAGTTTCGCCTCTTTTTTTATCTTTTTCAAAGATGACCGAAGGCGGGGCATGCTTGTTTCGGCTCGTTTTGTAAAAGTTAGGGAACATCGGAGAGACCACATGTGATGAGATGGTACAAAGCGGATGTTGCATGTATGCAGGGACGGAGACAAGGGGGGACGAGGGGGGGCTTAGCCACCCCCATGGTTTGAATTTTATAAAGAACTCTACTCACTAAATCTCAAATTTATTATTGATTTAGCCAAGTCTGCCCCCCTCATGTCAAATTTGTCCCCCTCAAGGTGACAAGCTGGCTCCGTCCCTGCATGTATGCCAGAGGGACACGTTTTAATGCTTCTGTTCTTCTTCATTTCCAGAAAAGTCTACTTTTTATTCTTCTTTTCATTTTCGTAGTCTTAATTAATTCCAGTTGGAATTATTCCTATCATGTTATGGCTCAGTTTGCGGTTGCTATTGTGATTATTTTGTAATATGGTAAAAGAGTGGCAAGTAAAGGAAACCAAAACAATTCAAGCAAACCCTAAAATATAAAGTGGGTTCAAAGGTATTATCACAATGCACCGCCATTGCAAACACAACTTATATCAGGCTGAACCAATTGAAGCTTAGATCCAGTTACGATTTGCCTCATTTCTTCACAAAATCAACCACTAACTAATACTCCCTCCGTTCAGAAATATAAGACATTTAGCTTTATGAATCGAATGCATCTAGACATCTTTTAGTGTATAGGTTCGTAGAGGTTCGAAGTGAACCTATGCACTAAAAGGCGTCTAGATACATTCATTTCACAATGCTAAAATATCTTATATTTCTAAACAAAGAGAGTACTTTCATTAACCATCAATCTTAATAATTTGTACATGTTCAGACCTCGTTGTGGATAATAACCCAACTCCCGTTGTAGCTTGTATTGATATAAGATATTACAAAGTGGTTGATCCACTGATTACAGATGCTCAGACCTATGTGACGCTTGATCTTTTTTATTGTGCTTTTATCTTCTTTATATATTTGTAGAACGATGCCTTTGCCTGCAGTTTGTCCCTCCCAAGGTAGAATTCTTAAAATGTCCACCAACTTGGGTAGCATCCTTAGAATTTATGGTTCCGGGTCCTGTATGAGTATTCCATAGGCTGAATCAGACCATGCATCTAGAAGGTCGCTGGGTATCCATTATACAGTACATCTTCTGTTAAGTTTGCTTTTGGTAAACTATACTACTACACCTCTGATCCTACACTATGACACTTATTTAGGATCGAAGGAAGTACTATATTATATACATTACTGGATATGCTGATGCATTACGAACCGGTACAGGAAGCATAGGGGGAGGCGCGGCGGCGACACAAAAGCCATATAGGGTTTCATCCTTATCGTCGGCGACGCCGTCCATCCGCCCCCTCCGGTGACCTTTGGGCCTTGGAGGTGTGGCGGACCATGGCATCTCTCGCCGGCGGGAGGTTTTCTATTTTTTCGTTTAGCCTTTTTTTCAGTGTCTTCTTCTGGATGATGAGGCGATGACTATGTTCCGAAGTCAGAATAAGCCCCCCCCCCCTCCCCGCTCTATCCTCGCTCCGGTGGTGCATCTAGCATCGCCGGAGGACGCGTGGAGTCATGTGTCCGATGGATCTCCGGGATCCAGTCCGTTTTTGTATTCGATGGTGTATTTTGAGGTTAGTTTCTTCCGATCTATGTTCGTCGTCAATGATGATGGTTGCTGCTCTGGTGTGCTGGTCCTTTGTGGCCTTAGCTCGATGACTTCTCGTCCGTCTGTTACAACAAGCTCTACGACGACGAGATTTTTCCGACTCTGGTGATGGAGGGGCAAGACAACGGTGTGCCTTCGGCTCACGCTAGTGATTGTAGTCATTGCTAGGTGTTTCAAAGACCTATTTGTATTTTTTTTTACTTTTAGGCATCTTTGTACTGTTGTTGATGATTTTTAATAGATCAGTAGAATTTTGCAAAAAAAAGTACATTATTGAACATATGGAAGAACTTTATTACTACTCATTGTCCATATCGATAGATTGGGCATTAGCTGCAATGTCCAGCGTAGCGTTTTAACCTCTTAACTGCCAAAGGATATTAAAATAATTTTGTTTAAGACCTCACAAACACGATTTTTATCATGAATATTGGATAACTCTTTTCTTTAGCAGTTTTCCCGTATAATGCCATGAAAAACTGTTCTTGTAAGTCACGGTGTGTAGTTTCTTTGTCTGGCCTTTATCAGATTGTAGTGGTATAATAATATTAAGACCTAAAAATTCAGTGCTTTCAATGGTCGACCAACCCATATATTAGCCTCGGCAAGATGTGATTGTCGATAGGAAGAGACGCATAGAGGTGAGAGACATGAGGGGGTGAGTGACCCACTGTTCTTTCGATACAATAGAGTTATCGGGTGAGCCTATAATTTATTCAAATAAAAAGGTGAGCTTCAAATCGAAGGTAGAAATGGAATGCATCGGAAATACAATTATTTGGAGGATTTGAATGATAAGGCCTTGTTTGGATTGTTGTTTTTTAGTCCGGTAGTTTTTTATTTTGTGAAGATGTTAAGCAAGAGAAGTCCGTGTAATCCAGCGGTTTTGGTTTAAAAACGACATTTCAAACAGGGCCTAAGAGCAAGAATATGTCAGGAATGTGAACTACGTCAGATCACTTTGGCGGTGGATTCTCTATCAGGAGGGTGGCCTCTCGCCGAGCTGTGGTGGAGAAAGGCGCCATCAGGCCGCTGTTCTGATGGATTCTGCTGCCTTCTACTAGCAACGAGTAGAAGGTGCCACCAGGCACTAGCTGTGCGCGTGTGCCTAAGAGGGGGTTTGCCTCTGCCCTCGCTGCCTCACCCGAAGGCCGAAGCTATTGCAACCTGCTTGGCCTCTGATGACTACTCCTTGCAGCTCCATCCGAGAGATTGTCACGGTAAGCCAGAACCTGAAGCGAGATAAGATGGCCATGCGATAAGCTGGGTTTTTTTTTTCAAAAAGGGGTAAAATCCCAGCCTCTGCATTGGTTGATGCATACAACCTTTTATTAATAGTTTGATATCCAAAGTTGACAATTCACATCACGATTATAATTTATGATCACACAAAGTCGAAACATGAATCAACCAGCAGAAAATACTAAATAGTCGACTAGACATCATGCTCCAGTCGACTAAAATATAGCCATCCAGACTGGCTGAAAATGTGCCTAGCGACCATCAGGAGACGGCTGCACCCAGTAGCCATGATATCCCGCTGATCTTGCGGCGATAGGAGCGCCCAAAGCTGCATCCAGTGTGCCACCATGTGGATAACCTGCAAAGGATTAAAAGTTTTTATTTTTTTTTAAAGATAATATCATTTCTGCATCTCCAAATAGACCAACATAAGGCTGAAACACCAATTCGAATTCGAGCCTTAGATGATTTATCAACACCACTCAAACAATTTTCAAACATATTTGTGATATTAGTAGGAGCGGGTAGATCATAAACAAAATGAGTAATGCGTCACAAAAGGCGAGTAAAAGGGCAAAATATAAATAAATGTTCTATGGTTTCCTGTGCCCTATAGAAACAACACTTAGTACATCCTACCCAATTTCTTTTAACCAGGTTATTCTCTATGAGAAGCACCTTATTATTAAGAAGAGTATATTCCAGTTTTTACCCTCTAATTTGACAATTTTGACAGTAGTTACACCATTTGAAAAGTTTTCATTCTAATTACCCTGTTTAGCAAAAGTTATATCAATTTTTACCCCTTCTAAATTTTTGTGAGCATTTTTATTCGGCGGGTTCCTAGTGTACACGCACGTGCCAAATGGTTTAATTCTGCAATTATTATTACTATATGGTATAATAAAATAAAACAATTGACCACGCTATTGTACCATGTTCAGGTGCTTAAATAATTTACTACAATCAAGTGGTCTTTGCCATAAACTACAACTACCGGCTCTCCAATGATGTATTGTAACACGAAGGACGGATCGTGTATATCCCCCAAAAAACGAACAGACGGCGTCTTGCTTAAGCCGATCAAAATCTATGCCACGATACACCACACCTGATCTCCAAACGCAAACTGAATACACAGCAAACGCGTGCACTACACAGACTGTTTAACACACTTATAGATTTATAGAACTACCTAGCAAACGCGTGCAGAGACTTTTTAACACCCTTTTAGATTTATAGACATTTGTGCGACGGTTCGATCCATCACACGCACGCATATATATGGATTTCCGTATGTACTGTAGCAACTAGGCGGACAACACCTGCGTTGATGTCGTTGCATGAAGAGCATGTCAATGTGGTGGTTCGTTCTGCGCATCTTGTTTTTTTAGATAATTCTGTGCATCTTGTTGGTAAGATAGAATCAGATGCTCTTTGCAGTCAGTAGTTTGACGTTATGGGGTAAAAAATTTAGAAAGGGTATAAGTCGGCAGAACTTTTGTTAAATGGGGTAATTTGAATGAAAATTTGCTAAATGGGATAATTAGTGTCAGAAGAATCAAACTAAAGGGTATAAAGTGGAATTTACTCTATTAAGAAACCACATAAACCTATGCGATGAGCTGAGTGAACAACCATGCTCCCTCTTGTTTGTTGCTTTCGTAGCCGCTAGTCCTTGTCACATGTTGTGCATCTATCTTCCATGGTGCTCCGTTTTCACTTTACGTTTTTTTTCAAGCGTATGCCAAAGGCGTAGCATAGTTTTATAGAAAATAGCAAGATCATTTACAAGAAGTTGATACAACCTTGCCAACAAGGGGTCCAGCTGCACGCCTTTCCCTCACTAAGAGTTAGAGCTAATACGCTACACTATTGCACACCCACCCACCACTACACTATGCCAAGTTCTAAATTCATCCAAGATCATGTTCGCAAGTGTTAGCACCGAAAACTGTTGGCTAGGGTTAGCAAACACCCTTGCATTACTCTTTCCCACAACGACCAGCAGATTAGGATGACAAGGGAGTTGTTGAGCTGTGTGCATTCAACTGAACTTGATCACATGCATAATTCAATGTTTCATGCTGTACTTAGGCACATGAAGCACTGTTACCGGGCCTACTTGTTTGTGAAAATAAAGAACAAGTGTGATCTGAAATTAGTTGTTAGCTGCATTATGGGACACCATTAAGACATTCCTGCCTTCTTAGTAACTTGTGGATCGAGGTTCTTGGTTTTGTGGCACAATGCCACAATGTCTCACTTCGTATTCCAGATTTTGGGCAGATTTCAGTAGTATTAGTTTGTGGTTGACATGTTGGAGATTTCCTCCGCTTTACTTGAGATCTGGAGCTGAATTAAGTGACTGGTTTTTCACAGTTCTGTACTACGAGAAGTTATGTTCTTCAGAATATGGTTTTAGGGGAAAAAAAAACTATTTGTTGTTTGGGAATTAAGGTAGTCCACTGCAGAACGTGATATTGCTACCAGTAACCATTTCAAACAATTTCATGCTATTGAATAGCTTCTCAAACTTCGAATATTTCTTATTTGGGTGGAAGACTCGAATTACATTAACAGGGATGGCATTCTAGCTTCATTTTGCAATCTCTTGTAAACGATATAACAATTGTTTAATGGGCTGCAAGTTTTAAACGCACTCTTTTTCCTTACCAGGGTACTTAAGGGGACTGGAAGGTTTTAATAAGGCGGCTTGCATGCTTAATATATGATGTTTTATCTCAAAAAAAACAGGGGTGACATTTCTCCTCGAGCAAGCGAAAAAGTACAACAGCAGAAGCTCCTCCCTTCAGAACAAGAAACCAGAAACAAAAGTGCTCCTGGGGCGTGTTTGCTTGCCCACAGGGTCTCTTCTCGCATCTAGCCGAAAGAAATAAGCACGTTTGCCTTCCTGGGTCGCATCAATTTTCTACACGGCACGGGTCGTGGAGCAGGCCAAAAGTTGGCCTGCTGGAAACATTGAAATCGGTCGTTTCCACGGGAACAGGCCCTGGGGATGCGAGGGGCGACACACTAGTGCAAGTGCGGACAAGAGCAGGAAACACACGGTGACCAAAAACTCGTGTTTTAAATCCCCTCACCGCTCACTCTCCACTCTCCCCTATCGACAACCACACCTTCTTCTCTCTCCACTCGCAGTCGGTGGTTCGTCTAGCGTCGGCAGATCAAAGAGCACTGCAAGGTTCATATACAGTGGTAGATCGACAACGACCGCTGCGCCTTCTTCTATCTCCTAGGCATCCGTGTCTGCTATGCCTTCTTCCTCGGCACATTCTCCTGAGGTCCAGCAATGGCGGTAAGGCATAAAACCTTTCTCTCTTTGTTCTAGCATCGTAGATCTCTCTTTGTTCTAGCATGTCATGGGCCTTCATCACCATCACAGAGTTTTTAAGGAGATCTTAAATCGAGAAGGTGCCTCGGAAGAACTACGCATGCACTATATGTCTAGAAGACATTGGCGGCGTAGTAGTGCAGCTTCCTAGATGCAAGCATGTTTTCCACGACATTTGTATTTTCATGTGATTCGAGAATGGCCGCGGAAGGTGAGTATGATGCATTTATGCGGCCATGTTCCTTTTCTATATACGTTTGCTTATTTATATCGCTCTTTGCGTTCACTGTGTTCAAATTAATTTGTCTAACAGTTGCGTGCAGAATTGTGGGTTTAGGCACTCTAAACCTAAGCTCTAAAAATGTCTAAAAGTCGTATCATACTTCTGCCTCATTGTTGCAAATCCGCGTGATGCTTGCATTCATTGTTTCTTCTTCTCTCTGTACGGCATTCTCCCAACGTTCTCCTTATCCTTGGTTACATGAATGTGCTTTTGTGGCCGAGTATGTCCAAGTTGGGCATATGCAGAATTGTGTCGGCCGATTATGAAAAGCAACACGATCGGTTGTTACTTCTCTGATAATTAAACGCTTTTCTTACATATGGCGCCCTGAGGGGCACAGAGAGAAGTATCTTAGATGCTCATGAAAGCGTGCCCATTAGATCGTGTACTTTCTTCCAAACATATTTGAAAGAACATGTGGGCCCCCATGTGTGGTTTTGGTAATTAATGACAATCTCTATGGACTAATGCGTGTATCAAGTTGTACTTGTAGGAATTATTCATAGGCAATGCTTGAACCATATGTTGGCTTCAAGGTTTGGATAAGAAGAAAGTGAAAAGGATCAAGTGCTGACCAAGGTGTTCAAAGAGTGATCCACTGATTGGTCATGTGAGAGTTGAGCCTTTTGCAAGGGTGTCTTGGATAAGAAGATAGAGTTCATCATATGTATCTTCAAGACATAATCCAAATGGTATTAGAAGTAATGTTGTGCAAGCTAAAGATGTGCCATATCTAGAAGATATCATGCTTGAAGCTTGCCATCCTCGGTGATCATGGATCAATGAAGACAAGGTCAAAGTAAAGGTTTCCCTATGTCGTATGGGGGAGTAACTTGCAAGTCTTCATCAAGCGAGTGCGTGCAAGAGGAATCTAGAAAGGGGTTCTATCTTGAGAAGGACAAGATCGCATACATCAAGATCAAGTGGAATATGCACAAGGCAAAGGTATGATTTTGACAGCGTTTCTTTATTACCGGTCACGTGGTGTTAGTTGGGGAGACCGGTTTATAGGATAGACAACCGTACTATCAAGAGGGGCTCTCAAGTGAGTAACTCGATCATATCTTTCAGAGAGAGATCAAACCTTTGCATACTTAGCATCATCCTTTCTTGGTTGTTATTTGGATCTTATCCATGTGAGGTTCTAGAGCTTGTGGTAATATTCATAACAAGCTCTAGTTCATTAAAAACGGATTTCCCTTTTATATCATATTATGTTTTTTGATCCTTGAGGTTTTCTGGTTTCTCACCAAGGGAGGTATCTCACATTATAATACATGAAATGTTCTCACTTGGTGGTATCCAATATTTGAAATGTTCTCACTTGGTGGTATCCCAAGGGAGGTTGGGAAGCTCTTGTTGTCCTCTTTCCAACAAAATTGGTTTCGGGTCAATCGGAACTTTCAAAATCTAGATATCGCCATTTGAAGTTGGCCTCTTATTTGGTCCAGACCGGAGTCTCCGGTCTGAGTGGACCGGAGTTTCCGGTGTGGTCCGGAGTTTCACCAAAAGTCCCCGGAGGGGCCGCCAGAAATTTTCCCGGGACAGTCTGATGGGTGGTCCGGAGGTTGGCCGGAGTCTCTGGTCTGGCAAGTCCCCAACGGGCAAAAAATGGTCAGAAATCTGTGGGCCTATAAAAAGGGGCCCTTCTTCCCCAATTAAACTGCTCGAGTTTTACAGGCTTTCTCCTCCATTCTTGACCCTCTTGAGCTTACTCCCCCTTCAATCCCTCCCTTGATTCTTGCATATACTTTAGGGATTTGAAAGAGGAGATCTAGATCTACAATCCCACCAATCCATCTCTTCTCTAAGTGAGGGGAACATCTTGGGATCTAGATCTTGGAGTCTTTTGTGGATTTCCTCTATTGTTCTTCCTCTCTTATTCCGCCACAATATTTTGTAGCTTTGGTGGAATTTGGGAGAGAAGGATTTGAGCACTACTTGTGTTCTTGCCATTGAATTTGGTGCATCGGTTTGAGTTCTCCCTGGAGGATTTGGTGAGTGAAAGTTAAGAAGCTTTTTACTCTTGGGTTCTTGGAACCCTAGACGGTTTGTTGGTGTTGCAGGTTGTGGCCTTGGTGGCGTTTGTTGGGAGCCTCCAATTAAGTTGTAGAGAAGTGTCCCGACCTTGTGAGAGGTTCTGGTTTTCCACCGACAAGTGCACCGATAGTGGAAGTGTGGATCGATCCCGTTGGGGTAAGATTCATCGGAGAATAAGGGAGGCCTTTTATGGCATAGGTGGTTAGATACCACCCCCTCTCTAAATGAGACGTACTCCACGTTGGGAGGAACTCGGTAAAATATCGTTGTCCCCGCGTGCCTTGGTTATCTCTATACCCGTGCTCTTACTTATGCACTTTACTTTGTGATAGCCTTCGTGCTTGAAGTATATATTTGCTATCACATAGTTGTTTGACTTGCTTAGCACAAATTGTTGGTGCACATAGGTGAATCCTACACAGTTCTAGGTTTTGTGCTTAACAAAGTAAACACTAGTTTAATTTCGCCTTTGTTGAGCCACTCTCGAAAAGTTTTAATCGCCTATTCACCCCCCCTCTAGGCGACATCTATATCCTTTCAATATTTGTATACGCGTTCGTGCCCATTGACACATATGATTGTATAGCACGCACGCAAAAGACTCTCAGAGCATACGCGTTCGTAGACAGCAGCATAGTTGCATGCCCTAAGGCTATGAAAACGTGCAGATGGAAATTGTTAGTCTATTTCATTGTCATGTTGCACGCGTATGGTCAGATGTCCCACCTACCGGCCACGTCCTAGGGCGCGGAGAGAAGTCTAGTTTTAATAAATCACTATACAAATATTTACAAGTGTGAACTAAGTGAAAAATAAAAAGAGATCTAATGTACATCAAACCAAGCTTTGTACTTCTCATAATTTTCCGTTGTCATCCTGTAACCAAGAAGTTTGATCTCATAAAGATAGACTGCCTTCCATGCATTAAAGGATACTCTATGGTTCTTGAAATTTTTGTTATTTCTCGTAATCCAAATACTCCAAGCAGCTATGATGGTCACTTCCATTGCAAAGGAAATGTTAACTTATTTTTTACATCTTCTATGGATTTCAGAATTAACATTCCTCTAGTTATCTTCGGGCACACGAAATGCTAGGAGTTTTCCGCAAATGGTCATCCCTAGAAAAGATGAAGAGTTTCTTCTTGATGACATATTCCCATAACACAATCAGGCAGCACAAAATTCTTTCTCCCTGGTAGATTTTGAGTGTTCAGCTTGTCATGAAGCAGTAACCAAAAGAAGACTTTATGCTTAGGTTGACAATAGTTATTTGAGACCCATGAAAAGTGTGTGTGTGTGTGTGTGTGGTGGTGGTGGTGGGGGGGGGGTAGTTCTAACTCCCACCATTTCCTTATATTCCTTTTGAGATGAAAAATATTGTGAGCCCCAAATGTAAGACCAAATATCCACTTGTCCTTGTTGGTCAGAGGAGCTAATTGTTGGAGATATGCCCTAGAGGCAATAATAAATGTAGTTATTATTATATCTTTGTGTTTATGATAAATGTTTACATTCATGCTATAATAGTATTAACCGGAAACATTAATACTTGTGTGATTTGTAAACTAAAATAGAGTCCCTAGTAAAGCCTCTTCATAATACTAGCTTGTTGATTAATAGATGATCATGGTTTCTTGATCATGAACATTTGAGATGTTGTTAATAACAAGGTCATATCATTAGGAGAATGGTATGATGGACATACTCCTATAGATAAGCATAGCATAAAGATCAAGTCATTTTAATAGTTCGATTGCTATAAGCTTTCTGATACATAGTAACCTAATTCCTTCGACCATGAGATCATGCTAATCACCATCACTGGAAGGATGCTTTGACGACATCAAACACCACACCATAACTGGGTGGCTATAAAGGTGGCATTGAGTGTTTGGAAAGTATGGGTTGAGGCACATGGATCAAGAGTGGGATTTGTCCATCCATATGACGGATAGATATACTCTGGGCCCTCTCGGTGGAATGTCATCCAATTAGCTTGCAAGCATGTGACTGGATCACAAGGGATCACATACCACGGGAACAAGAAAAGAGTACTTATCGATAACGAGGTTGAACTAGGTATGCAGAGATACCGACGATCAAAACCTCGGATAAGTAAACTATCGTGAGACAAAAGGAAATTGGTATCGTATGTAAGTGGTTCATTCGATCACAAAGTAATCGTAGAAATATGTGGGAGCCATATGAATTTCCAGATTCCTTTATTGGTTATTGATCGGAGAAGTGTCTCGATCATGTCCGCATAATTCACGAACCATAGGGAGACACACTTAAGGATTCGATGTTGTTAAGTAGTTATGGAATGATGAGTAAGAGACCGAATGTTGTTCGGAGTCTCGGATGGGATCCTGGATATCACGAGGAGATCCGGAATGGTCCGGATAATAAGATCCATATATGGAAAGTCATGTTTCGGAGTTCGGGAATGATTCCGGTGTTTTCACCAGGAATGTTCTAGAAGGGTCCGGAAGGTCCGGCACTCCGGAGGGGAAGGGTACATGAATGTGTCATGACAATATGGAATGGTTGCATCATGTACTAGGTCACTTGGCTGGGCAAAATAAAGAGAGAAATCAAATCCAAGTTTGAAAGTCAAACGCCAATTTGAAAAAGTCAAACGACAAGTTTGCTTGGTGGAGGGAGAGTAGGAAACCTACTTGGGGAGGAAGTCCCCTCCCTCCACCCGCCGGCCAAGGAGTCCGAGTTGGGGGAGGACTCCCTCCTCCCAACCGGCCACCCTCCACCTATATAAGGAGGGTAGGCGCTCACCCATCACACTCAAACCCTAGCCCCAAGCCGCCGGCCTCCTCCAAGTCGCCGCCACCTAGGGCCTCCTCTAACTCGGTGAATTAGGGTTTCCCCAAACCCTAGCCGCCGGCCAAGCCCTCCCCTTGGTGCCCTCTAAACCCTAGATCACCAAGGCCTCTCTCATACTCCACCATACTCGCTCCAGCTTAAGGCGAAGCCCTGCGAGATCTCCCCTCTACTTCCGACACCACGCCGTCGTGCTGCCGGAATCGCGAGAAGAGTGCTACAACCTCCGTTGCCTGCTGGAACAAGGGAGAGGAAGGTATTCATCGAGTACCGAACGTGTGACCGACTGCTGAAGCGCTGCCGGAATACAGCGCCGGAAGGATCGTCTACGCGATCTTGAGATTGGCAAGAGTACGACTACATCATCCACGAGAATCTTCTCTCGTTAACCGCTTTGGAATCTTCGAGGGTGAGTTCCTCTATCGAATCATTGCTATAATCTAGTAGATGGATCTTGGATTGTTTGTTTGCATGCGGTAGAATTTTTTTGTTTTCCATGCTACGAACCCCTATAGTGGTATCAGAGTCGTGTCTATATGTAGATCTGTTGCACGAGTAGAACACAATGGTCATTGTGGACGGTGGTGCTTTTATTATCAATTGCTTTTTGTGTACTTTGCATCTTATGGTATGATGGGATGAAGCAGCTGTAACACCTTCAGAATCGACCCTATGCAAGTTTTAGCGAAACCCGCCAAACCCGCATAGAAACGATTCAAAGGTTCCCACCAGGCACTTTCGTGCGGGTGGAAAACGAAGTAATAACATTACACAACAGTCCTCGATGGGACCCACAGAACAGATATATAACAGCGACTCAAAGAGTCAAGAATACAGATATACAATACAAAGATCCAAATCACCTTGAAAACGATAGAGCGTCTCGCTACGGACAAGGTGCAAATGGGGCTAAGAGCCCTGAAGAATAACCAATGGCGTCCATAACCCTGCCTAGGCCAAGCCGGAAGGGTAACCCTGCTAACGACGTCGATCTCAAAACCTGCTTAAACAAAAGGGGTGCCGACAACGGGCAAAGGAAAAAAAAAAGAGGAGCGTCAGTACTGAGGCCAGTACACGGCGAGGCTAGAATTCGGCGGTCCTCGCCTACATAGGTATGGTGGACTGGAGCGGCAGCGGCAGCATGCACTGAACAACCTATAGAGACTCGATACAACTGGCGGCTATCAGAGAGGGGTAAGAAAGACCTATTCGGAACCAACTTGATACTATCATCAAACAAACCCATCCTGGCGTTTCCCCCTCGAGACCAAACGAGGAAGTCAACCGAGGAACTCACACAGTTGGCAGTTTTATTTATTCAGTTATCGTTGCAGCAATTACTAGTCAAATATAGATAGCATGAGTCATCCTGATGAAATAAGCAGTGGGCAGTTTTATGTAACCATTCCATTGTAGTTGCGACACTTACTAGTCAGATACAATTAGCATGAGATAACCCAAAACCCAGCAGTTGTTGGTACTTTTATTTAGCCATTCCGTTGTAGTTGCAATACTTACTAGTCAAGTACAATGGTCGCAAGCGACAACTCAAGCAAGCAATTGTTGGCAGTTTTATTTAGCCATTCCATTATAGTGAAGTTGATTACTAGTCATTATAAAGTCAAATTTATAGCACTACTTTAGTTATAGTTGTCTATGATCGAGATACTGTGCTCCAAGTCGTCCATAACATGACACGGCTTTGAGAAGTTTTACCTAGGGGTGCACAAATAGCAACACACACTCGATCAACCTCGAAAACCAAATCAAAACCCAACGAGGCCTTCACGACAAAGCAATCACAGGATTCAGAATATTTCGGGGCCACCCCATTGAGTAGACCAAGAACGGCTAGCCGACTCGAGACGGACTCAAGGTTTGCGTCGATGGGTCAGAAACGATCGGGAACCCAAAACTGGGATTGTCGATACATGAAAACACTCCGCTTCCCTAAACAAGACAGGTGCTATCCATCGCACAATCGTAATAAAGCAAGAAGCATGGCATAAGTACAGATCGTAAATAAAACCTCAAACTAGTTTGTGGCCCCAAGAAATAAGAATGAATCAAGCTCGCTCGGGGGTTCCCATAATCCTCCGGATGTGGATAGCGCGAATATTCAAGGAACAGTATCAAGTACTGGGTCCTACGGACACAAGTGGACGGTTAACAACCAAATAACATCTATTGCCCACCTGCCTCTCGCTTTACTTCAATTTTAGTTGTTAAACAGTAATTAAAGTGAACGATAAGTAAGCCATGATCATCTCCAACATCAAACATGCGGCAACACTCCAACAACTGTGGTACTGGAAGACACGCAACAGCACTTGAGCAAGCGACTATGATGCGCAAGTCCAACTATCTACCAAACAACAGGTAATAGGATGTGTCCAAGGCAATATAAGGCTGCAAGGGATATCACGGGTACGAAAAACTAGAGCGGCGCAACACAGATAGCAATAGATCAACAGGAAGGAATAAATACTATAAAAGTAAGATAGGTGGAAAGGGGGAGATGCTCGCCTGAAAACATTGCTGAAGGTTCAACCGAAGATCGGGTCGACACTCGCATCAACTCAACGGCCTTATCCGCGAAGAACCAAAACACTAGAAGAAACACCGGATGCACTATTTAATACAACGGCAGAAGATCGGGCATGATGCATGTATGATGCATGACATGGCAAGCATGCGATGCAATTAGGTCATATTAAGCGGAACCGGGGTCCCGGCAATTGATTAAACGGTTCAAGTTATTTATCTACCCCGCAAATTAAATGTTGAATTAGTAAGGCAAAGCATGGCATCGGTCCGTTACACAAATTTAAATGAGGCCAATATAAGACTAGATTTGTCCGCATATGGGCCCCATATTTAATTATATGGTGAATCGGCATAAGGCCCCCAAACCACATGACAATGTGCATGCGAGTATGACAATTTAATATGCAACAATTTATAAATATGGCATTTATAAAATAGGGGCTCGGATCAGGGTCACACATTAGAGTTCGGCAGATCTTGGGGTTCCGGGGTTCGGGGTCGGTCTCAGGGTTCAGGGTTCGACGGGATCGTTCTCGGACTCCGGGATTTAGGGTCTTCGGATCGGGAAGTAGATCTTGTCGCACAGGCGTCAATGCTTCCGGAAGGAGAACTTGTCGCCTGTGGTCTCGTGTCCGGTGAAGTACTCGACGTTCTCGAGGGAGTACTTGGCGTTCCGGGTGGGCGACCTTAGCGTCCGAGAGATGATCTTGTCGCATATGCGGCCTTCAGGTACGGGTTCTCCGGGGTTCCCATGTAGGAGATCTTGTCGTCGCGTCGAAGAACTCGGGTTCGGGGTCGGGTGTCGGTGGACTACTTGATGTTTCCCCTTAGAAGATCTTCGGGTTCCGTGAAGGAGATCTTGGGGTTTCGAGGCTTCAATTGTCGATGGCGAACTTGGACTTAGCAGCGCATGTTCGGGTGGCTTAACGGGGTACTAGTCCGGCTTGCAGCTCTTGTTCACCGAACGGATTGTATGCAGAGTTAACATCTTGCAGTACTATCAACACCACCGTAGGGACCCTGTTGACATCACCAGGAGGGTGCCCGTGTGGCTTGTTGCGGCACACGCACGGCAGCAGTGCGGGCCAGGGGAAGGACGAGATCGACCGACGCGACCAGGAACTCGCAGGAACACGGGCAGCGGGGCCGAGGCGTCGGCGCATGCGCTCGACGAGAAGCGGGCGACGGGCCGGCGGGTGGTGGCCGGGCAGCGCGGGCAGGAGAGGGCGGCCGCCGACTCGAAGAGGAGGCCGGGCGGCGCCAGCGGAGAGGAGCACCGGCGGTGGGTCGGGCCAGACGGTGGCGGGGCAGGCGAGGTGGGGCAAGCGGCGCCTAGGGTCGACGGCGAGGTGGCGGGCATGCTGGGAGGAGGGCTCTGGCGGGCGAGGTCGCCAGGCGGGCGGGACGCGAGCCGGGCCGGAGGCCATGGAGGTTGAGGAGGTGGGAAGCGGAGGATCTGGCGCGGGCGCGCGGAGGCCGACGGGAGGCGCGAGGAGGGAGGGCGAGTCATGGGCGGAGGCGGGCGCCATGGGACGGGTCGCCCTGGGAGGAGAGGGTGCCGCGGAGGAGGGGTCGCCGGCGAGGGAGGAGAGACGGGGAGGTGGTGGCCGGAGGACGCGCTGGAGGAGGCGGGAGGCGGCCGAGCACGGGTCGGGCAGCGTGGCCGGAGAAGAGGAGGCGGGTGGCGTGGGAGGTGCAGCCGGGCACGAGGGGAACGGAGGGAGGAGAGGGACCAGGCGGGTGCTCGTGGTGGCGCAGAGGAGGCCGTGAACGGTGGGGAGAAGGTTGGAGAGGAGGAGGTGGCGTGAGCGGGCGGGTGAGAGAGAGAGGGAGGAAGGAGACGGGTCAGGGGACGGGGCTGGGGTGGACCAGTGGGGTCCAGGGGTGAGTGGAGAGTGGGGCCGGGTGGGGACCAGGGAGGGAGAGGTGGCTGAGTGGGCGGTGTGAGTGTGGCGGGGAGGTAAGAGAGAGGGAGAGAGAGGGGTAAGAAGGAGCTGGGTGAGCGCATGGGGGAGGGAAAAAGGGAGTGGGGCTGCTGGATTGATGAGGTGGCAAGGTGGGTGGGGATTTGGTCTAGGGGTGAGGTGGCGAGCTGCGGTTGGTGGGTAGAATAGGACTAGGTAGGAATAGGATTTAGAGTTTGGGTGGACCGTTTTATTCTGGGGGTGGTCAACTGGGTCGGATCAGCCCGGTTTGGCTGCCCCCGCTAAAATAATTAAATATTTTATTTGTTTAAAACAGGGCTTTTGCAAACCGATAGCTGACAAAACAAAATAATCCGGAGACCCGAGTTTTGTGTTTGAACAAAGACGGGGCGTTTAGAAAACAAGAACAGGTTTTTCTGCAAATAGTTTTATGCAAGCAAATGCAAGATGATGACGATGCACAAATGCGATGTGGCATGATGACATGAGCATGCGGTCATGATGATGCAATGCACAAAAACAACGCGATTTTCTAGTAGTGGTTTTGCGGGATGCCACAATTCGACACCACTAACAATGGATCTCGCCCTCGAGATCCGCCTCATGGTACCGGAAGGAAGGTCGGCAATCTGATCCTTCGTGCTTCGTGTAGATCCTCGCGACACCACTAACAAGAGGTCGTTGTCCGTGATCGTTGAGGAAACACTCCGGGAACAAAAGGTCGAAGGTAGGGGTATCAACAAATAAAGCCACCTCTAGCTTCCGTGGACGGAGTAAAATTGCTGGATCCACTAATTCGATGTACAAGAGCAAATGGTAAGAGTAGTCAGATGGTGATCAGTCCATCGCGCACCCAAACCATTACTCTGCACACGAATAGGCGGATTATGCAACCAACTCTCGGAATTCAGACTGAAGATCTCGACAAACGAGGTTCGGAAACAAAGGAGGATGCGCATCAGATCGGATCCGGGCGAGATGATATCGTCGGCCGGAAAACACCGGAAGGCACGAGGAGGAACAAAGAGAAGTCCACCGACGAAGGGTTCCTCGGATAGCATGAAGACCAGATGTAGCAACACCGCTACTAAAGGAGGAAGCGAAACCTCAAGGTACGGAACCCAACCACGAGAAATCTCGACTCAAGAGAGAAGAGAGCGGATTCAAAACACGCAGAGGTGAGAGGAGAGCAGCAGAGGGGTAAGGAGTAAAATCAGACCTAATCAGAACTATCCAACCGATTTTCCAAAAATAGTTTTGACACTCTACTTCGGCCGTTAGCTAGGTTATCCTACAGGCTGGACTTGTGGGGTATCGCAACTGCTGATCTCTGGTACCACTCTGTAACACCCTCAGAATCGACCCTATGCAAGTTTTAGCGAAACCCGCCAAACCCGCATAGAAACGATTCAAAGGTGCCCACCAGGCACTTTCGTGCGGGTGGAAAACGAAGTAATAACATTACACAACAGTCCTCGATGGGACCCACAGAACAGATATATATAACAGCGACTCAAAGAGTCAAGAATACAGATATACAATACAAAGATCCAAATCACCTTGAAAACGATAGAGCGTCCCGCTACGGACAAGGTGCAAATGGGGCTAAGAGCCCTGAAGAATAACCAATGGCGTCCATAACTGCCAGCCAAGCGGGAAGGTAACCTCGCTAACGACGTCGATCTCAAAACCTACTTAAACAAAAGGGGTGCCGACAAGGGCAAAGGAAAAAAAGGGGAGGCGTCGATCGAGGCCAAGACAGCGAGGCTAGAATTCGGTCCTCGCCTACATAGGTATGGTGGATCGAGCGGCAGCATGCACTGAACAACCTATAGAGACTCGATACAACTGGCGGCTATCAGAGAGGGGTAAGAAAGACCTATTCGGAACCAACTTGATACTATCATCAAACAAACCCATCCTGGCGTTTCCCCCTCGAGACCAAACGAGGAAGTCAACCGAGGAACTCACACAGTTGGCAGTTTTATTTATTCAGTTATCGTTGCAGCAATTACTAGTCAAATATAGATAGCATGAGTCATCCTGATGAAATAAGCAGTGGGCAGTTTTAACCATTCCATTGTAGTTGCAACACTTACTAGTCAGATACAGATAGCATGAGATAACCCAAACCCAGCAGTTGTTGGTACTTTTATTTAGCCATTCCGTTGTAGTTGCAATACTTACTAGTCAGGTACAATGGTCGCAAGCGACAACTCAAGCAAGCAATTGTTGGCAGTTTTATTTAGCCATTCCATTATAGTGAAGCTGATTACTAGTCATTATAAAGTCAAATTTATAGCACTACTTTAGTTATAGTTGTCTATGATCGAGATATCTTGCCAAGTCGTCCATAACCATGACACGGCTTTCAAAGTTTTACCTAGGTGCACAAATAGCAACACACACTCGATCAACCTCGGAAAAACCAAATCAAAACCCAACGAGGCCTTCACGACAAAGCAATCACGATTGAAATATTTCGGGGCCACCCCATTGAGTAGACCCGCAACGAAGCTAGCTGACTCCGAGACGGACTCAAGGTTTGCGTCAGTGGCTGTAAACGACTGGGAACCCAAAACTGGGATTGTCGATACCGCGAAAACACTCCGCTTCCCTAAACAGTACATGTGCTATCCATCGCACAATCGTAATAAAGCAGTAAAGCATGGCATAAGTACAGGATCATAAATAAAACCTCAAACTAGTTTGTGGCCCCAAGAAATAAGAATGAATCAAGCTCTGGCTCAGGGGGGTTCCCATAATCCTCCCGGATGTGGATAGCGCGAATATTCAAGGAACAGGTATCAAGTACTCGGGGTCCTACGGGACACAAGTGGACGGTTAACAACCAAATAACATCTATTGCCCACCTGTGCCTCTGCTTACTTACTTCAATTTTAGTTGTTAAACAGTAATTAAAGTGAACGATAAGTAAGCCATGATCATCTCCAACATCAAACATGCGGCAACACTCCAACAACTGTGGTACTGGAAGACACGCAACAGCACTTGAGCAAGCGACTACGACGCGCAAGTCCAACTATCTACCAAACAACAAGTAATAGGATGTGTCCAAGGCAATATAAGGCTGCAAGGGATATCACGGGTACGAAAAACTAGAGCAGCGCAACACAGATAGCAATAGATCAACAGGAAGGAATAAATACTATAAAAGTAAGATAGGTGGAAAGGGGGAGATGCTCGCCTGAAAACATTGCCGAAGGTTCAACCGAAGATCGGGTCGACACTCGCATCAACTCAACGGCCTTATCCGCGAAGAACCAAAACACTAGAAGAAACACCGGATGCACCATTTAATACAACGGCAGAAGATCGGGCATGATGCATGTATGATGCATGACATGGCAAGCATGTGATGCAATTAGGTCATATTAAGCGGAACCGGGGTCCCGGCAATTGATTAAATGGTTCAAGTTATTTATCTACCCCGCAAATTAAATGTTGAATTAGTAAGGCAAAGCATGGCATCGGTCCATTACACAAATTTAAATGAGGCCAATATAAGACTAGATTTGTCCGCATATGGGCCCCATATTTAATTATATGGTGAATCGTCATAAGGCCCCCAAACCACATGACAATGTGCATGCGAGTATGACAATTTAATATGCAACAATTTATAAATATGGCATTTATAAAATAGGGGCTCGGATCAGGGTCACACATTAGGGTTCGGCAGATCTTGGGGTTCCGGGGTTCGGGGTCGGTCTCAGGGTTCAGGGTTCGACGGGATCGTTCTCGGACTCCGGGATTTAGGGTCTTCGGATCGGGGAAGTAGATCTTGTCGCACGAGCGTCAATGCTTACGGGAAGGAGAACTTGTCGTCCAGGGTCTCGGTGTCCGGGGTGAAGTACTCGACGTTCTCGAGGGAGTACTTGGCGTTCCGGGTGGGCGACCTTGGCGTCCGAGAGATGATCTTGTCGCATCCGCGGCCTTCGGGTACGGGTTCTCCGGGGTTCCCATGTAGGAGATCTTGTCGTCGCGTCGAAGAACTCGGGTTCGGGGTCGGGTGTTGGTGGACTACTTGATGTTTCCCCTTAGAAGATCTTCGGGTTCCGTGAAGGAGATCTTGGGGTTTCGAGGCTTTAATTGTCGATGGCGAACTTGGACTTAGCAGCGCATGTTCGGGTGGCTTAACGGGGTACTAGTCCGGCTTGCAGCTCTTGTTCACCGGACGGATTGTATGCAGAGTTAACATCTTGCAGTACTATCAACACCACCGTAGGGCCCCTGTTGACATCACCAGGAGGGTGCCCGTGTGGCTTGTTGAGGCACACGCACGGCAGCAGTGCGGGCCAGGGGAAGGCCGAGATCGACCGACGCGGCCAGGAACGCGCAGGAACACGGGCAGCGGGGCCGAGGCGTCTGCGCAGGCGCTCGACGAGAAGCGGAAGACGGGCAGGCGGGTGGTGGCCGCTGAGGAGGGCGGCCGCGGACTCGAGAAGAGGAGGCCCGGGTAGGGCGCCAGCCGAGAGGAGCACCGCGGCAGGTCGGGCTCGCCAGGGGCAGTGGGCCAGCGAGGTGGGCGACGGCGCGCCTTAGGGTCGACGGCGAGGTGGCGGGCATGCGCGTGAGGAGGGCCTCGCCGTGGCGAGGTCGCAGAAGGGCGGCGGACGCGAGCTTGGCCGGAGGCCAGCGGAGGTTAAGGAGGTGGGGAGCGGAGGATCAGGCGCGGGCGCGTGGAGGCCGACGGGAGGCGAGGAGGAGGGGAAGGCCGGAGCTCATGGCGAGGCGGGCGCCGAGGAGGTCGCGGCCTGGGAGGAGAGGGTGCATGGAGGAGGGTCGCGAGGGAGGAGAGACGGAGGTGGTGGCGGAGGACGCTGAGGAGGCGGAGGCGCGGGAGCACGGGTCGGGCGGCCTGTGGAGAGAAGAGGCGGGGCGGGGAGGGGTGGCTCGGCGACGAGGGGGAACGGAGGCGGAGGAGAGGGACCAGGGCGGCGGGGTGCTCGTGGTGGCGCAGAGGGAGGCCGGCGGCGAACGGCGGTGGGGGAGAAGGTTGGAGAGGAGGGAGGAGGTGGCGTGAGCGGGGGCGGGTAGCGCGTGAGAGAGAGGGAGGAAGGAGACGGGGTCAGGGGACACGGGGCCAGGGGTGGACCAGGTGGGGTCCAGGGGGGGTCAGTGGAGAGTGGGGCCGGTCGGGTGGGACCCAGGGACAGGGAGAGGGTGGCTGAGTGGGTGCGGTGTGAGTGTGGCGTGGGGCCAGGGTGTAAGAGAGAGGGAGAGAGAGGGGTAAGAAGGAGCTGGGTGAGCGCATGGGGGAGGGAAAAAGGGAGTGGGGCTGCTGGATTGATGAGGTGGCAAGGTGGGTGGGGATTGGGTCTAGGGGTGAGGTGGCGAGCTGCGGTTGGTGGGTAGAATAGGACTAGGTAGGAATAGGATTTAGAGTTTGGGTGGACCGTTTTATTCTGGGGGTGGTCAACTGGGTCGGATCGGCCCGGTTTGGCTGCCCCCACTAAAATAATTAAATATTTTATTTGTTTAAAACAGGGCTTTTGCAAACCGATAGCTGACAAAACAAAATAATCCGGAGACCCGGGTTTTGTGTTTGAACAAAGACGGGGCGTTTAGAAAACAAGAACAGGTTTTTCCGCAAATAGTTTTATGCAAGCAAATGCAAGATGATGACGATGCACAAATGCGATGTGGCATGGTGACATGAGCATGCGGTCATGATGATGCAATGCACAAAAACAACGCGATTTTCTAGTAGTGGTTTTGCGGGATGCCACAGCAGCCCGGGTTAACCTTACATGACATCGTTCATGAGACTTGCTCCACGCTTAACATGCAACTTGTATTGCATAAGTGGCTTTGCGGGTGCCTGTCTCTACCATCATAGTATAGATCCAATTTACAACGGGCACTTGATAGTTCAAGCATCAACGTTGTGGTTCTTGTTCGTAAGTTAGAGCGACACTTATTGAAATCCCCAAACCACGTAAAATATGCAAAGAAAATTAGAGGCGTCTAACTGATGCAGCCCGTCCTACGACCGCTACTACATCTACTCCCACGAGCTACCCAAGTGGACCCATGACTCGCGCCCAAGCCAAACTCCTTCAAACTAAGGTGAACTCGCTCCTCTCCTTGTGTGACTTCGACACACCCTTGGATGGCTTGCTACTTCACACGCAAACTCTGTGCATCATCAGGTACGAAGAAGCCACCGTCATTGCCGGTAAAGCGGTACTACCGGATGGGACGACCGGTACTACCGCTCCAAGCGGTCCTACCGCCTCCTCCTACCGCTCGCCATAGGAAGCACCACTCCATGCCCCAGAAGCAAGCGGTACTACCGGCCCCTCCTACCGCTCGCCACAGGCGCCTCCGACGGAAGCTCCAGGCCCTCAAGCGGTACTACCGCTCCGGAAGCGGTACTACCGGTTGCCACCGGTACTACCGGTTGCCGGACCGGTACTACCGGTCCCGCCAGACCCTGATCGCCTCAGTTCGGCCCTGTGCCTTGTAACCCAACCTATAATTTACCTTTTCATTCCGAAACTACCCCTGTTTTGTGGCTGGACTATCTATTGTAAACGCTTAGACTTGGATAATAATAGATATTAAGGAAACCCTTTGAGGACTTATATCTATTGGTCTCATGCTCCTACCAAGGAGCACCGGATTATCCACCCCCCTCTTGGATCTTGCCTAGTGCGTTCAAGTTGTACAAGGCCTTGGGTTCTCGGTTTCTCGCCCCCAAGTCGTCAAGGTCTCACCAAGCACCTCATCCCCCGTTGTTGGCGTGGAGAGCGAGCTTTGCCCAACACCGATCCTAGGGATTATGTTGGACCGGTTGCCACCGGCGTGAGGAGTAGGCGTGTATCGTGTTTTGGTGTGTGTGTGTTCGTGGTTTTCATCGCCTTCCCCCGATTTCATACCCGACCACCTTCTTTCCCCCTCGTTGCTCGTGGAATTCGTGAAAGATCGGGCCAACCCCAGGGTTACCCCCTAACATATTGGTATCAAGAGCACGGTTGATCACGAATTTCCCTCCATTTTTTTCTTTTATCCGCCTTAAAATCGAAAATCCTACCAAAAAGAGCCCCAATTTGCCTTCGGATCGATCTCTGGATTTGGTGAGTTTTTCGTGGTTTTGGTCCATAGATCTGTTGCTTTGGGAGTCGATCTATAGCCCCTATAGTTTCTAGCTCAGCCTTTCGGTCAGATTTTCAACGAATTTGAGGTTTTTGGCAAGTTCACCTCGTTCCAGGCCTGTGCTGCCAAGATCGTGGCCGTGCAAGCTGTACTACCTAGTGACCGGTACTACCGGTACCGGTACTACCGCTCACATTACCGCTCACGTACTACGCTCGTTACCAGCGGTACTACCGCTCGCCACTGACCGTGCTTCCTGCCCTTTGACGCCTCGATTTCGTTCGCTGACCTTTCCCATCTCGCTTGTTCGTGTTTCGCGTGTTTGTCGCCATTTTCACAACAGCTTCCGCATCAACGTCATCCCGCGCTCAACGACACTCGAACATCATCCCCCACCAACGGTTGCAAGTCGTCAACAATACCAAAGGTATAACTTGCACCACCTTGACATCCCATATCTTCCTTTGTGTGTATCTATCCTATGAGAGCAACTCATTTTGTGTTTGTCTAAGCATTGTGCACTTGCCTTCGGAAAAGTGAGAGTGTGAGGCCAAATACAAAAGCTAACATAGTAGCATAGCAAGGGAGAAAAAGAAAAATAATCAAAAAAAAAACAAAGAAAAAGATAGAATAGAAAGATACATAGTCTCCCCAATACATAGAGAATACCAAGCTTGTAAGCCAAGAAAGAGAGAAGAAAGAGCGCACTGAAGCAAGTGCACAAATCTATTGCTTACCCTCTTTTGGCAAACGAGTTGTGGTCTCTCCTTGTGTTGGCACGACAACCGAGCGTAGTCTTCGTTAGGACCTTTTGTGCTTATTTTTCATAGTCGTGCTAACCCAATTTTTCTCCACGTGTGTGTTTTCCGTGTGTTCGTAGATCGTATCCTTTTGCTTTTGATCTTTGGTTCTTTACCACGTAGGACAATAACCTTTTGCTTGGATCGTTTCGTTTGGTTTTCCACAACCCTAACCTTCCACCAAAAGCCTTTGAGAGTTTCTTGCCATTTCACTTTGCACGCTTTTCGCTCATTTGTGTGGCAATTGGTTTGATATAATCTCCAAGGTGAGGTAAAAGGCTAACTCTCCACACCCTTTATCTCCATATACAACCATTGTTGGCTTTGCATCATGGATGCATGGAGAGCCATCCCAACCACCACCTCCGGAGGATGATAACCAATTCATGACAAGATGGGACCATTGGAAGGTCCGAGGAGAATTCAACTATCGTTGTGAAGCCCTCGAGCGGCGCCAAGATGAACAATTTAGCGAGGCCCGTGTGGAATTCAAGAACATCGACAACCGCTTCGAAGAAGTCCGTGGCCAAATGCATGCCATGCAACACAACCTCGGTCATCAAAATGAAGCTCTTGGTCGTGCACTCGCCTCAACGGATGAGAAGCTTCAACGCATCATTGATGGAATCGCAAGGCCACGCTCGCGCGAATCAAGCTCATCTCGGCACTCCTCAAGTGAATCAAGTGCACCTCGCCGTCACGCTTCAAGGCACCGGGATGGACACGTTCTTCAATCCATGAGCTCTTCGCAAGCGGTACCATCTCCGCGTCACGCCGCAACGTCAAGCTACGATGGTGACCTCTCCGCAAGACCTCCAAGGCGCGAAGCGAACCGGCCACAACCAAGAGCACTTGTGATTCAACAAGAGCAACCTCGCGTGGACCACCAAGGCCATCGACGTCGACATGCCCCTTCAACAAATAGTGAAGATTCCGAAGAGGACGAACAAGATCACCGTCGGCGGGAATCACTCGAAAACCCTCCTAGGCGTCATCATCGACATGATCGTCCACGTCGGCACCATGATGGTCATGACGAGCCTCCCCTACACCAAGAAGAAGAAGAACAGCCAATTGCGCATGTGGCTCGACGTCTTCCTCGCCACAGGGCGCAAGACAATGCTCCTCGACATCAACCACGACAAGAACAAGAGCAAGCTCCCCAAGCTCGTCGTGAGGACCATCAACCTCCCCCTCGTCCTCAACCGCGACAACAACACGAGCAAGCTCCCCAAGCTCGTCGTCAAAACCAAGTTCAACCACCACACGCGGCACCTCAACAACCGCAAGAACAACGCAACAATCACCAAGCAAGACATGAGAGCTCGGATGATGATGATGACCGTCAAAATAATGGCAACCGACGCAACCGGAACCGCAATGGAGAAGAAACTTTCGGCAAGCTCAAATTCACCATGCCCAAGTTCACCGGTTCCAATGAGCCCGAGGAATATTTCTCTTGGGAACTCAAGGTCGACAAGATCTTCCGCATGCACAATTATAGCAATGAGAAGATGATGGCCATGGAATCCCTCGAGTTTGATGAGTATGCCAACATTTGGTGGGAACAAGTCCAACTCGCTCGCGAAGCAAAAGAAGAGCCTCCAATCGCAACTTGGCAAGATATGAAGGCTCATATGAGATCCCGCTTTGTTCCTTCGCACTACACGCATGACCTCTTCAACAAGCTTCAAACGCTTAGTCAAGGGACAAAGACCGTGGAAGAGTACTTCAAACAAATGGAGCTCAACATGATCCGTGCCAACATCGAAGAGCGAGATGAACAAACAATGGCACGCTTCCTCAATGGCTTGAACCATCCAATCAAGCGCATCACCGAGTTCCAAAATTACAACAACATGGTTGAGCTTGTGCACATTGCATCCAAGGCCGAGCGCCAAGTGCAAGAGGACATCAAGTACAACAAGCCAAAGACGTACTTCACCTACAAGCAAGCGCCAACCACTACTCCAACAACACCAAGTGGAAGCTCCCCAAGTACAACCAAGCTTCCCTTCAAGCCAACTATTCCCCAAGGAAAACAGCCCCCAAGTGGCAAAAACACAAGGGATGATCAACCATTCAATGGTGAATGCTACAAGTGTGGAGGCAAAGGGCACAAGTCGAATGCATGTGGAAATAAGAAAGTTTTGTTCATCCATGACAACGGCGATGAAGAATACTTGAGTGAAGAAGAGTTTGATGCAAGGGTCAAGGAAGCCATGGCAAGGCAACACTTGGAAGAGGACCAAGAACTTCTTGTGTGTGAGCATGACGCAAGTCCATCGCTTGTGGTCACAAGGGTCTTGACTACCCAAGCCAATGAAAGTGAAGACCAACGCTCGAACATCTTCCAAACTCGTGCCGGCATCAATGGGAAGTCCATCAAAGTTATCATCGATGGTGGGAGTTGCCACAACCTTGCAAGCATGGAATTGTGTGAGAAACTCAACCTCACCCTTCATCCACATAGACACCCCTACCATATCCAATGGCTAAGTGACCAAGGATCCGTCAAGATCAAGCACACCGTCTCGGTGACGTTCTCCATTGGGCACTACAAGGACACGGTGTAATGTGACGTGGTTCCAATGATGGTTTGTCACATGTTGCTTGGAAGACCGTGGCAATATGACAAGCGTGCTTTGCATAATGGTCACTCAAACACTTACACCTTCAAATGGCTTGATAAAACTTGTGTGTTGCAACCAATGACTCCTAGCCAAATAATTGCGGACAATGCAAAGGCTTTAGCGAGGGCGCAATACGCAAAAACACCTTGTGAGAAGAGTGGTGAGCGAGAGAACCACACCATAGTGAGTGAGAGCTACAAGCCAAACTCGAGTGGAAAAACTAAGAGTGTTCTTCTTGCCACCAAAAGTGAGATGAGAGAAGTGCGGAACAACCCATCCATCTTGCACTACGTCCTCGTATGCAAGGGACTAGCGCAAGGAACTAACGAATTGACAAATGTTCCTCCTTCTTTGATGGCTGTTTTGCAGGAATTCCAAGATGTATTTCCCGAAGAGCTTCCTCATGGCCTTCCCCCTCTTCGTGGAATCGAGCACCGCATCGACCTCATACCCGACGCACCACTTCCAAACCGCGCCGTGTATCGCACTAACCCGGAAGAGACGAAGGAGATTGAGCGTCAAATCAACCAACTCGTCTCCAAAGGTTTGATCCAAGTAAGCACTAGCCCAAGCGCGGTTCCCGTGATCCTAGTCCCGAAAACGGATGATACGTTGCGGTTATGCATGGACTGCCGTCCAATCAATGCTATCACCGTGCGTTATCGACATCCTATACCGCGTCTTGATGACATGCTTGATGAGTTATGTGGAGCCACTATATTTTCGAAAATTGATCTTCGTAGTGGCTACCATCAAATTCGCATGGAGGTGATGAGTGGAAAACCGCCTTCAAGACCAAGCTTGGTCTCTATGAATGGTTGGTTATGCCTTTTGGCTTATCCAATGCCCCATCTACCTTCATGCGTCTCATGAACCATATTTTGCGATCTCTTATTGGAAAGAGTGTAGTTGTTTACTTTGATGACATTCTTGTCTATAGCAAGTCACTCGAGGAGCATGTTACTCATGTTAAGGAGGTCCTCCAAATCCTTCGTCATGAAAAGCTTTATGCTAATCTCCCCAAGTGCACTTTTGCAAGAGACAAGCTGATTTTCCTTGGTTTTGTTGTGTCTTCTAATGGCATAGAAGTGGACGTCTCCAAAGTCAAGGACATACGAGATTGGCCCATTCCAACAAATGTTAGTGAACTTCGTAGTTTTCATGGGTTGGCTGGCTTTTACCGTCGCTTTGTGAAAGATTTTTCTACCATTGCTTGCCCCCTCAACGAATTGACCAAGAAAAATGTCACGTTCGTTTGGGGAAAAGCACAACAAAAGGCTTTTGATGAGCTCAAAAAGAGGCTCACCGAGGCACCACTCCTTGCATTGCCAGATTTCACAAAAACCTTTGAGATTGAATGTGACGCTAGTGGTATTGGCATTGGTGGCGTCCTTATGCAAAATGGGCGTCCTATTGCTTACCATAGTGAGAAACTTGATGGCGCACGCCTCAATTATCCCATTTATGACAAAGAACTTTTTGCCTTGGTTCGTGTTCTTCAAGTGTGGCAACACTATCTTTGGCCCAAAGAAGCAAAATGGGTTGAGTTTATGGAGTCTTTTCCTTACATTGTAAAATACAAGAAGGGCAAAGAAAATGTGGTAGCGGATGCCTTGTCTCGCAAAAACACAAGCCTTCTTACACGACTCGAAGTCAATGTCTTGGGTCTTGAGGACATCAAATCTTTGTACGCATCCGATTCTTTCTTTGGACCAATATTTGCACAATGTTCAATAGACAAAGGGATTGATGATTTCTATTTGCATAAGGGTTTTCTTTTCAAACAAAATAAGCTTTGCATTCCGAAATCATCTCTCCAACTTTTGCTTCTTCAAGAGTCCCATGGTGGAGGCCTTATGGGTCACTTTGGCCGTGACAAGACATATGACATGCTCTCCACTCACTACTTTTGGCCAAAGATGAAGCGCGACATGGAGCGCCACGTTCAACGATGCACTACATGTATCCAAGCTAAGTCCAAGTCCAACCCCTTTGGTCTTTATATGCCATTGCCTATTCCTCATGCACCTTGGTCGGACATTAGCATGGACTTTGTGTTAGGCTTGCCTAGATCGAAACATGGTCATGATTCCATATTTGTAGTCGTGGATCGCTTTTCAAATATGGCACATTTCATTCCGTGCCATAATACCGATGATGCTTCACACGTAGCAAATTTGTTTTTCAGGGAAATAATTCGGCTACACGGCGTGCCAAGAACAATCGTCTCCGACCGCGACGTAAAATTCATGAGCTACTTCTGGAAGACCCTCATGGCCAAGCTCGGCATCAAGCTCCTCTTCTCGTCTGCCTCGCATCCTCAAACCGATGGACAAACCGAGGTCGTCAATTGAAGTTTTGGCACACTTCTCCGGGTGTTGATAAAGAAGAACATTAAAGACTGGGAGGAATGCATTCCACACGCCGAGTTCGCCTACAACCGCGCCAAGCACTCCACCACCATGAGGAGCCCGTTCATGATCGTCTATGGCTTCGAGCCCCTCACCGCGCTCGATATCCTTCCACTTCATGAACGTGCCAATATGGACGTTGTCAAGCGTGCCCAAGCAATGATGAAACTCCATGAAGACACACGAGCTACTATCGAGCAACAAGTCCTTCGCCAAGCATCAAGGCTAAACAAGACCAAGAAAGAGATGATCTTTGATGAGGGAGACCTTGTATGGATACACTTGAGTAAAGACCGCTTCCCCAAGGAACGCGACTCCAAGCTAAAGCCACGAGGCGATGGACCATTCAAGGTGCTAAAGAGGATCAACAACAACGCCTATGTGATCGATATACCAACATCGAAGTATAGTGTGAGCTCGACATTCAATGTCAAGGACCTCTCACCCTACCATGGCGAAGAGGAGGTTGTGACGGTTGAAGAGTCGAGGACGACTCTTTCCCAAGGGGGGGAGCTGATGAAGCCCGTCCTACGACCGCTACTACATCTACTCCCACGAGCTACCCAAGTGGACCCATGACTCGCGCCCGAGGCAAACTCCTTCAAACTAAGGTGAACTCGCTCCTCTCCTTGTGTGACTTCGACACACCCTTGGATGGCTTGCTACTTCACACGCAAACTCATGCATCATCAGTCGAAGAAGCCACCGCCGCTGCAGGCAAGCGGTACTACCGGATGGGACGACGGTACTACCGCCCAAGCGTCCCCGCCTCCTCCTACCGCCGCCACAGAAGCACCACTCCACGCCCGAAGCAGCGGTACTACCGGTCCAGAACCGGTACTACCGTTCTTGGTACTACCCCTCCTACCGCTGCCACAGGCGCCTCCGTGAAGCTCCAGGCCTCAAGCGGTACTACCGCTCGAAGCGGTACTCGGTTGCCACCGTACTACCGGGTCCCTTGAGACCCTGATCGCCTCGGCCTGTGCCTTGTAACCCAACCTATAATTTACCTTTTCATTCGAAACTACCCTGTTTTGCGGCTGGACTATATAGCCCCACCTCTATTGTAAACGCTTAGACTTGGATAATAATAGATATTAAGGAAACCCTTTGAGGACTTATATCTATTGGTCTCATGCTCCTACCAAGGAGCACGGATTATCCACCCCTCTTGGATCTTGCCTAGTGCGTTCAAGTTGTACAAGGCCTTGGGTTCTCGGTTTCGCCCCAAGTCGTCAAGGTCTCACCAAGCACCTCATCCCCCGTTGTTGGCGTGGAGAGCGAGCTTCGCCCAACACCGATCCTAGGGATTATGTTGGACCGGTTGCCACCGGCGTGAGGAGTAGGCGTGTATCGTGTTTTGGTGTGTGTGTGTTCGTGGTTTTCATCGCCTTCCCCCGATTTCATACCCGACCACCTTCTTTCCCCCTCGTTGCTCGTGGAATTCGTGAAAGATCGGGCCAACCCCAGGGTTACCCCCTAACACTAACTTTGTTTTGTAGGGGTGTGCTGTGATGTGATATGGCCATGATTGTGATTATATTTTATGTGTGTGTTGTTCCTTATTGTAAGTTGGCAACCGGCAGGAGCCATATGGTTGTCTTTAAATTCTGTTAAGACCCGCGTGTCTATTCAAAGAAGTTGTAATAGTTGTAGCTGGTGGACGACAACCATGAAACGGCGCCATTGACCTTGACGCTATACCGGTGATGATGGAGATCATGTTCGTGCTTGAAGATGGAGATCAGAAGCACAAGAAGAAAGGTCATATCATATCACATATTATGAATTGCATGTGATGTTAATCCTTTATGCATCTTGTATTGCTTAGTTAACGACGGTAGCATTATAAGATGATCCCTCAAGCACACAAATTTCAAGTTTTAAAGTGTTCATCCTTAGTAAGCACCGTTGCTAAAGCTCGTTGTTTCGAAGCATCACGTGATGATCGGGTGTGTTAGATTCTGCGAGTGTATACAACGTGAGCAAGCCAGATTTTCTCATGCGGAAGCTAAGATTTGACCTTGACGAGCCTAGCATGTACAGACATGGTGTCGGAACACGGATCACCGAAAGGTAAAGCATGAGTCATATAGTAGATATGATGAACATGTTGATTGTTCGCCATTGAAGCTACATCAACTCTCGTGATGATCGGTTTTGATGTGGTGGATTTGGTTCGTGTGATCACTAAAACAATGTGAGGGATATTGTTTTGAGTGGAAGTTCACCTAGATTAATTTAACTATTAATTAGAACTCCATTTGTCATAAACTTAGTCTAAACTATTGCAAATATGTTGTAGATCAATGGCGGCCCCTACCATCAATTTTAATGCGTTCCTAGAGAAAGAAAAGTTGAAAAACAATGGAAGCAACTTCGTGGATTGGTTCCGCAATTTGAGGATTGTCCTCAATGCTGGTAATTTGACCTATGTGCTGGATGCACCGCTGGGTGACCCGCCTGTAGCTACTGCTACCGATGAAGTAAAGAATATTTACCTCACTCGGAAGAATCAGTACTCCATAGTTTAGTGTGCTATCTTGTATGGTTTGGAATCGGAGCTTCAGAAAAGGTTTGAGAACCATGACCCACATGATATTCTCCGTGAACTCAAAATGATATTTGAGGCTCATGCGGCAGTTGAGAGTTATGAGGCTTCTGAAAAGTTCTTTAACTGCAAGATGGAAGAGGGCAGCTCCAATAGTGAGCATGTGCTTAAGATGTCTGGGCACGCAAACAAACTCCAAAGTTTGGGTATAGTGATTCCTAATTCGTTGGGGATTCACCGTGTCCTCCAATCACTACCACCAAGTTACAAGAACTTTGTGATGAACTACAATATGCAAAACATGGACAAGACGTTGCCAGAACTCTTCTCCATGTTGAAATCTGCAGAAGTGGATATCAAGAAAGAGCACCAAGTGTTGGTCAATAAGACCACCAAATTCAAGAAAGGCAAGTCTAAGAAAAAGGGAAACTTCAAGAAGGATGGTAAGAAAGTTGCCGCACCGGCGAAGAAGACCAAGGCTGGGCCTAAGCCTGATACTGAGTGCTTTTACTGCAAGGGAGAAGGTCATTGGAAGCGGAATTGCCCAAAGTACTTGGCGGATTTGAAGAACGACAACATCAAGAAGAAAGGTATATCCGATATACATGTTATTGATGTGTATCTCACTAGTACTCGTAGTAGTGCCCGGTATTTAATCTTGGTTCGGTTGCTCATATTTGTAACTCAAAGCGGTGTTGCGAATAAAGCTAGCGAAGAACGAGGTGACGATGCGTTGGCAATGGATCAAAGGTTGATGTGATCACGGTCGACGCTACCTCTTCATCTACCATCGATTATTTTATACTTAAATAATTGTTATTTGGTGCTGTGTTGAGCATGAACATTATATCGGATCATGTTTATTGCAGACGCTTACTTGTTTAAGTCCGAGAATAATGGTTGTTCGATTTATATGAGTAATATGTTTTATGCACATGCACCTTTGATAGATGGTACATTCTTATTGAATCTCGATTGTAGTAATACACACATAAATAACATTGAGGCTAAACGTTTGAAATTGAGTGATAACTCGACCTATATGTGGCACTGTCGTCTTGGTCACATTGGAGTGAAGCGTATGAAGAAACTCCATTCCGATGGACTTCTTGAATCACTTGATTTCGAATCACTTGAAAGATGTGAAGCATGTCTGATGGGTAAAATGACTAGGACTCCATTTTCTGGTATGATGGAGCGAGCTGTGGACTTATTGGAAATCATACATACCGATGTGTGTTGACCATTGAGTGTAGCATTGCACGGTGGTTATCGTTATGTTCTTACCTTCACGGATGACTTGAGTAGATATGGGTATATCTATTTCATGAAACATAAGTCCGAAACTTTCGAGAAGTTTAAGGAATTTCAAAGTGAGGTAGAGAATCAACATAACAAGAAGATTAAATTTCTACGATCTGATCGTGGAGGTGAATATCTAAGTTACGAGTTTGGCGAGCATTTGAAGAAATGCGGAATACTTTCACAATTGACACCGCCGGGAACACCACAGCGCAATGGTGTGTCCGAACGTCGTAATCGAACTCTCTTAGATATGGTTCGTTCTATGATGTCACTTACAGATTTACCGCTATCGTTTTGGGGTTATGCATTAGAAACAGCCGCATTCACTTTAAATAGGGCACCATCTAAATCCGTTGAAACGACACCGTATGAATTATGGTTCGGGAAGAAACCTAAATTGTCGTTCCTTAAAGTTTGGGGTTGTGAAGCTTATGTAAAGAAGTTACAGCCGGACAAGCTTGAACCCACAGCGGAAAAATGCGTCTTCATAGGATACCCGAAGTAAACTATTGGGTATACCTTCTATCATAGATCCGAGGGCAAAATCTTCGTTGCCAAGAATGGATCCTTTCTAGAGAAGGAATTTCTCTCGAAAGAAGTGACTGGAAGGAAAGTAGAACTCGATGAGATTGTTGAACCTTCTCTCGAACTTGCGAGTAGCGCAGCACCGGAAGTAGTTCATGTGGCGCCTACACCAATAATAGAGGAAGCTAATGATGATGATCATGAAACTTCGGTTGAAGTTACTACGAAACCTCGAAGGTCAACGAGAAATCGTACCACTCCTGATTGGTATGATCCCATTATGAGTGTCATGTTGGTGGATAACACCGATGACCCTGCGACGTATGAGGAAGCAATGATGAGCCTAGATTCCAATAAATGGCAAGAAGACATGAAATCCGAGATTGGATCCATGTACGAAAACCAAGTATGGACTTTGGTGGACTTACCGGATGGCCGGAAGGCTGTCGAGAACAAATGGATTTTTAAGAAGAAAACAGATGCTGATGGTAATGTTACTGTCTATAAAGCTCGACTTGTCGCAAAAGGGTTTCGAAAAATTCAAGGAGTTGACTACGATGAGACTTTCTCACCGATGCGAAGCTAAAGTCTGTGAGTATTATGTTAGCAATCGCTGCATATTATGATTATGAGATATGGCAGATGGATGTCAAAACGGCGTTCCTCAATGGAGACATTGATGAAGAGTTGTATATGATGCAACCCAAAGGTTTTGTCGATCCTAAAGATGCTAACAAGGTATGCAAACTTCAACGGTCCATATATGGATTGAAGCAAGCATCTCGAAGTTGGAATGAATGTTTTGATAAGGTAAAAGTTTTGGTTTTATACAAACTTATGGAGAAGCTTGTATTTACAAGAAAGTGAGTGGGAGCTCTGTAGCATTCTTACTACTATATGTAGATGACATATTGTTGATTGGGAATGATGTATACCTTCTTAATAGTGTCAAGGATTATTTGAATAATAGTTTTTAAATGAAAGATCTTGGCGAAGCAGCTTACATATTAGGCATAAAGATTTATAGAGATAGATCGAGACGCCTAATATCATTGTCACAAAGTACATATTTGGACAAGGTTCTAAAGAGGTTTGGAATGGAAGATAGCAAGAAATGGTTCTTGCCCATGTTGCCCAATATGACCTTGAGTAAAACTCAAAGTCTTGCAACGGCAGAAGATAGAGAAAGGATGAGTAAGACTCCCTATGCTTCAGCCATAGGATCTCTTATGTATGTCATGCTATGTACTAGACCCGACATTGCATATGTTGTTAGTTTGACTAGCAGATATCAAAGTGATCCATGAGTGGATCATTGGACAGCGGTCAAAAACATCCTTAAGTACTTGAGAAGAACTAAGGATATGGTTCTTTCTTATGGAGGTGATGAACAGCTCGTTGTTAATGGTTACACCGATGCCAGTTGGAACACCGATCCGGATGATTCTAAATCTCAATTTGGATACGTATTTACTTTGAATGGTGCAACAGTTAGCTGGAGGAGTGCAAAGCAAAGCGTTGTGGCGAGATCTTCAACTGAATCGGAATACATGGCTGCTTCGGAGGCTTCACAAGAAGTGATATGGATGAAGGAGTTCATTACAGAGCTCGGTGTGGTTCCAAGTGCGCTGGACCCAATGTCTATCTACTGTGATAACATGGGCGCCATAGCCAATGCGCAAGAACCAAGGTCACACAAGAAGTTGAAGCACATCAAGCTACGTTTTCACGCTATTCGAGAACATGTCCAAGATGGTGACATAAAGATTTGCAAAGTACACACATATCTGAATGTGGCGGATCCGTTGACTAAACCTCTCCCGAGGGCAAAAAATGACCAACACCAAACGGCCATGGGTGTTCGGTATATTACCATGTAATCAAGATTAGTTGACTCTAGTGCAAGTGGGAGACTGTTGGAGATATGCCCTAGAGGCAATAATAAATGTAGTTATTATTATATCTTTGTGTTTATGATAAATGTTTACATTCATGCTATAATAGTATTAACCGGAAACATTAATACTTGTGTGATTTGTAAACTAAAATAGAGTCCCTAGTAAAGCCTCTTCATAATACTAGCTTGTTGATTAATAGATGATCATGGTTTCTTGATCATGAACATTTGAGATGTTGTTAATAACAAGGTCATATCATTAGGAGAATGGTATGATGGACATACTCCTATAGATAAGCATAGCATAAAGATCAAGTCATTTTAATAGTTCAATTGCTATAAGCTTTCTGATACATAGTAACCTAATTCCTTCGACCATGAGATCATGCTAATCACCATCACCGAAAGGATGCTTTGATGACATCAAACACCACACCATAACTGGGTGGCTATAAAGGTGGCATTGAGTGTTCGGAAAGTATGGGTTGAGGCACATGGATCAAGAGTGGGATTTGTCCATCCATATGACGGATAGATATACTCTGGGCCCCCTCGGTGGAATGTCATCCAATTAGCTTGCAAGCATGTGACTGGCTCACAAGGGATCACATACCACGAGAACGAGAAAAGAGTACTTATCGGTAACGACGTTGAACTAGGTATGCAGAGATACCGACGATCAAAACCTCGGGTAAGTAAACTATCGTGAGACAAAAGGAAATTGGTATCGTATGTAAGTGGTTCATTCGATCGCAAAGTAATCGTAGAAATATGTGGGAGCCATATGAATTTCCAGATTCCTCTATTGCTTATTGTTCGGAGAAGTTTCTCGATCATGTCCGCATAATTCACGAACCGTAGGGAGACACACTTAAGGATTCGATGTTGTTGAGTAGTTATGGAATGATGAGTAAGAGACCGAATGTTGTTCGGAGTCTCGGATGGGATCCGGGATATCACGAGGAGATCCGGAATGGTCCAGAGAATAAGATTCATATAAGGAAAGTCCTGTTTCGGAGTTCGGGAATGATTCTGGTGTTTTCACCAGGAATGTTCTAGAAGGGTTCGGAAGGTCTGGCACTCTGGAGGGGAAGGGTACATGGATGTGTCATGACAATATGGAATGGTTGCATCATGTACTAGGTCACTTGGCTGGGCAAAATAAAGAGAGAAATCAAATCCAAGTTTGAAAGTCAAACGCCAATTTGAAAAAGTCAAACGGCAAGTTTGCTTGGTGGAGGGAGAGTAGGAAACCTACTTGGGGAGGAAGTCCCCTCCCTCCACCTGCCGGCCAAGGAGGCCGAGTTGGGGGAGGACTCCCTCCTCCCAACCGGACACCCTCCACCTATATAAGGAGGGGTAGGGCGCCCCCTACCCATCACACTCAAACCTTAGCCCCAAGCCGCCGGCCTCCTCCAAGTCACCGCCACCTAGGTCCTCCTCTAACTCGGCGAGTTAGGGTTTCCCCAAACCCTAGCCGCCGGCCAAGCCCTCCCCTTGGTGCCCTCTAAACCCTAGATCACCAAGGCCTCTATCATACTCCACCATACTCGCTAAGGCGGCGAAGCCTGCGAGATCTCCCTCTACTTGACACCACGCTGTACTGCTAGGAATCGCGAGGAGAGTGCTACAACCTCCATTTTCTTTGGAACAAGGAGAGGAAGGTCTTCATCAGTACGAACGTGTGACCGATTGGAAGGCCGCGAAATCTGAAATGCAGCGGAAGGATCATCTACGCGATCTTGAGATCGGCAAGAGTACGACTACATCATCCACGAGAATCTGCTCTCGTTAACCGCTTTGGAATCTTCGAGGGTGAGTTCCTCTATCGACTCATTGCTACAATCTAGTAGATGGATCTTGGCTTATTTGTTTGCATGCGGTAGAAAATATTTGTTTTCCATGCTACGAACCCCTACACTAATTTGTTCACAAATGTTTTTCATTAACAAGAACTCTTGATATGCCTGTTTTGACATTGGCAATTGGAACACGTCCTCAAGGAACTCAAGTTGCATCACCTGCTTTAATGTATGTTTTTCTTACTTGCAAAGAACTGAAGATGAGGAAACTGATGACTAAGGCAAAACACTTCTAATTATTTATAGGTCATATGACACTTCTCATTATGAAGGTAATAACACTGAGTAGTCTATTCCACCATGTGTTGAACCAAGCACAACATTAGTTGTAAAAATCACAACTTTTCAATATAGATGTGGTATATATGTTATTAGTTTAAGTTACTATGCACTATGAATAGCCTATAGTCCAATAGACACTCCATCATTTATGATCGGTAAATAACTATTCCACCATGATCTTTAATACGTTGAATTTTTTTTTTAGGGCAACCGGCAGGAGCACTGCCTAATTCTATTAGAAGAGGGAAAAACCATAGTTCACTGTACAGAGAAGGCAATTTTGTGTTAAGGTGGGAAAAAGCCAAAAACCACCAAGGAGCAAAAAGAAAAAACCTAGAGCCTAATCGGGCTCAGCCGGAATGTTGGGCACATAAGATGCAAGCAAGACTCCTTTGGCGAATGTCGTCTCTAGCAATGGAGGCCACCTCAATGTAGGTGAGTCTTTTCCCGGTGAAAATTCTTCGATTCCGCTCCTTCCAAGAATTCCAGAGGACATAAAGTAGGCGGCCGCTAAGACGTCGCTGTTCGGCATTTGTCTTCCCCTTTATTAAATCGTCCCACCATTCCGAGATGGAGTTGAAGGATTGTCCCTGTTTGCCCGTGCCCTCATTGTCCCAAGATTGCGTGGTGTTCCAGATCGCCGTTGTGAATGGGCAGTCTTTGCAGAGGTGGTCGGCTGTTTCGGGGGCAGAGACACAAAGAGGACAAAGGGGGGGATGAGGCCACCCTCGGATCGCAAGCATATCAGCGGTCAAAAGCTTGCCATGCAGGGCGAGCCAGGAGAAAAGCTTGCATTTAGGCTCGCATGTGCCGACCAAATCTTCGTGCTTTGAACTTTGGGAAACTTCCATTGAATTAGCGTGGTAAGCAAGCAGACCGTAGTTTCCGTCCGTAGTCGGTGTCCATTTGATCGAGTCCGGGCTGAAGGGGGTGTTGGGTCTCTGAATGAGGTCCCAAACCTGCAGGTATTGGGTTAGTTGTATAGGCGTGTTGAGGCGGCGGAGGATCCAACTGTTATTGCTGGTCTCTTCGCACAGTCCTATTCCTTCTAGTGGCGATCTTGTATAGATCGGTGCCCACAGTGATTGGGCCCGATTGCTCCAGTTGTCATGCGGAAGGAGGCCCTCTCACCGCTTCCTAAAGTTATTTTGTCGAGGCTCAAAAGTGTCATATCGGAGCTGCAGGAAGCTTTGACCCAGCCCAAGTGCGCCTGGGTCGGTCCATTGTAGCCGAGCCGCCAGTCTCGGAGCTCTCAGGCGTTCAGGTCGCATTCCCGATCCACCCAGCTCCTTTGGTCTACAAATCGCCTTCCAATTGGAGCGCCTTGCCCTTAGATGTGTGGTCCCCTTACGCCTGCCCAGAAAGCACGTACAATCTTAGAAATTTGGTTGCAGCCCATTTCGAGAGCGGAATGGAGGTGGTGTGGTATGTTGATGGCCATTAGGACATTCTTTGCAAATTAATCTTCCGGTCTCGCGATGTTTTTCCCAAACCAGCCAGGCAGCTTTTTGCAATTTTGTCGATTAAAGGCTGAAAGTCCACTTTGCGTGGCGGCGGATGTGTAGTGGGAGGCCCAAGTATCTTCACGGAAGGAAGCTTTCTTGGCGGGAAGGAGGACAACACCTCATCCAAGTTGATTTGCCCTTGAATCAAAAACTCCGTCTTGGTCATGTTGGTGACAAGGCCACTGGCATTTCCGAAGCAAGCTAGGATGGCGGAGATAGCATCCAACTCCTCTTTGACGGGGTTTACAAAAATTCCGGCATCATCGGCGTAGAGGGAGATTCTGCAGGTCGTCGATTTAGAACGGATAGGACTTAGAATTCCGCTAAGAGTAGCCCTGGACAAAATGCGTTGAAGAGGATCGATGGCCAGGATGAAGAGCATCGGGGATAGCGGGTCGCCTTGCCTTAGGCCCCGGGCATGCCTGAAGGCCTTGCCAGGATTTCCGTTTAGGAGCACACGCGAGGATGAAGTAGCCAGAGAGAGGCAGATCCAGTTGCGCCAAGTTGGACCGAAACCTAGGGCGGCCAACACCTCGAGCAGGTAGGCCCAACCGACCGAGTCGAAGGCCTTTGAGATGTCAAGCTTCAGGAAAAGGCCTGGGGTCCTTGATGACTGTAGCTCTTTGATCAGGTTTTGCACATGCATAAAATTGTCGTGAATGCTTCTCTTTTTGACAAACGCACTTTGGCAATTGGAGACAATATCCGGAAGAATCGGGGTCATCCGGTTGGCGAGCACTTTAGAGAAAATCTTTGATAGGCTATGGATCAGGCTAATGGGTCTGTAGTCTCCGACAGCCGTGGCGTCAGAATTTTTCGGGATGAGAATGATGTTTGCGGAGTTTATGAGGTTAACGCAATTTCCTCGTAGCTCAGACATGCGGATGATGGCTTTGGTGACATCGCTCTTGATGATATCCCAACAGGATTTGTAGAAAGCTCCAATGTAACCATCAGGACCTGGGGCCTTGACCGAGGGCAAGGAGAAAACAGCCTCTTTTATCTCGTTATCATTGAAAGGGGCGTCGAGGTCGGCTAGGTCATGGGGGGCGTAGTTCAGACCATCCCAGTTGAGGCTCGTCTGCCTCTGGGCTTTTGTCCCAAGTTGATCCTTGAAATGTTGAAGCAGTATATCCTCTTTGTCCTGCGTCGAAATAGCCGTTCTGGTACCGGTCGTCAGAGATTGAATGTAGACTTTCCTTCTTCGCCCGTTAGCTCTAGCATGAAAGAGCTTCGTGTTCGCGTCGCCCAGCCTGATCCAGGTTAGCCTCGATCTCTGTCGAAGCTTAACTTTTTGAATGGTGAGAAATCCGATGTAATTTGCTTTTAGACGTCGCCTCAGATCTCTTTCCTCGTCTGACAAAGGTCTGGATTCTTCCGCCAGATCGAAACGCCAGATGATTTCTTTTGCCATAGCAATCTGCTTCCGCAGGTCACCAATACTTTGGCGCTGCCAATTCTTGAGCGCCCGAGCCGTGCGGGACAGCTTTATGTGTATCCTGCGGATGGGGTCCGGGTCTTGGATGACCTTGTTCCAGGCCTCGGTAACCGTTTCTGTGAAACCCTCCATACGTAGCCAGTACTCCTCAAATTTGAAGGAAGGTTTCCTAGTCGTTGCAACACATCCTTGAAGAAGGAGGGGAGCATGGTCCGAACAGGCCGAGGTGATGGCCTGAAGATGAGCGTCTGGGAAGAGCATGTCCCACTCGTCCGAGTAAAAAAAGTGGTCAATCTTGGTAAGCACAGGATCAGCCTGGGCGTTTGTCCATGTGAAACGTCTTCCAACCATGCGCATGTCCTTAAGCTGAAGGAAATCTCTTGCCTCTCTGAACTTGCGGATGAGGCGGCGGCTTATGTTGAGGTTGTTTTTATCTGAGGCTTTGGTGATTAGATACGTTGAATTTCAGTATCAACATACTTCGTTATATTCCTCTAGAAGCTATAGCAAGGGCCATGATCAAACTAAAAGTATCTTAACAAAAGTTTAACGTCTTTTAAATTATAAAAAGCAATACCGAGGGTCTCAATAGCTTTTTCATTTTTTTATAAAGTAATAGTACAATATTATTTGAACAATATCACCTAAGCCGTAGTAGATCCACCACCCCAATCACAATCTAAAACCAAACAACTAGTTCAAAATTTATACTCCCTCTGTTTCAAAATATTAAATGTTTTAAGTTTATGAATAAAATGAATCTAGACTTTTTTTAGTGTGTAGATTCATCCCAAAGTTAAGTGAACCTATATACTAAAACAAGTCTAGATTTATTTTCTTCACAAACCTAAAACATCTTATATTTTGAAATGGAGAGAGTATTTATAAAAGTCCGCTATCTTTTTGGAATATGCTTTTTAATCTTTTTGTAATCTATCTTGGCTTTGATTTGTCCTGGCTAGTCCGCGACACTTCCTAGTGGTGTAGGAGTCTAGGCAAGTAAAAGGATGAGAATGTACAACGCATGGAGTGCACGTGACGACGAGAATACACTTCCAATAAAGAAAGGGTGGGTGGATGTTGAAAATTCACTATGTTTAATGGTTGACCATCGCATATATAGCCTAGAGAAGACATGGTCATCGACAAGATGAAACGCAAAGAAGTGAGCGACCTCGAGGAGTGAGCGAATGTTCTTTCGTTATAATAGAGTTACCAGATGAGCTCAAAATTGAAAGTGGAAGTGGGATGCATCAGAATTGCACTTATTTGCAACTTATGTCACATAAGAGCAAGGCTACCCGATATCCTAGAAATCTGAACTGCGCTCTGTAGCGTGGAAGTTATAAAACCCTAGAATATTTGTTGTATTGCAATGATCCTTATGGGGTTTATATAGAGTTACACGGGATAGGAAGACTTGGAGCACAAGATGTAGAGACCTAGTCTATCTCTAGCCATACATGTATACGTACTCTAACATCCCCCCTCAGTCGGAGCGGGAGTGAAGTGGACGCTTGTGACTGGATTTGAAGTCTTGTGCTTCCGTCGTCTTCACCTCCTTGGCATCATCACCTGCGTGGACATGATCATGGCTGGCACCTAGGAACGGTGACTGCGTCCCCTTATAGTGCCTCTCTTCCCTCCCGCAGTCACAGCAGGAGTGGCGTGGACGCAAGTGACGACGCGGACGCTGTTGACTGGAGTTCTTAAGTTGATGTGGACGTTGTTTTTGATATCGAGGTAGCCTGTTGTGATGTATCCATGGTTGAGGTTGTCGTGGTTGTTGTAGCTGTGCCGAAGGCGCAAAAAAATGCACAGTTTGTGTCATAGGGTTTTAGGTTTTTTTGCGGCAGCGGCAGGAATCTGCGGCGGCGGCGAGTTTTGAGCGGCGGCGGCAGGGATCTGCGGCGGCGGCGACAGGGATCTGCGGCGGCGGCGGTGGATTTTTGGTTGTCGGTTTTTGTAGGCGGCGGCCGGGGCACAAGGCAAGCGGCAGCGGCAAGGTTTTTTTGGCGGCGGCGCATAGGATCGACGGCGACGGCGGGTTTTTAACCAGGCGGGCGAGGCGATTGTGTAATCGCCCTAGCAGAGCGCCAGACTGTGGTGACGGCGGGTTTTGAACCACGTGATGTAGACCTTGGCGATAACTTTTGTTGGCGATGTAGAACTCGCCAAAAATCTTGATGTAGTCGTACAGCTTGACGTAGATGTTCGGGTCGATATAGTCTGGCTTGATACAGTGCAGATTTTGATGTCGGTGTAGCAACGTCTTAAAACAGTGCAGATCTTGATGGCTCGATGTAGATGAAGTTTATCCGAAGCAAGGCATAATCGATGTACTCGGCTTGGTGTCCTCCTTATAGTGCACATTGGATCACACATGGCGTTATTGTAACAGCCAAAGGACTCCGCGTGTCGTGGACGCGCATGAAGCTCACAACATGGCTCGTGTACCGGCCGTCTCCGCGTGCGTGGGCTGCTGCAGCTCCTGTTGCGTGGTGATTGGGACTTGCTGGTGCAGACGGCAGCGCCTCATGTGGCACGCAGACAGTGGACGACGCGATGTCGTTGGCGTGGAGTGTGGTGCCGTCGGAAGAGCCTAACGCCGTGGAAGATTGGATCTTGCACCGATTTGCGTCCTGGATAGGAGCCATGCATGCGCTGTAGCCGATGGAGATCGGCCAGGAGCCCATGATTGTGCGGGGGCAATTTAGACGAAAATAACCCAAAAAAATAACAATTTCACGAAATAAACTCTGGTCAAAAGAAATTAACGGAACTAACCCTTTTTGCAACGCCATACGCTCGTTGCGCCTCGGTGCCGCAAGACCTGCCAACAGGCGTCTCGTGGGCCCCAGTCCCGCTAGTGTGGCGCCTTGTAGTGCAGCGCCGTACTGTGTAGTGCAGCGCCGTTGCGCGTGGCGCCGCACATTAGGTCTTGTACCTGCGCGCGAGCCAGCCCTCCCAGCCCCATCCCATTTCCTCTCCCAGCCCGAACAGACATGGCGGCGGCGGCGCTCTCCACCTAATCCCCCTCCCCCCAACCAGGCCAGATTGGTGAATTTCTTCCAAGAATCGTGCTCCCAATCCCCTCCCCCGGGTATTCTCTCTAATCCCACTCAATTGCATCCACAAATTTCTACTTTTTTGTCCCTTATTTGCAATATTTGGTCTAACCCTAGATTGTATAGTGAAACCATAGATTGTATGAACCATTGCCATGTTTACTTGATCTTTAGGTTTAGGAATGCTTGTAAGTTGGATCTTGAAACCCTAGATTGCAATATTAGGAATGCATGTAAAACCCTAGTTATTTTGGGATAGTGAAACCCTAGAACTATAGGTAGAGTAGGATGAAATTTTTGTTTGTGTTAGAATTATAGGTAGAGTAGGGTAGAACTAGATGCTAGATGCTAGATGCTAGAACTATATGTGTCAACTATAGTTGGAATAAGATAGACATTTTGTAATTGTTCTTATTCTCTCTATTGTTTTGAATATGTAGGATGTCTCTAAACCCCCTTCTAAACAATGCTCACTATGATGTTCAACACCGTGCCTACAAGATGTCGGAGAAGAGACAGGTACTAAAAACTTCAATGCAAGTCGAACAAGATGACATGTTTGTTTAGATGGAAATCTAACATTTTGCCATTGTATGTTTGCAGGAGCTTCAACCCCTTCGACTTAGGTACCACGAGGTCTCGTCCGGCAAGATGCCTTATGATGCACGGTACACTCCGTACATCCAGCAGCTAGGACTCCTCCCCTTTATCCACATGGTCACTCGGTCCACATCGGCCTTCAACCCTGTTGTGATCATTGCGCTTGTGGACCGGTGGAGGCCGGAGACGCACACCTTTCACCTTAGGACCGGTGAGACTACGGCAACTTTGTAGGACATGAGCATGATCCTGGCACTCCCAATCGAGGGAAACCCTGTGTGCATGTGCTCGGATTCAGACGGGTGGCGTGAGCAGATGGTCTCCCTTATAGGGAAGGATCCACCCAAGGCTATAAACAAGAAGGGGGAAAGACTGAGGGTCGCTGCCGGGGCTACTTTTACTTGGATCATCCAGAATTTCAAGATTTGCCCCGAGGATGCCAATAAGGATACGATCAAGACATACACTCGTGTGTATGTGTGGTACATTATCACGAAGACTCGGTTTCCTGACAGCATTGGGGATCGTGCTCAGTGGCATTGGCTCAAGTTGCTCGTTTTTTTAACTCTACCTTCAGTTGGGGCTCTGGGGCGTTGGCCTGGTTGTACCGTCAGGTAATAAGTTATTTACAAATGTTGTTGTATATTTCTACACTATCTCAAAAAAAAATTTCTTACCAAATGGTTGTTCACTTCATCTGCAGCTGGATGATGCTTGCCTTAGGAGCGCCGCCGATTCAGGGATTGGTGGTTGTTTGCTCCTTCTTTCGGTGTGGAGCTGGGAACGCTTTCCCATTGGACGGCTGAGATTGTTGTCATTCAATCCTTACATAGATAACGGCAACGACTACCTTCTCCCCACGTGGGCTTACAAGTGGGATGTTGTCTCCGAACCGCCAACGGACCTAGTAGAGGCGTACAAGAGGTACACCAACGAGTTTGACATGATCACCTTGGATCAGGTAATTTCCTCGGGTGCGGTCAATTATATGTCTTGAACTTGTAATCTTTGACCCTGACATGAGTGTGGTATGATGCAGGTGACGTGGGAGCCATACGGTCGAGGGGACCGCTTTGGTGTTCCGGAGGACTATCGCCTTAACCCTATTTGTCTCAGAGAATCTCGTCGGTGGCTAATGTGTTGCCCCATGGTGTGCATGTGGGCTGTTGAGTATCACCATCCTCACCGTGTCATGACCCAGTTTGGGTTATTTCAGATTGTCCCTCCTGAGTGGAAGGACACGGACTTAGGGCTCCATAGGTAAGCTATTAACTGCCTTACCATGTGATGTGCTTATTATTCGCCAAATAACGCTTTTTGACTTGTTGTTGTGTGCAGCTTGGACAGGAAGAAGCAGAGGAAGGAGAAGGATTGGCCCAAGCTTCATAGGAAGCACCTTGAGAAATTCAGGAGGTGTGTGACCGAGGCTAGGAAGCAAAAGGAGCACAGGATAGGCCCTTCAATCGGGATGCTTTCAACAACTACATCGCATGGTTCGTTGACAACGCGCGGGTGGAGATATACCCACGGGCATTTCGGGATTCGATCTTGGAGGAGCCATTGGTGTTTGATGAGCTTTCAACCGAACAATACAACATCATGGTCAGAGAAGGGCGACAAGCCGAGTTTGCTCCCTTGGTCAACTTTGTGGTAAAGTGTGCCGAATAATATTTTTTCCGTCTAGGCGCTTCTCACAGCTTGCATGGATAACTTACTAGTTTCTTGTCTATGATAGCGCGCGTAGGTAAGGAAGTCCGCCGATGCATGTGAGTACGCTTTGGACACATATCCTCGCGGAGAGAAGGGAGAGGGTCTGTTTCGTGAGTTCGTTAAGAAGCAGGGCCAACGGTTAAGGCGGTTGTAGAACTTGCTAGGTTGCCGTGACCCCGTGGTGGCAACACCGTCCGCGTCACGGTCCAACACGCCCGAAGGTGACCATTCTGGCGATCATCACTCCACATCCGAGGACGAGTCGAACACACCCGAGGTAGTACAACCATTGCATCCCCCACCCTCCCTTGTATTTCTCCTGAATTTGTCCTTGCCAATCTTCTTTTGTTGACAGCTGCAAGATGAGGAAAGCGTCTCCGACGAGATGAAATTGGGCAACTACACTCGCTACAAGGTCCACGAGCGGTCCGACTACGTTCTCAAGCCAAGGCAACCCAAGAAGCCTTACACACCCAACCCTTCCACGACCAAGACAAAGAAGCCCAAGAATCCATATCGCTTAGAGGTGGAGGATGAAGAGGAACCGAGGAGGAGGAGGAAGATGCCCGCGAGAAGGGGACGAGGGGCGAAGACCACCCATGGGAAGTAGAGTAGATGTTGCACTTTGTCTTGAATGGTTGTTGTCGTGAACTTGGTACTTATGGTTGTTGTCGTGAATGGATGTTGTCGTGAATGGTTGTTGTCTTTTTGGAACAAACATGCTCGAACAACATCGAACAAACATGCTCGAACAACAACAAACAGTAACAATCAAACACGGATGAAAGTCAGAACGCGGCGGCGCCATGAGGCCTGGCGCCGCACATGCAGTATGTGCTGGGCAAGGTGGCCCAGGAATCGGCTAAGTCAATGTGCGGCGCCAGGCAGGACGGCGCCGCACGGCTTAGGGACAAGACTAATCCTCTGCATTGCCGGTTTCGTTGGGTTTAGGCGGTTTACTGAAACCAGCCCGTCCAATATGGTTTCGGCTGGGTTGGTGTACACGGTTTCTACGGGTTACACTGGACGTCCAGCATGCTGCCGTCCAGCAGCCTGTCGTGAACATGGCGTCGGTGTTGGTCATGCTGAGCCTACAGCCTACGCATGCCTCTGGACGTGTCCATCATGAGCTCAAGTGTTCGGAGTAACACACTTGCTCCGCGGTCAGACAGTCAGTGGTAGGCGAGCGGGCAGCTGCACCAAAAACAACATATGCATGTCACATCAGACGTCATGAGATAACATGGTTTCAACAGTTTCAACCCAGTAAAACCGATGATATCGTGCAAAACCAACGAGCGGTGATGTACGGGTTGGTTCTTCGGTTTAGGTGGTTTCAAACCAGCCCGTGCACAGATTTAGACAAGACCATCCTCCATCAGTGTTGTGGCAGCCATTGTTGTGCAATGGTGTTGTTGGTATCTGGATCTACCTAGGCTTGATCAGCATGTATGATGGGATACACCACGATGATGGTTTGATTGCAACATGAAGGAGTGTGATGTTGTTCTCAACATGATTTCAGCGACATCGCCCGACGCAAGAACGATAGGGCTTTTCTATGTCGGCAGCAAGCTAGAAGATGATCCACATGAGAAAGTCGTTAGAGAGGTGGATGACAACATTGGTCGTTTTGACATGGAGTATGCATCTTCTCCGGGTGAAAAACCAGATCTAACCTTTGGGCTACATCAGGCAGCGTACTTTCATGTGTGAAGGTGTTGTGTCGAGGCTTTGCTTCACGGGTAATTTCTCCAAATTTGAACTTTTGGTTGGGCAGGACAACACCTGCGCACGAGTGGTGATTCCTTCTTTAAGGTGTTGCTTTGAAGTGTTTTGCTTTTTGTCAGGTCCCATGTTGCTTGACCGTTGGACTATATGGTCCACGATTAAAATTATTTAGTGGGATAGAGGATATATAATCGTGAGGTCAATCCAAAGGTTATGGCTTTGGATCAATATGGACTCTTTTCTTTGTTTTTTGTAATTCGATTTATTGTGTCTGCTTTTGTTTTCAATACTACTATTGTTGCGTGCATCCAAGGACTCAAAGGCGCAGAGACTTTTCCTTCCTTTCCAAAAATAGGGAAACACATGCACGATAGATGGACATGTATACCACAATTTTATGAAAAAACCCTCGAAGAAAGTAAGAAAATGCAATGCTCACTACAGTTGTATGTCTTCTCCGATCCACCAACTTTAGTATATTGGGTCTCCTCTCCTACATCGTACCTCCATGCAAACTATATTTCAACATTTCAAGCGACGGTCTTTCACTTTCTTCGCATTGCAGGCCCCAAAAGTTACCATGTTTTCTGATGTCTTATGAAGCATGTTTGTATCTATTTTCCAAGTTTTTGTCTCAATGAATTTCAACTATTATATGTACCTTTTTTGTACTAGATATCATAGTGTGATCCATTTGGGTATAATTATATATTTTCTTCTGAACTCTCTTTCTTAAGCAGTGGTGCATGGGTTTTTTAGGTGGTTTCAACAAAAACAACTATGGAGGCTAGATTCTCTCCCATGTTGGTATCGGCTTGTCCATTTTCTATGCCTTTTGCTTTTGTTTGATTCTTATACTAATTGGATGGATATACTTGTTGTCGTCTAGTGCATAAAAAACATGACATGAACATTAGGCATGTGACATATGATCGAATATATCAACCACTATGGAAGGGATCCCGATGATCAACCCATGGCTCATGGGCTCTATGCCAAAGGAGCTCGCGCGGCTGCAGGACACGAAGTGTGTTGCATAGCTCTAGGGACTCCCAAATGACTCCAAACTATGCAACGTGGTTGTCTTCCGTGAGTGGTTATGTCGCAGTTTGCGACATGAGCCTGCTATACAAGGTGGTCCCGCATTTACATTAGTCGACATCTTCTGCACATCCCCCGGTCTTAAAATTCTTTAATTGTTACAGAGGCATTCAATATTAATTGGTACTAACCTTTATTTTGTGCATTAATGATATTGATTTGGTTGATGAGTATATATTCGTCCGAGTGTGAATATGGTATATGTTCAACTAATACTTTTGGTGCATCTTTGTATTGATGTTGATGATTATTAATAGATTGGTGGAATTTATGGAAAAAAGCTAAGTCTTTAAGATAAACTAGTCTTGGTCTATTTTTTAGGCATACATAAACATTGTGTTATTTTCATGAAGTGTAGTCTTAAATTTTAGATAATTCTAATTGTGGACAAACATGCATATACTCTTACAATTGACAGTCTTGAGGAGGGGCCATATCGATCGTGTATATTAGACACATGACGTGCACAAGAGTACTCATAATTACCCCTGATATAGTCATGGTAAATTATGGTACATATATTTTCATGAAATTTGTTCTAATAAAAATATGCCTATTATTCAACTCACTGAAACTCGGCAAAAATTTCTGACAAAAAGATTCAAATGTCATGTCAAAATTAGCTTCTGACTTGATTTTATTGTCGCGCATTCTATCTATACTTACATCTTACTTACTTCGCTGCCATCTCTTCTGACAACTTCGGTACCATCTACTCTCCTGACAACTATGTAGCACACATGACAACTATGGGGTACATGTAATGTTGAGCACATTGATGCTAAATCAATCTAATTTGCCGCAGGTCTAACCCGCCGGCCGGTGCCTGTGCCCATAATACATTACACCTGCCTCTGTCCATTCTCCATCAATAAAAGCTCCTCAACACCTACACCCTATGGTAATATATATATGATCATACATAAGTAGAATGAAAATCCAACATGTGAGAGAGCTAATGAATATTGGTAGATTCTAGATGGATTGTTACCATGCATGCATGAGTCACCGGATGAGCTCAAAAAATTCAAGGTAGGAGTGGGATGCATCAGGATTGTAGCTATTCGGAGGATATTTCTTTTTGGTACATTCCATCGGCATCAAATTACATGTAGAAATAGTGAAACATGTTACTCCAGTAGCTAAGATTTGTCTACTTGTTAATTATCGGCATGTAGTTTGACGCTTCTGCATTTTAGTTTCTTTACTGAAGCAGAGCTATTTTCTGGCCCTTTTGGTTCAAAACAAACTATGGACCCTCGGATCAACTTGTTATGCATGCATATTGTTAGCTTGCCTTTCTGGTTTGGTTAATGGCGAACAGTGGTTCCATCTGCTCGATCTTTTGTGCCCAAAACCAGCCAACGACGCAAAGATGCATCACCTCGCACCAGAGGTCGGGGTTCTCAGCCACCTTTTCAAAAAACAAAGTTTGTAGTGCCATCTTTACCATTTGCACTTCTAATTTGCAACCAAGTACAATTTTATATATTTTTGGACTCATGCCAGCAGTTTTGCTCCATTATTTATATTAGAGTGAATTCCATCTTTTACCCTCTAGTTGTGCATTTGTGACACTAATTATCCTATTTAGTAAAAGTAAAATCAAAATATCTTATTTAAGAGGCTTTGAACATATTTTTATCCCAATTTAGCACTTTGCTTGTTTTTGTTACATAGAGCGAGCATGTTACGCTGGGTTGATGCAGTAAAATGTGTAAAGATCAGAGGGCATGATCGACAATCATGTTCATACTTCTTGTATCCTTATTTTTAATTACTCGTAATTTTCTTGATATATTTAAACTCCGTCAACACATTACACCTTTCCCAGTAGACACACATCAGAAAATGAGGGTTCAAAACTTCTTAAAGGGATAATCCAGACAAATTTTCACTCGACGGGGTAATTAGTTTCAAAAATGCATAAATAGGGGTAAAAAGTGAAATTCACTCTTTTTATTAACACTCATCACCCTTGGCAGTATTAATTAAGATAGGAGTTCAACAGAAAAAGTAATTTTTTCATATTATAACAAAGGTTCTACTCTGCGGAATAAGATTACTTATGTGCTTATTAGCGCCCGCAAGGACCCAAAGTTTGCCTCATTTTTTATCTTTCCGAAGATGACCAAAGGCACGACATGCTTGTTTCGTCTCCTTTTGTATGGGCTAGGGAACATCGAAGAGACCACATGTGATGAGATGGTACAAAGTAGAGTAGCACATAAAGGTTATATGTATGCCAGAGGGGCGTGGTTTAATGCTTTTATTCCTTTTCCATTTCCAAAAAAAATCTACCCTTTATTCTTCTTTTGATTATCATAGTCTTAATTAGTTCTAGCTGAAATTAGTCATGTCATGTTATGCCTCAGTTTATGGTTGCTATTGTGATTATTTTGTAATCTGGTAAAATATTAACAAATAAAGGAAACCAAAACAAGTCAAACAAACCCTAAAATATAAAGTGTGTTCAAAGGTATTATCACAATACACCACTACTGGAAACACAACTTATATCAGGATAAACCAACTGAACCTTAGATCCAGTTACGATTTGCCTCATTTCTTCACAAAATGAACCATTGATCTTAATAATTTATATAGGTTCAAACCTCATTGTGGATAATAACCCAACTCTCGTTGTAGCTTGTATTGATATAAGATATTACAAATTTGTTGATCCACCAATTACAAATTCAGTCTAGACTTGTCCAGACCTACACTTGATCTTTTTTATTGTGCCTTTTTGTCTTTTTTATATTTGAAGAACGATACCTTAGCCAGAAGTTTGTACCTCTAAGGGTAGAATTCTTAAAATGTCTACCAACTAGGGTAGCTTCCTTAGCATTTATGATTCTAGGTACCCTATGAGTATTTCCTTTAAGCCCTAGAGTTTCTTCGGTAGGCCGAATCAGGCCATGTGTCTAGAAGATAGCATGGAATCAATTATACGATACATCTTTTGTTTTGTAATATAGTATGTTTATGTAAACTATATTGGAACATTTGGAGTACTTTATTACTCATTTTCCACACGATGGATTGGGCATTAGCTACAATGTCCACGGTAGCCTTTTAATCTCTTAATTGCCAAAGGAAATTAAAATATATTTTTAAGACATGGAAAACGCGATTTTTATCATGAACATTGGACAACTCTTTTCTTTAGCAGTTTTCCTCTATAATGCCACGAAAAAACGTTTTTATCAGTCATGGTGCTTAGTTTCTTTGTGTGACCTTTTTTTATTGAACCATGGACAAAATATTTTCCCAATTCATTAATAAGGAGAAGAGTCATGCCATGACGGAAACAAAGTTCAAAGGTTACAAAAAAGTACATCGCGAATTACTCTCCTAGCATTATAGGCTCAAATGTTTGGCTCCTGCGGTGACTATAACATCCTGGCCTCTTCGAACAAGCGGCTATCACTCATGGCAGCTCAATAGAATCTCTAGACTAACTCCACAGACTAACGCTAGTCTTTTTTGCGCACTTTGTCCTCATTTGCGTGCATCTGGTATCCACTTCTCGGTCGGTCACCCAACCTTAACTTGCTCTAGGTCAATCACCCTTAACCTTAGAGTTCTTTTTGGATGAGCTTTCGAAAAAGAAGTTGCAACTTGTTGGTACGGATATACTATCAATCCTATTAAGCCATGTGCCAGGGTCTCACATAAACCTGGCTCTGATATCACTTGTAACACCCTGGCCTCTCTGAACTAGCGGTTGTCACTCATAACAGCTCAATAGAATCTCTAGATTAACCATACAGAATAACGCTAGTCTTTTCTACGCACTTTGTCCTCACTCGTGTGCATCCGGTACCCACTTTCCGGTTGGTCACCCATCCTCAAACCGCTCTATGCCAAGCACACTTAACCTTAGAGTTCTTTTTGGATGAGCTTCCGAAAAATAAGTTGCAACTTGTTGGTATGGGTATACTATTAATCATATTAAGCCATGCGTCAGGGTCTCACGGTGACCCATAGCTTCACCTCATCCTTGATGTTTTGGAAAAGCATGGGCAGAGGCGCGTCTTTGTTATTAAACACTCTCGTATTTCTCTCTTTCCAAATAGTCCAACTAGTTAACATGACGAGCAAAGACATTGCCTTGCGATTTTCCATGGCCTTTGTAGTCATCATTGCCCACCACTCTTTGATGTTGAGATTAGTCGTCCACTCATGCTTTCGGACAGTTGATAGGCCAAGCCAACCTTTGATCAAATTACAAACCCTTTTGGTAAATATACAATGGGAGAAGTGATGATCCATCGTTTCTTGAGTTTGCTTTCATAAAGGACAAAGGACTCAATTGTCCCACCATCTCTTCCAAGCGCCCCGCCATCCATAGTCTATTTTGGATATCCAACCAAGCAAAAAAAGCTTTCGGGGTGACCCAAGCCTTCCAAACCATCTTGTTTATGCAAGTTAGAGTTGCCCCAAAGAATTGGGCATTGTAGCCCTATTTGGTTGAAAATTCACCATTAGAAGTGAGGTTCCAAACAATGCTACCCTCCACATCCTCCCTAAGTTGAAGGCCATTTAGCTCACTCCATATCCTAATGTATTGGTGAATATGAGGGATGGTCAAGGTGGCATCCATTATAATTTTATTGACCCAAGCATTATTGAGCATTGCTTGCTTGACGGTCCATTTATTTTTTGTTGAGACTTCATAAATGAGAGGGGCGATGTCTTTGGTATTCTTGCCATTGAGCAAAGGGAAGTCCCAAAAGGGAGCAATATTTCCTTTGCCAATTGTGATGGTGGTGGCGGCGTAGAACAGGTCCATGTCATCCTCCCCACATGGTTTTCCCATCCCAACTCAAAGCTTGGTTGGGTCATGCCATTCAAACCATGGCCAACAGAGACGAAGATTCAGCGTGAACTTCTCAAGGTGTAGAATTCCCAAGCCTCCAATATGGGTAGGCCTACAAACCGTCTATCAATTAATCTTGCATTTTCCTCCAGAGATCTTTTTGGTGCCCGCCCATAGGAAGGCTTGATCAAAAGTGAGTACGAATTTGTCAAGAGCCCCATGACCAATGGCATTGATGTTCTTTCCATTCCATGTAACAACCTTCCCAGCCATCTTGTCTTCTAACGGTTGAAAGTCCACTCTTTTGAGTTGCCTCACCGAGAGCGGTAGGCCGAGGTACTTCAAGGGGAAGGAGGCGCGGATCACCGGCAACTCCCCAAGTGCATCATCGAGGTCTGCCTCATGGCAACTAATAGGCACCACCATACTTTTTTGAAAGTTTGCGTGAAGACCGGTGACCTCTCTGAGGCATCAAGGATAGTAGTGAGATTTTTTATATCTTTCTTGTTTGGATGCACAACGATGGTCGCATCATCCAAATAGAGAGAAGTTCTTATATATGATATTGCCTCTTCCTCTAATCTTTTGAAGAAGGACGTGATGGGAGGCCAACTCAGGGATTTGTTGAAGTGGGCCAATGGCAAGGACAAAGAGCAATGGCGAGGGCAAGTCGCCTAAGTCCTCTCCCATGCTTAATAGGCAAACCGCCAATTCCATTAAGGAGAACCCTCAAAGAAGAGGTGCATAGCAACGCGGTAATCCAATCCTAAAATTTTTAAGGAAAACCATGCCTCTTAAGAATCTCAAGAACAAATTGTCATCGAACAGGGTCAAAAGCTTTACGGATATCTGGTTTGAAGAGAAGCGTTGGGATTCTGCTCTTGTGAAACCTTCTAGCTGGGTTGCGAACATACATGTCATGAATACTCCTCATTGTACTGGTATAATAATAATAAGACCTCCGGCCGTAGTGCGAGAACATATGGTTTGACCCCACAAATCCTGTCAATAAGCGGACAAGTAGGCATTCCTTCACTCATGATAGGTGAATAAACCTTTCATCATGATCTATAATTAATGAGTAGGATGTCGGTATCACCACACTCCATTATATCCCTCTTGCAGCTATAGCAAGGACAATTATCAAATATTTGTTTGTAGAGACATAGAATAGCTTGCAAAAGATCTTTAATATTATTTCGAAAGAGCCATCTAAGCGAACATCGATCCACCACCCCAACCATAATCATTATAGATAACCGTGTGCTAAACCTAGACAGCTAGTTCCCAAATATATATGGTAGGCTTCACTTAAATTCCTAAAATTGTCCCCAGAAGTTGTTTTTTTTCTATCTTTTTGCGATCTTCCTTGGCTTTGAGTTTTCATTGTTAGATGTATGTATATATATATTGTATTTCCCCCGTATGTTAGGGGGCTGCCTGCATATTTGCCATGTACATGTACTATATATTGTGGCCTTTGGCCCCCAGAGAAATACAACTTGTCTATTCCTAACATGGTATCAGAGCCTCGTTAGCTCCGTCCTCTCTCTCTCTCAACCGCCGCCGCCCGTCCCTCGTTGTCGGCCTTGCCGTCGCTGCCGCCACGGTCGCCGCGTTTTGCTCTGTTCAGATCTGGATCGGTCGCCGTCTTAGATCGGACCGATCGTGTCTCGCCCAGATCCGCTTTATTGGTTCCCGTCGTCAAACGCGCCTGTCAACTCCCGTCGTCAAAATTCCCGTGGAGACCACGATCGCCTCGCTTGCCTCGCGGACCAACTTTGTCTGCATAGCTTCGCCCGCCGCTTTGCCGCATCGCCGCCATCGCCGCCCCACGCCCCACGCATCGACGCCTGCCCTGCGTGGTATGCGCACGCCACCGCCTAGTACTGGCCGCCTAGTACTGGCTGCACCCCACGTACTGGCTAGTACAGAGCCTCATCCCCAAGAGCACGCACCGCCTAATCTGGCTGCACCACGATCTTAGTACTGAGCACGCATCGCTTCGCATCGCGACATCGGCCCGCACGTCGCTGTCGCCTGCAGCTTTCTCTGCTCGCGGGCCCACGCGCTGGCTGGTGCTTGTCTCCCGCCCGCCCGCACATCGCTGTCGCCTGCAGATCCCTCTCGTCGACGCGTTTTCCTGATCGGATCTGAGTGCAAATTCTTGCTTCGCCAGATCTGAGAAAAAAAAAAGTGAGAGAGATGTCTTCTTCCTCGGGTTATGTAGCGATTCCTCGCTGCCCGGTGATCTTTGATGGCGCGAATTATTCTGATTTCGCTTTATGCGATCCACATGCGCGGTCTCCGTCTTTGGGTGCTCTCCGAGGTCTCCGTCCGCAGGTGCCCTCGCTTCTGTGGCTCCTCTTCCGCCGACGCCGATTGTTCTGGCGTGATGCTTCTCGGAGGCCAAGGATGCCGCCAGTCTTGATGATAGTGCCGTTGCCGCTTATGACCGAAGTTCAAGCGTACTTCCGATCTCGAGACCTATCGCCACGCCTCGATCGCTACACTCGGGTTGATGAGGATGCTCGTCCGCCTTTCTCACCTCCGGTGTTACGCCTCGATGTCTTTTGAGTTCATGAGTCTCCCTGTTGCCGCTCGGTGGGCACATCTTCGTCGGCGCTATCACCGTCTGGGATGCTCTTTACCGTCCGTGGTTCGCCAGAGCATGCTCTTCAGCAGGTGATTCCACTATTGATGAGTTTTATACTCGAGTGCGCTATCTGGCCACCGATTCTCTCCGTATTCTGCGTGGCACATGCTCGTGCTGCCAGATTGCGCCGGATCTGGAGTTTCACCGGATCTATGAGTTTTCGTCTCGGCTTCGCCAGAGTTTGAGCCCGGCGTGCTCACTGAACGCCGTGGTCGTGTTCCGCTCCGAGGTGTTGTCTCGAGCTTGAGGAGACCCGTCTTCGTCGCTGGTCTTCTTGCGGTTCCGTCTGTGCTTGCTACTCGTGGTGCTCTTCTATCGTCTGCTCCCTCAACTCAGCCGCGGTCCCCTGTGCCGCCACCGCCGCCGATTCTGCCCACTCCTCCAGGTCAGGGTCAGCTTCAGGGTCAGGGTCAGCACCAGCAGCCTCAGGGTCAGAGTCAGCAGGCTCGTGGTCAGGGTCGCCGTGGTTCTCTTCACATCGCTTATCGCAACGAGGATGGCCACACTTGGGCCACCTGTTATACACGGACCCAGTACGCCGCAAGAGCTCGTGGGCGGTCGGCCTTCTCGATCTTCGCAGCTTGCTCTCGATCAGGACATTATCAGAGTCTTCGCGTCCGCTTGTCGCCACGGGCTCTTCTTCGACGGCACCGCTGGTTCATGGATCGACTTGTCGGCGACCACCACCTTCTACGCCAGTGCACGCCTCCGTGGTATCCGGATTCGGAGCTTCTTTTCATATGACATTTGAGTCTTCTTCTCTGTCCGCTTCGTTCTCTCCCTTCTCGTCTGTGTTTTTACGGTGATGGTACCTCTCTTCCTGTTTCTAGTGGGGCACCCTTTCTACTTCTTCTTTTTTGTTCTGATATCTCTCATGTCCTCTTCTTAAGATGAATCTGTCCGCTAGCCACCATCGACTCTGGTTGTCGCGTCATTCTTGATCTCGATTCTTGTGTTGTTCAGACCGTCGCACCCAGCCCTGTTGAGCTGGCCTCGCACCGTGATTCTTCGGACTTTGGGAGTTAGATCGGCTTCGTTACTTCACGCCACTTCATCCGCCAGCTTCTTCTCCGGTTGTCGCCTACTACCAGCTCTTTTCAGCGGTGGCATCATCGCCTTGGTCACCTCTGTGACTCTCGCCTCGTCATTAGTTCATCGTGGTCTTGGGTCTCTCGGGAGATGGGTCTTGCATTGTCGGGCTGTAGGTTGGGTAAAGATTCAGCTTCCTATCCTACTAGCGTGCGTATCTCATGACCTTTTGATTTAGTTCATTCCGATGTTTGGGGTCCGCTCTTCGCTAAAAGGGGCCATCGCTACTATATTTTATTCATCGATGATTTTCTCGGTACACTTGGTTGTATTTTATGCGCCTCGAGTGAGGTGCTCCATATATCAATTTTGCGGCTATGGTTCGTGACTCAATATTCTACCCCATCCGTGTGTTTCGTGCTGATTCTGGCTGGTGAGTATATCTCCCGATGTTGCGAGGTGTTCTTCCGAGGTGGCACTCTTGCTCGCTCTTGTCTGGCGCCCATGCCTGAATGGCGTTGGCGTAAGCATCGCCATCTTCTTGAGACCACTCGCTATGATGATTGCTTCTTCTCTCCCGCCGCATTTCTGGCCGAGGTCGCCACGCTTACCTCATCAATATTCAGCCTTCACGCCTTGCGGTGGTATCCTCTTGAGCGCTCTCTGGACAGTCTCCAGATTACTCCATGCTTCGCTTTGTTTGGTTGTGTTTGCTATGTTTTACTTGCTCGCGAACGCACAAACCGACCGCCACCGTTGAGTGTGTTTTCCTCGGATGTGATGAGCATAAGGGCTATCGCTGTTGGGACCTCATCGTCGGATGCGATCTCTCGTGATGTTACTTTTGATGAGACGCGTCCTTTCTATCCTCGTCCCACCGTACTTACCCTTGGAAGATATCTCTTTTCTTCTCTTCCGACACACCTCCTTCTACCCCTATTGTGTCTTCTTCGCTTCCTCCCCCTGATGTCTCTTCTTCGACACCGTCCTCTTCTTCTCCGTCTAGTTCTCCTAGTTCTCCTCGTTCTCCGGAGTCTTTCTCTTCTATTCCCTCATCTTCATTGTCGTCTCCTGCGTCGTCTTCCTCTGATGATCTTCCCTCTACTCCCCTGCGTCGTGCCCCAACCGTTACTCTCCCAACAAGATGGTCTTTCTGTTGCCTCCGAGCCAACTTCTTATCGGGATCTTGAGCATCATCCCGAATGGCACCGCCATGGCTGAGGAGCTTGCCGCGCTGAGCGACCGGCACTGGATCTTGTTTCTCCTCCTCCTGGTGTTCGTCCTATCACGTGTAAGTGGGTCTATAAGATTAAGACCCGCTCTGATGGATCTCTTGAGCGCTATAAAGCGCGTCTTGTGGCTCGTGGCTTTCAGCAAGAGCATGGTCGTGACTATGATGAGACCTTTGCTCGTGGGCTCATATGACCACCGTGCATTCTTCTTGCTTGCTTCGTCACACCGGTCGTGTCCCGCTTGATGTTCGTAACGCATTTCTCAATGGTGAAGCGTGAGGAGGTTTATATGCAGCCTCCTCCGGATATTCCGTTCTCGAGGGATGGTTTGTCGCCTTCGACGTTTCTTTATGGCCTCAAACAGCCCCTCGTGGTTTGAGCGCTTTGCTTCAGAGTGATTGCTGGTTTCTCCCCTAGTGCTCATGATCCAGCGTTGTTTGTTCACACTTCTCCTCGTGGACGCACTCTTCTTCTTCTTTATGTTGATGATATGGTCATTACTGGTGATGATTCTGAGTATATCGCCTTTGTTAAGGCTCGTCTTCGTGATCAGTTCCTTATGACTGATCTTGGTCCTCTTCGATACTTTCTTGGGATTGAGGTTTCCTCCACTTCTGATGGCTTTTACATCTCCCAGGAAAAGTATATTCAGGATCTTCTTGCTCGTGCTGCTCTTGGGGATGAGCGCACTGTTGAGACCCCTATGGAGCTTAATGTTAAGCTTCAATCTACTGATGGTGATCCTCTTCCTGATCCGACGCGTTATCATCATCTTGTTGGGAGCCTTGTTTATCTTGCTGTCACTCGTCCTGACATCTCTTATCTTGTTCATATTCTGAGTCAGTTTGTTTCTGCTCCTACCACTGTTCACTATAGCCATCTTCTCCGTGTTCTTCGTTATCTTCGTGGTACGATCACTCGTCGCCTTTTCTTTCCTTGTTCCAGCTCCCTCCAGCTCCAGGTTATTCGGATGCTATGCGAGTGATCCTGGATCGCTGCTCACTTTCGCCATCGTGTGTTTCTTGGTGGTTCGCTCATTGCTTGGAAGACGAAGAAATGCATACGGTTTCCGCTCGAGTGTTGAGGCTGAGTTATGCGATGGCCTTGTTGATCGCGAGGTGACTGGTTACGATGGTTACTATGGATTTTGGGGTCTCTATTACCACACCCACCTGGTTTTGTCCGACAAGAGTGCTATTAGTGTTGCACGTGATCCGGTCAAGCATGAGCTTACCAAGCATATTGGTGTTGATGCTTTCTATACGTGCTCAGTGTGCGAGTTGTTGCGCTCAAGATGTGCCTTCAGATTTACATGGATTTCTTCACGAAGGCATTTAGAGCGCAAAGATGATTTCTACTCTCCAAACTCGGTGTTGTGGATCCACCATGAGTTTGAGGTGTTAGATGTATGTATATATATATTGTATTTCCGTACAAGTGCTGCCTGCATATTTGCCATGTACATGTACTATATATTATGGCCTTTGGCCCCCAGAGGAATACAACTTGTCTATTCCTAACATTCATGACTAGTCTGTGACACTTCCTCGTAGGAGTCAAAGGGGAGATGGGTGAGGCAAAAGAGGAAGGCGAATGTACAACATATGGATCCCATGTGATGAAGGAGATGGCTCCTTCCCTTACGGCAATTTCCTTTCCGTTTAGCTCGGTCGTGTGAGTTTTGTTGTAAGGCGTTATGGTGTGCTGTGTTCAGGAAAATAATTTGTATTGACTCTATGTTTCGCCCATTAATAAAGCATTGGTGTCCTCTCGAAAAAAAAGGGGAGGGTGGTTGTCAAAAGGTCACTGTTTTCAATGGTCGACCGTCCCATATATGGCCTCGAGAAAATTTGATTGTTGATAAGGTGAGACGCACAGACGTGAGTGACATGAGGGAGTGACCCACTGTTCTTTCTTTTTCGCTACAATAGAGTCCCCTGGCCCTGGTGTGCTTAAAATCAAAGGTAGAAATGGGATGCATCAGAACTACGCTTATTTGGAAGATTGGTCTGACGAGAGCAAGGCTATCTCAGGATTCTGGACCGTACCAGATCGTGGGGCCTATGATGAAAACTCCTTGCGGCTCCATCCGAGAGATTGAGAAGACAGTAAGCCGGAACCTGAAGCGACGATATGTCTATGCGATGATCTGAGTTAAAAACCATGCCTCCTCTTGCGTGTGGCTTTCTTAGCCGCTAGTCCTTGTCACGGGTTGCGCATCTCTTCCATCGTGCTCGGCTTTCGCTTTACAATTTTATTTTCCAAGAGTATGCCAATGGCATACTAAGTTTTATACTAGACGATAACAAGATCATGTTTTGGGAAAAAACAAGATCGTTTACAAGAAGCTAATACAACCTTGCGAACAAGTGGTTCAGCTGCACACATTTCCCCTAGAGTTTGAGCAAATACCCTACTCTCTCACTACATTATTCCACCCACCCACACCCAAGCTATGCCTCTTCGGGAAAAACACCTACGTCTTCGTTCGGATGGTCGATTTGAGACGGGATATTAGACATTCGGGAGTCGAGCATCCCGAATACCCCGAATTCTCGTGTTCGGCTGGCCTGGGCATTGAATTGCGTTATTCGGGCTCGACATCGAGCGTCCCTGGGATCGGGAAAAAAAAAGAAGGTCAATGTCCATGGGTAACCCTCGACATTGGGTAGACATTCGGGAGTCAAGTTCTAAATTTATCCAAGATCATGTCCACAAGTGTTAGTGCTGAAATTTGTTGCCCTTTTATTTTTGCGTTTCTCTGTTTCCACAATGACCACCAGATTTAGGATGACAAATGAGTCAATTAGCTATAGCTTATGTGTGTACAGATGAACTTGTTCCTGTGCATTTAGGCACATGCACCACTGTTACAGGGCCAACATGTTTGTGGAAACAAGTACTCCCTCCGTCCCAAAATAGATGTCTCAAATTTGTTAAAATTTGAATGAATCTAGACACTATTTAGTATATAGATTCATCCAAAATTTGAAAAATCCAAGACATCTATTCTTGGACGGAGGGAGTAGTAGTAATAAATGTGATCTGAAATTAGTTGTTTGCTGCATTGAGGGATTCCATTAAGACATGCCTGCCTTAGTTTCTTTTTCTGGTTGTGTAACTTGTGGGTCGAGATTCTTGGTTTTGTGGCAGAATGCCAGAATGAACTCACTCCATATTCCAGATTTTGGGAAGATTTCAGTATTAGTTTGTGGTTGACATGTTGGAGATTTCCTCCGCTTTACTTGAGTCTTGGAGCTGAATAAAGTGACTGATTTTTCACAGTTCTGTGCACTACGAGAGGTTCTGTTCTTCAGAATATGGTTTGAGGGCAAGAACCATTTGCTGTTTGGGAATTCGGGTAGTCCACTGCCGAATTTGATATTGCTGCCACTAACCATTTCAAACAACTTCATGCTATCCACTAGCTTCTCAAACTTTGATTGTTTCTTCTTTGGGTGGAACACTCGAAGTACATTAACAGGGGTGCCATTTCTCCTGGGGCAGAGGGGAAGAGCAGCAGCAGAAGCTGCTCCCTTCAGAACAAGAAACCAGAAACACAAGTGCTCCTGGCTGATGAAGCCTGCTGAAATCTTGGCACCATCTTAAAGCATGGTAAGCAACAAGGCTCATGTACAGAACACAAATTACCCATAGCAAACAGCTCACATATAGAACACGGCATATACAGAGGACAGCCCTTTCTGATTACTACAATGTCGAATAAAAAAGTAGAAACAGTAATCACAAGTGAAAAAAACTCTGTGCCCCTGGAAGCATGCCTTGAAGGTCTACACTTTGAAGATCGAGTGCAACGGCATCACTACACTTGCTTGGATGTCAGCAACGACGATGTCCATTGGCTATCTGGGAAAGTAGGGCACTGTCCACATGCTGAATCTTGCGATGGACTGCACATCTTCCCGCTAGACCGACCTGCCAGCCAAATTCAAAGCTTCTTTGCCACCATCAAGGTCCCATGCATGTTGCACATCATTCTTATATTGCAGGACGGCCATGAGCAAATAAGCGGCATTGTGAATGCTGCGATCAGTGATATTTCTTGTGCTTGGAAGAAGCTCCTGATGTACCCAGGCACTACTCTGGATTTCTGATGGTCTCATACTTTTGTGATATCATGAGCAACGATGAGAACTGCAGACAATAATGACTAGTTATATCTTTTGCCACCTGACTCGAATTTGAGTTGTAAATCTGATGGTTTCCAGTTCTACATGCAAGTTAAGAACTAAATCCATTCGGCATATACATGAATTGAGAATGGCTTGTCACTTGCATCAGATTATATATATACAACTCTTAACCAGAATGTAAGCAAACAAACCTCAGTACCGGCAACTATGTTATGACTGAGTGGATGGGCTGCACAGGACAGAACCCTTTCGGATAAAGGAATAAACTTGTTTTCTGCGGGTTGATTTTCTTCAGAGCCAGTTGTTTCCTCACTGAAAAATGGAATGCCAAGTGAGAAAACAAGAATGAATATCATGCCTAAACTGGGCCGAAACAGGAGTTTATTTACTACGGAACTTTTTACTGAAAATCAGTCATAACAAGAATTGCTAAAATTATGGAACTTCTCCACCTATGTTCCCAGCAAACAAACTACTACCTCTGTATTATAATATGGTACAGAGGTAGTGGAAGATTAGATTGTCAGGTTAGTTGGTTATGTAAAAACCGGGAGAAAAGAGAGAGGAAATATCAGCTCACTTGTAGTCCACGTGGCATGCAGAGCTTGTATGTGGATGAAAATCTAGTACATACATTCCATTACTGGAGGAAGATCCAACTGCATAAATCTGTACAATGTAAACATGTGGCATGTATCAAATTCCTCAATGTGTTTCACTATAATTTATGTCAAGAAGTGGAAATAGTAGACATTATGGCTAGCATGGTACGCGGGACTACATGTTTTAGCACTCGTGAAATTTTATTCGCCTCAATCTGATTTCATAAGGGGTACAATTTCAGGAAAAGCTTTCATGTGCTAAGATTAAGGGGTGCCCTATAATATTTTCTTACTGAAGATGTCGACAGCCAGGTAGCTTTCCGCTTATGCAACACAGAGTCCACACCCTCCCTAATATAACAACAGCAGAGGACCACAAAACAATTTGGTCATATTTCCTTGGGGAAGATAATTTGGTCATATTTGCAAAGCTTAATAATAAAAAACTGTAATGTGGTTCAAGTTTGAAGAAATCCATAGATCAACACTTACAACCAAGCAGGAGGAGGGCAGTGCAGATGACTCACACTGAGGGTGTTAACATTGAGGACTCCAGACCTAACATGGGATTCAGATGGAAGAGAAATCACTGATCTGGCACATAGTAACACCACACAGCACCTTGAAATCTATACTAGAAAGAAAAAAAATGATGGATACAAAACTCTAGAAAGAAAAGGTAACCCTTACTTTTTCTGATTTATATAACAATAGTGAAATCCGAGATACTTACCAGCCATCATCAAGATGGAAGGCCAACTGATATGAGCAACTAGGGTTAAAGTCTATAGACAGAACTTCACTTGAAACAATGTTTGATTGTTTCTGAAAATAGTTAAAAGGGTGAAAATAATGTTAAAATAGGAAATACATTGTGTAGCTTCAATATTGCTAGCAATATAAGTATATGAATATAATTGTGCCTTCTACAGATGATATGCTCTGTAGCTGATTCCTAGTCTTACCATTTGTGCCTTATGTCACGAAAGGAAAAGAAACCGGCATTTGTTCTTATATATCATTTAATAAAACATAAGATAATGTATATAATATTGTTTGGTACCTAACAGATACGTTGGTCCAGTGGACTAGACTACTTTTATCATGCGAGTCACCATATGCCGATATTTGTATAATAATTCTAACAACCGAACTAGTTGATAGTTCATGCAGATGGCTTTGATATAGAAACATCACTATGTGCATGTGAGGGGTCAATACGGGTCACAAGAAAGGGAAGTGCATGAACTTTTTGTAGCATAAATGTCAATTATTAAGTCTACTTATCTTTTGCATACCTTCAGCGATGCAATTTTTCCCAACAACGTTGATATCTTCACTGACGATAATGGTTGAACCTGGACAAAAGTTTTGTCAGCCTAGAACCAAGGCAAGAAAAACTAGTACTCGTGTTGCCAAGACAGCTCTGACATTGCTGCATATTAAGGTTCACAATAAAGGGCAATTCTTTGTCTACTAATTTTTCTGAATATAAATGGTACTAGCTTGTCACGTGTCATCACATGAAATACAAGATTAGTATAAAAAGACAGATTATCCCTCGCAATTGCACTTAGTAGTCTAGTACACTACCTATTCTAACCTTTCACAGCTATTTAACATATCTCAACAAAAATTGTTTCTACAATTTAGGGGTTCTAGCATATTTTAAGTTTTAATAAGTTCCAGATTAAGTCCCACAGTTAATATTTATCACAAGGGCACGGTAGACAAGGAGCATGTTTCTTTTCTCTGAGATTTTATTCATTTTTTTATTTTCTTGGCACCTGGAAACCACTAATCACAGTTGCAGGTATATAAAGATGGAAGAACAAAAGAAACTATTGGGATATCATTTCAAAATATCTTAGTAAAAAGTGTGCATTCACAATCAAAGAAACAAGCTTGCACTACTTGTAAACAAGCTGGCTTGCTCTACCAGACAGGCATGTGTAAATCTGTAGAAACTTGTTGGTACAGCCTATATAAAGTTCACAAACAGAAGTTTGTTTTTTTTATCCTCAGAATACTGAAATCATCATGCTGAATATCAAGTTGGAAGTTGCATGACCTTAGAATAGATCACATGAAAAGAAGCAGAACTAGCAGAATATTTGTCTGCTGAATGTACCTCATTATGGCTTTGAAAAGCAGCTGATGCTCTCCCTCCACGCGTATCCCAAGCATGAACTGTACCATTTCTAGTTGCACCAAACACTGTCTGAAAAGATAAACAGTAAGTTCCTATACGTGAGTGGTCCGATATTTATGGTTAGATTGTATTAATTGCTGAAGTTAACATAAAATTTTAAGTTAGATTAACTATACAAGTTAACAGAAAATGTAAGCCGCGTCGACAAAAAATAACTAAATTGCCCTCTTTTTTAACACTAAATTTGGACGAGACCAAAGTTTTGATTGATCATAGAATAGATGCACCTAAACAGGATATTATGGTTGGGTAATCCAAAAAATAAATCAGCAGACTAAGTGCATTACAATATATTAGGTGGTAATAAAAGAGCAAGACAATCTGAAACATAGGTTTGGTGATGTGGTGTATAAGAGGACAGCATTAACAACAGTAAAGAACTATTGTTATGGAATATCATGTTCTTAACCTGAGAATTAGGAGAGGTACATACTAACTGTTACAGAACAACATATACTTAACCTAAGAATTAGCATACCCGATTATCCATATTTAGCTCGACACTGGTAAATTGAGATTCTGGGAGTGCTGTAAGCTCAACACAGTGAGTCTTACTTAACCGCCTGTCCCACATGTAGACTGCACCATCAAGTCCAGATGCAAATAGCCTAGATGTGGAGAGCCAATAAGTGCAAAGTTTATGCATAATTTCCAGCAAGAAAAGTCTCATGAAGAATATTAGTATATGGTGCATGTATACATAGTTTATGCCTCCTAAAATACCAATATATCGGTAAGGTCGTAGCAATGTTGTCAGCGCACTTGGTGATTAACACTGAGACCTGCATTTACCTGGTGAACCAGCATCCACCATAAGCAGAATCTAAACTTCACACTGACACCCAATGTAAGCAGAATCTACATACTCTGTTCTTGCAAACACATCTCACTCCATCCAGAAAAGTAAAAAAGGTCTATCATCAGGGTAATAGCAAATATTAGCACGACTCCATTTATTTAGCTTCACAACTGTTAATAATTTTTCAGTCTTTCTTTAAGGGACTACAGAGGAACTTTCCACTTTAATAAAGAGAAGGAAAAGATATTATGCAGTCAGATGTCTATAGAAAGCTTCATATTAATTGCTAATTAGAAATGTTTATGATTGGCCCTTATCTCAAATGACATGATGGTGTGAATAAGCACAAATTTCACATACCGTGACTTATCATCTGATGTGAAAGCTAGATCAGTCAAACCCTTTCGGGATTCGGAGGAGAGAGCGTGAAATTTGGTATTCCCTTTCTGTAAAACCTAAAATAAAATAACATAAAAATCAGAAGGGCCATGACGGAAGTTGTGTAGTAATATGAGCTACATAATAATGGACCTCGAGCTACTATAACAAATTTCGTTCTAATGGACTAAGATGTACAAGTGCAAACATCTGGAAGTAATTTTTTCTAAACATATTGTTTGGAAACTGTTTCTTTAGAATACTGTGTAACTTAGATTTTAGTGATGCAGAGTCAACCTTGTTTAAAGTATTATATGATTTAGACCAAGGATCACAGATTTCTAAACACAGGTGTACCCATTGTCCATTAGCGGTTTGGATATTTGTACTGTACCAAACAAACTGGGGAAAAATCCTACATAGTGTGCTATGTAACATACACGTAAGCTCAAAATTTCATGGCCACATGTGTCGTTGGCAGAAACATAACAGGGAAGGTAACACCAAAATATTTTTACTGGCATGATTATTAGGAATTGAAGGAGAAAAGGAAGAACTCTGATATTTGAAATTCAGATGTAAGTCAACATGTAGAAAACATACTTAAAGTATCCTTGAGTAATATGTGATGATGTGAAGCATTTGTTAAGGAACAATGTAAAAGAGGTACTTACTTCAGTCGGAACAGATGAGACATAGCCAATATCAAACAGAAAAATTTTGTCACTTTGGCTAGATGAGCAAACAATCTGCATAAGGCATGCTTAAAGTTCAATAATAGAGTTAGATAGAAACCACGTGAAGTCAAAAGCACTTCATTTAGTTCTTAAAATAAACCAAATTGTAGTCCATAATGCCAGATACACTTGTCATTCCTCATCAATGTGCCAAATTCTCTTAACTCAAGAAAAGTGAAAATAGAAAAATCAATGCTGATACCGACCTCGTCTTGATTTTCTGGATTCCATCGGACAGCACATAGGGGCATTTGGTTTGATATATGGAGCACATAGTTTGATGAGTCATCCGGCAAACCTACCAACGAAGCATGAGACAATAAACTATGAATAATCATTTTGTGTGCAACCTATCCTTATCTCAGAGTATGTCCTTGAATATTTTGAAAGGTTGTTATTTTCAAAATTAACTGGTTTAGAAATACCAGTACAATTTCATTTCAACTTTTTGGTTCTCTATATGGATATATAAACTCTAACTGGATATTAGAATGGTTAACAAGGCCATTTTACATCAGCAGAATGTACAGAGTACATCCATATTATTGGAATCCTTAATCCCATCCAAATCACATGCACATGGTGAACTTGGTCTCTTTTCTCGAAGAAGGTAACCTGAACTAGGAGAACATCAGGGTTTAAAAACTATACCATCATTCTTAGGGGAGTTATTGCTGCATATTTTATAGTATTCCCAAATGCCTGATGTATTTAAAGCAAAATTGAAAAGATCACGTTTGGTTGTACAGTATACAATCATATGTTACTGTTGGACCATCCCAATCCTGATCCTATGCAGAACACAGATCTTTTCATCTACAGGCGGTTCTACTATAAACATAATCCCGAGAATGTTATTTGAAAGGCATCTGTTTTCAGAATTTTTCAGAGAAGTGAGTCGGGTAAGCTCAACTTACTACATGATGGGCCATACAAGGAGCAGTATAAAGTCTCAAAGTCGTGTACTGTTAAACACCCTGACATTGTCACTGATGCAAGGTATACTCCCTGCACAGTTAAAAAAAACAAGGAAGATGCGTAAATACTTTATGTATCACAATCTGACTAAAAACCAGTAAGGAATCAAAAAACTTTGGTTATACTTGTTAATTCCATTCAAATGGTTGGAATGGGCGCTCTGGTACTAGGTAGTTACAGTGGGTAATGATCTACTATATAAGAAAACTATACAAAATTTTCAGCCTATACATAATAGAAAAATATATAAGTAATATTTCTAGTCAAACATATATTAACAGGAAAGAGATTGCCAAATAACTGGTACCAAGTAGAGCAGCACGGAACATTCTGGCCACATACTGGAGAGAGAGGGCAAAAAGGAGTGGAACTGTAGAAGTATTGGTGGGATAAACACGAGACCTTTTATTCCTTTCTCTAGGTGAAGCGGAACGTAACAATCATTCCAAGCAGAATGGTCTGACATTGATACACCTGTTCTAGCGATACTAAACTAGAAATAATGAATGTTTTTATACATTTCCATGCTACCTTTTTATCAAATTCCATTGCTGAAACTCCCTCCCTGCCCAAATGCAATAAAACAAGTTTATTAGCCTATCTAATAAGGAATGTTATAACAAAGTGTGCAATGGAATTATACAAAGTGATCATAACACTAGTAATTTTGCAATGAAATGCTCCAGAAAAAAGATAAATACTGACCTCGCTGGATGGTAATACTCGCCAAAATTTGAAGCATTAATCATGTGATTCACCTAAAAGGAGCACCAGTGTAAACAGATTAGCCAGATAATACGCATCGACTCAGCACCACGAAATACAAACCAGTGTACTTATCAGCATTACATATGTCGGGCACCGTTCCTCGCCATGTCTGTAGTACTTGTGCTCGAAGGTCCTAGTCTTCTCAGAATAAAAACAAAAACAGTTTGCAACATTATCTCCTAACATATAAATAGAATATAGTTGCTTTGCATAGAGAAAAAAAACTTCGGAAAAGCATAGGCAGTTAGCCACTGCCAAAATTCCTCCATTTTCCGGTATAAAATTCTAAATTTAACACACAAATGTGAATATCGATAAACTACAAAACACAAGCAGGATAGTTCACAGTTCTGCCACAAGAGAGATAATCTATCTGAACTAGTCCCTCCCCAATGTCCACTGACATGGGTAGAACTGTTAAGCTTTGCTCCCACTAAACTACTCTAGCATTGCCTTACCACTAAATTCCCTAAGAATGCCATCTCTGCGGTTCTGGAGAATTTCAGTTCCTATTCCCGAACACCTATGCAGTAATTTCAGTGGAGAACACAGCAACCAAGCGAGAACCGAACAAAAAAATTAACATCACTTGTTCCCAAATCACTACCACCTCGGCGTAGGAGTCGAGGAGGCGGCGTAGTTCCCGATGCCGGAACCTCGCGTCGATGCGCCCGTCTAGCTCCACGGCGATGCGGCTCCACCGGTGCCACCTGCGGACCAAACGGGAGGTCAGAACAGAGAGGAGGCGGGACAGGGGGGGATGTACGGGGTTCGAGGTGGAGTACCTCCGAGGCGGCGGTCGCGACGTTTCAAGATCCTCGCCGGCGGAAGGCGGCGCTGCCACGAGGAACTTGTCCATGGCGCCGGCTGGTTAGGGTTCGAGCTGGACAGAATTTTCCCGCCAAAACGAATGGGGGAGCGTGGCTGTGAAAAGAACAGTCCTAGAAAGCGCGGGCTTTCTCGCGGCGTCGTCTCCAATTTTCGGCTAATTTTTTTTAAATAACACATTTTTTTATTAAATTTTACAAATAATACATAAAACGGACAAATTACAAATCTGCTGGTCGATTGGCCGCTCAATGAACATCGCTTCGTCTGCTCAACGATTTAAACATCGCTTTCATCCGCTCAGACGACACGCAGCCTTCGTCTGCTCAACGAACGACAAGCGTCGCGTCCGCTGAACGGACGGCGATGTTTCCCCGTGAACAGACGAAACGAATCTGTCGTCTGTCGAACGGCCGACCGACCAACAAATTTGCAATTTGTCCGTTTTGTGTATTGTTTGTGCAATTCAATAAAAAAAAGTATTATTTAAAAAAAATTAGCCCAATTTGCTGCCGAGTGTAAACTCTTGGATCAGATTGCATATAATCCTTCTGTTCCAAATTACTTGAACTTCTAACTTTGCCAAAGTTCCGCTGTCAAAAGAAAAACTTTATCAAAATATTTTACTCCCTCCGTCCTAAAAAGAATGTCTCGGTTTTGTCTAAATTTAAATATACCTAGATACTATTTTATATAGATTCATCTAAATTATAAACTTGTGACATCCTTTTTAGAACGGAGGGAGTACTGATAATATAATTTAAAAACATCGAGTAAAATGTAGACTATGAGTCGTGGAACTCTAAAAAATAACTTATTCATCACTTGTTTCTGTCTAATGATGAATGCCACATCTTTATCGACAAGGTTTAATCCCTAGTGGGTTGGGTACAACTTATGCTGGCCTCCACACCACGGCTTTTGTATCCCAATGCCATCGCATTTTTGTTTCCTTCAAATTCCTATACACTGTTTTGTTAGTTTTGTTCGGAAGTAAGTAAGGTGAGTAAAAGAACATGTCCTTTTCAAAACAAAGATCACTCGCCCGCTCTATTAAGTCGAAGAGAGTTGTCGAGTTAATTAATTGAAATTCTGGTACCTCTCCGAATTGTATGGAAATAAAACCCTATGTACGGAAACAGCCGCCGTTGGAAGAAAAAGTCGTCGTCTCTCGCATCCGCCTCCTTTGTAGATCGGTTCCCCCTCCTCCGGCGGGCCTCACCGGCGTCGAAGGGGTGGGGAACCCGATCTATGAGTGAAATTTCTAGTAATAGTACTGATTTTATTATATTAGGTTTAGGGTTTTGCTAGCCATCTTCGCCACAATGAAGGTGGCATTATCTACAATAAGCGTTCGGCAACAAGATCTTTTTTTCAATGTCAATGGTGATGTTGGAAGATTAAAGTTTTCTAGGTATGGGTCTTCAGATATTGCTTCGTCGGATCTATTTTAGATTTTTTTGCTCATGGTTGCAGCGAGGTTTGTTCTCGCAATATTTATCTCAGCGGCTACGTCCTCGACAATAATGATTCCTACTATCGGTTTATCAGTGACGTTGATCAGGCTATTCGGTTATTATTTCCTAAAATATTGGCATTGGTACTCTTGCCGGTGTTGGTTGATCACTTCAACGGCTGTTATGAAAAAAAGAAAGGGTATGAAGATCTCAAAGATTGCTAGTTCTTTTAGACTTTATTTTGTAATCGCTTGAGTCAGCTCTTGTATCTCTACCATGTACTATTTACTTCTATTAATATAATATGGTATTGATCATAAATAAATTAAAAACCAAGTAAAAACCTTTTACAACACACCCCCAAACACATGGCACCGGGGCTACTGACATACACTCCACAATATCGCCGATCAGGTCGATACAAGTGACGGTACACTTGTAGTGTGCTTCTGTCATACTACTCAAAATGCCAGAAGTCCAAATGGAGTCCAAGCTCGAGGGAGACTTTTGTTTACAAAATTTTAATCATATTTTTTAAGTTAAGAAAAGTAAAATAGCCACAAACCAAAATGGGATGGAATATAGTAAATAATATACTACAAACGTAATTTATCAAACGTAATATACTACAAACATAATGGAAGAGCTTTACCACCGTTCCAAAATATAAGATGTTTATAATTTTTAGCCAGAGGTGGTATATATGAAGATTAGATAGTAACGTCACCAAAGACAAGCATTGACACAATTATTTGACCTAAAACAAAAAATAATCACATCACCTGCAGAACCATAAGCAGATACACAATGAGAACAATGTAATGCACAACAGATGTAAAGGAGTGGGCAAATATCACCAATGAACCACCAAAGCAGAAAATGATTCTTAAATCTTCTCATAATATTTGACAGTCACTTCAACAGATATAGGAAGTTAACTAAGAGGGTACAAAGTTCAGAAGCAAGCTAGGCAAAACACTTCCACAAACTCAGAAACTTGTAACTTAGAAGGACATCTCATGGGGCTTGTCACCGTCCCTGAGAGAGAACCGAGCACCGAGATAGTTTTTAAGTTCTGGGACAGCATCGATAGCCTTGACCAACTCGGCGTCGATAGCCTTCTGGTCGTCCTTCTTGAAGTCAGGCAGGTTCTTGGTTGCCTGTAGGTTTGAAAGAGCAAACATTAAGTACTAGAGCAAATTTGATTACACGAGCAGCAACATCGGACCAAAGAATGATAACTTTAGGAAATAGTAGTTGTTCATGGTTGTACCTCCTTCTCGGTCTCAAAGAGTTCACCCTCGGTCTTCTTCGACCTGATTTTCTTCTCCCTGGCGAAGTACTTGTCATCAAACTTCTCAACCTTAACACCAGAGATGTCAACCTTTGTGGATGTAGCAATGACATAGGTCTGGTTCACACGGCGGATTGGCACACCATTGATCTTGAAAGGTCCTAATGAGATCAGTAGCATTAAATATTAGACATGCTAAATTGTCAGACCATGAAACAAGCAAATAACTAAGGGCATCTCTATTTATATTCTGAATTGGTCCAGTTAAATCCAGATTGTGGCTACTAGAAAAACATGCAATCCCCAGTTCAGTTCATAACCTGACTCCCTTGGACAATAAGCTACTAGATTGAATTTACTTCAAACTTCTCTAGTAGAAAATGTTAACTGAAGATTATTAACATGATGATAATAAATAAGATTATTTGATGTCCACCAATAACATTGATACCAACAATTTCTCATATAAGTCGCACAATACCCTAGGTAATAATGTAAACACTAAACAAGGCATTACATGAGCACTCAAACTGCAGTTCCCATGTCACCTTTCTAAGCACACTTACCAACAGAATCGATACAACGCCAGTGTTTATAAAGAGAAAAAAAGCAATAGCCAGAACTAAACGGCAGTCCCAGAGTCGGATCTGATTTATCCAACAAACAAGCAAGAAGGTAAAAAGAAATGCGAGATCTTAAATAACCGAGGCTTTAACCACGCAGATAGTTACTTCGAGTAGCTAGCTAACCTAGAAGTTAGTTCAATGATCAACGACGCATACAACTACGCTGCTGCGTAGAGTAAGATATCAAGAAAAACAACTGTAATGCAGGAGGCAGCGCGGTTTACCGGTGATGAGGAGCAGGCCGGACTTGAGCTGCTTGAGGAACACCACGCGCTTGCCCATGTACCTCCCGGCGAGCAGGATCAGCACGGTACCGGGCGTGATGGTAGACCTGAAAGCAACAAGCGAAATCGATCTCAGTCTAAAACTGCTCTCGGGATCGAGACTTCGAGAGGGACAGGATGCGAGCAGCGACGCACCTGAGCTTGGTGGGCTTCGGCTTGCGGGTGCTGACGGTGCGTGGCTTGACGTCGTCGGCGGGGTAGAACTTGGGCTCGGCGACGGCGGCGGGCTTCTCGGCCTTGGGGAAGGCTCCGCCGTTCTTGGCCTTGATGGCCCACAGACCGCGGCGGTGGTAGGAGTGCGACCGCGAGGCGCGCTTGATGCCCAGCGCCATCTTCGACGACGGAGCCATTGGGGATCCCTTCGGTCGAGGCGGGTCGGCGCTTCGGCTCGAGGAGGGAGGAGGCGGCGGAGAGGAAGAATGGACGGGCGGGTTTGGTCGCTGGTATATATCTGTGCGGCGTTGTTGAGGTGGAAACCCTAGTCTGCTTCTGGGCTGTGCCGATGGGCTTACTGGTCAGGCCCATACAGCCCGTTTGTCGCATCGTGCCTTTGTTGGATAGCTTATGGCCCGTTGTAAGATCGAGACATCGTTAGTGTATAGTCCGATTGTTCGTCCCTCTGTCCTTAAAAAATATACTATATCCATATAATAACAAGTGTAGCTGAATAATAATTATGGAAAGTGTCGCTAAATAATTATGGATCGAATCCAAGTTCGATCGTTTTTGTGCTTAGTTTACACTAAATAATTAGTTCAACTTCGATCAATAAGCAAAATTCATAGTGATATATGTTCCATATTTTCGTATTGAACGACATTGTTTGTTTATTATGTGACTCCTGTAATCAATATAGATCTGCATAGAATACAAGTGTATCAAAGCTTAAGATGAACGTGAACAGTCATGTGAAACAAACAGGCAAACAGGCGGAATCGAGTCAACACGCACGAGAACAGGAAGCAATACAGATACGAGTAAACACCGAAATCCAGTTGTTTATGTAAATAATAGCAAGCACATGCTTTGTCATACAAGAACTACCACAGAACGTTGCTCAAAATTCACTGCTTGATGATAGCCAGCGCGAGTAGTACAATCCTTTGTTCGAAGGGTTCATCGGTTCAATATCGCTGCACCCGCACTAGTCTTCCCCTTTCCAAATATCAGCAAACTCATCGGGCGCCAGGTGGTTCGCCTTCTCGTGCTCCTTCCTTCTCACCTTGGCCTTCACCTTGTGGGCGTACTTCCCTGCCTTCTTCCGCTTCTCTAGTGCCCGGATCTGGTAGAAAATGAACAATCGTTAAAATATGACCTATGGATGTAGATGGGAGATAAGAGACATTGAACATGTCAGGAACTGCCTCGTGACAACTGAATCAAATACAGAATAGTATGTGAATCTTGGCAGGCGAGCGAGAAAGTATTTGCCTGGTACCGCAACAAGATAGCACACTATAACACTAAACTGCAGATCAAACATTATGGGTTAGGGCCAACACAAGGAACAGAGTGGTGGAATAATGTACAAGGAGTGTCTTTTTTAACACTATGCAAGGAGTATCTGAAAGACAGTTAATTGCCAGCATGCATTGACATTCTAGAACACTTCATAAAACTAATCGCTTCTGCGTGATAATGGTTCCATCAGCTGGCTTTCCCCCCCACCCCCAAAAAAGTTAGCATAGGATTACAGCAGCATTCAGTGTCCAGCCAACTTTCTTAGAGTTGGCTGTTACTAATCACACACGCAATGCATACTATAACCATTCCTTGATAATGAAAGAGCTAAACCCAGATTTTCTTACAAATATGTTTGGAACATATGTACTATAGTCTATACATCAGCTGGTGAAGCAATACCTGATTGGGAGACACGTAGAATGGGTTCTCATACAATGTGGGGCCACCAAAACTACCGCCAAATATTTTGATTGGGTTCAAACAGAACCTGGGGCCAACCTACACAAAGCAATTCAATTAAAATATTGGTTAGCAACAAGTTTCGCACATTATGCAGATATATAAACTCACTCTACTTTTACCTCAACAAGTGTCATTTTGTCCAGGCCTCCTTTATCAACTTTGTCAATCTCATTGTGGGGAACAGAAATCTGCAAATACATCATTTCCTAAAATTCAGATCATGCTGATAACTTAATTGGTTTCAAAAGGTAAAAGGTAATCAAAATCAAAATCCAAACAGAGCCAATTCATCACCTGGTAATTTCTGAACCAAATGTGCTCATCCACAATGGAGAAGACAAACACATGATCATGAAAAGGTTTTGCCTTCCGTGATCTTTTGAGTAGCAAAAATCTGCAAGTACAGCAATGGGCAATGAGTTAGCCCTGAAAATCTTTGAATTAAAGAAGAGCATGTCCCCAAATAATTAATTTAAGCCTATAGAACTAATTCCAAACACAAAATTGTCACACCACTGATAATGACCTGACGACCTCATAAACACAAGTCTATTCCTGAGTGGACAGCATGCAATGAAAATAGTACTACCTCCGATCTAGTTCAAAACAGCGACACTTATTTAGGATCTGAGGGAGTAATATACTTTGTTTAAACGCACTTGGTTTGTCCATAATTCTTAGAATAGAACTAGAGTTAACAAAGGTGAATCCTTCCTTCAAAGGTTCATATTATAAACATAACAAAGACCAATAATGGATGCAAATATAAACAGCACATATGCACATGCAATTCCATAACTACAGGACAGTTCAGTGCATTTAAATACAGTTTTATGTTAAACACGTCAAAAAATCAAGTTTAATCTCTTTTGACACCAAGTATAAGCATATGGTAAATAAGAAGAATATGATTCTTCGCAAAAAAAAGGGAAAAAATTTAACAAGATCAATACATGTCCTTCTCAGCTTGTTCAAAATGCTGATAAGACATGAACATCATAACATAACATGCCAAACCATCCACTTACTTGAGTAATCATTTCCTTCAAGAGCTTCCAGTGAGGCTGCTGGTCAAAATTTGAAGAAAATGTAAGCAGAGGGCGTGACCCTTTCAGATGGTTACCAGTGAGCTTCAGTTCCTCCATAGTGTGAACTGCACGTAAATGTTACGGAAGGGTTGATGAAGCATCATGCAAAGCAACTGGATAACCACTATACAGTTGGTGTGAGAGTATACCGGCATTGACTAGAAATTTCACTGATGGCCCTGCGGGAGACTTGACCATCCACAGATAAAGATCTTTCTGTTTTCTGCACTGCAAGACACATGTAGTAGACACTTCATTATTAAGAATTTGCAACTCTGGTGCATATCAAATTTGCCTAATTCTGGAACGGCGCCACATTATGGCAACACATTTTGGAACATATAGTGAAACAGGCGGCGTGGTTTACAAAGCTAGGTAAACCTTCACGCCAGAATAACAATACTGATCAAATCTAGAGTTTAAAGGCGATTTAGCACCACAGACGACTAACTTATTCCGCGTTAAACACGTACGATTTAGCAACCTTTAATGCTCCTGTTATGTAGTTTCATCTATCAAGGAGGCGACCTTCAGAGTAAACCATTTCCATCAAGCGAGCATGGAGGGAATGGGGTACCACGTGTGTAATACCTCGAAGAAGAGGCAGCTGGAGCAGCTCCTGAGCTCGACCAGCTCGTTGAGCTGGCCGCCTTTGCTCTGCTTCGACTCCACCTTGCTGTCCTTCTTGGCGTGCGGCAGCAGCGACACCACGTTCAGCATCAGATGCCGGTACCTACGCACACACCGATTCAGTCCCCAAAAACAATTTTACACCCTGCAAACATCTGTCCAACAACTGCCGACAGAACGAACTCGGGGCAGAGAGGTCGGCGCGCTCACCTGTAGATGATGCGGCGGGAGCACGTGATAAGCACCTTCTCCTTGTTCCGGAACGGCGCCCCTGCGGCGCCGTCCTTAGAAACAAGCTCGGTGGCGGAGTCTGGCTGGTCCTTGAACCCGAAGAGGGTGCGCTGCGGCCGCTCTGGCGCGGAGTCGTCGGGCTTCTCGGCGGCAGGCGCAGGGGTCTCGGAGCTGCGCTTCCTCTTCTTCTCCATGGGGTTCAACGCCGGAGCTTGAGCCGGAAGGCGCTGTGGCGGCGGCGGGGGCGGGTCGACGCGGGTGGGTCTTGTGGAAGAGGGGAAGAGGGAGAGGGTTTAACCGTTTAGGGTCTTGTCTGCCCAGTCCAGAGCTTATTAGGGCTAGTATTTTCACTTCCAGTATGGGCCGATCTACCGGCCCAAAATTCCTTATGGGCTTAAACAAATTAGGAGGGTGCGCCTCTGGACCCTCTGACGGCAAATGGTGGTGCGCCCGGCAATCCGGCAGCGGCGGCGCAGAGTCAGGCCGCACCGCAGACCGCAGTGCTGCACCAGCACTCCACAGCTGACCGTCACAATCCCTCCCGCCTCCCTCGACTCGGCCCACCCCTCAGGTCGCCGACCGACAGAGGCGGAGAGCGCGCTGCACGCCCTGCACCTGAAGCCGGAAGCAGGAGTCGGCCTTTGTGGAAGAGGGGTCTGGGCATCGGTGAGTCCGAGGAACTTCGAGTGATTACTACTGTATATACAGTATATGTGACCATCGCTTCTGCGGTGATTTGTTTACCTTGTAAGCATTTTCCATACATTTTTGCGATGATTCCTGGTTGGAGTCCTCGGAATCAGCTTGCCCAGAGACCACAAATTCCACATCAGTACCCAGTTCAACCTGTTGTCCGGCACATCGACTTAGATTCTGTCAACGTTAATCAGCCCTGTGGTATGAAAGTTAGTAGTATGCATTGTATCGATTACAACTCAGCATCGGTATCCTAAGGTTCCTAATCCTGCCACCACACTACATTTCAGTGTTTTCTTGCAGCTTCCAGTTTCATTCTTTAGTGCTAGACAATACGCCAGAGAAAAAAAAAGCACACTGATTCACAAAGTAAAAACACTTAAAAAAGATAGTACATGGAGATTACAGAATACCATTATTTTTGGAACCTAGTAACGTAGTTACATGCATACATTTATCTTATGAAGTACTAGTTACTTTCCTGCTACTTCCATTCACATAAATTTGAAGGAATCGCCACTGATATTTAGCATTTTCTACAGCAATATATATCCATTGTAGTACTCTTATTATTTAAGAGCACGCTCTTGTATTGGAATGAACTGATGGTTCTTAATCCTGCACTATCTTAATCAACTGTACGTGTCTGAACCTTAACTGCTGGTTCTTAGTCCTGCACACACTACATTTCAGTGTTTTCTTGCAGCTTCCAGTTTCATCCTTTGATACTAGACAATATACCAGAGGTGCAAACTGATTCACAGACCACAAAGTAATACATTCGTGTCTTAACTCTGGTACTGGACCTAGAAAGATAGTACTGTACATGAAGATTGCAGAAATCTACACTTATTTTTGGAACCTAGCAGCATGTGCATACAGTTCTTCTCTCAAGAAGTTACTTTCTACATCCATTTACCTACGTTTGAAGGAATCACCACTGATACCTATCATTTGCTGTATCAATATACTATTGAACTCTTATTTCACACTGTAACTTACATTTAGAAACACACTCTTCTATTGGAGTGAGCTGATGAAGGAAGATGGATCAGGAGGTGTGGGGATTGTAACAGATCCATCGAGCATCTGTGTCACTTTCAGCATGGTAGGGCGCATTGTGGGCTCCTCTTGGAGACACCACAATGCCACGGCGACGAAGCGTTCAACCTTCTTTATATTGAAGATTGCCTCATCATCACCCTTGACTAACAAGTCAAGTCTCCCGCTTCTGTAGCAGTCATTTGCCCAATATGTCAGTATTGCTTGTTCCTCATCTGCTATCTCTAGCTCCACATTCCTTCTGCAACTCACAGTCTCCAGCAAGATCACCCCGAAACTGTAAACGTCCACCTTGGATGTGATCGCTATGTTTCTGAACCACTCGGGTGCGACGTACCCTCGAGTGCCCCGGATGCCTGTGTTTGTCTGCGTCTGGTTTTTCCTGAGCAGCTTTGCTAGGCCAAAGTCTGAGATCTTTGCCACGAGATTCTCATCAAGAAGGATGTTTTGGGGCTTTATGTCACAATGGATTATTTGACTGTTGCATTCCTCATGTAAGTAGAGCAGGCCTCTTGACACCCCAAGCGCGACTTGAACGCGGAGATTCCAGGTTGGCCTTGTACCACCAAAAAGGAATCCATTAAGTGATCCGTTGGTCATCAACTCGTACACTAGAAGCCTCTCTTTTCCTTCACCGCAGAAACCAAGCAACCGCACCAAGTTTCTGTGGAAGGTCCTTCCGATGGTTTGAACCTCAATTGCAAACTCCTTCTCGGTCTCTGCAAGCATCTTGTCAATCCTCTTGACTGCAATGCCAGTCCCAAACTCATCTTGCAACTGGCCCTTGTATACGATACCAGATGCACCACTGCCCAGCTCTTCACGAAATCCATCTGTCGCCTTCTCAATCTCATTGTATGTGAATATTCTAAGAGGCAATGCATCATGATTCATTGATTGTACCTGGCCTGACTTCTTTCGGCTAATAGCACAGTAAGAACCAAAACACAGAACAGAGACGAGGAAACCAATAACAAGGACGGATCCTCCAAGGAGTAGTGAACCTCCTAGTATCCAATACCTCTTTTCTTTCTTCCATGTATTGGAGTTACTGCTCAACTGGGACCCACGAGTACTAGTCCTGGGAACTTTGAGAAAAACTGATCCCACTATGGCACCTGACATTCCATTGGACAAGGGGCCCCTCTTTTTCCAACAAGTACTGTTGTAGTGCACCGCAGCGACACAAAAGCAATCAGTTAAGCAAAGTTGTTGGCAGTAATCCTCACCAATGGGGTTGTACCGCTCATAGTCGCCAAAAGGCCAATTGATATTGATCATTGGAAGTAGGCTGAACTGTTGCGTAGATTCAGTATCATCCAAGTCACAGCTATGTGGAGCAAATTCTGGCTTGCAACCTTTGTACTTCCTGTCGTTATCGATCGGTGAGTAGTTTGGTGGGCACTCACATTCCACGCTCTTGTTTGGGTTGAAGCTGCAGTAGCTGTTGAACCCACAGACACCACTTCCAACCTCTGCCGGGACAGCCTTACAGAAATTCTGTGGGAGATAGTCCATAACTCTCCACTCCGTGTTCAATCCACTGGCCTGTGCTGCCTTCCTGGGGTACGCATATTGCCGGAACACGCCATCTGCGTCGAGCGTGCCACGTTTGTAGTAGTCTGCCGGTGAGTCCAGATTTTCTGACGTGATATTGATTTGTCCGCCAGAATTTAGCGTGTAGTAGACGCTGCCAGTTGTGTTGAACACTAGGGTTGAACCATTTCCACCTGTATTAGAATCCCAATACGGAGGATCGTAGCGGTAACTGGAGGGAATAGCCACGGTGTAAAGCCTTAGGTTGCCATCAACCCCTACGCTAAGGACAAACCTTCCATCTGAGTAGTCGTTGTCCATCAGCCGACTGCGTAGGACTGCCCCTTCAGGCAGCACCTGGGAGGGGAGGATGGTGTCGGTTGGAGATGCGAAGCTCTCCCACTTGATGGAGCCATCTTCGCCGTACAGAACGAAAGTGCCGGTGTCGAGCATGCTGGCACGGTCGACGTTGGTCACCCCGGGATTCCATATCAATTCGCCGGCAGGGTCCTGGAGCGAGAGCACGCCACCAGTTGCGAGCTGCAGTTGGGAGCCAGCTGGCACCGTTGTGTTGCTGCGCTCGTACCAAACAACAGTTTTGGTGGCGATCTTGCTAAACCAGATGGCGAGGAGGTAGACGGAGGGGTCGGTGTCGAGGGGGCGAAAGCCGAATGCGAATTCACCGGAGGGTGAAATCCATGAGGTGTTTGGGCCTTGAGCAGTCAGGGTTGACCCTAACGTGATGTTTTCGGATGCATGAGCATAGAAGGGAGCCTGGAGCAAGAGGAAGATGAGTAGCAGCGCCATTGTTGTTGTTCACCAAGTTCTTGCTTCTGCTAATGGTTTTTATGTGCAATCCAGGGGCCTTAGAAGTCTCTTTGCGGTGGGTGATGACTCAGGAAAACATACCTGGTGTTGAACAGTCCAGGCCGGCAGTTTTATGGTAGTAAAACGTTGCTCGCACATGACATCGACGGATTGATCAGGAAGTTTCTGCTTCAGCCCGCCAACGTAAGGAGGGCCGCCTTGCCAGTTTCTGATTCGCTGCCGCGGCGCGACGTGGGTCCTGTGAAGGCGAAGGCCATTTTCTTTGTGTGATCGGCGTGGATGACCTTGACCGGCATGATGGAGAAGTGCACCTTCTTAACAATGGCGCTTCCCTGGCGCTAAGACTCGGTAAACACTACTAAGTAGTTAATTTCCGGTGCTTGGTCTTTTCTATGCCTTGCTGGTGCTTTCAGTATAGTTCAGTCCACCTGCTCGTGTTGTTTCCTCGTACATGCTGTTTCGATTCAATTCTCTGAAAGTAAAAAATTAGGCTTCTTCCGTGTCATCGAGCTTTGATTCGGTCAGTTATTAACAAGCAATTTTGTGCCCGTGACGATCGCGTTTTTCATTTCTTTCTTGTTTGTGTACGCAGTCTCTCGGAATCTTGGTGGAACATTTCTCTCTGTGTTAAGTTGTGCTTCTTTGTCGTGGCGGGATTTGTGGTTCCCTATCAAGATGATGGTCGCTGACTCGCCTTCTTCATGACCGACGGGCAAAGTCAAAAACCTTAATCTTGTTCTGGAGGAATGGAATCACAATTTGTACTAGTACTACTTGTCGTGGCGGGTTTGTGTGGTCTCCTGAGAAAATGATGGTCGCTTAGCCGCTTTCTTTATTTGTTGCTCACCAGCAAGCAAGTCAAGACGGTAATCTTGTTCCGGACAGGGACGGTAGTTTAGTAGTACGAGAATACAAAATGTTGAAAAGATGGATTGCGAGTTTGCGACTGTGTGAGTGGCTTATTTCTGGCTTTTCGATTTTGGCAAATTCGCAGGTGGGTTAACTGCTTTCTGAAGTGCATAAGTAATACCAAGATAGTTGAGGCAAGAGGTTTCTGTCTAATTGATGTATCGAATATATTTATCCTATTATAAAAATATATTTTATGTTGAACTTATTGACATTGATTTAATTCATTTGGGTTGCAACTCATTTGCTACACAAAAAAATGTCTTGAAAATCCCGAATAACAAGCATGAAAAGTGATCATTATTTCTCCCACTACTAGGAAAACGGTCGTCTGTGGCGCACTGTAAACATCATCTGTGGCGCACTAGAGGTGCGTCATGGGCTCAGTAAGCGCACTGCCCTGCGCCACGGTTATGTCGAGATAGGCGAAGACCGCTAGCGACATACCTATGTGGACAGGCGCCACGCGAAGATCTTCATGGCAAGACTTCTCACGCCACTAAGCTTCTGAGGTGCGTTTTAGACGTAGTGCGCCACAAAAGGTAGGTCATGTACGCCACAGGTTTTTATTTTTTTTTAATTTCCGAGCCAGATTATATACAATATTACAGGCAGATATACACACACAGATACAAAATATACAATTATATATATACACAATTTGAAAAACAAGATTGAAACAAATACATATAGATAAGTCTTATACATAAATACATAATCTATCTATCTATCTATCTATCTATTAATTTTCCTTGAGGTAGGTTAGTCAAATACGTTTCCATTCACCGAAAATACGTTTTCATTCTACGGTGGTTTTCGTCACCTTCATCCGTCGTACGTCCACCGCTTTTTACCGAGAAAAACATAGAGATCGGATCGGTATTGGTCGTGAGCTTGTAGACAACTCTGCTCCTTGTAGGTCTCCAAAACCAATCCCTCGCTCGCTCCCTACCCATACGTCCCCAACCCCGAGCGCTTCCATGGCTCCCAGCCCCTATGACCTACGCCTAGCGCTGCCAAAGAACCAATCAAGGCGCCTCTTCGCGACTCGCCGCCATCTCGCCCCGCCCCTGTGTCCTCGCTCAACCGAAGATCCTCCGGCCGCCCAGATCCTCGTGCGTGGCCTCCGGAGCCGACAAGCAAGAGGTCCCGGCCTACACGACAAGGTTTACCACGCCGAGTGTGGCCGCCAGCCGAAAGGCCGAGGATGACTCCATGCCCACCGGTCCCTCTCGAGCGGAAGTGGATGAATTGACGCCTGCCGGCCCTCACATCGCTTTGGCCTCCGCAGGAAGCGTTTTCGCGATTTTGTTAAACACAATTAGAGAGAGTTGGGGACGAGCTCGATTGGAGACGGGACTCCAAAGACGCTGGGGAAGGTAGCCGAAGGGAGTGGAGAGAGGATGAAGAGCTACGGGAGAGAGGCGCGCCCGCGCGGCAAACAGATCCTACATGCTGTAGCTTGGGCCTGGGTGCCTCGTCCATGCACTTCTCGCGCTCGTCAACGGCCAAGACCGACCAGCGTGGAACGGATGTCGATTCGAGTTCTCCCCACTTGTAGATGCTTCTCTGGAGCATGGAGATTAGCCACGGACTATTTAAGCAATGGAATAAATCACATAATCAAACTAGCAGCTCAAAAATTCATCACGGACTGAGCCTGTCGAGTTGCCAATGGAGTCCAGATCACCTGGTGTTTAGATCACCGGCTAGAGCAGCAGGGCCGTCGGCGTCATCCGGCAGCAACAAGACTCCTATGCGCGCGATCCATGTTCAGGATCCATCCGCACTACTGAAAAATATTTGTACAAATTCAGCTCCGTCTCTCGCCCGAATGCTCCACCCGAATTCTTCCATGCCCTTTATTTTTTTGAAAAGAGAGGCTTGTGGACGCTCTACTAATTCGACAATGTTCACACTCTATAAGAAATTCAGACTACCAGGTTTTTTAATACTAATCTAAGACCTATCTCAGAGAGATGGACTACTACTGTTGCTTGTGCACCCGAAAAACAATACTAATCTAAGTTCAGTTAAACATGGCTGTTGTTGGCCCTTTTCTGAAATTGTTGTCAGCTTGATATAGTGTCAAGTTAAATTGTAACAATCCAAATTTTTCTACACTAAAGCAAATTTGAAAACAAATTTGGAAGGCAAATTCGAACAAATTGGAATCAAACAAATTAGACAAAAAAGAGAGAAGAAAACAAAGGAGGAACATGAAGAACAGCAATGAACCCTAGCTCTGCCGTCGATTTCCCCATCACCGCCAAGACCGCCACGCCTGCCCCACCGGTTGTTGTGGTCGACGCCACCTCGCTGCCGCCGCTGCGCCGCTTCGTTGCGTCGCCATACCGCACATCGCTTCGCCACCTCCAGACGCGAGCGCCATGTCCCTGCCGCCGCCTAGCCGCTCGCCACCTTGCCTCGCTCCAGGACCTCGCCAACACCTCAGCCACTTCAAGAAGGACCGAGAGGACACCAACGACCCAGATAAGCTTGTAGACGCCGCCGATTTCTTCACTGCCACCACGCGTTGCCGCCCCAAGCTCTGCCCTCTCCTATAAAGCCTCCCAACCTTCTCCAATTTTCGATTTCTCTATGGGAATCGATCCCTCCTATCCTCCCAACCGCCACCGTCTCATCAATTTCAAACATCACCGCCGCCGAGCCCGCCTCCAGCGCCGCCGACCGCCGGTGAGCTCCCTCCTCTTCTCCCTCCTCGTCTGCTTCCTCTTTTTCTTTTTTTTTCCTCGCATGCTGAAGGGGTACGCCACTTGTGCCATTTCGGTCATGCTAAGCCCAGGCTGGCCAATCGCTCTCTTTCTAGCCCGAGTAGAAAAAAAAACAAGTTTAAACCCTTTTCTTTTTCTATTTTCATTTATGTTTTCAATTTGAAATGCATTTAAAAACACGTCCTTTTGCAAGGACGCTCTGGACAAAAAAATAAATTAAAGAGGGCTATATTAGACCTCATAAACCTCTGTTTTAAAACAACATTTCCAAATACCTTTAGAAATTATTTTACTAGGCTAATAGAACTCAAAACCTTTATGTATATGTGGCAAAATAAAGGTTCCTTTTATCTATATCTCAACCTTAGTTCACAAATACAAGTAATAACCTTGGGCAAACATTTCTGAACATTTTAGGACCCATTGGTGAAGCCTCGGAGGATTTTGACATAGGAGTGCACCATCTCGGAGTCGAGGAATTTCCGGAAGACCTTTCTCTAGGCAAGTCACCTCTCTCACCGATGAAATTTTGGTGATAAATGATTTTGGAATATGGAAGCTATGTGCAATAGTAGAACCCCTGAACCATCAATATCAATATCTGATGTTATGCCTTGAGACCAACCCTAGAGGAAACCCTGGACTTGCTTGATGGATGATGCATGATTGTTTGTATGATTGCTTGGAGGTCATGTCCACCTTCAAAAATTTGGTATAAAAAGGACTCATCACCTGGATGAGATCCTTTACTTTGGATTATGTGCCCTAGTATGTGGGCCTAGTTGATGGGTAAACCTGTGGTACATCCCTGACACAAAACAATAAAACACACCATATAAATTGTAAGAACCCCTACTCTATTCCTATGGATTTTCTACAAGGTAGATGGACCCTGGTATGGGTGATCAACGGGAAGACACTTGGAGTCGGGATGCTATAGTATGTTATCGATTTCCATGGCCCTGACATACTCTCGGGATTCGAGTGATGAGACCTTTCGGTAGAATCTTCAAAGGATAGAGTAGATAAAACTTAGCCATCGATTAAAGGTTCCGATGCCAATGATAGCAATATCGCAAACCCTAGCGGTTTGGGCCACTTTGGCTTAGCAGAGCCATCGGAGGCACACACACTTACATATCTAAAATCCATGATACGTAATGAAAGAAAAATAAATATATACTTGAAGAAAATAAATGATACCAAGTATGATCACTTGGTGAGATTAAGTATGTCATGACGGACGATGTTTTCCTCCATTTGGCAAAGTGGTGAAAATGGTACCACTATGGGTTTGACCACAAGTAAATTTATGGGATTTTCCTGGTTAATTAATCTTGAATAAAACTTTTAATTGGAAACTATCTTGTGACTTGCTGAGTACTTCAGTACTCACCCTTGCTATATAAACATTTCTCAGAAACACCCGGAGACGTCGCGGAGGTTGATCCTGATGTCTTCCTTCGCGGAGAAGATTTTGAGTTCTAGGTCATTCCTACGCTCGAGGGCAGATCCTGGAAATATAGCCACGTGTGTAAAATCAATAACGTTTGTATGCGTTAGTCATGGTTTAATGATTTTAAGATGAGAGAACCTTGTTTAATGTTGGATTGTAAGAAAAATATTTATGTGATATTATCTACCCTTGTAATATTATTCCTATGAGTTTGTATGCGATGGCTGTGTTTTGTAATCACTCGGAATTTCGCGAAATTTTGCCTTCGGCGAATTCGTGGAATTTCTAGTCACGGTCCTGAATTTCCGGGGCGTGACAGAGTGGTATCAGAGCCAGCCTTGACCGTAGGAAAGACCACCGGTTTTGGAAAAATGGTACATGTTTGAAAAAAAAATGACTGAGAAAAAGAAAATTTTCTAAAGCCTTTATCCAGCTCTTAAAATATTTTGTTTTTGATATAAAATTTGTATGATAAAATTTTGTGTAAAAAAAATACAAATCTTTTTCGCGCTTAAAAAAAATTCATTTCACATATTGTAGGCATGGTGTACTATTTTTATACCTCTCCCAAGATGCTTGGGGGATGGGCCCAACTCTTGTGGAGGATGTTGGGATATCTTTTTGTGCCGAGACAGGACCTCCCACATTTTTATGCAAAAGCTATTTTTGTGCATGGGATACTTCAGTATTGGACCGGATGGGTTAACGTAAAAGTTGATGGTACCGAGACCACTTATGTTGGACAAAGGGATATAGAGGAGGATGCAATTCAGGACGCATCCAGAAGGGCTATATTGAACCTGCGACATAAGTACGACGACATATTCGATGAGTCCATCTATCGACTCATACCCCAGGAGTTGAATGATGGAAACAGCGTGGGAGTGCCTTTTCCACCATTCGTGAATGACGGGTCAGAGATAGAGGTAGTGAGAGAAATAGCCTTTGCAGCAGGGCAATATGGGAAGATTCGAAAGGAATATCAAGAAGCCCAAGGTGAGATAGTCCAGTTGCGAGGCGAGAATATAGAGCTTCGCCAGAATATACTTGACTTGGAGACGAAACTTAAGGAGGCAATAAGTGCTCAACAGAAGATGGCCAGTCCAAGTGCAAGGCGATTAAGGGCTTGTCAAGAGGATCAATCACATGGACTGGGAGCGAAGAAGATCAAGACCATATGGACCAAGAAATATCTTGAACGCTTCAAGAGTGCTCCGCAAGTGAGGCCGAAAGAAATAGAGGCGCCACCAAGTCAGGAGGATGAAGAGGAAGAGGAACCGATGGAACGTGAGTTCTATACCAGCAGCAACCCTCCGTCAGATGACGAGTAGACACTTCAAGAAAGGCGCTAGTATAATCTAGGTTTGTGTTTTAAAATGGGTGTGCCATGTTTTGATGATGTGTGCAATATATGCATGTATGTGTGACTAAGTACGAGGTACGAGTAGCTAGTAGGCTATGTAAACCGCTTAGTGTTTCTGTAAAATAAATAAATAGAACTAACGTTTTTAATATTTTCCTACTCTTGTATATCCCAAACACGTGTATATTCTCTAACAAAAGTTTTCCTTTCAAATAAAACAGTTGCAAGTCACCAACATGGATGACCACAACTCACAAACAACCCGAGACAATGGAGACTACGGTAGTAATGGAGAGCAGCCAAGTCTAGCAGCAATTATGCTAGCCATGGATAGAGGCAGACGACAAACCAAAGAGAACCAGATGAGGATGATGGAAACACATGCCCAAATGTTGGAAAGAATAGCAACAAAATTGGCAGAACAAAAAGGAAGTTCAGAGGCAAAGAAGGAGTCAAGAAAACCAAGGTGGGGAGATTTCCAGAAGACAAACCCACCAATCTTCTCTGGTTCAGAAGAACCACTAGACGCCGATGACTGGCTCAGAGATGTTGAACGACGACTACAAACCATAGGATGTGAGGACCGGGAAAAAATTTTTTTGCATCACACCAACTACAGGGATCCGCCGCAACATGGTGGATAAATTTCCGAGAAGCCAGTCAGAACCCAGAAGAAATAACATGGCAAGAATTTGTGGAAGGATTCAAGAAGGAACATATTCCTTCAGAGATAATGTTGATGAAACATCGGGAATTTTTGGATTTGAAGCAAGGAAATCAAACTCTGAAGGAGTATTTGGGCAAGTTCAATTATTTGGCAAGGTACGCGGCTGATGACGTGAGCACTGAGACAAAGAAGATGGAACAATTTGAGCAGGGACTGCAAGACTCGTTGAAGTACCACATCTCGTCTCAAGTATTTCCCAATTACCAGGCTATGGTAAATAGTCTTCTGAAGACTGACAAAGTGAGGGCAAGCATGGTGGAGGATCGGAAGAGAAAAGCACGGAATTTCAACACCCCAATGGATTCCCTTCGATCTAGGACTTGGGTGACACCAAGTTCGGCAGAGCAGCGGAAAACAATGGCCATAAAGAGGGACGATTGAAGAGGAGGAAATGTTGACAAAATTGTTAACTGCTTTAGGTGCGGAGGAAGACATTCGATAGGAAGTTGTCCACAACGAAAAACAGTGTGCTATCACTATGAGGATCCTACTCATTTGCGGAATGCGTGCCCAAGGAGGAATTTACCTGTGGAAGTGGCGAGGACCCAATTCCGACAACAGCAAAACATGAGGCCACAGAATGTGGCCAATAAAGGGAAAGGATTGTTGCAAGCAGGTAAGGCCATGATTGGACAAATTTCTCAGGGAGTGAACAAGGGAGGAATGAACCAAAGGCCTAATCAAGGACGGGTGAATTATGTGTCTACCGAAGAAGCCACTGAGGCTACCGACGTGATTACTGGTACGTTTTCAGTAATGTCTAAGCCAGCCTTGATTCTATTTGATCCGGGAGCTACTCATTCTTTTATTTCAATAAGCTTCACACTAGAAAATGGGATACCCTCCTTCCCCTTAGAGAAACCTTATGTGGTTGAATCACCCGGAGCAAAGATGAAAGCTCAAACAAAGACCAATGAGGTAGAAATAGACATCCATGGAGAAAGATTTAAAGCAAACCTGATACACTTGCAACTAAGAGATTTGGATGTCATATTAGGAATGGACTGGTTATATAAATATAAGGCAAGGTCGATTGTGAGGAGAAACTGGTTTATTTCACTAGTTCGAATAATCTGACCTTGAGGATAAAGTCACAAAATTCCTTTCTGAGGAAGCAGAACAAGAGGGTATGTAGTATGGTGGCAGAAGGAGTAATGCAGATTCCGGTGGTTAAAGAATTTGCAGACGTGTTCCCAGAGGAATTACCTGGGGAGACACCAGATAGAGAGGTGGAATTTAAAATAGAACTTAAACCCTGAATAGAACCAATTACAAAGCAACCATACCACATGTCAAGAAAAGAGCTAGTAGAGTTGAAGAAGCAAATTGACGAGTTATTAGACAAGAACTTTATACAACCAAGCATCTCATCATGGGCAACACCGGTATTATTTGCAAAAAAGAAGGATGGTAGCTCGAGACTATGTGTAGACTACCGGGGACTAAACGCAGTCACCATTAAAAATAAATACCCTCTGCCCAGGATTGATGACCTCTTTGACTAGTTAAGGAATGCTAAAATCTTTTCAAAGATAGACCTAAGGTCTGGATATCATCAGCTGAAAATTCGCCCGGAGGATAGACCAAAGACTGCTTTCACTACGAGATATGGATTATATGAATTCACGGTAGTACCTTTTGGATTAACCAATGCACCAGCCTTTTTCATGAATCTCATGAATAAGGTGATGATGGACTTTTTGGACAAATTTGTAGTGGTCTTTGTCGATGATATCCTAGTATACTCAAGTATCCCTGAAGAACATGAGCAACACTTAAGACAAGTTTTGATAAGGCTAAGAGAGCATAAGTTGTTCGCAAAGTTTTCCAAATGTGAATTCTGGATGAAATAAATAGCTTTACTGGGTCACATTATATCAGAGGAAGGAGTTAAAATGGATCCAGAGAAGGTGAAAGCAATATTGGAATGGAAGGCCCCGACAAACGTGAAATAAGTTCGAAGTTTCTTAGGATTGGCAGGATATTATAGGAGGTTTATTGAAGGATTTTCAAGGATTTGTCGGCCACTAACCCAATTGCTAAAAGGGGATAAGGAATACGAATGGACAAATAAATGTGAAATCGCATTTCAAGAGTTGAAGAATAGGTTAACCACTGCACCAGTTCTGGTTTTACCAGACTCGGACAAAGAATTCCAAATATATTGTGACGCATCAAGACAAGGGCTAGGATGTGTACTGATGCAAGATGGAAAGGTCATATCATATGCGTCAAGACAACTCCGACCACATGAGGAAAATTATCCAACACATGACTTAGAACTTGCAGCAGTAGTTCATGCATTGAAAATATGGAGACACTACTTGCTAGGGAATAAGTGTGAAGTATTTTTGGATCATAAAAGTCTGAAATATATCTTCACACAGACCGACTTAAATCTTCGACAACGAAGATGGTTAGAATTGATAAAAGAATATGAATTAGAATTTCAATACAAACCCGGTAAGGCCAATGTGGTGGCAGACGCATTGAGCCGAAAAGTATATCATAGCACAGTAACTGTGCGGCAGGATCAGCTGGAATTATGGAAAGAATTTCAGAATTTGAATTTGGAATTAGTTGATGAAGAAGCGTTAATGACCCTACAAGTTCAAACCACATTGGATGAACAAATTAAACAAGCCCAAGAAAAAGATGAAGAGATACAAGGGCTTAAGGAAAAAGAGCGAAAAAATGAGGCACCAGACTTTTTGGTAGATGAACAAGGGGCATTGTATTTCCGAAACCGTCTGTGTGTACCAAACAAAAAGGAGTTAAGGGACTTAATCCTGCAGGAAGCACATGCTTCGCAATTCTCCATACACCCAGGAGGTACGAAGATATACCAAGACTTGAGAAAGAGGTATTGGTGGAGAAACATGAAACGAGAGATTGGTGAATATGTTACACTCTGTGACATATGTCAACGAGTGAAAGCAGGCCACCAAAAACCGGTTGGATTACTACAACCTCTACCCATTCCAGATTGGAAGTGGGAGGAGATCGGTATGGATTTTATTACGGGTTTACCCAAAACCAGAAATGGATATGATGCTATATGGGTCATCGTCGATAGGTTGACCAAAGTAGCCCACTTTATACCCATAAAGCAAACATATGGAAAGAATAAGCTTGCAGAGTTATATTTAACAAAGATTGTAGTGTTGCATGGAGTATCGAAGAAGATTTGCTCCGATAGAGGGCCACGGTTCACTTCACACTTTTGGAAAAAGTTACATGAAGCCATGGGCACGGATTTGGATTTCAGTACAGCATACCACCCACAAACCAACGGACAAATTGAGAGAGTAAATCAAATCTTGGAGGACATGTTGCGGTCATGTGCGCTAGTTTATGGAGCTGCATGGGACACATGTTTACCATTTGCAGAATTCTCATACAATAATAGCTACCAAGCTAGTATTGGAAGATCACCATTTGAAGCCCTTTATGGAAGAAGTTGTAGAACACCATTAAATTGGACTGAGGTAGGAGAAAAGCAACTTCTTGGACCACAAATAGTTCAAGATGCAGAGGCTCAAGTGAGGATTATTAGAGAGAAGGCAAGGGCTCAAACCAGATATAAGCAATATGCCGACAAACACCGACTTGATCTTAGCTTACAAGAAGGGGATTATGTATATTTAAGGGTCACTCCTTTCAAGTCAATCCAGCGGTTCCACACAAAAGGTAAGTTGGCACCCAGATTTGTAGGACCATTCAAAATTACAAAACGAGTAGGGGAAGTTGCCTACCAACTGGAGTTAAGTTCAAAACTGAATAGAGTTCATAATGTGTTTCATATATCGCAACTCAGAAAGTGCTTAGAGCCGCCGGAAAAGAAGGTATCCCTGGACGAAATCGAACCCCAAGAGGATCTGACCTATATAGAGAAGCCAGTTAAAATCCTTGAATCCAAGGAGCGACAATTAAGGACAAGGAACATCAAGTTCTGTAAGGTGCAATGGAGTAATCACACAAAAGGAGAAGCTACATGGGAAAAGGAGTCAGAGATCCGATAAAAATATCCGCACCTGTTTCCCGAGGAGGAGTGAATCTCGGGGACGAGATTCTTTTAAGGGGGTAAGGTTGTAACAATCCAAATTTTTCTACACTAAAGCAAATTTGAAAACAAATTTGGAAAGGCAAATTCGAACAAATTGGAATCAAACAAATTAGACAAAAAAGAGAGAATAAAACAAAGGAGGAACATGAAGAACAGCAATGAACCCTAGCTCTGCCGTCGATTTCCCCATCACCGGCCAGCACCGCCACTCGCCCCACCGGTTCTTTGTGGTGGCCGACTCGCGTCGCTGTCGCTTGCTCGTCATTGCCGTCGTCGCCATACCGCACATCGCTTGCCACCCCGCCAGACGCTGGCGCCATGTCCTCGCCGCTTAGCCGCCGCCGCCACCTTGCCTCGCTCAGACTCGCCAACACCTCAGCCACTTCAAGAAGGACCGAGAGGACACCAACGGCGGATAAGCTTGTAGACGCCACGATTTCTTCATCACGCCACGCTGCCGCCCAAGCTCGCCCTCTCTCCTATAAAGCCTCCCAACCTTCTCCAATTTTCGATTTCTCTATGGGAATCGATCCCTCCTATCCTCCCAACCGCCACCGTCTCATCAATTTCAAACATCACCGCCGCCGAGCCCGCCTCCAGCGCCGCCGACCGCCGGTGAGCTCCCTCCTCGTCTGCTTCCTCTTTTTCTTTTTTTTTTCCTCGCATGTCTTGAAGTACGCCACTCAGGCCATTTCAAGTCAGCTGTGCCAGTCTGGGCCAACTGCTCTCTTTCTAGCCCGAGTAAAAAAAACAAGTTTAAACCCTTTTCTTTTTCTATTTTCATTTATGTTTTCAATTTGAAATGCATTTAAAAACACGTCCTTTTGCAAGGACACTCTGGCCAAAAAAAAATTTAAGAGGGCTATATTAGACCTCATAAACCTCTGTTTTAAAACAACATTTCCAAATACCTTTAGAAATTATTTTACTAGGCTAATAGAACTCAAAACCTTTATGTATATGTGGCAAAATAAAGGTTCCTTTTATCTATATCTCAACCTTAGTTCACAAATACAAGTAATAACCTTGGGCAAACATTTCTGAACATTTTAGGACCCATTGGTGAAGCCTCGGAGGATTTTGACATAGGAGTGCACCATCTCGGAGTCGAGGAATTTCCGGAAGACCTTTCTAGGCAAGTCACCTCTCACCGATGAAATTTTGGTGATAAATGATTTTGGAATATGGAAGCTATGTGCAATAGTAGAACCCCTGAACCATCAATATCAATATTTGATGTTATGCCTTGAGACCAACCCTAGAGGAAACCCTGGACTTGCTTGATGGATGATGCATGATTGTTTGTATGATTGCTTGGAGGTCATGTCCACCTTCAAAAACTTGGTATAAAAAGGACTCATCACCTGGATGAGATCCTTTACTTTAGATTATGTGTCCTAGTATGTGGGCCTAGTTGATGGGTAAACCTGTGGTACATCCCTGACACAAAACAATAAAACACACCACATAAATTGTAAGAACCCCTACTCTATTCCTATGGATTTTCTACAAGGTAGATGGACCCTGGTATGGGTGATCAAAGGGAAGACACTCGGAGTCGGGATGCTATAGTATGTTATCGATTTCCGTGGCCCTGACATACTCCCGGTGGGATTCGAGTGATGAGACCTTTTCGGGTAGAATCTTCAAAGGATAGAGTAGATAAAAACTTAGCCATCGATTAAAGGTTCTGATGCCAATGATAGCAATATCACAAACCCTAGCGGTTTGGGCCACTTTGGCTTAGCATGGAGCCATCAGAGGCACACACTTACATATCTAAAATCCATGATACAGAATGAAAGAAAAATAAATATATATACTGAAGAAAATAAATGATACCAAGTATGATCACTTGGTGAGATTAAGTATGCCGCGGACGGACGATGTTTTTCCCTCCATTTGGCAAAGTGGTGAAAATGGTACCACTATGGGTTTGACCACAAGGAAATTTATGGGATTTTCCTGGTTAATTAATCTTAAATAAAACTTTAAATTGGAAACTATCTTGTGACTTGCTGAGTACTTCAGTACTCACCCTTGCTATATAAACATTTCTCAGAAACACCCGGAGACGTCATGAGGTTGATCCCGATGTCTTCCTTCATGAGAAGATTTTGAGTTCTAGGTCATTCCTACGCTCGAGGGCAGATCCTGGAAATATAGCCACGTGTGTAAAATCAATAACGTTTGTATGCGTTAGTCATGGTTTAATGATTTTAAGATGAGAGAACCTTGTTTAATGTTGGATTGTAAGAAAAATATTTATGTGATATTATCTACCCTTGTAATATTATTCCTATGAGTTTGTATGCGATGGCTGTGTTTTGTAATCACTCGGGATTTCGCGAAATTTTGCCTTCGGCGAATTCGTGGAATTTCTAGTCACGGGCCCGAATTTCCGGGGCGTGACATAAATGAACTTGAGTTCACGAGGATTCAGAGAAAGTGCAAGATTTTAAGGTAACTGAACTTGTGTTATGTTTGTTACAACATCAGTTTCAGAAACTCAATCCAATCATGCACTCTACTTACTGGAGCCACCGCTACAGGTCATTCTTTGTAAAATTATTGTTAGCTTGAGAAATACTTACAAGTGTTAGAACTTGTCACCTACCAACTTGAATAGACTTATTTGAGTTTTGGCATGAAGCGAATGTTTAACAATGTTGTGGGAAGTGGCTGTATTTGCAAGAGGACATGCAATGCGTGAAAGACTCGATCAATATGGGACCCTTCGCCAAGCAGGCGAAGCCGCTTATCGCACATGTGTCGTTTGCTAAATCGCAGGAGAAATACAATTTTTTCATGCCCCTTATATCCAAATCTACGAAAACCAAAATAGTCAAGTCGAGTAGCTAGCTATATTCGGACATCACTATTTATGCAATTTTCACGCATTATTTCAAATGTGACGAGAGGAAAGAGGTTGGAAAAGGTCACGCTATAATCACTACAAAAATTAAGCGCAAGGCTTATATTTTCAAAAGTCAACCATAAGCTGTGTGAAACGCATAGTAAATTATACATATTTTATTTGATATATCGAAATCTATATTTTGTTGGACCGTGGCAACGCACGGGCATTCAACTAGTATAAGTTATATTGTTTTGATCAATTTACAAGTAGTTGGTGACATGCAAATACATGTGTCGATCGAACAAGTTAGAGCTCGGAAGCTCGCCTAGACATCTAAACTAGCTAGACACAAACGCGGGATAAACAACCAAAGAAGATAAGCATGATCACCGCCGCGACGAAGGTATAGGTCTTCATCCGGTTCCTTGTCCTAACTCCTGCTAGATAGCGCGTGTATCTAGCTTCCGCCTCCGCCATAGTGTTGTACCCTTTGTAGCTATTGCCGCTGAAACGGTGCACCTGTCTCCGGCAGTCTTCCCAATCATCGTAGACTCCGGAAACCCGTCCCTTGTACACGACGTACCACGTCATTTATAAGTTGACAATAATAATTAACCGATGATTGAAAAAAAACATATATAATTAAAGTCGCATATGAAGATACACTTATAGAAAGTACTCCTAAATCAAAAAGAACAAACTCAAAAAGCATGCCTCATATATATCTAGGTTGTTCGACACAGGAATATGCTACGATGGAACTGTGAGCCAAGTAGTATGCACAAGACCTGGACTTGTGCATATCACAAGGCTCACAATCCCGTCGTAGCACATTCACATATATATTGTACCAAGACATTTCAATCATCGGCATTATTTTCGAAAAAGACCAAAGTAACTCGAAAAGAATGTTTCATATATAACTAGCTAGGTCGTTGGACACAGGAATATGCTACGACGGAACGGTTAGCCAAGTAGGATGCACAATTCCTGAACTTGTGCATATCACAAGGCTAACTATCCCGTCGTAGCACATTCACATATATATTGTGCCACGACATTTTAATCATCGGCTTTATTCTCAAAAAGACAAAAATAACTTGAAAAGAATGCCTCATATATATATACATAGGTCGTTGGACACAGAAATATGCTACGATGGAACCGTGAGCCAAGTAGGATGCACAAGACCTGGACTTGTGCATATCACAAGGCTCACAATCCCATCGTTGCACATTCACATATATAGTGTGCCACGACATTTCAATCATCGGCATTATTCTCGAAAAAAGAGTTAGGAAAAAAAAGACCAAAGTGAGCAAAGGACCAAAAAATAAACAAAAAAACCAAGCATTGATTTATATATAATAATAATAAGCAAAATAAGTAAGCGATGATTTATAAACCTAATAAGATAAGTATAGTAGCATGTACACTTGTCCACACACACAAAGGTCATCTATAGTTTGTAACTACAACTAGGCCAACATCAAGCCTTCTGGATCGGCTTAGGGAACGGGAGGACGCCTTGTCTCGTCATGAACTTACTATAGTCACCCTGCATCTCTAGGCGATCTTCTATGTCACGGTTATTCGGGATATTTCCTCCGTAGAAGATCCCCCCCGAAGTCATGACATCACGAAAGATGATTGCCCTAACCGCCGCTAGATGCGATACATCTCTTGTCTAATATCTGAATCAGTGATCTTGGCATTTGCTTCGGCCCACTGTTTGAGATGATCTAGCAGCGTAGAATTCTGCTGGTCAAGTAGGAACGCCCTCATGTGATGGAGTGTGTAGTAAGCTTCCTTCATCGTTTTTGGCTGCGCTTCACGCAGGGAACTCCACACGTGGTTGAAGACGTGCCTGCCGAACTTGACCTTCGTACGCACGAAGGTGGTGCCTTCCGTCGAGGCAAAGCCAGTGAGAGCATCATCCAGAACTTCCTTTATCTTGGCATAGTTTTTCTTCTTTTCTAGACTCCCCGAGTCAAAATACGTGGCGTGGGAATGCTTCGGCGATAAGGAGATGAGCGTGCAGTGTTCATCTCTGCGCAAAAAATTTAAATGGAATGTGTTGGAAAAAGAATGATGATAATCTAATAAAGCCAATCGACGGTGGCGAGTGAATAACGACTTACTCGGGAAAGTAAGGCACGAGAATGTATTCCTTTGTCTTGTTCGCCACGAGGATTCTTTTTAGGTACGAGGCCACGATACGTCGTTCGGCGGGGGAACCCAAGAAGCCGTCACGCATGTAGTAGGGGTCGACTATAGCGATGCCCGGTGTGTTCTCTCTAATGATCTGCATGGCCAGGCTGAGAGAAAACAGACAGACCATGGTATAGTGCAACGGGTATAGGTGGAACATATTGAAGATGTCGTCGAACCGCAGGAAGAACATATCCGCAAGGGCATTGTCGACGAAGCCCAAGCCTAGTGGCACCTTAACCACGAATACCGGGTGCGAGGGATCTTTCTCCGATAGAAGGCGTCTCTCTATCGTCAGCACGCCGTCATGCACACTCTGCAGTTCCGAACTGGCGAAGCTGCAAATTCTTAGGTAGCATGGGCTCACCCGCCACATGAATCCTCCACATAATACCCTCGGGTCTTGGTGGCCCGTCAAACCTGGTCGGATTCGCAGTTGTTGACGCCACCGGCTGGCTCGAGCTGCTAGATTTTCTTTTCTGCACTTTTTCCTTTTGCAGAGCGGGCAGCACCGCACCGAGCACCGCCGCCCTATGTAGTTTGTCGGCTTAGAATAAAGGGTCGGTTGGTTGTATCACCGGCTCTCAGAAGGCGCAAGTCGGAGGCGTCTCACGAGAACCAAACAGACGCTTGGTGATAGTGGCTTTCGTGGGGCCACCAGCTAGGTTTTCGCTAAACCGAGTGTTGAAGAAGTGATCATTCCGCCTTCGCCGCCCTCGGCCGGATCTGCGCCATGTGCATATCATCAACATGATCATCCGACCCACCGCGTGGAGGTGACGGCGAGGGCGTAGGTTGCCACCGCTTGTCGCTGGCACGACAGGCGGTGCTGTTGTCTGTGGCGTGATGGCCCCCGCCGTCCCCAAACGGATCATGCTCTTTGGCCATAGCAAGAATAAGCAGAAGCAAGTTCTGAGGACAGCCGGCTCTTTTTCATCCGCTCCTGGGGGTTGAATGGGAGGTTCCAGGTCATCGCAACCCCTTATCACCCGACTAATTTTAACCCTGTGCACGCTATCTGGCATCGGCCTTGAGTGGAACGTGCGCTACAAGGGTTGAACGATGGTACCCTTGGCAACATCCCTCAGCTCGTTGTTCACGTAGCATAAGAGAGTGCAAGGAACATCCGTCTGCGGAAAACATGTACGGCGTCGTCAGAGATGCCATAAGAGTAATAGATGGCGTGAAAGGCGGTAAAGCAATCTATTTACCGTGATGGCGTCGAGATCGGCTAATGTCGACGCACCGCATACGGCGACGGGCGTGCAAGAGACGGAAGGGCTGCTTGATGGCGCGGTGCTGGTTGCCGGTGTATTCTCCCTACCGACGGGTGCTTGGAGCTCCGGTGCCGCCGCGACGATGGCAGGGGCACCAACATGTACTCCGGCGCCGCGGTGATGGCAGGGGGAGTCACCAACACTTGTGGCACCGCGGTGCTAGCGGGCGGAGTCACGAACACGTAGTTCGCCTCATTCGGCTGGCGCCGTTGTTCGAGTGGTCACGACCATGCTTGAATCGGCACGGCCCTACTCGACCACCCGCACTTCGGTTCGCTATTGACTCCACCAAGGTAGGCGGAAGGACGTGAGGGTGATTGCCAGTTGTCTTGGACGATCCATGGATCCGCGCCACTTGTTCCTTAAGTTCTTGAACCTCGGTTTTCCTCCTCGCTCCTTCCCGACGGCCACATGCGTCCTCGGCGGTGGACCAAAATGATCCACCCAATTCTTACCCCCGAGGTCGGCCAGCACCGACTTCTTCAGAATCGCTCTATTTTCCTGGCCCGGTTCATCGCCCTGTTAAAAGGGTTATCCCACCGGGTGGCCACCGTCGACCCCTGGGATGAGGAACCCTGGGATCCATGACTAGCAACAATGTCCTCCTCCTATAGAAGAAGTAACAGTGAATCGTTTAGATCATCGATTAGATTGCAATCGAGTTGATCCGCGATAATTAGATTACTTACCACAATTTCCTCGAATTCCTTCACCGCCGGATCCGCGGTGAGTTGTTTGGTTTTGGGGTCCACATGGTAACGGGCCCTGATGAAGTTTCGAACCTGCCCGGGTTTGAATTTCGCAAAGGGGTTTTCTATCCCCTTGGATCTATACTCTTCGTCCTCCTTATTACATTTGGCCTCCGCGGATCCAAGATGGTGATGACCTATATTCATCGCCTGCAGCACCTTTCCCCGATTACTATTGGCCAGGGCTCTTTCGGATTCACACCTCTCTTTGAACTCCCGGAACTGATCTTCGGTGATCTGCGGGTCAATCTTCTGGATCTCCTCAAGACTTTTGCCTTCTTTATAGATCTTCTTCTTTATCCGGGTTCTCCAGCTGGCCAGGGCGGTGCTCATCTTTGTGAGGGAGGATTTGTTTACTTCGTTCCCATGATAATTTGTGTTCTAATACTTAGTGGAGAACTTGTATCTTGTGTGCAGCTTCTCGAAGAGGAGTGTGCGCAATTGGCCATTATCTTTATGCCGGAGATTCTCGGTGTTGATCGAGATGGTTGTCCGGGTGATCGCCGCCACTTGCCCACCGTACCCTTTGACGACAAGGGCGGGCTCCAAAGGAACCCCTGATGGGCTCACTTCGGTAATTTCCTCCCTGACGGTGCCGACCGTGTTCGGACGTCGTTCCTTCGGCTTTTTCGTCTTCTTAGGAGGATTGCTACCACTCCCTATGCCCTCGCCGCCATCAGTGGTTTCATCATCCGCCGTTCCTTCGGCTTCTTCCTCCGCGTCTTCCATCTCATCATCCTCGCTCTCCGAAGGATGGTATTCTTCATCGTCTTCTAGCCGGGCCTCCCGTAATGTCAATTGTTTATTCGGAGGTCTGAGTTCTCCTTCGGCGATGCGCTTAGAACATCCAAATGCGTCGTTGTCACACATCTTTGCACTAATAAAAAACAAATAATTGGTTAAATGCATGGAAAAACCCGGCATGACCTTTGCTAATTTTCTTAAACTAGGAGTGCCCAATTTCTGCCGAAACGGAAGTTAACCAACATTTCGGCAAAAATCGGGACTCATTTCATACAAAAACCTGCATACACGACATAATAAAGTGCCTCATACAAGCACAAGCACAGCCAACACAGCCAATACATTACCAGCACATTACCAGCACAACAAGCACAAGATCATTACTAGGTATATAAAAATAAATGGCCAGATCCAGTAGCACATATAGTAGTAGCAACCAGCAGCACATATAGTAGCAGCACATACAGTAGCTTTGCAAAAGCAGTAGCTCTAGATAGCTTTGCAAAAACAGTAGCTTTGTAGCTTTGCACATATAGTAGCAGCACATACAATACTACTATGTTCTCCAGCATTTTGACTTGAACATACAGCACATACAGTACATCCACAATACAGAACCATGTTCAAATGAGCTTAACTAGCAAAATTTAACTTGAAAAGAAAAACATGTGCCACCAACATATCAAAGCATCAACTTAATAAAACCTTAAATAAGCTAAATCATGGGAAGGGACTGGAATAGTTTTATTTCCATGTCTCATCAATTATAATAATGATCTCATTAAACCTATATAAATAAATTACAACAGATCATGATTAAATATTGATGCACCTAAATCATTTTCCACAGTAGCAGTAGCACTCAACCACTTCTAATCATCCCAAAAATATTGATGCACCTAAATCATTTTCCACAGTAGCAGTAGCACTCAACATTTTCAAAAACAGAGCCTAAATATACAGCTTATATATACGTAGCAACCACTTCTAATCCCCAGGTTATATTGACATAGCAACCACTTCTAAATATACAGCTTATATATACATTTTCAGAAACAGAGCCTAAATAGCACTCAGCAATAGCAGTAGCACCTAAATATACATAGCAACCACTTCAAGTAAATGGTCGTTATACACAAACAAAAGCCAAGAATCTTTACGTAAAACTCGCTGTAATACATAACAGGGCATCTGTCAATCATAGTGGCGAGGAGCACTAGTTAGTATTTTCAGCAACTATTAGCTACATAAAATTAGAAGGTGAATTCTGTTTTTGAGTAGCTAAAACCACCTTGATGTCTGTGCTAGGAAATAAAAGATGCAGCTAGAGAAGAACATGAGACTGGATCCTAGGTCAAATTATCAGTCATTTTCTAGCGCATCCAAATAAAAAATAAAACCGGATCAGGTACTAGTTATGATAGAACTATGTATGTTCAAATGGTTACGATAAAACTAATTTGGATATTATGAATCTTGTATCAATCTGCCTTGCGTGCAACTAATTTGGATATCATCGCAATTCTGTTCCCAACAAACAAAACAAAATAAACTCAAGATTCCAGTGAGCGCGGCTGCAAATAAAGATGAAATTGTTTCAACAAGTAGTCCTACCATTACCAAACATTGCACTGACAGGAAGGCAAAGCAGAAGATCAACTGTAGTAATATTTGTGCTCTTATTAATCCTATCACCAGACTCAAAGCACAACAACAAAACAAAATTCGATAAAGACTACTACTACACGGCACTAATCCGCGACGTCCACTAGAAATAGGCCTTTAACAACAACAACAACAACAACAACAACAACAACAAGAGTTGATGAATTACATCGAATACTACTATCCCTCCTGGACAAGGGAAGAAATCAACAGGGAGAGAGGAAGAGAGGGAGAGAGAGGGAGAGGAGGGGGCAGGGACTCACCAGAGGGAGCTGAGCTAGGCAGGGCGATGAGGACGACGATGGCGGGCGGGCACGGCCTCCTGACGCCAAGACGGCACGGCCTCCTCCTCCACGTCCACGACCTCCTCCTCGAGCGTACTCCTCGAGCGTCCTCCTCCACGTCCACAACCTCCTCCTCGAGCGTCCTCCTCCTCCACGTCCACGGGGCTCCTCCTCCACGTCCTCCTCCTAGAGCGGCGGCAAATCGAGATCGGCGATGTCGAGGGTGGCGTGGGGATGAGATCGGCGGTGTCGAGATTGGGAGGAGAGGCGCAGGCACCAGTTAGCGCACTTGGCCAGGGTGCGCTACGCCTAACTCGGTACTACTAGTCACATAAGACGGCGCGGCCACCCCTATTGTACAACTACACTAGCCTATCCCACTGGTTCCACCCACTGCTCTAATCTAAACCTGTGACCACCATTCGAATCTCGGTGCCCACCTTTTTATTTTTATTTTAAAATATCTTTAAATGTTCCAAAAATGCCCAAAAGTGGTGATATATTCCATAAAAGTTTTGTTTTGTTTTTAAAATACTTTTAAATATTCCAAAATGCCGAAAGTGATAATATATGTCATAAAAGTGGTACAAATTAAATATGATTCAAATATGTCATAATAATTTGTCCATGATACAAATATGTCATAGTAATTTGTCCATGAATATTACAATCTTTGTCGACCACGCTGCTTTTACAATATTTTTGAGCTAGCGTTTACAATCTTTTTTTTCCTTCTTTGTCGCGGTTGAATAATTTAGCCCCAAGACTTTAATGTTTCTTCTTTTGAACGGGCTACCTTTTTTGGGTAGGGTTGTCCTTTTCTTCTTGTGATGTATGTTGTCGCATCGTAGTCGCCGTCATCTTCAATCTTTGGATCGTCGATCTTGTTCAAGTCTTGCTCGTTGGCGACTCCATCCATTCCGATGATGTTTCTTTTACTCTCCTCACGACAACACGGCTAGGCTTTGTCGGGTCGGTAATGAAAAACATTGGACTTTGGTAGCTTACCACGGTTCATTTTTCGCGCCACGTCAGACCGGCCTTGGATTTGGCTGCTTCGGATATAACCATGGTTGTGAAATACCGGTCTTCTCTTTCGACGCTCTTTGCCCATCTGACACGGAACATCGGCACCTTTTCTCCACAGTAGTCGAGCTCCCAGATCTCCTCGATTCTTCCGTAGAATATTTCCTTCACGTTGTCATCGGTGTAGAATTCCGACGTTACGCCTGAGTTCTGATAATCACACTTGTTGTCCTTTTCCTCAGTGTAGAATGTGTAGCCGTTGATATCATACGCTTGATAGGACACCAGGTTTTGCATCGGTCCCTGCGACAAGGTGAATATGATCTTTTCCGTGTCAGAAGAATGCGATCGTGGGGGATTATCAAGAAGCGTCTGCCTAAACCAACGCGTGAAATCTGAGTTGTGCTCTTTGATTATTTCTCCTGGCCCTCTCAGATGCCGGCCATCGTGATTTCTTCTCGATTGACCTTTTGTGATTCTGCACAAGGATCGACCAGTTTAAATGTCAGAGCGACGAGGTTTGCTCGATGAAAGTCTGCGCGTCGAAAATTGAAGTCTGCATGCAGTATGCGACGACCCTCTCGGTGACCAGATCCGTCGAGCTTGCCAAGGTGCCTGTTGACGGGAAGACCTAGAGGGTTCTCGATGTCTAGATAATTCATGCAGAAAGAGATGCACTCTTCGGCCAGAAAGCCCTTGGCTATGCTTCCATCTGGACGGGACCTGTTACGAACGTATCCTTTGATGTGTCCGTTCATCCTTTCGAACGCCATCATGCTGCAGAGGAACATCGACCCGAGTTGTACGATGTCCTCCACGACATGGACCAGCAGATGCACCATAATGTCAAAGAATGCGGGTAGGAAGTAGACCTCAAGCTCGCATAGTATCACCACGATCTCCTCCTGTAGCCTCCCGAGCTGATTCACGCCAATCGACTTCCTAAAGATGACGTCGAAAAACTTGCAAAGACCAAATAACGTTTCACAGATAGGCTCGTCCATTATCCCTCTTAGTGCGACCGTAAGTACCTACGTCATTAGCACGGCACAGTCGTGAGACTTCATGCCACCGAACCTCTGCTTCGCCTCGTATAGGTATCTGCTTATCTTGCCCGCGTAGCCGTAAGGAAATTTGACTCCTAGAAGGCACTTGAAAAACTGTTTGATCTCATCCTGGCTTAGAGTGAAGCAAGAAAGAGGGCAGTAATATTCGTTCTTCTTGAACTTTGTACCCTTCCGACGACCTTGTGTCGTCTCCGACTCATGATCATCGTCATCTTCCTGATCATCAGGAGTAGTGCGTCCTTGTGGCATCCCGCTAAAACCACTACTGGAAAATCGCGTTGATTTTGTGCATTGCATCATCATGACATCAGCATGCATCTAATTGATTAAAACCATTTTGCTAAAAGACCTACTTTGTTTTCTATATTAATACCCTCCCCCTTTGTTCAAACCAAACCGTCGGTCCAGCCGGATCTTTTATTTATCTAAAACTATTTACAAAAGTTTATTTTAAATTGAATAAAAACTTATATTATTTTTAGGGCAGCGTACAGCCGATCCGACCCGATACCCCAAAGATAAAAAATCCGGCTACCCCAACCCATTCCTACCCATCCTATTCTACCCACTTGACCCACACATCATCCCGGCCAACCACGGCATGCCACCTCACCTCTCTTTCCTCACTCCACCCACTCTCATCCTGCCACATCACCCCACACAGCCACTCCCACCCTTTTTCCCTCCACATAACCCCACACAACCACCACACACGCACACCACGCATGCGGTCAGACCCCTGCCCCACCCCTGGCCCACCTCGCACGCTCCCTCTCTCCCCTCTGGCCCACCACGGGAATCCCTGCCCATCCCGCTAGCGACAACCCCGCAAACAGCTCGCTCTACGCGGCCACACCGTGTGGACCCCATGCCCTCGATCCTATCGCCCCGTACCCAATTCCCCACCCACGCACCCTCGACCTCCTCTCTGCTACCGCGTCTTCCTCCGCTCCGGCGCCGCCTCCCTCCCCATCGTCCACGATCCTCGCCCCGCCGGAGCCGCCCTCGCCGCCGCGCGGCCCCGCTCCTCTCTCGCCCCCAACCCCGTGTGGCCCGCGCCTCGCTCGGCCGCTCGCCTCCTCCTCCTCGCCTCGGCCGGCCCGCTGTCTCCGCCGTCCACGCAAGCTCGCTACCATCGGTCCCTCCTCTCCTCGCCGGAAGCCGTGCCGCCCGTCGCCAGGCCCGTCGACCGCCCCTCTGCGTCGCGTCGTTCTCGCTGCCCTGGCGTCGCCTCCCTCTCGGCCGCATCTCTACCCTCCGCTAGGAGCCGCCGTCACCTCCCCGCTGCCGCCTCCCGGCCGCCGCAAGCTCGGCATCGATGCCCATGGGTCCCTCTCTGGCCATCCTCCTCCGCCCGGCTCGCCCGCCCTTCTGCACTCCGCCCGGCTTGCCTTCGCAACTCCCCCACCACCGGAGTTCACCGCCTCCTCCAGCTGCTAGTGCTCGCTGCCGACGTCATGTCGCCGAGCCCTTCCTTCCACTTCGGGCCCCACCATCGCCCTGGTTGCGTTCAAGCATGTCGCTGTGTTTGTTGTTCTGCAGGTCCTTGTTGGTAGCGCTCGTGGGCATGTTGGAACCCATTATTGTCTGGAGGACCTTTTCTTCAAACCGGGCCATCACCAAGACGCTACATGCGTATATGTGTCTATAATCCCGAGTGGCTCCCATGGAGATTTTGTGTATAATCACGGAACATCAAGATCTTCGTGCCGAGAGTTTTCATCCAAGATCTTCGTCAGGGAACGACAAGAACGTCCCCGGAGTCGAACGCCGAAGACCGATCCCCGAGACCGAACCCCGTGGACCGACACGATCTTCTTCACGGATACGACAAGTACTTCCTCGAGGATGCCAAGTCCTCCACCCCGAACGCCAAGACCGACTTGATGGCGCGGTCCCGACAAGATCTTCGCAACGACAAGTTCGACACCGACCAGGACAGATTCGATGTGCCCTCCCCCACGCCACACCAAGTCCTCCTTCCCGGAATGCCAAGATCTACCTCCGTTATCCGAGAACGATCCCGCCGAGGACGAACCCTAGATCCGGACCACGAGACCGAACCCGAACCGGAACCAAGATCCGCGAACCCTAATGTGTGACCCCGATCCGAGCCCCTATTTTATAAATGCCATCTATATAAATTGTTGCATATTAAATTGTCACACTCGCATGCATATTTGTGTGGGATTGGGGTTTTTTGCCAATTCATCTCATAATTAAATATGGAGTCTATATGCGGGATATCTTTGTCTTATTCCGGACTCCATTTAAATGTTGTAGCAAACCGGTGCTATCTTTTGCCATGTTTTGTCCCGTTAAGACAACATTTAAAATGCAGGATAGCTAAACAACATGAACTTAATAATTAAATGTCGGGACCGGTTGCCCGCTTAATATGACCTAATTGCATCGCATCGTTGCCATGTCATACATCATACATGCATCATGCCCGATCTTCTGTCATAGTATTAAATAGTGCACCCGGTGTTTGTGCTAGTGTTTTGCTTCCTCACGGATTAGGCCGTTGAGTTGATGCGAGTGTCGGCCGATCTTGGATGAACCTTCAATGTTTTCAAAGTAGCATCTCCCTTTCTACCTATCCTACTTTTATAGTATTTATTCCTCCTGATCTATTGATATCTGTGTTGCGATGCTCTAGTTTTCGTAACCGTGATATCCCTTGCAGCCTTATATTGCCTTGGACACCTCCTATTACCTGTTGTTTGGTAGATAGTTGGACCTGCGCGGTGTAGTCGCTTGCTCAAGTGCTGTTACGTGTCGTTAAGTACCACAGTTGTTGGAGTATTGCCGCATGTTTAATGTTGGAGATGATAATAACTTTAATTATTGCTTAATAACTAAAATTGAAGTAGGTAAATGCAGAGGCACAGGTGGGCAATAGATGTTATTTGGTTGTTAACTGTCCACTTGTGTCTCGTAGGACCCCGAGTACTTGATACCTGTTCCTTGAATTTTCGCGCTATCCACATCCGGGAGGATTATGGGACCCCCCTGAGCCAGAGCTTGATTCATTCTTATTTCTTGGGGCCACAAACTAGTTTGAGGTTTTATTTACTATCCTGTACTTATGCCATGCTTTACTGCTTTATTATTGTGCGAGGAGCACTGTCTTGTTAGGTAAGCGGAGTGTTTTTAGATATCGACAAGCGATCCTTTTTCGGGTTCCCATTGTTTCTGACCTGGCGCAAACCTTGAGTCCGTCTCGAGTCGGCTAACCGTTCTTGGTGTACTCAATGGGGTGGCCCCGAAAAATATTTGAATCTGTGATTGCTTTGTCGTGAAAGCCTCGTTGGTTTTGATTTGGTTTTCGAGGTTGATCGAGTGTGTGTTGCTATTTGTGCACCCTGCAGTAAAACTTTAAAGCGTGTCCGCGGTTATGGGCGACTTGGAGCATGATATCTCGATCATAGACAACTATAACTAAAGTAGTGCTATAAATTTGACTTTATAATGACTAGTAATCAGCTTCACTATAATGGAATGGCTAAATAAAATTGCCAACAATTGCTTGTTTGGGGTGTCGCTTGCTACCATTGTGGCTGACTGCTAAGTATTGCAACTATAACGGAATGGCTAAATAAAAGTACCAACAAGCTGCTGGGTTTTGGGATATCTCATGCTAATTGTATTCGACTAGTAAGTGTTGCAACTTCTAGCGGAATGGTTAACTAAAAGTGCCTTGCTTATTCTATCGGGATGACTATCTATACTTGACTAGTAATTGTTGCAACGATAAGCGAATAAATAAACGCCAGCGTGTGAGTTCCTCGGTTGACTTCCTCGTTTGGTCTCGAGGGAAATACGGGATGGGTTTGTTTGGTGGTAGTATCGGGTTGGTTCGAATAGGTCTTTCTTACCCTCTCGATAGCCGCCGGTTATATCGAGTCTCTATAGGTTGTTTAGTGCATGTTGCGCTGCTCGATCCACCATACCTATATAGGCGAGGACCGCCAATTCTAGCCTCGCTGTCTTGGTCTCGATCTTGACCGCTCTCTCTTTTTCCTTTGCCCTTTGTCGGCACCCTTTTGTTTAAGCAGGTTTTGAGATCGGCGTCGTTAGCGGGGTTACCTTCCGCTTGGCACAGGGGTTATGGGCGCCATTGGTTATTCTTGGGCTCTTAGCCCCATTTGCATCTTGTCCGTAGTCGGACGCTCTATCATTTTCAAGGTGATTTGGATCTTTGCATATTATATCTATTCTTGACTCATTGAGTCGTTGTATATATATCTTACGTCTGGGTCCCATCGAGGACTGTTGTGTAATGTTATTACTTTGTTTTCCACCGCACGCAAGTGCTGGTGACACCTTTGAATCGTTTCTATGCGGGTTTGGCGGAAGCTGAAACTTGCATAGGGCCGATCGAGGTGTCTGAGTGGTATCGAGCTCGGCGGTTGCGATACCCACAAGTCGACTGTAGGATAACCTAGCTAACGGCGGTAGAGTGTCAAAACTATTTTGCAAAATCGGTTGGATAGTTACGATTAGGTCGATTTTACTCCTTACCCATCTGCTGCTCTCCTCTCACCTCTGCGTGTTTTGAATCCGCTCTCTTCTCTCTCTTGAGTCCGAGATTTCTCGTGGTTGGATTCCATCGTACCTTGAGGTTTCGCTTCCCCTTTGATCACGGTGTTGCTACAACCGGTCTTCAGGCTATCCGGGGAATCCTTCGTCTGGTTGACTTCTCTTTGTTCCTTCTCGTGCCTTCCGGTGTTTTCCGACGCGGCGACATCACCTATGCCAGATCCGTGCGGGGCATGCATCACTCCTTTGTTTCGACCCTCGTTGTCGAGATCTTGATCTAATTAGAGTTGGTTGCACACCGCCTATTCGTGTGCGAGTAATGGTTTGGATGCGCGATGGACTGATCACCATCCGACTACTCTTATCATTCGCTCTTGTACATCGAATCAGTGGATCCAGCAATTTTACTCCGTCCACGGAAGCTAGAGGTGGCTTTATTGGTTGATACCTCTACATTCGCCTTTGTTTCCTGGAGTGTTCTCTCGACGATCACGGACGACCTCTTGTTAGTGGTGTCGCGAGGATCTACACGATGCGAGAAGATTCAGATCGCCGCCCTTCTTTCCGGTACCATGAGGCGGATCTCGAGGGCGAGATCCATTGTTAGTGGTGTCGAATTGTGGCATCCCGCTAAAACCACTACTGGAAAATCGCGTTGATTTTGTGCATTGCATCATCATGACATCAGCATGCATCTAATTGATTAAAACTATTTTGCTAAAAGACCTACTTTGTTTTCTATATTAATACCCTCCCCCTTTGTTCAAACCAAACCGTCGGTCCAGCCGGATCTTTTATTTATCTAAAACTATTTACAAAAGTTTATTTTAAATTAAATAAAAACTTATATTATTTTTAGGGGCAGCCGTACCAGGCCGATCCGACCCAGTCGGCCGCCCCAGTATAAAAATCCCAGCTACCCCAACCCATTCCTACCCAGTCCTATTCTACCCACCCTTCAGCCACATCACCCCGGCCAACCACGGCATGCCACCTCACCTCTCTTTCCTCACTCCACCCACTCCCAGCCTGCCACATCACCCCACACAGCCACCCCCACCCTTTTTCCCTCCACCTAACCCCACACAACCACCACACACGCACACCACGCATGCGGTCAGACCCCTGCCCTACCCCTGGCCCACCTCGCACGCTCCCTCTCTCCCCTCTGGCCCACCACGGGAATCCCTGCCCATCCCGCTAGCGACAACCCCGCAAACAGCTCGCTCGACGCGGCCACACCGCGTGGACCCCATGCCCTCGATCCTATCGCCCCGTACCCGATTCCCCACCCACGCACCCTCGACCTCCTCTCTTCTACCGCGTCTTCCTCCGCTCCGGCGCCGCCTCCCTCCCCATCGTCCACGATCCTCGCCCGGAGCGCCTTCGTCATGCCCGCTCCTCTCGCCCCTAACCCGTGTGGCCGCGCCTCTCCCCTCGCTCGGCTCGCCTCCTCCTCCTCCTCGGCCAGCCGGCGCCACGCCCACCGCCGTCGCCTACCGCCCTCTTCCGTCCCACGCAAGCTCGCCACTATCGGTCCCTCCTCTCCTCGCCGGAAGCTGTGCCGCCCGTCGCCAGGCCCGTCGACCGCCCCTCTGCGCCGCGTCGTTCTCGCTGCCCTGGCGTCGCCTCCCTCTCGGCCGCATCTCGCCTCCGCTGAGCTGCCCATCACGTCGCCGTCAGCTCGCCTGCAGCAAGCTCGGCATCGATGCCCATGGGTCCCTCTCCGGCCGTCCTCCTCCTCCGCCCGGCTCGTCCCGCCTCCTTGCTGCACCCGTGCCCGGCTTCGTCTCTGCAACTTCCCCACCACCGGAGTTCACCGCCTCCTCCAGCTGCTAGTGCTCGCTGCCGACGTCATGTCGCCGAGCCCGTCCTTCCACTTCGGGCCCCACCATCGCCCTGGTTGCGTTCAAGCATGTCGCTGTGTTTGTTGTTCTGCAGGTCCTTGTTGGTAGCGCTCGTGGGCATGTTGGAACCCACTTTTGTCTGGAGGACCTTTTCTTCAAACCGGGCCATCACCAAGACGCTACCTGCGTGTATGTGTCTAAAAACCCGAGTGGCTCCCATGGAGATTTTGTGTATAATCACGGAACATCAAGATCTTCGTGCCGAGAGTTTTCATCCAAGATCTTCGTCAGGGAACGACAAGAACGTCCCCGGAGTCGAACCCCGAAGACCGATCCCCGAGACCGAACCCCGTGGACCGACACGATCTTCTTCACGGATACGACAAGTACTTCCTCGAGGATGCCAAGTCCTCCACCCCGAACGCCAAGACCGACTTGATGGCGTGGACCCGACAAGATCGCATAGCGATAAGTTCGACACCGACCAGACGGATCCGATGTGCCCGACGCCACACCAAGTCCTCCTTCCCGGAATGCCAAGATCTACCTCCGTTATCCGAGAACGATCCGCCGGTTGAACCCTAGATCCGACCACGAGACCGAACCCCGGAACCAAGATCTGCCGAACCCTAATGTGTGACCCCGATCCGAGCCCCTATTTTATAAATGCCATCTATATAAATTGTTGCATATTAAATTGTCACACTCGCATGCATATTTGTGTGGGATTGGGGTTTTTTGCCAATTCATCTCATAATTAAATATGGAGTCTATATGCGGGATATCTTTGTCTTATTCCGGACTCCATTTAAATGTTGTAGCAAACCGGTGCTATCTTTTGCCATGTTTTGTCCCGTTAAGACAACATTTAAAATGCAGGGTAGCTAAACAACATGAACTTAATAATTAAATGTCGGGACCCCGGTTCCGCTTAATATGACCTAATTGCATCGCATCGTTGCCATGTCATACATCATACATGCATCATGCCCGATCTTCTGTCATAGTATTAAATAGTGCACCCGGTGTTTGTGCTAGTGTTTTGCTTCCTCACGGATTAGGCCGTTGAGTTGATGCGAGTGTCGGCCCGATCTTCGGATGAACCTTCGGCAATGTTTTTCAGGCGAGCATCTCCCCTTTCTACCTATCCTACTTTTATAGTATTTATTCCCTCCTGTTGATCTATTGCTATCTGTGTTGCGATGCTCTAGTTTTCGTAGTGATATCCTACATACTTTATATTGCCTTGCACACCTCCTATTACATTGTTTGGTAGATAGTTGGACCTGCGCGGTGTAGTCGCTTGCTCAAGTGCTGTCACGTGTCGTTAAGTACCACAGTTGTTGGAGTATTGCCGCATGTTTAATGTTGGAGATGATCATAACTTTAATTATTGCTTAATAACTAAAATTGAAGTAGGTAAATGCACGAGGCACGGTGGGCAATAGATGTTATTTGGTTGTTAATCGTCCACTTGTGTCCGTGGGACCCCGAGTACTTGATACATGTTCCTTGAATTTCGCTATCCACATCCGGAGGATTATGGGACCCCCGAGCGAGCTTGATTCATTCTTATTTCTTGGGGCCACAAACTAGTTTGAGGTTTTATTTACTATCCTGTACTTATGCCATGCTTTCTCGCTTTATTACGATTGTGCGAGCACTGTCTTGTTAGGTAAGCGGTGTTTTAGCGGTATCGACAAGCCCGATCACTTTTCGGGTTCCCGTCATTTACTACCACGGCACAAACCTTGAGTCCGTCTCGAGTCGGCTAACCGTTCTTGGTGTACTCAATGGGATGGCCCCCTGAGATATTTTTGAATCCTGTGATTGCTTTGTCGTGAAAGCCTCGTTGGGTTTTGATTTGGTTTTTCCGAGGTTGATCGAGTGTGTGTTGCTATTTGTGCACCCCTGCAGGGTAAAACTTTCTGAAAGCCGTGTTCGCGGTTATGGACGACTTGGAGCATGATGTCTCGATCATAGACAACTATAACTAAAGTAGTGCTATAAATTTGACTTTATAATGACTAGTAATCAGCTTCACTATAATGGAATGGCTAAATAAAATTGCCAACAATTGCTTGTTTGGGTTGTCGCTTGCTACCATTGTACCTGACTAGTAAGTATTGCAACTATAACGGAATGGCTAAATAAAAGTACCAACAACTGCTGGGTTTTGGGATATCTCATGCTAATTGTATCTGACTAGTAAGTGTTGCAACTACAACGGAATGATTAACTAAAAGTGCCCACTGATTATTCTATCAGGATGACTATCTATACTTGACTAGTAATTACTGCAACGATAACTGAATAAATAAAACTGCCAACTGTGTGAGTTCCTCGGTTGACTTCCTCGTTTGGTATCAAGGGGGAAATACCAGGATGGGTTTGTTTGGTGGTAGTATCAGGTTGGTTCCGAATAGGTCTTTCTTACCCTCTCTGATAGCCGCCAGTTATATCGAGTCTCTATAGGTTGTTTAGTGCATCTTTGCGCTCGATCCACCATACCTATATAGGCGAGGACCGCGAATTCTAGCCTCGCTGTCTTGGCCTCGATCTTGTGCTCTCTTTTCCTTTGCCCTTTGTCGGCACCCCTTTTGTTTAAGCAGGTTTTGAGATCGACGTCGTTAGCAGGGGTTACCTTCGGCTTGGCACAGGCGGTTATGGACGCCATTGGTTATTCTTGAGGCTCTTAGCCCCATTTGCATCTTGTCCGTAGTCGGACGCTCTATCATTTTCAAGGTGATTTGGATCTTTGCATATTATCGTATTCTTGACTCATTGAGTCGCCGTTGTATATATATTTGTTCTGGGTCCCATCGAGGATTGTGTAATAATGTTATTACCGTTTTCCACCCGCATAAGTGCTGGTGGGCACCTTTGAATCGTTTCTATGCGGGTTTGGCGAAGCTGAAACTTGCATAGGGCCGATCTCGAGTGTTCTGATCCTCCGTGAAGCTCCTTCCGGATACCCAAGCATATCGGTCGTGCCTTTCGTACCATCTTTCGTCCTATCGGCATGTTGATTATGGTGGCGACGACTCTGCACGTTTTTCGTGATATGCATGATGTCGAGGCTATGAGGCGTGCGGAGAAACTTCCAAGATGGCAACTCCCGAGCAGACCTTGTTTTCCATACCTTCATCAGCGGCTTGTCTTGTTGCTGCCTCTTTCGCTTCTTTCCAGACTTAGGACAATCTTTCCAGTTTTTCAGCAACTCTTCCACTTCTTCGCTGCTCCTACGCTCTGGGATTCCTCGGGTCTCGAATTTGCCACTGAACAGGTCTCCACATTTTCTTCATGGATCATTCTTGCCGAGCCACCTCCGGTGCGCCATGAACACGGTTTTCGATGACTCTGGATCTTTCTCTAGTTGGAGATAGCTTGTGTTATCCATGCACCTAACGCATGCGCATAATCCTTGGATAACCTGCCCCGAGATATACCCGCAACCTAGATAGTCTTGCACCATAGTGACCAACGCGGCTCTCATAGTGAGATAATCTTGTGCGACGGCGTCGTAAGTATTGGCTCCAGATTCCCATAATGTGGCTAGCTCCTCTTTCAACAGTACGAGATACAGATTGATGTCGGTACCAGGTTGTTTCGGCCCTTGAATTAGCATACTCATTCGTATGTACTTCTGCTTCATGCACAACCATGGAGGGAGGTTGTACATCCATACAAACACGGGCCAAGTGTTGTGCGTGTTGCTCTGGCTACCGAACGGATTGAGTCCATCGGTGCTCGCACCAAGCCTGATGTTCCTCGAATCTCCACCGAATTCTGGGAATTCGAGGTCCAATGCTTTCCACTGGCTAGCATCTGAAGGGTGCGTCAGCATCTCATCCTTTTCGGGGTCATCATCATCTCGGCTTCTTCCTTTCCGCATGCCATCGCATGAGCTTCCTTAGGGTACACGAAATAGCGCAGACGAGGTGATAGGAAAGTACCATACCACTTTTCGGTGCTTTCTTCCCTTTCTTGTATCGACTCACGCCGCACCGGACATGTGGTTTTCTCCGTCCTCGCCCGATAAATGATGCAATCGTTGATGCATCGTGATATCTAACATCGGTAGATCGAGAGATGATGATTTTCTTGGCGTCTTTGATACTAGTTGGACATGTGTTCCCCTCCGGGAGACGATCGTGCCAGAATGCCATCATATCGTCGAAGCTTGCGTCGCTCAATTTGTGTTTTGCCTTCATCTCCATAGCCTTGAGCGTTATATTCAACCGGTATCATCAGACTGCATCCTTCATACAATGGAGTAACCGTCTTTCTCAATTTGCGCAAACTTGGATTTCTCTCTAGCGGCAGCTGGCGTTACTAAATGCGCTTGAAGCAGCTCTTGCACATAAGGGTCCCGCACCCAACTCGACGTTGTTCCATCGCCGTACGCTCCTCTGGCATCTAGATCATCATCATCCGATGCCTTCGCACCATCACCATCTCCAGAGACTCTTCATCATCACGCCGTTCGCCGTGATGATGATCATCGCCATGTTGGCCACCTTCACCGTCTCCATCGTCTTCGTCGCCGCTTATCCAATGAGTGTATCCATCCATGAAACCATGGCGAGCAGTGCGCTGCAGATTCCCGTAATCGGGTCGATCACCCGATTGAGTTTGCATCTTACGCACGGACATCTTATATCCGTCTTGTTATTTCGTATCATGTCGTCGCACATTTCAAAAATCTAGCCACAATGCCTTCGCTCATTATGCGGACCATTTTTGCCTGCACGGTGTACACGGTATAATTAGAAGTCTATTAGAACCACATAATGAATGCATGCATGCAATGGTCGATAGAAAATTTCGGCATGACCTATCCTAAAATTAGGATCTTTGCGAAATGCCAAAATCTTGCCAAAATGGAAATGAATCAAAATTTTGGCAAAACAAATAGCAACTTGTTCACATACAAACACAAGAGAGAGAGAGAGAAACCGAGATCCATACACACATGAACATATCATTATCCTCTCCATACACACATGCATGAGCATCATCGTTACTCTCCATATATACACACATATGACCATATCGATCCTCTCCATACACACATCATGAGCATCGATCATCTACATACATATGACCATATCATCCATATACACATGAACACATCCTTACATGGACAACTTACCGAGATGAGAGACCAATCGTGAGAAGATGGAAAGGAGAGGTGCGCGCGAGACCGGAGAAGGAGATGAGAGAGAAGAGCTTCCTCTATTACTTATGTAACATCCAAGGCAAGTTCTACATGCTAAAAATGGTGAATGGGTGGAGAAATTGAGGTGGGAAGGAGAAGAATCCCGACTAGATCTAAGGAGGAAGAAGAATGGGAAAGTAAAGTGTGGGGTGGTGGAGATGATCACATGATCACATATGTTTGTGCAGGTCGACACATCCGTGGCGCACATGGCCCCAGTGCGCCACAGGGAAAAATCACATCTGTGGCGCACATGGCTAGAGTGCGCCACAAATGTTTATGCCCGTTTAAGGAGCAAAGGAGGCTTCACATAGGCGTAGCGCACTTGCCTCATATGCGCTACGGCTATCCCCAACAACCGTAGTGCATTACCTCTATGTGCGCTACGGGTATGTGTACGCGCAACAGTGGCCTCGGCCCACATATCTGTGGCAAGACTATGGCCATGGCTACTTGGTTGTTTCGATTCTTAGTAGGTCAGTCCATAGGTGAGCCACGCTGTTTTGTAGTGGCAAGACTTCAACCATGTGTTGCACGGATGTCTTGATTACCTATATTTGTTTTAGTGTCTGTTGCAACCCAACCCGTAATTGCAGAAAATCTCTAGGACAACCAACTTAAATCCCACGTACCATTAACACGAATCATAAAGCAAATCTAATGGACGACCTGATTGTGCTCAGATTTTTTAATTCCTGCTCGACGAAGAATTAGCAAACCCTCAATGCTTTGTGTTGGATAAAAATTGGATCGTTCTTTGTTGGTGTTGAGCTTGTCCTAGTGTTGCGCCGAAGCTCGGTTTTGCAACTAGTGAGGATGGAGCGATGTCAACACGATCAGATGGAGCGATGACAGTGGAGATTGTCGTCGTCAAGCTTGATTATGTGTCTGGGCCGAAGCGGTGGAGATACTATCGTGATTATCATCGACCTTTTTGTACAGCAGCTGTCAGGCGTGCCCAATGTTTCGATGCGATCAATGGCAAGCAGCGGCGAGCGGCAGGCGTCAGGCGTGCTCGGCCTACTACGCCTGGCCTCGCGGTCCAGCTGCAGAACATCTCGTGCGCTTGGGGTCGAAGCAAGCAGCACAACCGCACCGGCCCAGCAGGAACCCGCGATCTTGGCCCAGCCCCATGCACGAGCACTCAACAAAAGACGGAAGTGCGGAACGACGGAAGGGAATAATCCCACCTCGCCTAGCGGAGCAGCACCGCGCAGCTCGGGGCTCTACAAATACGAGTCGCAGGGCTAGCGGTGAACGTTGCCTTAAACTAATGAGTAAGGAAAACAAAGCGATGCGGTGAGAGCCGCTCGCGGTGCGGGGGCAAAACCCGCACGGCAATTTTTGTAGGGGCAAGAGGCTGGCGCGGGCACGGACACTGCTTACTTTGCAGGACTTGCCTGCGTGGGCCTCCCTACCCACCAAAACCAAAACAAAGCATATCTCCAACTGAACTCCCAAAATCGGTCTGAATGATCATCTTCAGGATATTGAGCCTAACTGCAACTTCTAAACCCTCCTACTAGCCAGAATCTCGCTAATGAAAGGATCATCAACATGGTTGTGTTTCCTGCATCCTGCCCCCACAAACTCACTAAGAAAAGGTAGTTCCAGCAAAGTAAGGTCAAATGCATCAGAGAACAGTGGTAGCATATGAAGCCGAAATGATCCATGGTGGCCATCCAAAACATCATTGCATGCACACACTTTACCAACGCATGAAACAATGTTTCATCATTGTGGACACATAGCTTGCATATGCCTCTCTCCATGACATGGCACATGGACAACTCGGCATAGCACAGGAGAATGCCCCTCAAGGCACGCCACCAAAACACCCTCACCTTTAGTATAATGTTTAGCTATCATACCTTATTCCATTGTTGCTCTAAATCCGAACAAATGGGAGCTTCACCAATGTGTCGAGCCAACATACATGTGTAGACCAAACCATGTATACTCCTAATTTCTCCTCGCTCCATGCCTAGAAATCCTCCATGCCATTCCGCGAACGCGGTAGATGTAGCACCGCCGCAACATCTTTCGGATAGAAAAGTCTCATTCACCACTTCCTCAACACATTTTGCTAATGTTCTGTTACAGTAACTCCGCTGCTACTATCAGTTATGTCCCTTCTTGATGTTTGGTATCATCCCGAATAGTGGTTTCAGACCCCGAACCCTGGAGAGCCACTAATCGTTCTACATACGAGTATCATGTTTGTTGCCGATCCGTTGAACAAGACTTTTCTTCAAAACATCTCTGCCACAAATGATAGCCTTCCAAACCTTGAACTCATTCTTCGGACACCCAACTAAAAGAATGTCCCCATTTGGAAAATATCTACCCTTCAACACACGAGCACATAGACCCGTTGGATTTCACAAGTTGTCTCCATGCTAGCCGACCTAACACTGCATCATTGAACTTTTGGAGATCCCGAAAACCCAAATCCCCATTAGTCTCTACAATAGACAACTTGTCTCAAGCTTTCTAGTGCATACCACACTTGAGTGATCCACTCCGCATGTACTTGGATGAAATCACCATTAATTTGGAGCATAAACCTTTTGTGAGTTTAAAATAATTCATACAATATGTTGATAGCACTTGAATCACCGACTTGATCATACCTTCTTTGTAGCAAACAAAATAAGATTCTCCCGATAACCCTAAACGTTAGACATGGATCCTTCAACCAGTCTACCCGAGGTTGTGGGAGGTATTTCTCAAACAGAGCCTCCCTCTCAATATGAAGCACATGTAGGGGTTCGTTGCATGGAAAACAAAAAAGTTCTACCGCATGCAAACAAACAAGCCACGATCTATCTACTAGATTGTAGCAACGAGTCGATAGAGGAACTCACCCTCGAAGATTCCAAAGCGGTTAACGAGAGCATATTCTCGTGGGTGATGTAGTCGTACTCTTGCCGATCTCAAGATCGTGTGGCGATCGATCCTTCCAAGACTGCGTTAAAGCTCGTAATCGATCGCGTTAAATTTTCGATGAAGACCTTCTCCCTTGTTCTAGCGGCGAAGGTTGTAGCACTCTCCGCATGATTTGGCGGCCTGACGTATGCAGGAAAGAGGAGATCTCGCAGGGCTTCGCCTTAAGCCGGAGCGAGTATGGTGGACTATGAGAGAGGCCTTGGCGATCTAGGGTTTAGAGGCACCAAGGGAGGAAGCTTGGCCGGCGGCTAGGAGGAAACCCTAGGGCGGCGGTGACTTGTGGTGGCCGGCGGCTAGGGCTAGGGTTTGGGTGGTGTTAGGTGTAGGGAAGAGGGGCAGCCCTGCCCCTCCTTTTATAGGTGGGAGGGCGCGGCCAAGGGGGGGGAGAGTCCACCCCCAAGTCGGCCTCCTTGGTCGGCGAGTGGAGGGAGAGGAACTCCTCCCCAAGTAGGTTTCCTACTCTCCCTCCACCAAGCAAAATTGTCGTTTGACTTTTCAAATTGGCGTTTGACTTTTCAAACTAGGATTTGATTTCTCCCTTTATTTTTCCTAGCCATGATACCTAGTACATGATGCAACCATTCCACATTGTCATGATACATTCATGTACCCTTCCCCTCCGGAGTGTCGGACCTTCCGGAACCTTCTAGAACATTCCCGATGAAAACACCGGAATCATTCCCCAACTCCGAAACATGAATTTCCTTATATGAATCTTATTCTCCGGACCTTTCCGGATCTCCTCGTGATATCCTGGATCCTATTCGAGACTCCGAACAACATTCAGTCTCTTACTCATCATTCCATAACTACTCAACAACATCGAATCCTAAGTGTGTCTCCCTACGATTCGTGAATTATGCGGACATGATCGAGACACTTCTCCGAACAATAACCAATAGAGGAATCCGGAAATTCATATGGCTCCCACATATTTCTACGATTACTTTGCGATCAAATGAACCACTTACGTACGATACCAATTTCCCTTTGTCTCATGATAGTTTACTTATCCGAGGTTTTGATCGTCGGTATCTCTGCATACCTAGTTCAATCTTGTTACCGATAAGTACTCTTTTCTCGTTCCCGTGGTATGTGATCCCTTGTGAGCCAGTCACATGCTTGCAAGCTAATTGTATGACATTCCACCGAGAGGGCCCAGAGTATATCTGCCCGTCATATGGATGGACATATCCCACTCTTGATCCATGTGTCTCAACCCATACTTTCCAAACACTCAATCCCACCTTTATAGCCACCCAGTTATGGTGTGGTGTTTGATGTCATCAAAGTATCCTTCCGGTGATGGTGATAAGCATGATCTCATGGTCGAAGGAATTAGGTTACTATGTATCAAAAAGCTTATAGCAATTGAACTATTAAAATGACTTGATCTTCATGCTACGCTTATCTATAGGAGTATGTCCATCATACCATTCTCCTAATGATATGATCTTGTTGTTAATAAAATCTCAATGTTCATGATAGGGAAACCACAATCATATATTAACCAACAAGCTAGTATTATGAAGAGGCTTTACTAGGGACTCTAATTTAGTTTACAAATCACACAAGTATTAATGTTTCCTAGTTAATACTGTTATAGCATGAATGTAAACATTTATCATAAACACAAAGATATAATAATAACTACATTTATTATTGCCTCTAGGGCATATCTCCAACAGTCTCCCACTTGCACTAGAGTCAACTAATCTAGATTACATGGTAATATACCGAACACCCATGGCAGTTTGGTGTTGGTCATGTTTTGCCCTCGGGAGAGGTTTAGTCAACGGATCCACCACATTCAGATATGTGTGTACTTTGCAAATCTTTATGTCACCATCTTGGACATGTTCTCGAATAGTGTGAAAACATAGCTTGATGTGCTTCAGCTTCTTGTGTGACCTTGGTTCTTGCGCATTGGCTATGGCGCCCATGTTATCACAGTAGATAGACATTGGTTCTAGCGCACTTGGAACCACACCGAGCTCTGTAATGAACTCCTTCATCCATATCGCTTCTTGTGAAGCCTCTGAAGCAGCTTATGTATTCCGATTCAGTTGAAGATCTCGCCACAACGCTTTGCTTTGCACTCCTCCAGCTAACTGCTGCACCATTCAAAGTAAATACGTATCCAAATTGAGATTTAGAATCATCCAGATCAGTGTTCCAACTAGCATCGGTGTAACCATTAACAACGAGTTGTTCATCACCTTCATAAGAAAGAACCATATCCTTAGTTCTTCTCAAGTACTTAATGATGTTTTTGACCGCTGTCTAATGATCCACTCCTGGATCACTTTGATATCTGCTAGTTAAACTAACAGCATATGCAATGTCGGGTCTAGTACATAACATGGCATACATTAGAGATCCTATGGCTGAGGCATAGGGAGTCTTACTCATTCTTTCTCTATCTTCTGCCGTTTCTAGACTTTGAGTTTTACTCAACGTCGTATTGGGCAACATGGGCAAGAACCCTTTCTTGCTATCTTCCATTCCAAACCTCTTTAGAACTTTGTCCAAATATGTACTTTGTGACAATGATATTAGGCGTCTCGATCTATCTCTATAAATATTTATGCCTAATATGTAAGCTCCTTCGCCAAGATCTTTCATTGAAAAACTATTATTCAAATATTCCTTGACACTATTAAGAAGGTCTACATCATTCTCAATCAACAATATGTCATCTACATATAGTATTATGAATGCTACAAAGCTCTCACTCACTTTCTTGTAAATACAAGCTTCTCCATAAGTTTGTATAAACCCAAAACTTTTGAATACCTTATCAAAATGTTGATTCCAACTTCGGGATGCTTGCTTCAACCCATATATGGACCGTTGAAGTTTGCATACCTTGTTAGCATCTTTAGGATCGACAATACCTTTGGGTTGCATCATATACAACTCTTCATCAATGTCTCCACTGAGAAACGCCGTTTTGACATCCATCTACCATATCTCATAATCGTAATATGCAGCGTTTGCTAACATAATCCTCACAGACTTTAGCTTCACTACTGGTGAGAAAGTCTCATCGTAGTCAACTCCTTGAATTTGTCAAAACCCTTTTGTGACAAGTCGAGCTTTATAGACAGTAACATTACCATCAGCATTTGTTTTCTTCTTGAAAATGCATTTTTTATCGACAGCCTTCCGGCCATTCGGTAAGTCCACCAAAGTCCATACTTGGTTTTCGTACATGGATCCAATTTCGGATTTCATGGCGTCTTGCCATTTATTGGAATCTGGGCTCATCATCACTTCCTCATATGTCGCAGGGTCATCGGTGTTATCCACCAACATGACACTCATAACGGGATCATACCAATCAGGAGTGGTACGAGTTCTCGTTAACCTGTGAGATTCTATAGCAACTTCAACCGAAGTTTCATGATCATCATAATTAGCTTCCTCTCTTATTGGTGTAGGCGCCACAGGAACTTATTCCGGTGCTGCGCTACTCGCAAGTTCGAGAGAAGGTTCAACAACCTCGTCAAGTTCTACTTTCCTTCCAGTCACTTCTTTCGAGATAAATTCCTTCTCTAGAAAGGATCCATTATTGGCAACAAAGATTTTGCCTTCGGATCTATGATAGAAGGTATACCCAATAGTTTCCTTCGGGTATCCTATGAAGACGCATTTTTCTGCTTTGGGTTCAAGCTTGTCCGGTTGTAACTTCTTTACATAGGCTTCGCAACCCCAAACTTTAAGGAACGACAATCTAGGTTTCTTCCCAAACCATAATTCATACGGTGTCGTTTCAACGGATTTAGATGGTGCCCTATTTTAAGTGAATGCGGCTGTTTCTAATGCATAACCCCAAAATGATAGCGGTAAATCTGTAAGTGACATCATAGAACGAACCATATCTAAGAGAGTTCGATTACGACGTTCGGACACACCATTACGCTGTGGTGTTCCCGGCGGTGTCAATTATAAAAGTAATCCGCATTTCTTTAAATGCTCGCCAAACTCGTAACTTAGATATTCACCTCCACGATCAAAACGTAGAAATTTAATCTTCTTGTTACGTTGATTCTCCACCTCACTTTGAAATTCCTTCAACTTCTCGAAAGTTTCAGACTTATGTTTCATGAAATAGATATACCCATATCTACTCAAGTCATCCGTGAAGGTAAGAACATAACGATAACCACCGCGCGATGCTACACTCATTGGACCACACACATCGGTATGTATGATTTCCAATAAGTCTGTAGCTCGCTCCATCATACCAGAAAATGGAGTCTTAGTCATTTTACCCATCAGACATGCTTCACATCTTTCAAGTGATTCGAAATCAAGTGATTCAAGAAGTCCATCGGAATGGAGTTTCTTCATACGCTTCACTCCAATGTGACCAAGACGACAGTGCCACATATAGGTCGAGTTATCGCTCAATTTCAAACGTTTAGCTTCAATATTATTAATATGTGTATTTCCACTATCGAGATTCAATAAGAATAGACCATTTATCAAAGGTGCATGTGCATAAAACATATTACTCATATAAATCGAACAACCATTATTCTCGGACCTAAACAAGCAACTGTCTCGCAATAAATAAGATCCCGATATAATGTTCATGCTCAACGCAGGCACCAAATAACAATTATTTAAGTATAAAACTAATCCCGATGGTAGATGAAGAGGTAGCGTGCTGACCGCGATCACATCAACCTTTGATCCATTTCCAACGCGCATCGTCACCTTGTTCTTCGCTAGCTTCCGTTTATTCTGCAGTACCTGTTCCGAGTTACAAATATGAGCAACCGAACCAGTATCAAATACCCAGGCACTACTACTAGTACTAGTGAGATACACATCAATAACGTGTATATCGGATATACTTTTCTTCTTGATGTTGCCGTTCTTCAAATCCGCCAAGTACTTTGGGCAATTCCGCTTCCAGTGACCCTCTCCCTTGCGGTAAAAGCACTCAGTATCAGGCTTAGGTCCAGCCTTGGTCTTCTTCTCCGGTGTGGCAACTTTCTTACCACCCTTCTTGAAGTTTCCCTTTTGCTTAGACTTGCCTTTCTTGAATTTGGTGGTCTTATTGACCAACAACACTTGATGCTCTTTCTTGATCTCCACTTCTGCAGATTTCAACATGGAGAAGAGTTCTGGCAACGTCCTGTTCATGTTTTGCATATTGTAGTTCATCACAAAGTTCTTGTAACTTGGTGGCAGTGATTGGAGGACACGGTAAATCCCCAAAGCATTAGGAATCACTATACCCAAACTTTGGAGTTTGTTTGCGTGCCCAGACATCTTAAGCACATGCTCACCGATGGGCTGCCTCTTCCATCTTGCAGTTAAAGAACTCTTGAAGCCTCATAACTCTCAAGCGCGTGAGCCTCAAATATCATTTTGAGTTCACGGACAATATCATGTGGGTCATGGTTCTCAAACCTTTTCAAGCTCCGATTCCAAACCATACAAGATAGCACATCGAGCGTGGAGTACCGATTCTTCCAAGTGAGGTAAACGTTCTTTACTTCATCGGTAGCATCACCGCAGCGGTCACCCAAAGCGGCATCCAACACATAGGTCAAATTACCAAAGATTGAGGATAATCTCAAATTGCGGAACCAATCCGCAGTTGCTTCCATTGTTTTTCAACTTTTCTTTCTCTAGGAACGCATTAAAATTGATGGTAGGGGCCGCCATTGATCTACAACATATTTGCAATAGTTTAGACTAAGTTTATGACAAATTGAGTTCTAATTAATAGTTAAATTAATCTAGGTGAACTCCCACTCCAAAAAAAATCCCTCACATTGTTTTAGTGATCACACGAACCAAATCCACCACATCAAAACCGATCATCACGAGAGTTGATGTAGCTTCAATGGCGAACAATCAACATGTTCATCATATCTACTATATGACTCATGATGTACCTTTCTGTAATCCGTGTTCCGAGACCATGTATGTACATGCTAGGCTTGTCAAGATCAAACCTTAGCTTCCACATGTGCAAATCTGGCTTGCTCACGTTGTATACACTTGCAGAATCTAACACACCCGATCATCACGTGGTGCTTCGAAACAACAAGCTTTAGCAACGATGCTTACTAAGGATGAACACTTTAAAACTTGAAATTTATGTGCATGAGGGATCATCTTATAATGCTACCGTCGTTAATTAAGCAATACAAGATGCATAAAGGATTAACATCACATGCAATTCATAATATGTGATATGATATGGCCTTTATTCTTGTGTTTCCGATCTCCATCTTCAAGCACGAACATGATCTCCATCATCACCGGCATAGCGTCAAGGTCAATGGCGCCGTTTCATGGTTGTAGTCCACCAGCTCCAACTATTACAACAACTTTGAATAGACACGCGGGTCTTAACAGAAATTAAAGAGAACCATATGGCTCCTGCCGATTGCCAACTTACAACAAGGAACATTGCATACATCAAATATAATTACAATCATGGCCATATCACATCACAGCACACCCCTGCAAAACAAAGTTAGACGCCTCTAATTTTCTTTGCATATTTTACGTGGTTTGGGGCTTTCACTAAGTGTCGATCTAACTTACGAACAAGAACCACAACGTTGATGTTTGAAATATCAAGTGCCCGTTGTAAATTGGATCTATACTATAATGGGAGAGACAGACACCCGCAGAGCCACTTATGCAATACAAGTTGCATGTTGAGCGTGGAGCAAGTCTCATGAACGATGTCATGCAAGGTTAGCCCGGGCCGCTTCATCCCATCATACCGCAAGATGCAAAGTACACAAGAAGCAATTGATAATAAAAGCACCACCGCCCACAATGACCATTGTGTTCTACTCGTGCAACAGATCTACATATAGACACGGCTCTGATAGCACTGTAGGGGTTCGTAGCATGGAAAACAAAAAAATTCTACCGCATGCAAACAAACAAGCCAAGATCTATCTACTAGATTGTAGCAACGAGTCGATAGAGGAACTCACCCTCGAAGATTCCAAAGCGGTTAACGAGAGCAGATTCTTGTGGGTGATGTAGTCGTACTCTTGCCGATCTCAAGATCGCGTAGACGATCCTTCCGTATTGTGTTCCTAAGCGCTTCCATGATCGGTCACACGTTCGATACTCGATGAAGACCTTCCTCTCCCTTGTTCCAAAGACGGAGGTTGTAGCACTCTCCTCGCGATTTCTAAGACGACGGCGTGGTACCGAAAGTAGAGGGGAGATCTCGCAGGGCTTCGCCTTAAGCCGGAGCGAGTATGGTGGACTATGAGAGATGCCTTGGCGATCTAGGGTTTAGAGGCACCAAGGCAGGAAGATTGGCCGGTGGCTAGGGCTTGGGGAGAGCCCCAACTCGGCGGCTAGGAGGAAACCCTAGGGCGGCGGCGACTTGTGGTGGCCGGCGGCTAGGGCTAGGGTTTGGGTGGTGTTAGGTGTAGGGAAGAGGGGCAGCCCTGCACCTCCTTTTATAGGTGGGAGGACGCGTCCAAGGGGGAGGGATTCCTCCCCCAAGTCGGCCTCCTTGGCCGGCGGGTGGAGGGAGAGGAACTCCTCCCCAAGTAGGTTTCCTACTCTCCCTCCACCAAGCAAAACTGTCGTTTGACTTTTCAAATTGGCGTTTGACTTTTCAAACTAGGATTTGATTTCTCCCTTTATTTTGCCCAGCCATGATACCAAGTACATGATGCAAACATTCCACATTGTCATGATACATTCATGTACCCTTCCCCTCCGGAGTGCCGGACCTTTCGAAACCTTCTAGAATATTCCCGATGAAAACACCGGAATCATTCCGTAACTCCGAAACAGGACTTTCCTTATATGAATCTTATTCTCCGGACCATTCCGGATCTCCTCGTGATATCCCGGATCCTATCCGAGACTTCGAACAACATTCAGTCTCTTACTCATCATTCCATAACTACTCAACAACATCGAATCCTTAAGTGTGTCTCCCTACGGTTCGTGAATTATGCGGACATGATCGAGACACTTCTCCGAATAATAACCAACAGAGGAATCTAGAAATTCATATGGCTCCCACATATTTATACGATTACTTTGCGATCGAATGAACCACTTACATACGATACCAATTTCCCTTTGTCTCACGATAGTTTACTTATCCGAGGTTTTGATCTTCGTTATCTCTGCATACCTAGTTCAACCTCGTTACCGATAAGTACTCTTTTCTTGTTCTCGTGGTATGTGATCCCTTGTGAGCCATTCACATGCTTGCAAGCTAATTGGATGACATTCCACCGAGAGGGCCCAGAGTATATCTATCCGTCATATGGATGGACATATCCCACTCTTGATCCATGTGTCTCAATCCATACTTTCCAAACACTCAATCCCACCTTTATAGCCACCCAGTTACGGTATGGTGTTTGATGTCATCAAAGTATCCTTCCGGTGATGGTGATAAGCATGTGTTGTAATTATGCCCTAGAGGCAATAATAAAGATTTATTATTATAATTCTTGTTCCTGATAAAGTTTATATTCCATGCTAGAATTGTATTAAGCGGAAACTTTGATACTTGTGTGGTTTATGAACAACGCCGTGTCCCTAGTACGCCTCTATGGACTAACTCATTGATTAATTATGGTTAAGGTTTCCTAACCATAGATATGAGTTGTCGATTAATAATGAGATCATATCATTGGGAGAATGATATGATGGACAGACCCAAATCAAGCAGAGCAATTAGATCGTGTCATCGTGTTCATCTTTGCGAAGCTTTTTATTATGTCAAATATTGTATTCCTTAGACTATAAGATAATGCAACTCCCTGGTATCGGAAGAAAGCTTTGAGGTCATCAAACGTCATCCGATGAAAGTGTAATCATAAAGGTGTCTCTCAGGTGATCGGAAAGTACTTTTTGGGTTGTATGTATCGAGATGGGATTTGTCCCTCCCAAGTCGGAGAGATATACTTCGGGCCTACTCGGTAATCGATATCAACACCACTTGCAAGCACGTGTTTAAGCAGTTAATCACAAAGTGATATAGGATTCTGAGCAGTAAAGTACTTCGTGAACGAGATTGAACTAGGTATGCCGATCACGATCGAATCTCGGGCAAGTAAAATATCGCGTGACGAAGGGAATATATATATGGGATTAATTGAATCCTGGCATCGTGGTTCATCCGATATGATCATCGATGAATGTGTGGGAGTCAATATGGGTTTCCAGACCCCGCTGTTGATTATTGATAGAAGATCATGTCTGCATATTCTCGAACCCGTAGGGTCACACACACTTAACGTGTCTCGACGCTAGGATAGAATGGATAATTGGTTTATGAGTTTTTGTTCGGAGTCTCGGATGAGATCCAAGATGTCACGAGAGGTTCCAGAATGGTCCGGAGAATAAGATTCATATAAGGGAAAGCAGTTTTTGGATTTCAGAATTGTTTCGGATTGTTCGGTATTGTACCGGAAGCTTCTAGAACCTTCCGGAGTAGGACCAACGTGGCCCCACTTGTCGGGAGGGGGCGTGGGCCTAAGAGGGAGTTCCCTGGCCGCATTGGGCCAGGAGCACAAGGGCCGATAGGCCCAGCCGGCCAAGCCCTAGGGGAAACCCTAGGGAGAGCTTCTAGAAGGAGGGGGAAAACTTGCCCCCCCACTCCAACCCTTGGGGTCGCCGCCCTAGGGCTTGGAGGAGGGGCCAAAGGGGCCGGCCAACCCCCTATATATAGAGGGCAGGGGCGCAGCCCTCCTCCCCCACTCCTTCAACCCTAGCCGCCATACTGCTGCCCTCCAGATCTCTCTCTCCCATCACAGCGTGGCGAAGCCTGCCAAAAACTCTCCACCTTTGCACCACGCCGTGTTGTAGATCCAATCTATCTCCACCCCACTTGCTGGACCGAGGAAGGAGGAGACGTCGAGGTGCCGTACGTGTGCATCTCTCGGAGGCATCGCCACTTGCGGTGTTGGATCGGATCGGATCTCGAGGAGGAGAAGCTAGTACGACTACATCAACCACGTTACGTTGAACGTTTCGCTGTGCGAATCTTCAAGGGTATGAAGATCTCATATATCCCTCCTCGTTGTTTGTATCTCCTAGATTAGATGTTGGCTTTCCCGTTCGCATCCGTAGAATTTTTTTGATTTACTATGCTGTGAAACCCATCAGTGGTATCAGAGCTAGATCTATGCGTAGATGTGTTTCACGAGTAGAACGCAACATGCTTGTTGCGGATGTTGATGTTTTCTGTTGTAAGCCTCTTGTTTGTGTACTTCTTATGGCGCGGGATAGTGATATCGAAGCGGTCCAGGCCAACTTTACGCGACCTCGTTCACGAGACCGGCTCCGCACTTGACGTGTGGCTTGTTCCACACATGCGACTGGTGGATGCCAGTTTCTCTCACTATAGTTGTCATGGGATTTACACCGGATGTTGGCAACCATAATATCACTGTTGTGGCTTTCCGTAGGTAAGAATCGTTCTTAAATTGTTACTCCCATAAGCCACGTAAAACATGCAACAACAAAGTAGAGGCGTCTAACTTGTTTTTGCAGGGAGTGTTTCTATGATATGGTATGGCCCAAGATGTGATGTGTATGTTGTATACAATGATCATGTTTTGTAATGTTTCACGACTTGCATGTCGATGAGTACACAACCGGCAGGAGCCATATGGTTGTCTTTATAATTGTGTATGACCTGTGTGTCAACTTCTTATACGCCAAGTAATAGCTTTACTTTATCGCTAAGTAGTTAGAAATAGTTGTAGTTGCTATTCGTGGTGGAGGCAATCATGGTGGAGTGATGGAGATCATGCTGGCACGCACAAGATGGAGATCATTACGCGAAGATTGGCTATACCATGTCACATAAAGTTATATGCATGTGATGTTTATCCTTTTATGTATCTTATTATGCTTAGATCGCGACGGTAGCATTATAAGATGATTCCTCACTTCAAGATCAAGATAAAACTGTGTTCTCTCCATGTATGCACCGTTGCGAAAGTTCGTCGTGTTCAAGCATCACGTGATGATCGGGTGCTATAAACTATACGTTCACATACAACGGGTGCAAGCCAGTTTTCCACATGCGGAAATACTTGGGTTTGACTTCACGAGCCTAGCATGTACAGACATGGCCTCGGAACACATGAACCGAAAGGTTAAGCATGAGTCATATGAATGATATGATTGACACTTCGTTGTCCACCATTGAAACCACATCTCTTCTCGTGAAGATCAGATTAGGTGTGGTGAATTTGGATCATGTTCACTAAACAACTTGAGGGATGTTGAATTTAGTGGGAGTTCATCTAGTAATTTGATTAAGTTGAACTAGTTATCATGAACATAGTCTAAATTGTACTTGCAAATTTTGTAGATCAAATGGCTAAGTCCAACTTCAACTTCAACGTTTTTGCTGAGAAAGAAAAGCTTAAGAACAATGGGTCTAACTTCACCAACTGGTTCCACAATATGAGAATCATTCTCGCTAGCGGACAAAAGGACTATGTCCTTGAGAAAGCGCTAGGTGACGCCCCTGCTGTAGATGCGCCGGCTGATGAGAAAGCTATTTATCAGTCGCGCAAGGATGATTATGGTGTGATTAAGAGCACCATGTTGTTTGCTATGGAATCGGACCTTCAAAGCCGTTTTGAAGATTTCCCCGGGCCCTTTGAGATCCTTGAGGAATTGAAAACTATGTTTCAGACTCAGGCCCGTTCCGAGAGATATGAGATCTCTGAGAAATTCTTTAACTGCAAGATGTAGGAAGGGAGTTCCGTTAGTGAGCACGCCATTAAGATGTCGGCCTACACTCAACGCCTTGAGCAACTGGACTGCAAGATTCCAGAGGAGCTCAAGATTGAGAGGGTTCTGCAATCACTCCCTCCTAGCTACAAAGGTTTTGTGGTTACTCATAATCAGATTGGTTCCACTGATACGATCACCGAGCTCTTCGCTAAGCTAAAAGTTTCGGAGGTGGACATCAAGAAAGATAATCATGTGTTGATGGTCAACAAGCCCCCCAGCTTTAAGAAAGGTAAGGGTGCAAAGAAGCCCTTCAAGAAAGGTAGCGGCAAGCGCGTTGCCCCTGTTGAGAAGAAGCTCAAGTCTGGACCCAAGCCGGACACTGAGTGCTTCTATTGCAAGGACAAGGCTCACTGGATGCGCAACTGTCCGAAGTACTTAGCGGACAAGAAGGCTGGCATCATCAAAGGTATATTTGATATACATGTTATTGATGTTTTCCTTACTAGCCCTCGTTGTAGTGCCTGGGTATTTGATACTGGTTCAGTTGCTAATATTTGTAACTCGAAATAGGAGCTACGGAATAGACGGCGGCTGGTGAGGGATGAGGTGACGATGCGCGTTGGCAACGGATCAAGAGTTGATGTGATGGCCGTCGGAACGCTCTCCTTAGTTTTACCTTCGGGATTAGTTCTAAACCTCAATAAATGTTATTATGTGCCTGCGTTGAGCATGAACATCATATCTGGATCGTGTTTTTTGCAAGACGGTTATTCATTTAAATCTGAGAATAATGGTTGTTCTATTTATATGAGTAACATCTTTTATGGTCATGCACCTGCTGTGAATGGTTTATTTCTTCTGAATCTCGAAAGGGATGAAACACACATCCATAACATTGAGGCTAAGAGATGCAAGGTAGATAGTGATAATACTACTTATTTGTGGCACTGCCGTCTAGGTCATATTGGTGTAAAACGCATGAAAAAACTCCATTCTGATGGACTTTTGGAGTCTCTTGATTTTGAATCATTTGACACATGCGAACCATTCCTCATGGGCAATATGATCAAAACACCGTTCTCCGGAATGATGGAGCGAGCAACGGACTTGTTAGAAATCATACATACCGATGTATGCGGACCGATGAGTGTTTCGACGCGTGGTGGATATCGCTACTTTCTCACTTTTACTGATGACTTAAGTAGATATGGGTATATCTATTTAATGAAACATAAATCTGAAACATTTGAAAAGTTCAAGGAATTTCAGAACGAAGTGGAAAACCATCGTAACAGAAAAATTAAGTTTATACGATCCGATCGTGGAGGTGAGTATTTGAGTTATGATTTTCTCACGCATCTTAAAGCAAGCAGAATCATTTCGCAACTCACGCCACCCGGAACACCACAACGCAATGGTGTGTCTGAACGCCGGAATTGAACTCTATTAGATATGGTGCGATCAATGATGTCTCTTACTGATTTGCCGTTATCATTTTGGGGTTATGAATTAGAAACCACTGCACTCACTTTAAATAGGGCACCATCTAAATCCGTTGAGACGACACGTATGAACTGCGGTTTGGTGCTAAACCTAAGTTGTCGTTTCTTAAGTTTGGGTATGCAAAGCTTACGTCAAGAAGTTGATGCCGGACAAGCTCGAACCCAAAGCGGAGAAATGCGTCTTCATAGGATACCCTAAGGAAACGATTGGGTATACCTTCTACCACAGATCCGAAGGCAAAGTGTTTGTCGCAAAGAACGGATCCTTTCTTGAGAAGGAGTTTCTCTCGAAAGAAGTGAGTGGGAGAAAAGTAGAGCTAGACGAGGTTATTGAACCTTCTCTCGAGTTGGAGAGTAGCGCAACACCTTAAATTGTTCCAGTGCCGTCTTCACCAACAATAGAGGAAGCTAATGACAAGGATCATGAAGCTTCGGATGATGCTACTACTGAACGTCGCAGGTCGACAAGGTCGCGTGCCCCTCTGAGTGAACGACAACCCCTGTCTTACTGTCTTGTTAGTAGACACAAAGTGAACCTGCGAACTATGAGGAAGCAATGATGAGCCGGACTCGAGAAATGGCTAGAGGCCATGAAATCCGAATTGGGATCCATGAGCGAAAACCAAGTATGGACTTTGTGGACCCTCCTAGCGAAAGGCCGTTGAGTGCAAATGGATTTTCAAGAAGAAATGGACGCGGATGGTAATGTTATCATCTATAAAGCACGGCTTCGCGAAGGTTTTCGACAAGTTCAAGGTGTTGACTACGATGAGACTTTCTCTCCCGTAGCGATGTTTAAGTCCATTCGGATTTTATTAGCAATTGTTGCGTTTCATGATTATGAAATATGGCAGATGGATTTCAAGACTGCGTTCCTCAATGACAACATTGATGAAGAGTTGTATATGATGCAAACCAAAGATTTTGTCGATCCTAAGGATGCTGATAAGGTGTGCAAACTTCAGCATTCCATTTATGGACTGAAGCAAGCATCTCGGAGTTGGAACCTTCGTTTTGATCAAGTGATCAAGAGCTTTGGATTTGTTCCAAATTGTTACGAAGCTTGTATCTACAAGAAAGTGAGTGGGAGCTCAGTGACATTTTTGGTACAATATGTGGATGACATATTGATTACCGGAAATGACATTGACATGCTTAACGATGTGAAGAGTTATTTGAACAAATGTTTTTCAATGAAAGACCTAGGGGAAGCTGCTTATATATTGGGCATCAAAATCTATAGAGATAGACAAAGACGCCTGATAGCTTTAAGCCAAAGTACATACCTAGACAAAGTTCTAAAAAGGTTCAGAATGGATAAGGCAAAGAAAGGTTCAGTGCCTATGTTGTCAGGTAAGATATTGAGCAGGGCTCAGTGTCCATTCTGATGGCGATAGAAGCTATGAGCAAAGTGCCTTATGCCTCGGCCATAGGATATATCATGTATGCCATGCTAAGTACTAGACCGGATGTGTCTAATGCTCTTAGTTTGACGAGCAGGTACCAAAGTGATCCAGGAGTGGAACACTGGACAACCGTGAAGAACATCCTAAAGTATTTAAATAGAACTAAAGAAATGTTCTTAGTCTATGGAGGTGATGAACAGCTCGTCGTAAAAGGTTACGTCGATGCTAGTTTCGACACCGACAAGGATGATTCTAAATCTCAGACATGATATGTTTATATTTTGAATGGAGGAGCTGTGAGCTGGAGAAGCTGCAAGCAAAGCATGATCGCGGATCTACGAGAAGCGGAATACATGGTCTGCCGCAGCGTCAAGTGAAGGAGTTTGGATCAGGAACTTCATCACTGAGCTTGGTGTGGTTCCAAGTGCCTTGAACCCACTGGAGATATTGTGTGACAACACTGGCGCCATAGCACTGGCTAAGGAACCAAGATATCATCCAAAGACCAAGCATATCAACCGCAAGTTTCATATAATTCGAGATTATATAACAGATGAAGATCTGAAGATTAGCAAAGTACATACGGATCTGAATGTCGCAGATCCGTTGACTAATCCTCTTCCACGAGCAAAACATGATCAACACCTTAGTGCCATGGGTGTTAGATTGTTGCCATATGTAAACTAGATTATTGACTCTAGTGCAAGTGGGAGACTGTTGGAATTATGCCCTAGAGTCAATAATAAAGATGTTATTATTATAATTCTTGTTCATGATAAATTTTATATTCCATGCTAGAATTGTATTAAGCGGAAACTTTGATACTTGTGTGGTTTATGAACAACGTCGTGTCCCTAGTACGCCTCTATGGACTAGCTCATTGATTAATGATGGTTAAGGTTTACTAACCATAGACATGAGTTGTCGATTAATAATGAGATCATATAATTGGGAGAATGATATGATGGACATACCCAAATCAAGCAGAGCAATTAGATCGTGTCATCGTGTTCATCTTTGCGAAGCTTTTTCTTATGTCAAATATTATATTCATTAGACCATGAGATAATGCAACTCCCTGGTATCGGAAGAAAGCTTTGAGGTCATCAAACGTCATCCTATGAAAGAGTAATCATAAAGGTGTCTCTCAGGTGATCGGAAAGTACTTGTTGGGTTGTATGTATCGAGATGGTATTTGTCCCTCCCAAGTCGGAGAGATATACTTCGGGCCCACTCGGTAATCGATATCAACACCGCTTGCAAGCAAGTGGTTAAGGAGTTAATCACAAAGTGATATCGGATTCTGAAGCAGTAAAGTACTTCGTGAACGAGATTGAACTAGGTATGCCGATACCGACGATCGAATCTCGCAAGTAAAATATCGCGTGAAGGGAATATATATGGGATTAATTGAATCCGGCATCGTGGTTCATCCGATATGATCATCGATGAATGTGTGGAGTCAATATGGGTTTCGGACCCAGCTGATTATTGATAGAAGATCATGTCTGCATATTCTCGAACCCGTAGGTTCACACACACTTAACGTGTCTCGACGCTAGGATAGAATGGATAATTGGTTTAAGAGTTTTTGTTCGGAGTCTCGGATAAGATCTAGGACATCATGAGAGGTTTCGGAATGGTCCGGAGAATAAGATTCATATAAGGGAAAGCAATTTTTGGATTTCGGAATTGTTTCGAATTGTTCGGTATTGTACCAGAAGCTTCTAGAACCTTCCGGAGTAGGACCAACGTGGTCCCACTTGTCGGGAGGGGGCGTGGGCCTACGAGGGAGTGCCCTGGCCGCATTGGGCCAGGGGCACAAGGCCCCATAGGCCCAGCTGGCCAAGCCCTAGGGGAAGCCCTAGGGAGAGCTTCTAGAAGGAGGGGGAAAACTTGCCCCCCCACTCCAACCCTTGGGGCCGCCGCCCTAGGGCTTGGAGGAGGGGCCAAGGGGGCCGGCCAACCCCCTATATATAGAGGGCGTAGCCTCCTCCCCACTCCTTCAACCTGGCCGCCATATCACGCCTCCGGATCTCTCTCTCCCGTGCGTGAAGCCTGCTTGAAACTCTCCACCTTTGCACCACGCCGTAGTGTTGTAGATCCAATCTATCTCCACCCCACTTGCTGGACGGAGGAAGGAGGAGACGTCGAGGTGTCGTATGCCACTTGCGGTGTTGGATCGGATCAGATCTCGAGGAGGAGAAGCTAGTACGACTACATCAACCACGTTCCGTTGAACGTTCCGCTGTGCGAATCTTCAAGGGTATGAAGATCTCATCTATACCCCCTCGTTGTTTGCATCTTCTAGATTATATCTTGGCTTTCCCGTTCGCATCCGTAGATTTTTTTTTTTGATTTACTATGCTGCAAAACCCATCAGCATGATCTCATGGTCGAAGGAATTATGTTACTATGTATCAGAAAGCTTATAGCAATTGAACTATTAAAATGACTTGATCTTTATGCTACGCTTATCTATATGAGTATGTCCATCATACCATTCTCCTAATGATATGATCTTGTTGTTAATAACATTTCAATGTTCATGATAGGGAAACCACAATCATCTATTAACCAACAAGCTAGTATTATGAAGAGGCTTTACTAGGGACTCTAATTTAGTTTACAAATCAAACAAGTATTAATGTTTCCTCGTTAATACTGTTATAGCATGAATGTAAACATTTATCATAAACACAAAGATATAATAATAACTACATTTATTATTGCCTCTAGGGCATATCTCCAACAACACATTCCCCATTGCTCTAATCGGATACAAACAGTCCGGGCTAAAGAACGTGGAGCTCTTCTATTTGTTAACTTGTTGTCCCGAGCCTCTGCTATATATCTCAAGAATATCATCTAGACATTGGGAACTTCTAGCATTGGCCTTCATAAATACTAGACAGTCATCAACAAATAATAAGTGTGAAATTCATGGAGCTTGGAAACTGACTATTATGCCCCTGTATGTCCAAGCCAGAATTATAGTTCGTGAGTAGGGAAGAGAGTCCTTCTCCACATATCAAGAACAAATAAGGCAAAAGTTTTCCTTGTCGTAAACACGGTGTTGTATATCAACGTCGAAGAAGAACACGACTTACAGGATGGTCGTGCGCAGGCGGACCAGGGAGGAGGTGCTTGGGCAGGGCGAGGTGTTAGTGACAGCGTGCTGAAAGACAATATTTTAGTCGTTGGTGGTCAGCAGGTGCAAGAAAGAAGTGGGATTCCAACCAGTGATGGACCGGTGGTTGACGATGGTACCAACAAAGAAGGGGAATTCATGCCGCCGATGAAGAAGGTTACAACATGCTCTTGCGAATGTGGACAATATGTTCAAAGTCACATTGAGTTATCGAACCATAATAATTTTTTCTTTTTAGCTTAGAATTTTTTTTTCTAAATTGGCCATTGTACTAACAAAACATATACTCCCTCCGTCTCAAAATAGATGTATTAGGTTTTTCAAAATTTAGATGAATCTATATAATAAGTTTAAATTCATTCAAATTTTAATAAATTTAAGATATTTATTTTAAGACGAAGGTAGTAGGAAAAAACAAAATTGAAATAATCTTCGAAAATAATCCAAAATCTGTTTTGTAACCACGCTCGCACAGACGGACAGGGCGACAGGCCACCTCTCCTCCATCACAACTCCACCTTGCAGCTTTCCTTTCTCCCTCTATCTCCACCACACCACCAGCCATCACAGACACGGAGAGATACCTTCCTCCCAAAAGATCGAGATCGTGCTCTGAACCTGACGGCGACGGCGAACCTCTCGGACGCCGCCTCCGATCTGAGAGGCGTGCCTCTTCCTCGACGGAATCTGACCAGCTCCTCCTTTCCACCACACCCATACCTTTCCTTTTCCCCTCTCAGTACCCATCTTCCACCCAAGCTCCGATCCGACCCAATGCGGCTATGAAATCTCCGCCGCAGTCCACCGCAGCCGTGTTCAGTGCTGCGTCCTTGACGTAGATTAGCGTCACCGCCGACGCCTGGCGCCCCAAACCCCTCCGCCCCTCGCGCGCGTCGCCGCCGTCGCCTCTCCCGTTCCACCTCACCGCGATCTTGGATATTGCTTTCTGAGGTATGAGCTTTTACAGGAATCATCCAGTGATCACTGAAACCCAAACTAACCTCCGCAATTTCGGGGTATACCGGTGAACTCATGGTACAGTGTAGATCCGGCCTTATTTATCTGTACTCGGTTCGTATTTGAGTTGGATCATGCCAAGTCACTACGTTCTAGCTTCTAGGCATGCTGCAAGTGGTTACCCTTAAGAATTTTGCAATTTGGATGCGATGCCAATGATTAATCTTCTAACTGGAGCAGAATCTGTAGTGATCAGGGCTTCCTATGAACACATGATTGTGAAACAGGCAGAATTAGAATTGGATCACACATGTTGTTTTCATATGGTTTCCTTGGTTATGCTCGTGGTTGAGCATTGCCTCATGCAGAAAAAAAAAATGCAAAACATCAGCTTAGAAGTGATAATTCTAGGATGTCATCAATTAACTTAGATGTCAGTGCATATGAAATGTTAATCGCTGAAGCTAGAATGCTGGGCATTTCACTTATGGGATTCTTAGACAATCCCGTGTTCTATATTTTTTCTTAAGTAAATATTTGGCTTTATGTTAATGGTGTGTGCCAGAACTTCCATTCTTTACCTCCTTTTCTTCTATTTATGCAGAAACATTAGAAGAAGCATTGAATCCCGAGAATGCGGAGGTTCAATCCCTTTGGGGGGAAAGTGCAGGCTGGATTGGACGGCCGCACCATTGATGTAAAAAATGTGAAAATCACGGTGCGCAATGCCATTGCACAAGGAGGTTTCTCTTGTGTGTATCTTGCATGTGACACGTTGAACTCGTCAAAGCAGTATGCATTGAAGCACATCATTTGCAATGATTCGGAATCGCTGGATCTTGTCATGAAGGAGATCCAGGTGATGAATCTCCTCAAAGGGCATACTAATGTTGTCACACTGGTTGCCCATGATGTTTTTGACATGGGACGCACAAAGGAGGCGTTGCTTGTGATGGAGTTCTGCGAGAAGTCCTTGGTGAGTGCAATGGAGAGCAGAGGTACTGGTTACTATGAAGAGAAGAAGGCACTTTTGATATTCAGAGATGTTTGCAATGCAGTTTTCGCTATGCATGGGCAGTCACCACCAATTGCGCATAGGTACATGCAATGAGTCATTTACAGATATCTAAGCCATGTTTATTCCTATTCTATAAGAATGCCTTGTGATAGGCATGTTTATCAAGTATAACTAGTTAGGTTTCTGCACATTTATGCTGTTTTGTTTCATTATTTAATTAGTTGACTTGAGTTCACTTAGCGACTACTGGAGTACTCGTATATTAGTAAACTTATTATTGCTATTTGTTTGCCCGTATTACATTTGTATTCTGGCCTATAGTACAGAACCCTATACCTTGTACCTTGGCTATCTGTGTGTGAACAAGTATCATAGGCAAGCAGCTTTTACCTTCATGAATGTGGTTTGAGCGAGGGACTTGCTTTGAAGTTGTTGCAAACCATTTTTTTACATTTTATCTTGTATTCACCAAGATCTTACATTCTGCCTCCTTTCTTTAGGGATCTGAAAGCTGAAAATGTTCTTCTTGGACTAGATGGTGCATGGAAACTATGTGATTTTGGAAGCACATCAACAAATCATAAATGCTTTGACAAGCCAGAAGACAGGGGGATTGAAGAAGATATCATTAGGAAACATACAACCCCGGCATATAGAGCCCCTGAGGTTAATAAATAGTTTTCTGCATGATCGATAAATTTTTGTACGGCCTCCAGTGATCTTATCTGTGTGTTCATGGGTTTTCAGATGTGGGATCTCTACAGAAGAGAAGTCATTAGTGAGAAAGTCGACATTTGGGTAAGTCTATAACATATGAAAATGTGGTCTTCATGGTTCATATACCTGAATAGTAAGTAAACTAATGTCATAGCATGTGCTATTTTCCGATCTAATTATCATTTCTAGATCCATCTCAAAGTTCATATACCTGAATACTAAGTAAAAACTAATGTCAGAACAGAATGATTAGGTTACAAGATCACAACTATAAGCCTCAGCTGTAAAGTACTTGGATCTTGCATTATATGTCCACATCCAAAAGTATTGTGAACTGATTTTGTAACACCTTTTATTCCACAATTGGCAGGCCCTGGGATGCCTTCTCTATAGAATATGCTACTTCAAATCTGCGTTTGATGGAGAGTCGAAGTTGCAGGTCCTTAATGGCAATTATCGCATCCCAGAGCAACCTAAGTACAGCACTAGTGTCACAGGGCTGATCAAAGATATGCTGGAAGCCTCTCCAAATGCCAGACCAGATATCACGCAGGTGATTGGATATTCATCTCCATGATACTAGGTTAGTTATAGACTGCTGCATGTAGTCTTAGGAGCCAAATAAGCATGTTTTTTTATTGGCTGATGTTCAATTTTGTTCAACTGACAGGTCTGGTTTCGTGTCAATGAACTACTGCCTCTTGAGTTACAGAAAAGTTTACCTGATGGGGCCTCAGCAACCATTTCTATGGGCTTGCAAGACGAAGGTGAGGTTTTCTTTAAATGCTATTTGTAGGGTATACACGGATCATGTGGGGTTGCTCTTGATTCATAGCAATGGTTAAAATCTTTCATCTGTAAACTTAGACATGCCTGTTTCTTCTGCTGGTAGAAAACCGTAGTTGTGCTTCACTTGTTTTCTGAATTTATTCAGTATTTCAATTAGTGGTAGTTTTCTGGAGCGTTTAGACTTTGGAGATCTTTTCTAGAGTATGTGATCATATTTAATCATTAAATTCCATTTATATTTTTTATTTTTAATGATTGTATTTAGAAGGAGCATAGAGAAAGGGAACATTCAAAAATAGAAAAAGGCAGTGTTTGCATTGCTCCATATTTTGTTATGTATTCTGTTATATCAGTACATATTTGTTCTGTAAGATAAAATCAGAAAGTGTCATTACGAAATTTGGATCTAGGAAATTTACTTTTGATAAGCTGAATTTCACATGTCTTCTAATGAAGTATAAGTCCTCATCTAGCATCCTCATGATTATGAAAACTGCTATTCATAAGCCTGACATCACCTAATTATAAGATTGTTTGATAAGCATCCATATAGTTTTTACAGCTTAATATGAGAGTTTACACCTTAATGTTAATGTTTGTATTGATTGTCTTATGAGCCCACTTTATTATTTCTGACTTTCTGTGGCATCTGACCGGGTCAATCACTATACTGTCATGTTATAGATAGTGCAACTCCATTTCCGGTAACTTGTATTCACTTAACCTTTCTGTCATGCCACCTTGCAGCACATAATGTGCTAGAATAATAAAATATTTTTCATTGTAGTCTGTTTGTTTATTCTAAATATTCTTGGAAGAGATAGTACAACTGGTGAATGACCGTTACCTTCTCACTTTACTATCATCTTGTTTTTTTCCGTGTAGGTGCTTATAAAAGAACACATGTGGCGCCTAAAAGAAACCCTCCTCCGCCTCCAAGAGAACAAACTGATAGTTCATCATCTCATGGAAGTGCAGATGCTGGAGATGCACCTCTAGGTGCATTCTGGGCGACACAACACGCACAGGGTTCTCAAGTTGCTGTTAATAGGAAGCCTTTGTTTGACGAGGAACCAATTAAACCACCGCCTTCATCAAAGTATAACCAAAGCAGGGTGGATATCAGCAGCAGTACCCCTGGAGATAGGCATGGCCATTCCGGCCAGGCTTTGCGTAATGCAACAAGTAACATTGTATCCAGTAATGGATTTATGGGTGGTTCGGACATAAATCTTTTCATGGAACCACAAAGTTCTGTGAAAAATAAAACACCACAATCACAAAGCAAGATGATATCTGGGCAAGATCCCTTCAACAGTTTTGTCGCAGACTTTGATGCAAACAATCTGCATTCGGGGACAACTGCTACTGGTAAGACGTCCGAGCTTGAAGCTGAAGTGTCCAATCTGAAGGAGCAGTTGAAGAAAACCACACTGGAGAAGTCTGAGATGACAGCCAAGTATGAAAAGCTGTCGGCTATCTGCCGCTCCCAGCGTCAGGAAATCCAAGAGCTGAAGCGCACTGTTGCTGAGACTACACCGCCACCTTCAAGTAAAGTCAGCCCAAGGATACCAGAATTCGGATTTCAGGTTTGTACTCTATATATCTTGGCTTACTCTATATGTATATCTAGTATGGCAAATTTGCTTGTCTATGAATACTTATTAGCATCTTACATGAGACTTGGAATCCATGCAGCGAAAGGAGAAGATCGAAGGGACGGTGTGGGAGCTTGAGCAAGGGATGCTCGCAGGGAACTCGTCGCTACCCAGCTCCGATGCCAAGACATGGCAGGCATTCCCTGAAGCAAAAGCTCAGGCCAGGCCAAAGGTCGACCATGCAACCAATGGGAGGCAAAACCTAACGAGGAACACAAACACAGGGACTTCTTCTGGTGCGCGGGGTTTCGGCACATCATCGGTTAGTACTGCTGCCGCAGCACAGATCAACAGAGCGAGTGTTCAGGGGAGTTCCTCCCAGAGATTCAGCGCGGGGGTAGCAAAGAAAGTAGATCAGCCATCAGGATGGGCCGGTTTCTAGCTTCTCATTGATCTGTGGTAATCTCGGTTCTCCCGTGTCTGTTTGCAGGCTGTTCTGTGCTACTGACTTGCCACTCTGCCAGTTGCAACTTGCTAAGGATGAGACGAGTTGTGATTCTTGCCCTGCCCAAAATTGGTTTATTGTAAGGGTGTTTACAGTTGGCTGAGGTGACCTGGACATCGATTTTCTGGGGTCGTTTGTCCATTACTTGTTAATAAATTTTATGTTTATTACAAATGTATATTTACGTGTACCTTCTATGAGCATGTGGAATGTTCCCTTGAGCTTGTGCTCAGAAAAACAGAAAACTTGAGGTAATCTCTAGAAACGGCTGACCTTTGTAAAGATATGTTTATTTTCTCTCTAATTGCGACATGTGACATGTTTGACGAGTAGCACAATGGTGTTTCAAGGCCAGGGAGCTAAGAAGGAGCAAAGAGCCCAAGATCTTTTGAGGCCCAAGGCTAGATAATTAGCACTAAATAATTAGTTTTATATCCGCTACTTAATTTTTGGTTAAAGCTACCCTTAAAGTTCACTATATGTTGAGAGAGGCATGTTGAGAATCTAAATTTAAATAAAGAAAGATGGGTAACAAAGACGAAGGCTCTATTTGACATGCCTATGCTCCTTCTTAGCAACAACAGTGAATCCTGTCCCAAGAACCTAGGATCACCGTGTAAGCCTCGACTAGGGGACATGGCGGCCATGGTAGAGTGTCAACTTTTCAGCACAGAAGTGAGTTCACGCTGAGGTGACGCCTTGGTGCTTGTCGGTGGAAGATCAAAAGAGAAGACTGAACATAAATTATGTTGAATGAATGCGATAGATATGTATAGTAGGTGGTGCAGCAGAAATAAAAATCACATGAGGAGACAAGGCCATCATTACTAGCGGATACTGGATAGGATCAAATCACTGATTCAAGATTGCAGAAGCAAAAAAATATGACTAGTGGAGAGGGGAGACTCGGAGAATCAGCAATGCCAATTTAGTGAAAAAACGTCAACAACCTGATCAGCACTCTTGGTGCTCCTGATGTTTGGATTGATCACACGTCAACAAAACCCGAGGAAGTTCATAAATTTGTTTCACTGCATCACAGAGCAGACAAACTAATTTTGTAAAGAGGTTTGAGTGAATGGAAAATTTCATTTACAACACGGTACCAAAAAAAAAAAATCTTACAAAATATCTTTGAGAGATTCAATCATGCTAATTGAACAAAGCAAATGGGAAAAATTCCTAAGCATCCCAATATTCTAATTCTACAAAAATCCTTTGAATCAAATAGGCCCTTAATCTTAGGATCGCTTGCCCTACATATATAGTCATTTTATTTGTATTATTGAATTTTTTCCTGCGGATTCCCTTTGCACTATGTATATCCAAAGAAAGATTCCCTTTCACTACCTTTTTTTTTCAGCATTGGTTAAAATACACATGAATGGGAAAACAAGAGAACTTATATATATCATGGCATGCTGGATATCACGTGACCTGAGAATATATAACCAAAGCTATTTGGTTGGACATAAGAAAAAATCAAGTTTTCTTCTAAAGGGATAGGTGAATGCGGAGGTTGGAATCAACGAATATTTCCTTCGAATTGCATGCGAAGTGGATCGTAGGAAATATATGACTCAATTTTTCAAACAAGACAAGCTCTCGGAAATACAATCTTTCAAAATTCCTATTAAGTGTCAAGCTTCATACACTAGCCAACGCAACCAAAAGTCCGAACTAATGGAAAGGGCTAGTGTAATCCACTTATACACTTCAACATTAAGTTCCTTCGAACCAAAGAGATATTGCTACAGTTCTCTTGTTTGTTGTGGGCATGTCAACACTTCCGTTATGCTAGTTCTTGTATTTTCTTTCCAACCTATATATTACTCAAAATACATAAAATTTTAATTTCATATTCATTTTTTTTAAAAAATCATGTGACTAACTAAAGAGACCGGGACTTTGGGCCGATATTTCTACTGTCAAGGGATAGCGATGTGTGAAAGAAATATGCAAACCAACGATAATATTGAAAATAAATAATAATAGGCTGAAATAATTACAAACAGTGTCTCTTGTTTCATGTTCTTTACCCAAGATTTCATATCGTGTAGGCTTGTTGCCTCTTTCTACTATGTATATCCAAAGAAAGATTCCCTTTCACTACCTTTTTTTTTCAGCATTGGTTAAAATACACATGAATTGGAAAACAAGAGAACTTATATATATCACGGCATGCTGGATATCGCGTGACCTGAGAATATATAACCAAAGCTATTTGGTTGGACATAGGAAAAACGCAAGATTTCTTCTAAAGGGATGATAGGTGAATGCGGAGGTTGGAATCAACAAATTTTTCCTTCGAGTTGCATGCGAAGTGGATCGTAGGAAATATATGATTTTCAATTTTTCAAACAAGACAATCTCTGGGAAATACAATCTTTCAAAATTCCTATTAGTTCCTTTGGACCAAAGAGATATTGCTACAGTTCTCTTGTTTGTTGTGGGCGTGTCAACACTTTTTTTATGCTAGTTCTTGTATTTTTCTTTCCAACCTATAGTATTCAAATAAATAACATTTTGAATTTCATATTCATATGTTTTCAAATTTATGTGAATAACTAAAGAAATATGCAAAACAACGATAAAAATAAAAATAATAAATGATAATAATAATAATAGGCTGAAAATAATTACAAACAATGTCGCTTGTTTCATGTTCTTTACCCAAAGATTTCATGTCTTGTAGGCTTGTAGCCTCTTTCTATTTGTTCACCATAATGCTTGCACACATTCAAGTCTATTATCTAAGAAAAGCCATTTTGACCATTCGGCAAATAGCTATACAAATCAGTGATGCTTGTGTGCCTATATCGCCTACCGAGGGATAACGTTGGCTCATCTCCGTGTGATTTTGGAAACTGGATGGTGTGGCTCACTCGGACACAAAAGAATGGATGGAAGTACCATGATAGATGAGCGTTTGCGACAACAGCGGCCGCAGACTGATACTATTCTGCCAGTGAAGTTCTAATTCAGAATGAATAATTTTATGAACTTGGCAAATTCTCAACCTTTGCAAAAGGGAGATAGGAAAAATGGTACTCCCTCCGACCCATATTAATTGAATTGGATTTGTCAAAATTTGGATGAATCTAGACACTATTTAGTATATAGGTTCATCCAAAATTTGACAAATCAAAGTCAATTAATATAGGCCGGAGGGAGTAAGTAATTACAATGAGAAGAAGCTCATTGTGCAGGCGAAAGGCTAACTATCCGTCAGGTCAGGACTGAGGCTAACATCCTCTCTCGCAAGTCAGCGACAACCGTCAGGCTATGCGCATCGCCTTAGTTGCCAAACAACCGATCATCCCGGCCGGCAAAATATTCATGCATATCTAATTCTGCACTGCATTAAGTTGCACTCAAGATTATTTGAGGTAAATCATGATCACGCAACATGCATGATCCATATTAATCGTGATCTGCTTCCATGGTGCGTTTCGCCCCGAGTGGGAGAATTTGGTACCAACAAGATGCGGTAAACTAGCATGAAGAACAGATAGAGTAGTGAGCGGATTGTGATCTGAATCCCATCTCATCCCGGTGCCTCCTACTCCCAATCCCAGGTCTCGGCCAAAGACAAACTGAATTCTATCTTCTTCTAGTAATTGAAAGGTAGAAGACCTGTCCATTTCCTCTTACAAATAACTTAATAACTGGAATTGACAGCGCTCCTGAGCAATAAGAAAAACAGAGGACCGCGACCAGCGCGCAGCCCATATGCTTCGCTTCTTGGGTGAAAAGTAGATATATAAGCCCTTTGTTTCCCTAGCTGACATCGTATATATAAGTTAAAAACAAAAAGGAACTGGTAGAGTAGGAGGTGCAGCATAAATAAAAATCACATGAGGGGACAAGGCCATCATTACTAGGGGATATTGGATAGGATCAAATCACTGATTATAGAAGGCAGAAGTACAAAGATAAATATTTTATGACTTGTGGAGAGGGGAGACTAGGAGAATCATCGATGGTTGGTGGCCAATTTAGTGAAAAAACGTCAACAACCTGATCAGCAGAGGACATGAAATAGCTCTTGGTGCTCTTGATGTTTGGACTGAGCACACGTCAAGAAAACTCTATGTGATCGAGAATGTTCATAAATTTATTTGACTGCACATAGCAGACAAACTAATTTTGTAAAGAGGTGGATGGAAAGTTTCATTTACAAGTTAGCATAGGAAAATCCTTACAAAATATGTCCGGGAGATCCAATCCTGCAAATTGAACAATGCACATGGGAAAAATTCCTAAGCATCCCAATATTTTTAATTGTACAAAAATCATTTGAATCAAAGAGGCCCTTAATCTTTAGGATCTCTTGCCCTATAGTCATTTTATTTGTACTATTGGATCCTTCGGATTTTCTCTACTGATTCCCTTTGCACTATCTATATCCATAGAAAGATTTCCTTCCACTACCTTTTATGTCAGCATTGTTTAAAATACACATGAACGGGAAAACAATTGAACTTATATATATCATGGAGTGCTGGATCTCACCTGACCTGAGAAAAGAAGAATATATAACCAAGCTATTTGGTTGGAAATAAGAAAAACACAAAATTTCTTCTAAAGGGATAGGTGCGAATGCCGAGGTTGGAATTAATGGACTTTTCCTTTTAGTTGCATGGAAAGTGGATCGTAGGAAACATATGTTTTTCAGTTTTTCAAACAAGACAAGTCCTAGGAAATGCAATCTTCCAAACAAGACAAGCTCTAGGAAATACAATCTTTCAAAATTCAAATTAAGTTCCTCGAACCAAAGAGATATTGCTACAGTTCTCTTGTTTGTTGTGGGCGTGTCAACATTGTTTTATGCTAGTTCTTGTATTTTTCCAATCTATATTATTCAAAATACATAGCATTTTAAATTCATTTTCATTTGTTTTAAAAATCCAGTGAATAACTAGAGACCGGGACTTTGAGCCTGTATTTCTACGATCAAAGGATAGCGGTCTGTGAAAGAAATATGCAAAAAAAGATAATGATAATAAAAATAATAATAGGCTGAAATTAATTACAAAAAAGTCTCTTGTTTCAAGTTCTTTACCCAAGATTTCATATCTTTTAGGCTTGCAGCTTCTTTCTATTTATTCACCATAATGCTTGCACACATTCAAGTAATTTTTATTTCACTATACAATGGTTGTTCTTGTGCACCTTTGGGCGCAGAGGCCAAAAGGTAATTCTTCAGAAAAGCCATTTTGGCCATTCGACAAATAGCTATATAGATCACATATGCTTGTGTAGGTGACACGCAATAGGTGATACGCTTGTGTTAAAGTATGATCCAAATTCATCAAAGAGGCTAACTTTTAACAAGCAGAGCGAAGTTCGTCTGGGATCGTTGAAGACCTAGATTTTCACGCTATATATACCTCTTATAAGACGCCAACTGAGCTAAGTTGTATCTGTGAAATTTCCGATGTTATTAAACACTCCCCGTTATAGTGGACTTTCGCTGGCTGGCGTCTATGGTTTTTCCCTCATATTGTTGGAGAGTTTTTTCACGTTAAAATCATGTGTCCTCTGCCGTGTTTTTCCTTTTGTTTTTTGTTATTTGCTTGTCATGTTTATAACACTCTGAACTTAGACTGATACTATTCTGCAAGTGTAGTTTTAAATTCAAAATGGATAATTTGATGAACTTGGCAAATTCTCAACCTTTGCAAAAGCGAGATAGGAAAAAAGGTGAGAAGAAGCTCATTGTACATGTGAAAGGCTAATTATCCGTCAGGTCAGGACTGAGGCTAACATCCTCTGTCGCAAGTCAGCGACAACCGACGGTGTAGAAGCCTTTTCTCAAATAATTCACAGGTTCCTGTCGTTCCGTAAGTTCAACTTCCACTCTGTTCCAAGATTATTCGAGGTAAATCATGATCATGCAACATGGTCCATATTAATCACATGAGACGGATAATCTGCTTCCACGATGCGTTTTGCCCGAGTGGAAGAATTTGGTACCAGCAAGATGTAGTCAACTAGAATGAAGAACAAATAGAGTAGTGAGCGGATTGTGATCTGAATCCCATCTCATCCCAGTGCCTCCTACTCCCAATCCTAGGTCTCAGCCAAAGACCTTTTTTCATATGTATATACGGTTTTCAGAGGCCAGAGTTATTCCATGTTTTTGACAAAAATCTAGACAACTTAAAACCCGGAAAATTGTTCTTCTAGAGTACCTAAGAGGAGAGGAAGTAGATGCTTCAGTGAACAGCTTAAATACACGGCGAGGAAGATACTCCAGCAACCAGTGGTTAGGTATATGCGTACCTGATAGTCTATTCCCCTGATAAAGGGCTGTCAAGATAAAAACTTATTGTCTCAAGAACTAGTCGAGATAATAATATACTTACACGATATGTATAAAACTAGAACATGAAAAAGTCAATGACCAAGACTAAATAGGTGATCGTGAGGCGTGAAACTTGTTTTTTCTACAATACACCCTTCACAATGTATTAATCATATAGAAGAAGTGCCAGACATCACACAACGCTGCCAGTTTGCTGCCAACAAGAGGTGAAAATTTCTCACAAGAAGAAATAATAATCTCCATCTAGCATCCACGGGGTAACGACTACAGGAAGCTAAACCTATCAGTCTTGAAGAGACCTGCTAGGCACCACCTCTCAAACTCTTCTATGATCTTTGTCTTGATGGGCATCACCGAAGGAGCGATGCTGGTGGATATCCACCAATGCACCAGAAGACTAGGATGAGTGCCGTCTAGAGATCCTGACGAGTCGCTGCGGGGCAAGGTCTCAATATCCACCAATGTACGAAATCGATGTTGACATTAGGCTGCCAAACCTGCCGACCCCCTCATTCAAAGGTCCAATCTCACGCCTCTCTAGAAACAATGCTACCCATTTGGAGGTGCTGCAGGATCTCCTATTGCTGGTCACAAAGCGGGTGAGCCGCCGGGTGAGTCAGCGATGGCGCTGAATTCCATCAACGGTTGAACATTTTCTATTTGACACAAGACAAGCAAAGAACTTACATCTATATGGAGCCTTTGATCTCCATATCTTCTATGAGTCACGAGCAGAAGTCATGCCCACAAAGAAAGTGGTGTACACAGACTTTGCCGAGTACATTCGATTGCTAGTTGACGAGGTTCGATCTCGTCAATACCCATTATTATGGACTTGGATTTTGAAGAAGATGGGGATGCTGAAAGTCACGAAATGGTTAACAGACAAGCAACGCGGGACATATGATTTATCCAGGTTCAGGCCCCCGGAGAGAAAACCCTACTCCTGCTTGTCTGCTCTTGATTAAGGCGGGCCGAAAGTTCTGAGGTGCAGATGCAATCGCCGTACCCTCCTGGCCTTTATATAGATAGGCATGTCCCGGGCTTAGGTCGAGTCGGTTACAGATTAGGGTTGGTACCCTTTGAAATTCTATCTAATCTAGACTTGTCCTCCAAGGAGTCGAAAACGTCATGGGCTTGGGCCACCCGAAGTCTTCATGGGCCGCGTGTCTTGACGTGGGCCTTCCTTGGTATGGACCAGGTATACCAATTTCGTGTACCCGTGGGGTATGTCCATGTCACTAGTACAATGCCACACCAGCTTGTCATCCCTCTACAGAATTAGCTAAACATCACCGAGCGTGTGCTAGAGAAGAAAGAACTCGGCCAACACCTTGAGACCCAAGTCCGGGCCATAGTCTAGAAGCCACGCCATGGAGAGGCCATCCTTTACTGGCCCTGGCCGTGAGTGTTGGGGCAATGAACACCATCTAAGCATCAATTAGCCAACAGTTTTTATAGAACTTTACATGCTCCCTGTTGCCTATGTCGAAGCATGTGGACGTATGAAAAACTGCCCCTGCTAGCGGTGGGATCTGAAGGTTGAACTCTTCCCAAGGTTTTTCGGGGTCAACACGATGCGGCCACACCCAATGGAATCCGAGGGCAAGGTTTAAAAGGCGGAGGTTCGAAATTCCCAGGCCTTAGTATATCTTAGGGGAGGCCGCCTTATCCCAAGCCACGAGGCAACGACCTCCCTTGATGTCTCTATGTCCCTTCCACATAAAACCCATGTAGATCTTTAGCGGGTCCTCCAAGGTCTTAGAAGGTACGTCTAAATACATCATGGTGTGCAATAGGATAGCGGAAAGAGTAGAACAGGCGGGGGTCTTCCTACCACAAATGGTTCATCATCTTGGCACACCAAAGCTATAGGCGGTTGGCTGCACTATCCACTAAGGGTTGTAGTTGACTCATTGTAGGCTTGCGCAAACTCAAGGATATGCCAAGGTACTTGCATGGAGGGGAGCAACAACACAACCCAAGAGCCTTGCACATGCTCTATTTGTTATAGCGTGCAACAGATCGGGTGCAGAGAGCACTTGGTGAGATTGGTATGTAGCCCACATGCCTCTCCAAAAACCGCCACAATGGCCGCAAAAACATGTACATCCAACCGGTGTAGGGCATAGAAAGGTGACAATGTCATACACATACATGGAGGTGCGGTGACGTAGATCACATGCACGGGGAATACTGGAGACAATCCTTCCGTAATGGCTCGATCGATCATAAGATTTCTCGTCGTGCTTTGGATGAGTTGGAAATTGTCATGCAAGCAGCAATTGTGTATGAAGGCACTCTGGTGAGACTCTATATTCTCCGCCATGCGGGGAGCGAGACGCATGAAGAGAACTTTTGCTATCAATTTAGCCATGCTATGGATCAAGCTGATGGGACGGAAGTCCTTTGTAAGGATCACAACAAGGGTGTAGTTCTCGACAAGCAACCGATGACAATAGCCTGAACACATGGAATGAAAAGATACCATCACATCCAACTTGATGATTGGCTAGCAGGAGGTGTAGAAGCGTCATGTGAAGCCATCAGACCCTAGCGCCTTGTCCAAATCCTAAGCACAGATCACGTTCCACACTTATTCTTCGGTGAAGGCAACCTCGAGATCAACCATTCCATGAGTTCGCATGTGTAAATACTCCAAGTCTAGAAAGAACCCATCCTCTCAGGCAGAGCCCCCAAGAGCTTCTCAAAGAAAGAGTATATGGCTTCGGCATTGTCAGCCTGATATGAGATCAACACGTCATCCACCTTGAGATGTGCAATGAAGTTCTTCCGATGTCTGTAGTTAGCATGAAGGTGGAAAAATCGTGTGCAAGTGTCCCCTTCCTTGATCTAGAGAAACCTCGAACATGTCTAAAAATATTCCTCTCAAGAGAGGCTAGACCGAGGAGCTAACATCTCAGGAGCCTCCACAAACCATGCTCTACTGGAGAAAGAGATAGCCCTCTATTTCATGGCTATATCCAATCCCAGGATGATCTCATTGACCAGGAGGATCTGTAGCTTAGTATTGCCAATAAATCGATCGATCCAACTAGACAGGACTTTGGATTGGATGTAGATATTAGCTTGGTCACTAGATGCTTAAAAGGATTCTCAATCCTCGTTGTCGATGCCCATGTAGTCTGCATGTTCTCCTAAAAACCATCCAGTTTGGGCCACAAGGCTTCAAACATAAATCGCTTGCATGTTTGCATTTGGGAATTGGGACGCAAGGTTGAGAAGCAACGAACAATGTGCAGAGTAGAGGAGCTCAAAAGCAGAGAGGAAAGACGAAGGAAAGTCTGCTTCCCACTCCACTGTCGATAACACCCTATAGAGTTTCTCTAGGTTGGGCTCTTCACATTCATTAGACCGTGTGCACCGCCGACTGTTAAGGTACAACTATTTTAGCTCAAGCTCAGTCAAATTGCGCCTGAAACTCCCCATCATCCTGTGATGCAAGTTTGCATTGTTCTTGTGGGCCGCCTCAACAATGAGGTTGAAATTTCCCACAACAACCCATAGACCCGTGTGCATGTCCCTGATGTCCTTTGGTTCTTATATGAGAATTCACATGTAGCCATCCTGTCTTGAGGTCTGTACACGCTGATAAACCACCAGCCCGCCGTGCCCGGTTCGTTGATTGTAGCAGTCGACACATTGGAATAGTAATGTGGGTTTGAGATTGTGACTACACCAGACTTCCAATCGACGAGTATACCGCTTCATGTGTGAGAACCACCGGAAGGGATAAAAAAACAATAAAAAATCCTTCCCGAGACAGCGATCCACGATGGTACATGTTACCACATGTAATTTGGTCTTCTAAAAACAAACCAACCTTGCCACCGAAAGCAAGACAAGTTAATAGATAGCATCGCATCACGCGAGGGAGTTCAGACCACACGTTCCTTATAAGGAAAGAGATAACCCATTTTTCAGAATAATTTCCCCACCATATGTTTCCGAGGTAATGACCTGAAGAATCCTTCTTCACCTATTTGCATGATGAGCATAGTAGCAATTCTGTTATCATGCATATGGAAAATATATCCATTCAAAAGTAAAAGACATTGTAAAGTTTTATGGACTAGTAATGAAAATCCATGCTCATAACAATCTTCTCAAGCCTGTACCAAAAATTAGACAACTACACGAACCATGGGGTACTCGAAACTAGATTGGAAAATACTAGCGGTGATGGTGGCAAAGATTCTGCAAGTTACATGAGTGTCGTAAAGGAATCCTCATGCAGGGATGAGCGGGGAAATTTTAGATGATAAATCAGAACTTGTGATCTCATCCATCAAATTTGCAGACTATAGATGTTAGAGACTGGCTGCACCACTACAACGAGCCTATCCTACTATACCTACTCTATGGCGAATGTTTTTTATTCCTCCTTTGTTTCAGTCATGTGAATTTTCGGCAGAATTCATGCATTCACCATAAAGGATGGTGAAGAGAGGAGGATATGATGCATGTTCGACATGGTTGTCCAAGAAGCAAATGCTTCACCGGTGAGGCAATTAAGCATGGACATACTTCATTCATAGAGATCTGAGTGAGTAGTGTTATTTGCCAACTAGTGCATATTCCCGATGTCTCACAGACCCAATGTTGAGTTCCTGTGACTTGCATATTGTGTGGGAGTTTGCGTCCAAGGAATTGTGTGATGAAGATGACCTTATTTCGAGGGGCAAGCGGTTTTGGACGTAGGTAGATGGAAGAAAGAGACCAGCAAGGGTACACACGATGGATACTTGGTTCCATGTGGATGATATAACTTAGTTGCCGGTTGGAGCACATGAATATCCTGTTAACTGAAACATTTGATGCACCTCTCTCTCGGTGTAAAAGTCTAGAGAGTTGTCTAAACTTAACAGATTTCTAAAAGCAACAACAATGTGGTGAAATATAATTAATGAGGCAAACACATCAGTGGCTTATCCAAGATTTTATACTAGCTAGGGTAGGGCAACCAGGCATAACGTGACAATATACAAATGATCATGTGATTTCACTATTGGTAGCTCGAAAATTAAGAGAGAAGATCTACTGACACACAAAATGACAAGAAAGTCTTGTGACCTGCTATCAATAATATGTATAGGTGTGTAGCAAAGATAAAATGCACTGTCTAGAAAAGCCACCAATGTATATCAAGGTGTCATGAACTATCAACAAATTAAACGTTGAGTACTTAAAAAAACGTTGAGCAGGCATGAGTAAGTTCCTTGATAAATGCCAATATAGTCCAACACACACGCACGCACGCGTGGATTTCTTCTTCTCCTACATGTTTGAGCAAATTTCTATTTTCTTGAAACAGGTGCACCATAACCGTCCCTAGATCATCATATATAAACCACCACCACCTACTTTAGCTTGGGTTTGCACCGTGCCACTCACTCAAGATTGCGAAGGCTGTGGGGTTTGGCTAATGGCGGAAACAAAGCAATATTGTGTCGAAACCATGTTAATATCTGAAAGCGTCATATTTTTTCGTGGGGTTGGAGAGAGAGTAGTATTTCCTTCTTCACATGTCACATACTACCTTGCTTGCTTGACTTGTTCAAAGTAGACATCAAACCTATAAATTTTTTGCAAAATTAAACATTTCTTTTGGCCAAAGAAATACCCGCATCTTGACACGACTGTTCGAGTCTTCAGATAGGTAGATAAATAGATAGTCAGAGTATTAAAATAATTGAATGCCATTTTTTACGCAAACTGAATTTTATCTTCTCCTAATTAAATGGTAGGACACCTGTCCATTTCCTCTTACAAATAACTTAATTGGAATTGACAGTGCTCCTGAGCAATAAGAAACAGAGGACAGCGACCAGCGCGCAGCCCATGCTCCCATCCTTGGGGTGAAAAGTAGATGAGCACTTTGTTTTCATAGCTGTCATCGTATATACTCCTTCCGTTTTAAAATATAAAATGTTGTAGGTTTATGAATAAAAAAATATTTAGATTTTTTTAGTGTGTAGATTCACTCTAAATCTGAGTGAACCTATATGCTAAAAATAATCTAGATACATTTGCTTTACAAAACTAGAACATTTTATATATTTTGAAACGGATAGAGTATAAGTTAAAAAAAAAAGAACTTCGTAGCCCTCTTTCTTTTCTTTCATCATCATGGATATACACGCGAGTTTGGTGGTGGTAGTACAGTGCTGCACGGGTGGTATACGGAACAGAGACCCGAGCGGGCAATCCATCCATTCTCGGATAGCTGCTCTCTCAACTCTCCCTAGACGAAAGCAATAACTCGCCCTTACTATTATTTTCCTCGAGCGTACCCGATCGACACTGTTCCTCGCCGGGGTCCCAGTCTCTGGTACGTAGACTGGTACATATCGCCCTCACCGGTACGCTACACAAGTACGGAGTACGTACGTATACGCACCAAATCACGCGAATAAATGGCGGCCATGATCTTGCTCGATCTGCGTGATATATACATACATAACTCAGACTGCTACAAAACTATAAGGGTGTGTTTGGTAGCCGAGAGACTATCTCAGCCCATACCAGCTGAGTCCAGCAGTGCTCAGTTGAGATCTTGTTTGGTACATAGTATGAGTTGAGCCATGCCAGGACTTCATCAAATAGCAACCAGGTCCCTAATTACAGAATAGAAATGCAATCAAGTCCCTGGGAGCTTGGGCTCCGGCGCTGACGCCGGTGAGAGGTCTCCGCCGGGCGCTGCCATGTCGAGCCTCCTCCAGGACGCCTCCGGTGCTCCTCCACGTCCACGCGCCACCGCCATGAGCCGCCGCTAGGACACCTCAGAGGATCCTCTGCCACCACACGCCATAGGCCACCGCCACGCGCTACAGGCCGCCGTCAGGACGCCTCCGGTGCTCCACCGCCACCATGCGCCACCCCCAGGAGGGCTATTCCGCTCCGCATGCCACGATCTAGCTGGTCTGCCAACCGAGGAGAGGGGCGAGGTTGCGCCCGATGAGAGGAAGGGCGGGGATAGGGCGATCTTGAGCTCGACGGGATGTAGATGGTGTCCTTGGACGGGGACGGTGGCGGTGGCCTTCGGCGACGGGCACGGTGGCGATGTGGAGGCGGAGGCGGTGGTGGCAGCGGAGGATGCGGTGCTGGCAGAGAGAAATCTTGTGCGGGGGCGAGAGAGAAGCCACGTTACGCTCGCGGGATCGACTCGGCACTGCCGAGTTGTGAAGCTCGATTTGAGCTTCAGTGCGCGGGAAAGGCCCGCGAGGTCAAGACTGCCCAATAGAGACGACCCGATCTACCAAACAACAAAATAAAGGATGAGAAGAGAATATCTAGGTTGCCCGGTCTACCGAACATATCCTAAATGTATATCTTTCATCTCATGTAGTACGGTACTTCTAGTACGTATACGTACCGGATAATTGATGTAAAGAATTAAAATCGTACTGTACTAGTCAGTACATGATTCTTGAGTAGCTAGTACTATGCGTGTACCACAATCGAGTACTAGTGCTGCTTCTCTTCAAAGTGTAGCGATCGAAGCACTTTAATAGCTAGCAGTTACACTCGTCGGCGTCAGGAGATTAGCCCGCCGGATACATGACTCTAGCTAGGCACTCTCTCCGCCGGCTCCAACGACATAGTTGGAATATGGATAGGACGTAAGAATTTTATTCTAACTTTACGGTACTAGTAAGCGTGTACGTGTAAACGCATGAATCAGTTAACTTACCGCTAAACATATTACAAATACTGAGTAAATTGCAGAAAGCTACCACAATTCAGGTTGTTAGAATGAGTCAGTAACAACATTCTTAATTTTTCTTGTAAGTACAAATTTTGATTCACAGCATTGCGAATCTCACTAATTCACAGATTAGATTATTTTGACGTGACAAATGAGACCCATCAAACAGAGCAAACTAGTCAATAAAAATTGCCACAGCCAAGGATGAGCCATGTTAGTCCTCGTCCTCTTTGTATCACCCGCGACACCAACGCAGAGGCGTAGTAGCCGGTTCACCCTACCCCGCCGCCGCCCCACTACTGCCTGCCCGCCAGCCGCTGGCCTCCACCTGCCGCGCGCCCGATAGCCGCCGTCGGTACGTGTTCTGGTGGAGTAGGCCAGGACGACATACTTGCCAGAGTCCCCTGGCTGCCATGCTTCCTTCAGGCTTCCTCGACCTTGGCGGGATGTTCGTACGTGTTCCTGGAGCTGATGAGCTCAACGAGCCTCACCTTGCCGACGTGCTTCCTGCAGGCGCCCAGCAGCAGGCCCCACACCACTGCGTGCTCCTGGCAGTCCGGCAGGTTCTCGACAAGCTCGTACATGTTCTGGAGCCTACCATCCCTAGCGAGCATGTCGACCACCGCTGCATAGTGCTCGCCCTTCGGCGTGAGGCCGTAGTCCGACGTCATGGACGAGAAGCACTGCAGCCCCACGTCGACGAGCCCACCGCGCGAATAGACGGAGAGCAAGGCGAGGAAGGTCACGTCGTTCGGCCGGAACCCGTCGAGCGTCATCTGGCCGAAGAGCACCGGCGCCTCACGCACGTGCCCGTGCTGTCCGTGCCCACGAACACCCACATGGTGACGTTCTTCTCCGGTGAGGCGCACTCATACTCTGCCCAGCTCGTCTTCCTCACTCTCGCGTACAACTCGCTCCACGGGCCGGTGCCGGGCTCGCTCGCGGGCCTCACCAAGCTGCAGGAGCTGCACCTCGCTGGGAACAGCATCAACGGCTCCATCCCCGGCCGACGGCCTCGGGTCGCTCACCGGCCTCAAGGCGCTCGACCTCGCCGGTAACAACCTCACCGGAGTGATCCCGGCGAGCCTCGCCTGTTAGGAATAATAATCCCGATAGGACACGGAATGGTGTCGTGTGCGTGTGTGTTCTAAGTAGAACTAGTAGTTCAACGCCTATTCGTATTGACGTTGCATCGTCTTTCCGGGTATATATACATCTATGTAATAGCTTTCTAAGACAACTGTAAGATTCAATACAAACAACATGACCGAGAGGGCCTTGTAGCCATCAACATTGTTTTTCCCGTACGTACTCGTGTAAGTTGAGAGAGCTAGTTCTTTCGATCAGGCTAGATAGCTAGCTTGCTGATCGTTGTTAGCTGGTTCTTATACGTGCGCGCAACTCGCCGGAATACTTCGTTGTCGTCACGCCGGACTGCACTCGGCATTTGGGGCTGGTCCAACAATTGGTATCAGAGCCTCGAGGAGGATCTCCTAGTAACGGGAGGTCATGGCGGGCAAGGAGCAAGGCGAGTATTCCGGTGCTGCTGCGGGTGCATCGGTGTCGTCGCAGTACCCGCGGTATGATCGCGGCAACTACACGACATGGGCGAAACGGATGGAGTGGGCCATAGAGGGCAACGACATCTGGGAGGCTATCGATCCCGGCGGCGACGAGTTCAAGAAGGGCGTCAATACGCAGGACCGACAGCACTCACGCCATCGGCTCCGTGGTGCTGCGGACGTGATGCACCTGATCTCGAAGGATTCTGCAAAGGCGGCGTGGGAGACACTCAAGGCGTTGAATCTTGGGCGCAGCGCGTCCGCGGCGACCCTACAAACCTTGCAAAAGAAGTACGAGAACACGGAGATGGAAGGAGATGAGACACCTTTGGGCGCTTTTGCCTCGAGGGTAGCCACAATTGTCAACGGGATTCGCAAGGTGAGAAGTGGAAGATATCTCGATCGTAATGTGCTTCCCGCGCGCGCCGCGCGGTACATATCTGTGGTGTCGGCAATCGAGCAATGCGTTGATCTCACCACCCTCACGATGGATGACCTGGTTGAACGGTTCAAGGCGCATGACGAGCGGATGAAGATCACTTACGGCGACGCGAATCAAGATGAGCACCTCATGCTTACGTGCCCGATGGCGTGCAATGGTCGCCAAGGAGAGGAGCGATAAGGCATCTGGCAGTAGCGATGGTTCGGTCCCGGCAAAGAAGTCGGACAGCAAGACGAAGAAGCCAAAGAAGAAATTCGACAAGAAGAATCTTCGCTGCCATAAGTGCAATCAGCTCGGGCACTTAAAATCGGAGTGTCCCAACCGTTCAAAGGAGAAGGCTCTCATGGCGAAGGAAGGAGATGATGGACCAATGATGCTCATGCTCGAAGCTTGCGAGTTAATGACCACCAAGGAATCAACTCCTCAGGAGTCCGCTATGGAGATCGTCACGCTCGTGGAAGAGAAGGTCTTCCCGCGGAGGATGCAGACGTCTCACGACGTTTGGTACCTCGACACAGGCGCTAGCAACCACATGACCGGCAACAAGGCTCAGTTTTCTGAGTTGAACCTCACGGTTGGTGGCTCCGTTCGATTCGGCGATGGGTCGAAGGTGGAGATTGCAGGGCGAGGCACAGTCCTTTTTGAGTTGAAGGATGGAGGTCACAAGGTACTCACTGATGTGTACTATATTCCCAAGCTAAAGACCAACATCATCAGTCTTGGTCAGCTCGCGGAGCGTGGATGCAAGATCGTGTTGGAGGACGAGTTCCTGTGGGGATATGACCGCCAAAGGCAGCTCATCATGAAGGTGGAGAGGTCGAAGAATAGACTCTACATCCTCAATATCAATCGGGCGGATCCAGTATGTTTGATGACAAGCATGGAAGACTCGGCGTGGAAGTGGCATGCACGCTACACGGACATCTAAATTTCCAAGCTCTCGACAACTTGGATGAAGGAGATGGTATATGGCTTACCGTGTGTTGATCATGTTGAGCAGGTGTCGACGGTTGTCTCATTGGGAAGCAAAGAGCCCGTTTCAAGGGAGGGACAATATAGAGCAAGTAAGGTTCTTGAGTTGGTGCATGGAGACTTATGTGGACCAATCACGCGGCGACCCGCCGAGAATAAGTACTTTTGCTCATCGTCGACGACTTGAGTAGATACATGTGGGTTGTGCTTTGAAGAGTAAGGATCAAGCTTTAAAGCGTTCAGGATTGTGAAGATGGCAGCGAGGTGGAGTCCGAGGCAAAGTTGAAGGCCCTCTGTACCGATCGGGGTGGGGAGTTCAAATCCAATGAATTCAAGGAGTTTTGCGAAGCTCATGGGATCCGGCGGTATCTCACCGCACCATATTCACCGCAACAAAACGGTATTGTGGAAAGAAGGAACCAAACCGTGGTGGCCATGGAACGCAGCATGATGAAGAGCAAAGGCATGCCAGGCAGGTTTTGGGGTGAGGCAGTTAGTACAGCTGTCTATTTGCTGAACAAGACGCCAACTAAGAGTGTAGTTGGTATGACGCCGTACGAAGCATGGTACCGGCGCAAGCCCTCGGTTGATCATCTTCGCACTTTCGGGTGCGTGGCGCATGTGAAGACGGTGACCGGGCATACTAGCAAGTTGGCGGATCAAAGTACTCCAATGGTCATGATCGGCTATGAATATGGTTCGAAGGCGTATCGCGCGTACAATCCAGTGAAAAAACAGGTGGTGGTGACACGCGACGTCGTCTTCGAGGAGGAGAAATCATGGAATTGGGGCTCCGTGGAACCAGTACAATCAATTTCTGATGAAATATTTATTGTAGTCTACAGTGATTCGCATGCAGATGATCAAGAAACGGCGTCCCGTGGTGTTACGGATTTAGGCGCTGGTTCAGAAGATGGAAGTCCGGAAGTGAGCAGCAGCAGCGCTACGCCTGGAGAGGTATCTTCGCGTGGGAGTCCCGCAAGCGATAGCTCACGCTGCACACTGGAGGCTCGGCGTCGCCATCCAGTCCGCAGCGGACGAGCCTGGCGCAGTGGCCCATCAGCTGCACACTCCGTCCGGGAGGGACTAGCGGCGATCCAGTGGGGCGGCGGCGATGTCACGTCGCCAACATGCGATACACCGGCGAACTGCAGGAAATTCATGACGCTGAAACAAGTACTACGTCAGCCCACGTCTCCTCCAAGTGCGGGAAGAAAGGAGGCCACCTACTCGAGAAAAATTCGAAGTGTCTTGGAGTTGTATCCATGGAGACCCTTCGTACAACGCTGCGAGGAGAGGACAAGGTCGGTGTTTACTCACCGAGGAGCCGACAAAATTCGAGGATGCTAATACGGAGGAGTGTTGGCGTCGTGCTATGGATGAGGAGTTGGGATCGATCAAAGACAACGATACATGGGAGCTTGTCGATCTACCCAACAATCACAAGGCCATAGGGCTCAAGTGGGTGTACAAGATCAAGAAGGATGCCGAAGGGAAGTTGGTGAAACACAAAGCTCGGCTAGTTGCCAAGGGGTATGTGCAAGAGCAAGGTGTGGATTTCGAAGAAGTGTTCGCTCCCGTTGCAAGGATAGAATCGGTGATATTACTTATCGCTCTCGCAGCTCAAGAATCTTGGAAATTGCATCACATGGATGTGAAATCCGCGTTTTTGAATGGGGAGTTAGAAGAAGAAGTTTATGTGAAGCAACCACCGGATACATCAAAGAGGAGAAGAACACAAGGTTTTGAAGCTACACAAGGCGTTATGCAGACTACGGCAAGCCCTCGGGCCTGGAACATCAAGCTTGATCGTACATTGATCTCTCTCGGATTTGAGAAGAGCCCACTGGAGCATGCGATGTATAAGCGAGGTAAAGGAAGGGATCATCTACTAGTTGGCATCTATGTTGATGATCTATTGATAACAGGAGCAGATGAGAAGGAGATTGTAAAGTTCAAGCTACAGATGAAGGAGTTATTCAAGATGAGTGATCTAGGCTTGTTGAGCTACTACCTTGGGATCGAGGTACATCAAAAGCTGGGTGCGATCACGCTATGCCAAGAGGCATATGCAAAGAAGATACTCGATAAATTTGGCATGGAAGAGTGCAATCCAACTCATGTTCCGATGGAACCTCGTCTTAAACTGAGCAAAAGGAGTGAAGCACCTGCGGTTGATGCAACAGAGTATAGGAGTGTGGTCGGAAGTTTGAGGTATCTCATTAACACAAGACCCGACTTGGCCTATTCTGTTGGCTATGTGAGTCGCTTCATGGAACACCCACAATGGAGCATTGGACAGCCGTGAAACATATACTCAAGTATATCAAAGGTACTACAAACTTTGGTATTGTCTACTCGAAAGAGAAGGAGGAGGTGAAGCTACTTGTCTACAGTGATAGCGACATGGCAGGAGATATAGACGACCGTAAGAGTACCTCGGGCGTGGCATATTTCTTGGGAAGAAGCATAGTAAGTTGGCTATCACAAAAGCAAAAAGTGGTGGCAAAGTCATCTTGTGAAGCTGAGTATATTGCGGCTGCAACTGCGGCGTGTCAAGGTGTGTGGCTAAGGAGTCTACTTGGTGATCTCACCAATCGGGAGGCGGAACAAGTGGTGCTCAATATTGACAACAAGTCTGCAATTTCATTGTGCAAGAATCCGGTGCATCATGAGAGGAGTAAGCACATTGATACGAAGTATCACTACATACGACAGTGTGTAGAGGAGAGCAAGATTGAAGTCAACTATGTTTGCACCGATGATCAGCTTGCGGATATCCTAACTAAATCTTTAGGACGAGTGAAGTTCGCGGATATGCGAGGAAGGATCGGCGTTCAAGCTGTGAAGAGCGGCACATCGTGCTTAGGGGGGTGATTGTTAGGAATAATAATCCCGATAGGATACGGAACGGTGTCGTGTGCGTGTGTGTTCCGAGTAGGATTAGTAGTTCAACACCTATTTGTATTGACGTTGCATCGTCTTGCCGGATATATATATTCCCATGTAATAGCCTTGTAAGACAACTGTGAGATTCAATACAAACAACAGGACCAAGAGGGCCCTGTAGCCATCAACATTGTTTTTCCCGTACGTACTCGTGTGATTTGAGAGAGCTAGTTCTTTTGATCAGGCTAGATAGCTAGTTTGCTGATCGTTGTTAGCTGGTTCTTATACGTGCGCGCAACTCGCCGGAATACTTTGTTGTCGTCACGCCGGACTGCACTCGGCATTTGGGGCTGGGCCAACATCGCCAGCCTCACGGCCACGCTCCAGCACTTCAACGTCTCCTACAACAATCTCTCCGGCGCGAAGGAGTTCATGGACCGTGACCTGGCCGCAGCGTGCAGGCTGCACGGGGAGCTGCAGCTGCGCTCCAGCCCCTCGTCTAGAACACGATCTTGCCGGAGGAGTTCATGCGCGGGGAGTCCGTGGTGACGCAGCTTTGTGGCGGGGGTGGTGGCGGCGGGGAGGGGCCGCGGCTGCTATAGCTGGAGGTGGAGTGGCGGTGGGGCACGAGGAGGAGGCAGAGAGGGTTGTTGTGGTCCGGGGCCGCGGAGTCGAGGGAGAAGTGCGGGTTGACGCTCGCGAGGTCGTCGTGATCGTGGCCGTTGAGGAGCTTGTCGTCGTTCTCCCCGGAGTCTTTGCCAATGCAGTTGCCGCCGATGGGGACGGAGACGGAGACGACGCCTTGGGCTCTGAGCTCGCCGCTCCACAGCTGGGCCCAACGTCTAGCTCAGCTTATCCTCCACCGTGGCAATTTTAGTTGACTAGTCCGTTCTGTTAGATGGGTCCCACTTGTCAGAAAACATGTTAAAATGCTGTCAGATAAAAATTAGTGTGATTTGCAACGCTGTGATTTAAAATTGGTACTGACAAATAAAAATTAAGAATGTTGGTACTGACTCGTTCTGACAGCCCGAATTGTGGTAGCTTTCTGTATTTTTTTCACAAATACTAGAGCAAATTGCATGCACAAGATTCTTGAGTACTACTATGCGTGTTGTAGTACTACGATGCCTATGCGTGTACCACAACGAGTACTCGTGCTGCTTCTCTTCAAAGTGTAGCGATCGAAGCACTTAATAGCAGTTACACTCGTCGGCGTCAGGAGATTAGCCCGCCGGATACATGACTCTAGGCACTCGCTCCGCCGGCTCCAACGACATGCGTCAGAATATGGATGGAACGGGAAGAATTTTATTTTAACTTACTTACTATTCTAAAAAGAACATTGAAGAACAGCATAAGTAAAAGAACGAAAATCCTCCTGCCGACGAGGAATTGTTATCCGTCGGTCACACCTTCAAAACCTCAGAAGCGGATCGATGACGTCACCGACGAGGGAAACAAAACCTAGATGGGTTTTAACAATCATTGCCGCTGTCCTCTCGCTGCTCAGGTATATACCATAGTTATTTTAGATCGGTAGAATTTCTGTATTTTTGAAACCACATTATAATGTTTAAAAAAGCCATTCCTTTTGTATCGGAGGGAGTGGTGGTTTCTGCCCATGTTCCGGGCTTCACGCTACTACCTTGCTAGCTTCACTTGTCCAAAAGCTAAACTTCGAACTTACAGATTGAAAAAAAGCAAACGTACCTTTTGGGTCAAAGAAAAAAAAAAGCCCGCTTCAAACTAACAGATTTTAAAAAGTAATAAACCACTATTTTATATTACTGTAATCTCGAATGGTAGAACACCTGCCCATTTCCTAATAACTTATTTTCTGTTTTTCTCCTTTGAACCTGGGAATGGCTCAGATATACTCCCTCTGTTTCAAAATATAAAATGTTTTAGCTTTGTTAAACAAATATATCTAGACTTGTTTTAGTGTTTAGATTCACTCTATATACTAAATTAAGTGAATCGTCTTCACAAACGTAAAACATCTTATATTTTGAAACGGAGGGATAAGCCCAGAAGAAGCAAAGCGTGCGATAGACGTAGTTTAACATTGGAATTTATCAGCCCCAGACGTGCTGAAATCTTCGCTGCACCACTATATAGTGTCTTGCTCTGTCCTGTATTTGTCCTATATGTCAGAACAACAGCAGGAGTTTCAATATCAACTACAGCGGCCGTTGCATTCCTAATGCCTCACAGACCCATCTTAAGCCGACAACAAAATCACTCGTACTTGCTGTCAATTACTCCCTCGGTTTGGAAATATAAGATGTTTTAGATTTATAAATAAGATGTATCTAGACACCTTTTAGTGTCTAGATTCATTTGAACCTATACACTAAAAGATGTCTAGATACATCTTCTTTAAAAACCTAAAACATCTTATATTTACAAACGGAAGGAGTACACAACGTGACGGAATCCTAATCATGTATGCCTGGCACCCCGTGTTAATCGTTGGTAGTGTGTCATGTTCTATCTACGGTGTGTTTGTTCTTTCTCTACGCCTCTACCCACATCTTCCACCGCAATATATAGCCAGCCAGGTATGTGAGCACCGGTAGCTCAAAAATTAAGAGAAATATCTGCTCCCTCTGTTTTAAAATATAAGATATTTTAGCTTTGTGAAGCAAACGTATCTAGACTTATTTTAGTATGTAGGTTCACTCAATTTTAAACGTATCTAGACTTATTGTACTTGCATACAATGCGAGGAGGACGCCGTGCCTGCAGTTATTTCATGCCATAGCGAGCAATATCACACAACTAAAATTTCAGCAGCACCCTCCATTTGTTTTGACAAAAGGCAGCAGTCACTGCTTTGATTGATATTAGAAGAAAGGGACAGAGAACAGAGCTATGAACTTACACAACGGGAAAAAAGAGAACGACAGAAGAAACATCAGCACAGAGTGGAGCCGACGAGGAGCAGCAGCGTCGGGTACGCACGGGGGGAAATGATAAGGTTGAGCAATTGCTTTCGCCTAGGTAGAGACTAGAGAGAGACCAGCTATCTGCTTGTAGGAGAATGGACGGGTGGCCGGCTCGGATGCTGCTGCGTCCCGGCCGGATGCATCCCGTGCAGCACTGTACTGGTACCACTACCACCAAACTCGTGTGTTGTATCCCTGTAGAAAGAAAAGAACGAGGGCAGCTACCATACGAGGAGTCTTTTTTTTTTGCCACGTGGGCTAGGAAAACAGATGTTTATCTAATAATAATTCTCACACGTGAAGCGAAGCATGGCCGGTTTGCGGTGCTCTTGTTTTTTCCTCCCGTGGCAGGAGCACATATATCAGTTCCGTTCAAAGGAGAAGCCAGAAAATTAGTTATTTACAATAAGTGTGTGATATTTTTTTTGTTAGGAAATGGGCAGGCGTTTCAACATTCGATTACAATAAGATTAAAAAAAGTGGTTTATTTACTTTTGGAAAATCTGTTAGTTTGAAGCGGGATTTTCTTTAATTTAGCCCAAAGGTACAGGGCAGATTATGTTGCACTCTTCTTGTGAAAATAATAATTTTTTCTAACATGTAGTAGTAGTAGTAGTAGAAGAAGAAGAAGAAGAAGAAGAAGAAGAAGAAGCCCACATATGTGGTGTCAGACTCGTATGAATACAGTCATCGACAAGTGAAAAGACAATTGAATAGTCGACGCCACCATAACGTCATACGACGGCACTTCCCTACGTGTGCCCATCATCATGTGTGTCTGCCGTCAAGACCCCACTGCACCATGTTGCCGAGACTTGCCGTCTTGGAACGGTAGATGCTAGGCCATTCCACCTTGGTCCCCATGCGAGAAGTTGGCAGAGACTGACGCCTAGCTGCCGAAGCCATCCACACGTCCGTCCATCTGATGTATGTCTCTAAAGATGATGCCCCACGGGGGTGAACACGCAAATGTTGCCATCATCTGATTGGGGCAGCCCTCCCAGAGTCTGTGGAGCAAGAGACACCACCGTAAAGCCTCCAATGAGGAATATGATGCCCTTGGCGCCGCCGTCGATGGTGGCATCCTTACTCGCTTCACCAGCTGGACCACCATCTCCTTGTTGTGGACCGCCACACCCCATGGCCATGCAATCCACCGCCGGGAAGCCGGGGCAAAGAAGGCACCACTACCTGATCCCATCGCACCATCGAGATAAATAGTTAATAATGAAGGATGCCACCTCGTTGCGCGACCGACGCCATAGACACGCTCGAACCTAGGCACCTACTTGAGATGCGCCGCCACATCCCCAAAGCGTAGCAGGAGGATACCCTACGCCATCCCCTCGCTTCGCCTGTCTGGATATGGCGGCGGCGGCCTAACCCTAGAACACCTGGGATGGGGTGTGGGAGGGGTGCGGGAGGGCGGCTCGATCTCTAGAAATTACTACTACTCTCTTGGAATTCATGTGTGACGATAGTGTGGTGAATGCTATGGAAGAAAAAGGAATGATTTAACAACAAGCAGGCTACTCCTGGGACAATTCTCACGAAGGTCATTGATTTAGCTCAATAGTGGTTGCTTGCTGTTGCTGGACACACTATGCTGAGGCGCTTGGCACACAGACCACACGAACCTGACTGAATCAGCGACGCTGCATGGTAACTACGGCTTTAGTAAAACTTCTGGCCTTGTTCATACTTTTTTTCAGTTTCAGTGGTAGCGTCAGCCCTGATCTCTGGTAGAGAGACTGGCACATACATATATGGCCCACAGCGGTAGGTACGCTACACAAGTACGTACGCGAATACGTACGGTCGTGATCTCGTACGGTGGTACTTCCTCCCTTGGAAATATAAGATGTTTTAGATTTGTGAATAAGATATATCTAGACACATTTTAGTGTTTAGATTCGTTTGAATCTATCTGTTAAAAGCGTGTCTGAATCATCTTCTTCACAAGTCTAAAACATCTTATATTTCTAAACGAAGGGAGTAGTCTAAAACATTTTAGATGCGTACTGGATAGGATAGCCGACGTACAGATTTTAAAATCGTGGCTCCAGGACATGATTCTGGAGTATATGCGCCAGAGAACCAGGACACCCGTACCGTACTGCTTTCCTTCCAAGTGCAGAGATCGAAGCAGTTAATACTAGCAGTCAGGTTGCACTCGCCCTGGTACGTGCATGAGGCGTCGAAGCTGTCGAACACGTTGCCTCGCCACCGCAAGTGTCAGATTCCGAGAGCAAACACGAAGTCGCATCGGCACTTCCATAGAGATAGAGCATCTTGAGTCGTGTCCCTCAAACGTCCCTCGGCAGATTTGGAACAATAGAGAACGTGTTTCGTCAAGTGTTTCGGCGCGGACCAAAAGCGTGTCCGGTGCATCCACCGGTGGAAAAGAGGCCTATGGCCCCGGTTTTGGATCGGGCTAGCCAAACGGGGCTATTGCTAGCCCTGGTTCTGTCCCGAACCGTGGCTAATAATGCTTTCGCGTGGTGGTGGCGAAAGTCTGTGACGATCGCGGTTTTTAATAGGAACCGGGGCTATTGTTTCTTGCAGCGGCAGAAAAGCATGGGATTTTATGCATGGCGGGATCCGTTCTGCTATTTTTCATTTATTTTTTTGGGCATTTTTTTAATTTGTGTTTTGCGCTAAATCGAATGGCATAATTAATACTACATACAACAATGAAGGAACAACTATATAGTGCATCATAAATCGCGAATATATTACACCATCTCATCCAATGTGCGTTGTCGAACATATTATAAAATGTACGCACCACGAGTTATTACATGCACATTACAAAACATATCACACTCGCATATCCATCGGCGGCGAATAGTATTCTCCATTCGCATCTAGGACCTTGGCATCTATGAATCCGGCAATTTCCTCTTGAATTGCTCGTATGCGTTCTTGTAGTAGAAGACCGTCCCGCAACCATTCGACCTAATATAATTTAAATAAAGGGTCAATATATATGAATTAATGAAAATGAATACAATTGATGGTAATAAACTAAAGTTATGAATATTGTTTATCGCACTTCAATTTTTTTTAAGTCCCTCTTTGCGGCAGTATATTTGGTCGTCTGGCGAATAAACTCGCATACATAGTAGCCACATAAGTTAATTCCGGGTTCCTGCCTCAAGCACTTTACGAGAACATATATAGTTCAATCAAAATAATATTCAAGCATGATATTGAAACTAGAATCAAAGAGATGCGTGGATCTAGCTAGTACTATTTACATTAAGTTGTTGAAATGTAAGCTCTGGCTTTACGCATGTGATCTTGGCGGTGAACCGTTTCCAAGCCCTGACCGGCAAAGAAGATGAATAACGGAGTTCTATATTGATCACTTGCTATCAGCGAGGAAATAGTGTCGATATAGTGACATAATGATTGAAATTACCTCTGGAGGCATGCTTGCATGTCCGCCCACTCATTGAGGTCTTTGCATTTAGAGTCCATGACTTTTACTATTCCATCGTCGGACTTAATGATTAGTAGGATATAGTAGAAGCCGCGCAAGCATAACGAGTCAATTATACACTTAACATCGAGTAAGCAAAATATAATATGTACAAGACAGTAACACTCACTCGTAGTTGTAAGAAAATAGTATTTCCCTTTTGGTCTCGTGAAACCTTAACGCTTGTACCAAGTTGTTCTCTGTCACCTCGGGTCTAAGGTGGAGAACATTTTGATAAATGATATTTGGGTCAATGAACCCAATGTCATAGAGTTGTCATCTTTTGCATTGGAGAATCTTCATTCTGCAAAATAAATATAGTGATGAGTAAGATTATACATGCAATGAACGATAGCTGAGCTAGAAAGACTTAATTACATAAATTAATAATACTTACAAACAATAGGCACTCATGATAGATTTGTCGAGGGCGCCATGTTGGTATAACTGAAATAACTCATCAAATTCAATCATTACCATGCCATCTTCATGCCCATAATGCTCGTTTCTATGTGCAATGTTGATCCAGTTTTCGTTAGCGGATTATGCATGTACGGATATGCAATCTTGAGTTTTGTTGGTAGCTCCTTGACTAACTCAGGTTTGACGAGAGGGTGCCCGTGTCGATAATTGTATGCTATGTCAGCGAATTCATTTATATGGTTTAAGTACCTACGAATAGACATGCCTTGAGCCGCTGCCGCTTCTCCGTACAACTCTACTAACTCCGGATCAGTTTCCGGATCATATCTCTGCTCGGCCGCAGCTCTCCTCGACCGCACCTCGGCATCGGAATACACTTTTAGAGGGGGGGCACGATTGATTTTTATGTTCTTCGAACTGGGCAACTGATTTCTCGCTTGATTTTCCACTGGAGCTGATACTCTGCAACCGTTGTTCTTTTGCCTCAGCCGACTTGCGAATAGATCAGTCATAGTCTTCTGGTAGCGGCGGCGGGTACACGTCCATGAGCTTCACATGGGCTATTGCCTTTGCTACATCTTCTTGATTGCGGAAAGATTGGCTCTATCGACTTCTTCTTGTTAGCTATGTCAATCTTCCACTTTTGATAAGCGGCCGAGGCCGCATCAAGTTGCTCGTTTGTCATCTCCCGTGGGGATACTGAAATCTATATTTTCATGGGGTACTTTTGGGAGGCGATATCTTACGTTTGTGATATTAACCTCTTGTTGTTGTTGCCCTCGTGGTAAATCGACCCTTTTTCGCTTGGGAGATGGCGGCGGTGGAGACGGCTGCGACGACGATGGAGACGGTTGCGCTGGAGAATGGTAATGTGGCGGTGAAGGTGAAGGTTGCGCTGGAGAATGGTCATGTGGCGGCGAAGGTGGATTGTTGCTGATATGAGGAGTGAGTGGCCTTAGCGGCACATATTTGGAAGATGGATGTGCTCCTTTGGCCAAACAACAGTCCCCCTTTTTCTCCTAGTTCAGTCAGCTCCCCATCTTCACCTGCGGGGTAGTCCAGCTTCAGCTCCTCATAATCTGGCATGACTTGATCCATCGTGACTACAGCGTACCCTTTTGGAACCGGTTTGCAATGCCAAGTTGGTTTAGGTCCAATTGGTAGGGCCATGCCGAGCGCCGCCGTCAACCTTAAGTTAGCAACTCTCACCTTTAACTCACAAGGTGTTCTCTATGTGATATCATCCTTTGGTAGCGATGTTCCGAGCCATCGGCATCATCATCACCATCATCCACAGGCGTGTGGAAGTAGCGCTTTTCTTATTCGATGGGGCGCCGGTAGCATCGAATGCAGGTTCTATCAGGTACCGCTGAGATTGGACGCTACCTTGCTGGCTAAGTATTTCGATTTGATCCTCATGTTGCTTTAATACCTCTTCTACATTCGCGGTCGATGCGGCGGCTTTCTCGGCCTCGGTGACTTTCTCAGCTGCCTCCCTTTCCTTCCTCCTCTGATGGCTTCTATCAGGAAATCTCTTCCTTTCCTCGGGAAACGCAACTATCCACGACTTGGATGCTTCGGTGCCCCATGATCGTCCTTTGTGTTCTTTATTTTTAAGGGCGCATGTCAGCTCGTCCTTCTCTCTATCAGGAACGAACCGTCCCTCTTCAACATCTTGTACCGCACTTCTAATGTCGTCGATGGGTAGCAGGGGATTATATTTGTGTCTTTGTTTATACACTGCCTTCCTTTCTTCGTTCAACGTTCCCCCATGCCCGTAAAACCAATTTCTTGCCCGTTCGATCCATTTTAAGGGCTGGCATGATCCTTGGCGAAATGGTGCCTCAAGTGCCTCCACTTATTCTTGCTACCGGTAGCCGTGGCCCCATAGTATGGTGGTACTTCTTCTTAGCGACATTCGCCTTATTTACTTTAGACTTTTTGCAGCGTCCAGTTCTTCGTCTTGTACTCCACAAATTCGGATGGTCTCTTATCTTCTCATAGTCCTTATTGAAATCCGAGTCTTATCGAGCTTGATATAGTTCTAGCATAATTTTTTCTTGAGTCCACGAATAGTCCCATCTTGAAGAGCCCACGCCTTGACTTTTTCTCTAGGGCCTCTTTTAGACTCCTCATTTCCGCCTCATTTGGCACCTCTTAAATGCGGATCCACCTCTGGCCCGTGGTGAAATTAAGCATGAGCTTTGTCCAAAGGTTTTCTTTGGCTGCTTGGCGACATATGACTCGGTTTAGTCTTTATGCGCCTCCACTCTCGAGTGGTGATAGGGATGTGGTCCCGAGCGACAACTCTGCATGCCTTCACAAATTTCCTTGCAACATTATCGGGTTCAATTGGTTTCGACTTTATCGACCTTTTCGATTCTATCTAGGACACCATAATCCATCTTCTTGTTTGGGCCTCGTTTATTCCGTCTTGACGATTTCCTCGATCCAGGGCTACAAGAAGAAAAGAGCTAAGCGTTAATATATGTATTTCATATGGTCACTTGTTAAATACATTAGTGCACATCACATATAGATATACACCTCGCGAACCGTCGACTTCTCTCTCTCGACTTCTTGCAAGTCGTCTTCTCTCTCATCAGCCAGCTTGAGTCCTCCCTCAGAGGCGTCGCGTTTACCTCAGGAGCATCTATGTCCTCGGCTGAGAGACTCATATCCCTCTCCGGAGTCGTTCAGAAACTGCTTGGTGACATCGCCAACAATAACTTCATCCCTGCGGATAAAACCCTCCATGATGTTCTCCTGATAATCGTCTCTGCCGAGTCCTGGATCCATAATATCTGCAAACAAAAGAATACACAGAAATAGTTAACAGAAGCGGCAGACGGCCTTCTCCTGACTCCGCCCCGACCAGGCCGCCGCCTTCCTACTCCGCCCGCGAAACGGCCCGGCGCCACCTTAGCGGCCCCGTGCTCCCACACCAAACATGCCCCGACGCTACCTCTGCGGGCGTGCATCTCCGACACCGGCCCCTCCGCCTCACGCAGCAAATCGGCCTGGCGGCGCCGCAGCGGCAAAGCGAGCAGCGAGCTCACGCCGCAGTGGCGGCGACTTCGGGATCGTGCGTCGGCGGCGGCGGTGGCGGCTCGGCTCGTGCCGCAGCGTGCAGCGGCCTGAGCTTCGTGCGTCGCGCCGCAGCGGTGGCTCGTGGGCGGCCGCGGCTCGGTCTCTGCCGCAGAGAAAAGGAGAGAGGCGGCGGCTCACCTTGCGCTTGGGAGCGAGACCGTGGCGGTGCTCGGGGCGCGGGTCGGAGCGAGCATGGGCGTGGCGGTGGGGGCGACAGCGGCGGCGGCGAGGGAGCCGCAGGCGGGCTGAGGGGCCGCAGCGGCGCGGGCGGCGGTGGAATTCGTGACTGACGGCGTCTGCTTCTCCTCGCGTGCGTGAATGGGGAGGAAGGAGGGAGGCGCCGATCTAAAGTAGAGGAGTATCGGCCCCGGTTCCTACCAAGAACCAGGGCTATTGCCCTATTAGCCCCGGGTCAGCGCCCGGCCCGTGGCTATTGGCCCAGAAAATTCTGGCTGGCGCGCATCGTGGGCTATTAGCCCCGGTTCTTGGGCCGAACCGGGGCTAATAAGCCTTTTTCGAAAAAATATTGAGTTTTCTGTCGGTTCCCGCCTTTTTTCTAGATTTAGGAGCATTATTGCATATGTATTTTTCAATGTAAATTTATTTTGAATTTCAAAAATCTGTATTCCATATTTTCATATGTATTTTTCAATTAAAAATGCATTAACAAATATGTATTCCATATTTTGAATTTGAAAACACTTTCAACATGAAAAGTCTTCAAATTTGAATAATTAATCCAAAGCCATTTTCCGTTTTCTAAAATAACTATTCTTAGTAACAATTTTTGCAGGAGGAAGTTTCTGAATGGGCATTAAATATTTAAAAATGACCCACTGTTCTGTGAAGCAACCACCAAATTAAATGTGAAACCTTACTTGGACAATTTCCCAACCGGTGTATCTGGAACGAACATAAATAATTCAAAAATGATCGAAACAATGTGAAACCTTCGCGTGGTGTCATATTATGTGTCAAAGTTACAAGGAAAAATATTAAACTTGGAAGATTGAAAACATCACATAAGTTTTAATACATGAGGGCACACATAAGTTTTACATGAAAGTCATGAATCCTTCTTCGCGTATGTCGATCCCTTGCCTATCGCTTCTTAGGCCGTAACCATGAAGCATCTTCATTATTTAACGGGATGCTTGGGTCAGTTTTCATGGTGGAGGGCGGAATTTCATCAAACTTATCATAATCTGCTGACATTGCATCTTGTCCTCGATTCCCACGATGTTTCTTTTCCTGAAAGAACTATGTGACACTGGGCTCATCGTATGATGTATTCATTTGCTTATTTTTCTTTTTTTGATGCGGAGGACATGTCTTTCACATAGAAAACTGAGCCACATCGTTGGCTAGGGCGAATATTTCGTCTCTGTAACCAAGATTCTTGAGATCCTTTGTTGTCATTCCGCAGTTGGTTTACCTTTACCCCTTTCATGTTGACCATGCACCAAAGCAGAGGGACCTTAAAAGTAGGTCCATAGTCAAGTTCCCATATCTCCTCTATGTAACCATAGTATGTGTCCTTTTTCCCATTCTCGCCTATTGCATCAAAGGACACCTGTTTTGCTTGGTGCTCTTTTATCTTGGCCGATCGTGTAAAATGTATTCTCATTTATCTTGTACCCTTGAAAAGTCAATACGATCGAAGATGGTGGCGCAGCCAACAAGTAGAGATGATCTCCAACCGTGTTGTCATTAGGAGGCGTGCTGCAACCAACTTAGATAGTCTCCATGTGTTTTCTTGATCCGAGTCGGCATTCCCGGAACTTGGGCGTACAACATTCATGTGTTCCTCGATATCTGAACCCTTTGAGGGTTCATATCATGGAAAACAAAAAATTCTATCGCATACAAACAAACAAGCCAAGATCTATCTACTAGATTGTAGCGATTTGATGGAATAACACCTCGAAGATTCCAAAGTGTTTAACGAGGCGGATTCTCGTGGGTGATGTAGTCGTACTCTTTCCGATCTCAAGATCGTGTAGGCGATCCTTCCGTGCGTTCCGTGGCGCTTCATGATCGATCCGCGTTGATTTTCGGCGAAGACCTTCCTCTCCCTTGTTCCGGTGACGGAGGTTGTAGCACTCTCCTCGCGATTCGGCGACTGGCGTGGTCTGGAAGTAGAGGGAGATCCCAGGCCGCCTTAAGCGGCCGAGTATGGTGGAGTATGAGAGAGAGAGCTATTAGTGGTCTAGAGATTAGACACACCAATTAGAAGGCTCTAAACCCATGAGCTAAAGCAATTAGAAGCTTTAAACCAAAGCGGCTCTAAGCAGGAGATTAGAGGATAGGAACTTGTGTGTCTAGAGGAGGAGGTCCTGCCCTCCTTTTATAGGTGGGAGGCGGCCAAGGGAGGATTCCCTCCCAAGTCGGCCTTGGTTGGCCTTGGCTTGGAGGGACTCCTCCCCAAGTCAGTTCAACCACCTCTTGCTTGTTTCCACAGTTTCTGTTTCCATAGTTTCTGTTTTAGCGTTTGACTTTCAATGGCGGTTTGACTTTTCAGTTTTGGAACAGCAAGAACACTCGAGTACATGATGCAATCATTCAATGACACATTCATGTACCCTCCCCCAGTCTTGGGACAATCCGGAACCTTCTAGAACATTCGATGAAAACACGAATCATTCCCGAACTCAAAGCGAGACTTTCCTTATATGAATCTTATTCTCCGGACCATTCGGATCACCTCGTGATATCCGGATCCCATCCGTGACTCCGAACAACATTCGGTCTCTTTCTCATAATACCATAACTACTCAAACATCGTCGAATCCTTAAGTGTGTCTCCCTACGGTTCGTGAATTATGCGGACATGATCGAGACACTTCTCCGAACAATAACCAATAGAGGAATGGAAATTCATATGGCTCCACATATTTCTCGATTACTTTGCGATCGAATGAACCACTTACATACGATACCAATTTCCCTTTGTCTCACGATAGTTTACTTATCCGAGGTTATGATCGTCGGTATCTCTTCATACCTAGTTCAACCTCGTTACGATAAGTACTCTTTTCTTGTTCCGTGATATGTGATCCCTTGTGAGCCAGTCACATGCTTGCAAGCTAATTGGATGACATTCCAGAGAGGGCCCAGTATATCTATCCGTCATATGGATGGACAAATCCACTCTTGATGCATGTGTTTCAACCAATACTTTCCGAACACTCAATGCCACCTTTATAGCCACCTAGTTACGGTGTGGTGTTTGATGTCATCAAAGCATCCATCAGATAAAGGTGATATGCATGATCTCATGGTCGAAGGAATTAGGTTACTATGTATCAGAAAGCATATAGCAATTGAACTATTGAAATGACTTGATCTTTATGCTATGCTTATCTATAGGAGTATGTCCACCATATCATTCTCCTAACGATATGATCTTGTTATTGATAACATCTCAATGTTCATGATAGAAACCACAATCATTAATCAACCAACAAGCTAGTGAAGTATAGAGGCTATACTAGGGACTTCAAATTAAGTTTACAAATCACACAAGTATTAATGTTTCCTTGTTAATACTATTATAGCATGAATGTAAACATTTATCATAAACACAAAGATATAATAATAACTATATTTATTATTGCCTCTAGGGCATATCTCCACAGTCTCCCACTTGCACTAGAGTCATCTAATCTAGATTACATGGTAATATACCGAACACCCATGGCGGTTTGGTGTTGGTCATGTTTTGCCCTCGGGAGAGGTTTAGTCAACGGATCCGCCACATTCGGATCTGTGTGTACTTTGCAAATCTTTATATCCCCATCACGTATATGTTCTCGAATAGCGTGAAAGCGACTTGATATCTTGACTTCTTGTGTGACCTTGGTTCTTGCGCATTGGCTATGGCTCCCATGTTATCACAGTAGATAGACATTGGGTCCAGCACTAGGAACCACACCCAGCTACGTAATGAACTCTTTCATCCATATCGCTTCTTGTGAAGCCTCCGAGCGACCATGTATTCGATTGAGTTGAAGATCTCGCCACAACGCTTTGCTTTGCACTCCTCCACTAACTCTGCACCATTTAAAATAAATCATTATCCAGTTGTGATTTAGAATCATCGGATCGGTATTCCAACTAACATCGGTGTAACCATTAACAACGAGTTGTTCATCACCTCCATAAGAAAGAACCATATCCTTAGTTCTTCTCAAGTACTTAAGGATGTTTTGACCATTGTCCAATGATCCACTCTGGATCACTTTGATATCTGCTAGTTAAACTAACGACATATGCAATGTCGGGTCTAGTACATAGCATGTCATACATTAGAGATCCTATGGCTGAGGCATAGAGTCTTACTCATCCTTTCTCTATCTTACGCGATGTCGGACTTTGGGTTTTACTCAAGGTCGTATTGGGCAACATGGGCAAGAACCCTTTCTTGCTTTCTTCCATTCAAACCTCTTTAGAACTTTGTCCAAATATGTACTCTGTGACAATGATATTTGGCGTTCGATCTATCTCTATAAATCTTTATGCCTAATATGTAGCTGCTTCGCCAAGATCCTTCATTGAAAAACTATTATTCAAATATTCTTTGACACTATTAAGAAGGTCTACATCATTCCCAATCAACAATATGTCATCCACATATAGTATTAAGAATGCTCTGAGCTCCACTCACTTTCTTGTAAATACAAGCTTCTCCATAAGTTTGTATAAAACCAAAACTTTGATCACCTTATCAAAGCGTTGATTCCAACCGGGATGCTTGCTTCAATCCATAGATGGACCGTTGAAGTTTGCATACCTTGTTAGCATCTTTAGGATCGACAAAACCTTTGGGTTGTATCATATACAACTCTTCATCAATATCTCCATTGAGGAATCTTTGTTTTGACATCCATCGCCATATCTCATAATCATAATATCGGCGATTGCTAACATAATCCTCCACGGACTTTAGCTTGCTCTTGGTGAGAAAGTCTCATCGTAGTCAACTCCTTGAATTTGTGGAAACCCTTTTGCGACAAGTCGAGCTTTATAAACGATAACATTACCATCGACATCTGTTTTCTTCTTGAAAATCCATTTGTTCTCGACGACCTTAGGCCATCCGTAAGTCCACCAAAGTCCATACTTGGTTTTCGTACATGGATCAATCTCGGTTCATGGCTTCTTGCCATTTATTGGAATCTGGGCTCATCATCGCTTCCTCATATGTCTCGGGGTCATCGGTGTTGTCTACCAACATGACACTCATAGCGGGATCATACCAATGCAGGTGGTGCGAGTTCTCGTTGACCTCAGAGGCTCTGTAGCAACTTCAACCGAGTTTCATGATCACCATCATTAGCTTCCTCTCTTATTGGTGCAGACACCACGGGAACTTCTTCGGTCTTTGCGCTACTATAATTCGAGAGAAGGTTCGACAACCTCGTCGAGTTCTACTTTCCTTCAGTCACTTCTTTCGAGAGAAATTCCTTCTCTAGAAAGGATCCATTCTTAACCTTGAAGATTTTGCCTTGGATCTATGATAGAAGGTATACCCAATAGTTTCCTTGGGTATCCTATGAAGGCGCATTTTTCGCTTTGGGTTCAAGCTTGTCATTGTAACTTCTTTACATAGGCCGCATCCCCAAACTTTAAGGAGCGACAATTTAGGTTTCTTCCCAAACCATAATTCATACGGTGTCGTTTCAGCAGTTTAGGCGGTGCCCTATTTAAAGTGAATCATTTGTTTCTAATGCATAACCCCAAAATGATAGCGGTAAATCGTAAGTGACATCATAGAGCGAACCATATCTAAGAGAGTTCGATTCTGACGTTCGGACACACCATTACGATGTGGTGTTCGGCGGTGTCAATGTGAAAGTATTCGCATTTATTCAAATGCTCGCCAAACTTCGTAACAGATATTCACCTCCACGATCGAGCGTAGAAATTTAATCTTCTTGTTACGTTGATTCTCTACCTCACTTTGAAACTCCTTAAACTTCTCGAAAGTTTTGGACTTATGTTTCATGAAATAGATATACCCATATCTGCTCAAGTCATCCGTGAAGGTAAGAACATACTTGATAACCACGGCGATGCTACACTCATTGGACCACACACATCGGTATGTATGATTTCCAATAAGTCCGTAGCTCGCTCCATCATCTGAAAATGGAGTCTTAGTCATTTTCCCATCGGACATGCTTAGCATCTTTCAAGTGATTCAAAATCAAGTGATTCAAGAAGTCCATCGGAATGGAGTTTCTTCATCGCTTCACTCCAATGTGACCAAGGCAGCGATTGCCACATATAGGTCGAATTATCGCGATTTCAAGCGTTTAGCCTCAATGTTGTTGATATGTGTATTTCCACTATCGAGATTCAATAAGAATAGACCATCTATCAAAGGTGCATGTCGTAAAACATATTACTCATATAAATCGAACAACCATTATTCTCGGACTTAAACAAGTAACCGTCTACAATAAACAAGATCGATATAATGTTCATGCTCACACGGGCACTAAATAACAATTATTTAAGTATAAAACTAATCCGATGGTAGATGAAGGGTTAGCGTGCCAGCGATCACATCAACCTTTGATCCGTTTCCCAGCGCATCGTCACCTCGTTCTTCGCTAGCTTCCGTTTATTACGGCACTGTTTGAGTTACAAATGAGCAACGAACGATTATCAAATACCGAGCACTACTACAGTACTAGTGAGATACACATCAATAACATGTATATCGGATATACCTTTCTTCTTGATGTTGCCGTTCTTGAATCCGCCAAGTACTTTGGGAAATTCCGCTTCGGTGACCTTCTCCCTTGCGGTAAAGCACTCGATGTCGGGCTTGGGTCCAGCCTTGGTCTTCTTCGCGTGGTAACTTTCTTACCACCCTTCTTGAAGTGTCCCTTTGCTTAGACTTGCCTTTCTTGAATTTGGTGGTCTTATTGACCAACAACACTTGGTGCTCTTTCTTGATCTCCACTTACGCAGATTTTAACATAGCAAGCAGTTCGGCAACTCTTTGTTCATATTACGCATGTTGTAGTTCATCACAAAGTTCTGTAACTTGGTGGTAGTGATTGGAGTACACGGTAAATCCCCAAAGCATTAGGAATCACTATACCCAAGCTTTGAAGTTTGTTTGCATGCCCAGACATCTTAAGCACATGCTCATTGATGGAGCTGCCCTCTTCCATCTTGCAGTTAAAGAACTTTTCAGAAGCCTCATAGCTTTCAATTGCCGCATGAGTCTCAAAAATCAATTTGAGATCCTCGACAATATCATATGGTCGACTCTTCAAACCTTTTCTAAAGCTCGATTCTAAACCATACAAGATAGCACCTTTGAACTATAGATCTTGATTCTTAGGCGAGGTAAACATTCTTTACTTCATCGGGAGCATCATTTGCAGTGGGTCACCAATGTGCATCCGGCACATAGGTCAAATTACCGGTGTGAGGACAATCCTCAAATTGCGGAACCAATCCATGAAGTTGCTTCCATTGTTTTCAACTTCTCTTTCTCTAGGACCGCATTAAAATTGATGGTAGGGGCTGCCATTGATCTACAACATATTTGCAATAGTTTAGACTAAGTTTATGACAAATTGAGTTCAAATTAATTAATGAAATTAAACTAGGTGAACTCCCACTCAAAACAACATCCCTCACATTGTTTTAGTGATCACATGAACCAAATCCACTACATCAACACCAATCATCACGAGTTGATATAGTTTCAATGGCGAACAATCGTCATGTTCATCATATCTACTATCGATTCATGCTTTACCTTTCGGTGATCCGTGTTTGAGACCATATACGTACATGCTAGGCTCGTCAAGATCAAACCTTAGTTTACGCATGAGCAAATCTGGCTTGCTCACGTTGTATACACTTGCGAGAATCTAACACACCCGATCATCACGTGGTGCTTGAAACAACAAGCTTTAGCAGCGGTGCTAACTAAGGCGAACACTTTATGACTTGAAATTGATGTGCATGAGGATCGTCTTATAATGCTACCGTCTACCAAGCAATACAAGATGCATAAAGGATTAACATCACATGCAATTCAATAATATGTGATATGATATGGCCTTTCTTCTTTGTGCTTCGATCTCCATCTTCAAGCACGAACATGATCTCCATCATCACCATTGCATCAAGGTCAATGGCGCTTCTCCATGGTTGTCGTCCACGGCTTCAACTATTACAACTACTTTGAATAGAACCGGGTCTTAACATAAATTAAAGACAACCATATGGCTCTGCGGTTGCCAACTTACAATAAGGAACATTGCATACATCAAATATAATCACAATCATGGCCATATCACATCACTTTGCACACCTGCAAAACAAAGTTAGGCGCCTCTACTTTCTTTGCATATTTTACGTGGTTTGGGGCTTTCAATAAGTGTCGTTCTAACTTACGAACAAGAACCACAACATTGATACTAGCATTGTTGATCACCCGTTGTAAATTGGATCTTAACTATGCTAGGAGAAAGCAGGCACCATAAAGCCACTTATGCAATACAAGTTGCATGTCAAGCGTGGAGCAAGTCTCATGAGCGATGTCATGTAAGGTTAGCTGGGCGCTTCATCCCAACATACCGCAAGATGCAAAGTACACAAGAAGCAATCGACAATAAAAGCATCAATGCCCACAATGACCATTGTGTTCTACTCGTCTGTGAGATCTACATATAGACACGGCTCTGATACCCTTTGTAGGGTTCGTAGCATGGAAAACAAAAATTTCTATCGCATACAAACAAACAAGCCAAGATCTATCTACTAGATTGTAGCAGCAGTCGATGGAATAACTTACCCTCGAAGATTCCAAAGTGTTTAACGAGGCGGATTCTCGTGGGTGATGTAGTCGTACTCTTTCCGATCTCAAGATCGTGTAGATGATCCTTCCGCTGCGTTAAAGGCGCTTCATGATCGGTCACACGTTCGGTACTCGGCGAAGACCTTCCTCTCCCTTGTTCCAACAGTGGCGGAGGTTGTAGCACTCTCCTCGCGATTAAACTGCCTGGCGTGGTGCAGGAAGTAGAGGAGATCCTGAGGCTTCTCCTTAAGCCGGAGCGAGTATGGTGGAGTATGAGAGAGAGAGCTATTAGTGGTCTAGAGATTAGACACACCAATTAGAAGGCTCTAAACCGTAGGCTAAAGCAATTAGAAGCTTTAAACCAAGCGTCTCTAAGCGGAGATTAGAGGATAGGAACTTGTGTGTCTAGAGGAGGCCACCCTCCTTTTATAGGTGGGAGGGCGGCCAGGGGAGGAGTCCCTCCCAAGTCGGCCTTGGTTGGCGCGGCTTGGAGGACTCCTCCCCAAGTCGGTTCAACCACCTCTTGCTTGTTTCCCACAGTTTCTGTTTTCCCACAGTTTCTGTTTTAGCCGTTTGACTTTCAAGCTGGCGGTTTGACTTTTCAGTTTTGGAACAGCAAGAACACTCAGTACATGATGCAATCATTCAATGACACATTCATGTACCCTCCCCGAGTGCGGACAATCGAACCTTCTAGAACATTCAGATGAAAACACGAATCATTCCCGAACTCCGAAGCGGGACTTTCCTTATATGAATCTTATTCTCCGGACCATTCCGGATCACCTCGTGATATCCGGATCCCATCCGTGACTCGAACAACATTCGGTCTCTTTCTCATAATACCATAACTACTCAAACAACGTCGAATCCTTAAGTGTGTCTCCCTACGGTTCGTGAATTATGCGGACATGATCGAGACACTTCTCGAACAATAACCAATAGAGGAATCGGAAATTCATATGGCTCCCACATATTTATCGATTACTGCGATCGAATGAACCACTTACATACGATACCAATTTCCCTTTGTCTCACGATAGTTTACTTATCAGAGGTTATGATCGTCGGTATCTACGCATACCTAGTTCAACCTCGTTCGATAAGTACTCTTTTCTCGTTCCGTGATATGTGATCCCTTGAGCCGGTCACATGCTTGCAAGCTAATTGGATGACATTCCACGAGAGGGCCCAGTATATCTATTCGTCATATGGATGGACAAATCCCTCTTGATCCATGTGTTTCAACCAATACTTTCCGAACACTCAATGCCACCTTTATAGCCACCCGATTCACGGTGTGGTGTTTGATGTCATCAAAGCATCCATCGGTAAAGGTGATATGCATGATCTCATGGTCGAAGGAATTAGGTTACTATGTATCAGAAAGCATATAGCAATTGAACTATTGAAATGACTTGATCTTTATGCTATGCTTATCTATAGGAGTATGTCCACCATATCATTCTCCTAACGATATGATCTTGTTGTTGATAACATCTCAATGTTCATGATAGGGAAACCACAATCATTAATCAACCAACAAGCTAGTGAAGTATAGAGGCTATACTAGGGACTTCAAATTAAGTTTACAAATCACACAAGTATTAATATTTCCTTGTTAATACTATTATAGCATGAATGTAAACATTTATCATAAACACAAAGATATAATAATAACTATATTTATTATTGTCTCTAGGGCATATCTCCAACAGCCACGAAGGTGGAATTTCGTAGAACTGTGTAGTATGCTTGAGTGAAAGAACGCCCGTCCCTACATATCACTGCTTTCTTTCCTAGCGTGCCTTTTTCACTTAGCCTCCCCTCATGCCGCGATTCAGGAACACCAAGCGGCTTAAGGCCAGGAACAAAGTCAATGCAGAACCCAGTGACCTCCTTTGTTCCATAGCCCTTGGAGATGCTTTATTACGGTCTGCAGATTCTGAACATATTTCTTTAAGACTCCCATGAACCTCTTGAAGGGGAACATATTGTGCAGAAATACATGACCGAGAATGGAAATCTCGTCGACTAGGTGAACCAGGAGATGCGTCATAATATTGAAGAAGAAAGGGGGGACACCAACTCAAAACTGACAAGACATTGGACCACATCCCTCTGTAGCCTTTGCAGACTTTATCGATCGATTACCTTCTGAGATATTGCATTGAGGAATGCACATAGCTTCACAATGGGTACTCGAACATTTTCCGGTAAAATCCCCCTCAATGCAACTGGAAGCAACTACGTCATAATCACGTGGCAGTCATGAGACTTCAGGTTCTGAAATTTTTTCTCTGCCATATTTATTATTCCCTTTATATTTGACGAGAAGCCAGCCGGGACCTTGATACTGCTAAGACATTCAAAAAAGATTTCCTTCTCTGCTTTCGTAAGAGTATAGCTGCTTAAGTATTGACGCCCTTTATCACAATGCTTGTTGTATGGGTCTTTCATACGTTGCTGGTCCTCCCGTGCTTCTGGTGTGTCTTTTGACTTCCTATACACGCCCAGGAAGCCTAGCAGGTTCACGCAAAGATTCTTCGTCCCGTGCATCATGTCGATTGAAGACCGGACCTCTAGGCATTCCCAATAGGGTAGCTCCCAAAATATTGATTTCTTCTTCCACATGGCGCGTGTCCGTAGCGTTGTCTTCGGAGCAGTTGACCGCGGGACCCTTTCCAAAGATTACTTTTAGGTCCCTTACCATACCAAATACATCAGCACCTTTAGGGAGCTTAGGCTTCTTCCGGTGATCTGCCTCACCGTTGAAATGCTTGCCTTTCTTCCTCACTTGATGATTGGTCAGAAGAAATTGACGACACCCCAGGTACATAACCTTCTTAAATTTCTCCAAATATATACCTTTAGTATTATCTAAACAGTGTGTGCATGCATTGTATTCCTTGTTTGATTGTCATGAAATATTACTAAGAGCTGGCCAATCATTGATGGTTACGAACAACAACGCTCGTAGGTCAAATTCCCGCTGTTTATGCTCATCCCACACACGTACACCTGGTTCGGCCCACAACCGCAAAAGTTCATCGACTAATGGCCTTAGGTGTTGGAATTTTGGCCCAAATATTCTAGCCCATTTTCTATTTCAATAATTCCTGAAAATCCTAGAGGCCCATGTGGCCCATTCATGCAAGGCAAGAGGTGGGACAAATGTTTAGTCCCACATTGCTAGTTGAGTGGAAGTTGGACCAGCTTATAAGGTGAGCTCTTCTACCACTTGGTAAAAGGATGAGAAGGAGAAGGAGAGAGTTCCACACGCGCTCCTCCTCCTCGCTCGCCACGCCACGCCTCGCCTCGCCTCGCCACGCCACGCCACGCGCCACGCCACGCCAGGCCTTGTATGGTTGCGGGTTCTTGAGAATCTCGCCGAGCCGAGCTTTATTTTGCCACGCATGAATGGTATATCAACAATTTTGGGAAAGCCGATGCATCGGCTCTTTGAGATACATTGCTATCGGCTCTGGAGCATCGACTTATCTGAAGGTGAAACGTTTGCTTTAAATGGGCGTTTAATACAAGTTAAATGTGCCTTTCGTTTCATCTTACGCACCGTCTGCCTTCTCCTCTGCGCCTATAAGAGAGAGGTCGCGCCTCCTCTCGATTGTCTTGTTACACATCCCTTGCCTCGAGTTCGAGCAACTGCGCTACTTCCATCTTCCCCATCCGTCTTGCGGGCGTGCACCGGGACGATGAACCTCGAGACCCCTGCTTGAGTCACTGCGGGAGAAGGCGATAAGGTTTTTGGGCGCTATCAGTAGCGACCTCTGGCAAATCACGGACTCCCTCACGAATAAGCGTCTTCCCGGCGAGGACTTCTTCCCGACATCAACACTCTCTTCCTCGGCGACATGGCCAATAGCGGTTCCAACACCGCGGTTCTACTGCCCTTTCTGTACAACTACATCTCAATCTTGTTACGATTCTATCGAGTTTTATGCTTTGTAGTTTGTGTGGCTATATGCCTTATTTTGTATTCGCTATTTAACATGATTAGTATATTACCTATTATTCTAGTCATGTTTTATCTAGCGTTATTATGGATAATTAATTGGTAAATTGCTCTATTATTCAACAATCCAAAACCTTATTTGGGCAATTTGCCCCAAGTGGCTTTGTTGCTTCAATGAAGCCACATGTGTTTGAAGGTGTGAATTACAAGCGGTGGCGTGCGAGAGCGATGCTCAGTTTGAGACCATGAGCTGCTATAACGCCATCTATGGCGCTTTGAGGGAACTTAATCCCTTTCGGGAAGAGGCGTTCAAAAACTTGATACTACTTTCAAGGCTGCCTTGATCGGCATCCTTGGCGACAATATTGTCGATTCATATACATCATTCAGCAATGGCAAAGATATGTGGGATGCTCGAGAGAAAATTTGAGTCTCGATCTTTGGCGATGAAGCGTATGTCATGGAACAATTCTATGACTATAAGATGATTGATGACCGCTCCATTGTGGGCAGGCTCATGAGATCTGATCACTTTCGAGGAGCTTGAGCACTTCACTTGTGTGTTCTGGACAAGTTTGTTGCGGAGGCATTATTGCCAAACTTCCCGTCATGGAGGAATTTTGCTACTTCTCTGAAGCACAAGAGACAAGAGTTCTCCGTGGCGGATCTCATTGGGACTCTTGATGTGGAAGAGAAGAGCAAAAGACACACGTGCTCGAGGTGCGAGGAGGTTCTAATGCCAACACAGTACAGAAAAGGAACTTCGACCTTACAAGTTCAAGAACAAAGGCAAGTTTGATGACAAAGGAAAGTTCGATGGAAAGAACAAGGCCTCACAGTCTACCGACTTCAAGAAGAAGGCGATAAGAGGAAAGGTGCTTGTCATGTGCGGTGATCCTAATGATTGGGCTCTGCTTGTCCCAACCGCTTTGACAAGCGCCAACATGGGAAGAGCAAGGCTGCTAATGTTGTCATGGGCGACGTTGAGATGAAAGATGTTGGGTATGGTATATTACCTCTTGTTCTTTCATTATGTCATTCTCTGATTGGTGGATTGACACGGGCGCTAATGTACATATACGTTACGATATTTCCATGTTTTCTTCATATCAGTCGGAGGGACTCAAACCGTCTTGATGAGCGGCTCACATGCTACATTCATGGTGTTGGTGCGGTCGATCTGAAGTTCACTTGGGAAAGGCATGCGCTGAAGAACGTGCATCATGTTCCCTCAATTAATAAAAATCTTGTTAGCGGATCTCTTACGTATGAGATGGCTACAAGATTGTATTTGAGTCCAATAAATTTGTAATTTGAGTATGGAACCTTTATTGGTAAAGGCTATGAATCACGGAGGCTTGTTAAAGCTTATCTCTGTCGAGACATTTGTAATAAAGTTGTTAATCATATTTACACAAATTTTGAATCAAATATACGGCACTCGTCTTTGTCATATTAATTTTGGTTGTATGTGCGACTAGCCAAAATGAATTTAATCCTGATTTCTCAAATGTTAAGGGATCTAAGTGCCAAGTCTGCGTGCAAGCTAAACAACCTCTTAAGTCACATCTGTTGCGAAGTGAGAAATTTAACACCACTAGAGCTCATACATTACGATCTTTGTGAGATGAATGGTGTGTTGACAAAAGGTGGAAAGAAATATTTCATGACTTTGATCGATGACTCTCGAGATATTGTCATGTGTATCTTGAAATCAAAAGATGAGGCTTTGAGTTTCTTCAAAATCTATAAAAGGCGAAAATCAACTTGATCGAAAGATTAAGAGGCTTAGGTCGATCGTGGTGGAAGTATTTTTCCAACGAGTTTGATTCTTTTGTGCGGAACATGGTATAATTCATGAGAGGGCGCCTCCCTACTCACCCAGTCAAATGGAGTAGCGAAAGAAAGAACCGTACTCTATGATTTGGTTAACGCCATGTTAGACACATCGGGTCTTTCTAAGGAATGGTGGGGAGGCATTATTGACCGCGTGTCATGTCCTAAACCGAGTTAGACAAAGAACAAAGAAATTACTCCATTGAAGAATGGGAGAAGAAAAGACTAAAACTCTCTTACTTACGTGGGGGTTGTTTGGCAAGGTTAATGTACCAATCCCCAAGAAGCGCAAGCTTGGACCAAAAACCATTGATTGTGTTTTAACGGGTTATGCTTTTCATAGCATTGGTTATAGATTCTTGATAGTAAAATCAAGTACGACATTCATGTCGGTACAATCATGGAGTCGTTGATGCGACTTTCTTTGAGGATATATTTCCAATGAAGGATAAACCTAACTCATCAAATCGAGGATACCTAGTTCATCTAATCGAGAATTTGCTATATTCTACGAACCTATCATTCCGATTGAACACTCTGAAAGTCCTAAGGAGGATGACAATGAAATTCCTAAAAGGAGCAAGAGACAAAGGGCGCAAAGTCTTTTGGTGATGATTTCATTGTGTACCTTGTAGATGACACTCCACTTCCATTTAGGAAGCTTATGCATCTCGATCTCGACTCTTTGGAAGGAAGTTGTTCATAGTGAGATGAATTCCGTCTTAGCTAATGAAACATGGGAGATCCTTGATCGTCCTTATGGGTGCAAACCTATAGGATGTAAATGGGTGTTCAAGAAGAAACTAAGGCACGATGGTACTATTGAGAAGTACAAGGCAAGGCTTGTAGCCAAGGGTTATACCCAAAAGGAAGGTGAAGACTTCTTTGACACTTACTCACCAGCAAGGTTGACCACCATTCGAGTACTACTTTCTGGCTTTGCCTCACACGGTCTTCTCGTTCATCAAATGGGCGTTAAGGCGGCTTTCCTAAATGGAGAGTTGGATGAGGAAATCTATATGGATCAACGGATGGTTTTGTAGTAAATGGTCAAGAAAGAAAAGTGTGCAAGCTCTGAAGTCTTTGTATGGTCTCAAACAAGCACCTAGCGTTGGCATGAAAAATTTGATAAAACCTTAACACCGCAAGCTTTGTTGTAGAAGGTGACAAGTGCGTATACTATCGCCATGGTGGGGTGAGGAGTCATCCTTTGTTTGTATGTTGATGACATCGATTTTGAACCAACCTTAATGCAATTAAGGAGGTCAAAGATTTCTTATCTCGTTCCTTTGAGATGAAGGATGCGGGAGTAGGCGATGTTATCACGAACATCAAGCTATTGAGAGATGATGATGGTGGGATTACATTGCTTGTCCACTATGTGGAAAAAGATCTTGAGTCGTTTTGGGTATAGCGATGTCAATTTTTCTCCTACACGTATGATCCTAGTGTGTTGCTTGAAAGAATCGAGGAAATGCTAGAGACCAACTAAGATACTCTCAAATTATTGGCTCGCTTATGTATTTAGCTAGTGCCACGAGACACGACATCGCCTTTCTTTGTAAGCAAACTCGGTCGATTGTCTCAAATCGAGGAGATGATCAGCATGCTCTTGAGAGAGTTATGCGATATCTAAAAACCTTTGCGAGCTATGGCATACACTATCTGGGTATCCAAGGGTACTAGAGGTTATAGTGATTCAAATTGGATATCGTCTTTGATGAGATAAAGGCCACAGTGGATATGTTTTCACACTTGGTGGTGGCGCTTTTTCTTGGAAGTCTTGCAAGCGAGACCATCTTAACGAGGTCAACTATGGGCAGAACTCACACACTAGACACGGCCCTTTGTTGAAGCGAGTGGCCGTGAACTCTTGATGGACTTACGTGGTTGAAAAACCTATACCGCAATTCAATGAGCTGTGATAATCAAAGCTGTGATTATTAAAGTGAGCAGTTCTAAGGATAATATGAAGTCCTCAAGACATGTGAAGAGGAGAAATCTGTCGGAAAATGAGAAACTCGGAGTTATTGCATTGGATTATATCCAAACATCTAAAAACTTGGCGATCCCTTCACAAAGGGTCTATCACATAGCGTGATAGAAAATGCATCAAAGGAGATGGGTATGAGACCCACAATTTGAGCTTTCCATAGTGGTAAACCATTCTATGTGATCGGAGATCCGTGAATTAGAATTGGGAAACAAGCATTGGTTAGGCGAGAGGAAAGTATCCCTACTTTAATAAATACCACTCCATAAAGATGCAATACTTTCCTATGCGCATGGCAGGTTGATTTATTATCTTAATGTGTTCTAAGTGGCTTATCCTAAGCAAAGATGTTGTCTGCAGAACATCTTTTGAAGAACACACCTATATGAGTCTTGTTAAAGCGTCGCGATCTATGAGTGGGGTGCTCTCTAATAAACTCATGAAAGGTCATGGAGTATGGCGTATAAGCTCCACCAGCGGGAAGTCCCACAGTAGCCCGATGTCGGTCAAGACTTCGTGTGAAGCTAGATTGCAGCAAACTTGCAGTTCAAGGCATAGTCCTTGTACAAGTCGCAATCTAGTGTAGCATAGAATTCTAGGTGGAAGTTCAACTTAAGTCTCCACTAAAATGCCGGTATATAAGCAGTGTTTTGGAACCAAAGGCAGATTACATGTGCCTCTGGGATGCAGTGGGGATTGTTGGAATTTCGGCCCAAATATTCCAGCCCATTTTCTATTTCAATAATTTCTGAAAATCCTAGAGGCCCATGTGGCCCATTCATGCAAGGCAAGAGGTGGGACAAATGTTTAGTCCCACATTGCTAGTTAGTGGAAGTTGGACCAGCTTATAAGGTGAGCTCTTCTACCACTTGGTAAAGGATGAGAAGGAGAAGGAGAGAGTTCCACAGCGCTCCTCCTCCTCCTCTCGCCACGCCACGCCTCGCCACGCCACGCCACGCCACGGCCAGCGCGCCATGGTTGAGTTGCGGTTCTTGAGTTCTTGAGAATCTCGCGAGCCGAGCTTTATTTTGCCACGCATGAATGGTTTATCAACAATTTTGGGAAAGCCGATGCATCGGCTCTTTGAGATACATTGCTATCGGCTCGAGCATCGACTTATCTGAAGGTGAAAGCGTTTGCTTTAAATGGGCGTTTAATACAAGTTAAATGTGCTGCTCGTTTCATCTTACGCCGTCTGCCTTCTCCTCTGCGCCTATAAGAGAGAGAGGCGCCTCCTCTCGATTGTCTTTATTACATCCCTTGCCTCGAGTTCGAGAACCTGCGCTACTTCCATCTTCCCCATCCCGTCTTGCGGCGTGCCATGAGACGATGAAACCTCGAGACCCCTGCTTGAGTCTGTATGGGAGAAGGCGATAAGGTTTTAGGGGCGCTATCGGTAGCGACTCTTGGCTTATCACGGACTCCCTCACAGATAGCGGCGTCTTCCCGCGAGGACTTCTTCCCGACATCGGCCTCTCTTCCTCGGCGACATGGCCAATAGCGGTTCCAACACCGGCGGTTCTACTTTCTTGCCGTGTACAACCATCTCAATCTTGTTACGATTCTATCGAGTTTTATGCTTTGTAGTTTGTGTGGCTATATGCCTTATTTTGTATTAAGCTATTTAACATGATTAGTATATTACCTATTATTCTAGTCATGTTTTATCTAGCGTTATTATGGATAATTAAGCTTGGTAAATTGCTCTATTATTCAACATTAGGTACACATCAATGTCGTTCTTGGGTTGCTTAGGTCCTTGGATGAGCACGGCATCATAATGAACTTCCGCTTCATGCACCAAGGTGGAAGGTTGTAGATACATAGAGTCACGGGGCGGATGTTGTGGCAGCTCTGCTCCCAAAAGGATTCATCCGTTTGTGCCGTCACTGCAAATCTGGGTACTCTCTCGATTTTTCTCCCTCGACCCATCGGTGGGTGTCTCAACCGACCCGTCTTTCTTACGCTCTTCTTTGTGCCATCGCAACAATCGGCATGCTCTTTGTTTTACGAGCAGACGTTTTAGCCATGGTATTATAGGAGCATACCACATAACCTTAGCAGAACCCTCTTCTGGGGGATCGTCGCCCTCAACATCACGGGACCATCTTGTCCGATCTTGTACCGAGATGCGGTGCATCTAGGGCATTTATCCATATTCTGTTACTCCTTACATGATGCAGGATGCGATCATTAATGCATGCATGTATCTTACGCACATCTAATCCTAGAGGGCGATAGTCTTCTTTGCTTCATCGTTGTCTCGGGCAGCTCGTTATCCTTTGGAAGCTTTGGCTTCATTATTTTGAAATGCTTGCTCAAATATCTTGCCGAACAAACCAGCCTCGACCTTCCATTGCGTGATTCGAGTGTTGTACCAAGCTTTGTGCTGCCATCTTCGCAATTTGGGTACAACAGATTTTGTGATCCTTTAGCATGGCGTCCAACTTCAGCTCCTCCCTTTCTGTATCACATTGTTGTTTTGCATCAGAAATGACCCGACCAAGACCATCAACGGGCTCATATGATGCCCGGTGTTCTTCTTCATTGCCGCCTCCTTCTTCTTCATTGTTACCTCCTTCTTCTTCATTGTCTTCCATTGCAGTGTCCTCGTTTTCTTCATGGAACATACGATAGTTGTCATCATCCTCCTCTTCTTCATTGTCTTCCATCGTAACCCCTCTTTCTCCGTGCAAGGACCAACAATAATATCCGGGCATGAAACCTTGGCGAAGCAGGTGGAATTGAATGGTTCTCGATTTGGTGTACTCATTGACGTTCCGACAGTCAACACATGGACAAGGCATAAATTTATCCACCGTGTTATCCTCAGCCACATCGATAAATTTATGCAGGCTTGCAATGAAGTCGGAATCGCGTCGGTCGCCGTACATCCATCCCTTCCATGCATTGATCTGCATCATAAATATATAGTCAAATGACTATCTTACATGCATAGATGCACTATTTGTGAATTAATTACAGATGAAAAGGACAAGGTTGCTAACCTCGGACAAGGATACCATTTTTTTCAACTTAAGTGTGACTCGGGCATTTCATCGAACACCTTGTGTGCATAGCAACAACAAAAATTCCTAGCACCCACCCCTCTCACAAATCCAGCCAGAAAAAAACTGGGCTATGGGGGTGTATATATAGGCAGGGAGGGGCAATAGCGGTTGAGCAAAAACGGTGCTAATGCTCACGGGAACACGTGTCGCTTGCGAGCATTAGCCCAGTTTTTGCCGAACAGGCTATAACCGAACCGGGACTATTGCTCCTGGACGGCGGCACAAACCGAAACGAGGCCATTACGGGGCATTGGTCTCGGTTTTTTATGAAACCGGAGCTAATGGGAATATGGGGGCTGGGTCATTGCCCTCTTTTCTACTAGTGACCGAGGTCATCCCGACACCACCATGACGCTTGGGACGTGGCGTTGGCGTGCCAGCCCTCGCCAGTCCTGGCATTGGCACAACGGCTGGTCAACCTTATTTATGTCGTGACCAACTTCTTTGTGTCGCCGTAGTGGCGTGTGGTTGACACAGAGAGTCGTCTATGTCACTGCAATGATGCAACGACCAGTCTCTATGCCTCTGCGAAGGTGTTAATGCGAGCCAATGGCCTCTGGCGTATAAATACCTTACCTGTCACCTATCCTCTATCCACAACTCAAATCCGAGCCCCCCTTGCTCGTCTCCTCCATCGTTCTCGACCACAAGGTCTCCCGCCACCTAAGTGACATGGCTCGTCGCCTGCCTACATGTTGGTATAGGCTCCCCATGCCAGAGGCACCGCTGCTGAAGAAAACTCTGTCGGACTCCGAGAATTTCGACTTCACCTCCTCATCGGACTTCGACCACTTCGACGGGTCAGCGGATGATCCAGTGCAGTGCATCGTTCTCAACTCTTTCAAGACCGAGCGAAAGAGGTGTTGGAATTATGCCCTAGAGGCAATAATAAATATGTTATTATTATAATTCTTGTTCATGATAGAAAACTTTAATACTTGTGTGGTTTATGAACAACACCGTGTCCCTAGTATGCCTCTATGGACTAGCTCATTGATTAATGATGGTTAAGGTTTCCTGACCATAGACATGAGTTGTCGATTAATAATTAGATCATATCATTGGGAGAATGATATGATGGACATACCCAAACTAAGCTCAGCAATTAGATCGTGTCATCGCGTTCATCTTTGCGAAGCTTTTCTTATGTCAAATATTGTATTCCTTAGACCATGAGATAATACAACTCCCTGGTATCGGAAGAAAGCTTTGAGGTCATCAAACATCATCCTATGAGAGGGTGATCATAAAGGTGTCTCTCAGGTGATCGGAAAGTACCTGTTGGGTTGTATGTATCGAGATGGGATTTGTCCCTCCCAAGTCAGAGAGATACTTGGGCCCACTCGGTGTCGATATCAACACTGTTTACAAGCATGTGGTTAAGGAGTTAATCACAAAGTGATATCGGATTACGAACGAGTAAAGTACTTCTTTGTGAGCGATATTGAACTAGGTATGGCGGTACCAGCGATCAAATCTCGGGCAAGTAAAATATCGCGAGACGAAGGGAATATAAATATGGGATTGATTGAATCGACATCGTGGTTCATCCGATATGATCATCGATGAATGTGTGGAGTCAATATGGGTTTCCATACCTATTTGTTGATTATTGATAGAAGATCATGCATGTTCTCGAACCCGAAGGTCACACATAACGTGTCTTGGCGCTAGGATAGATTGGATAATTGGTTTATGAGTTTTTGTTGGTCTCGGATGGGATGCGGGATATCACGAGAGGTTAGGAATGGTCAGGATAATAAGATTCATATAAAGCGTGCAGTTTTTGGAGTTGAATTGTTTGGGTTAATCGGTATTGTTCGAAGCTTCTAGAACCTACGGAGGGGACCAACATGGCCCCACCTGCGGGAGGGCATGGGCCTATGAGGAGTGCCACATGCATTGGGCCAGGGGCACAAGGCCCCATAGGGCCCAGCCGGCCAACCTAGGGCAAAACCCTAGGAGAGCTTCTAGAAGGAGGGGGGAAACTTGCCCCCCACTCCTCCCCCTTGGCCGCCGGCCCTAGGCTTGGAGGAGGGGCAAGGGGCAGCTTCCCACCCCTCTATATATAGAGGGCTGGGGCGCACCACCCCCCTACACCTCCTCCTCAACCCTAGCCTTGCCCTCTCTCTCTCTCCAAGCTGCAGCGTGGCGAAGCCTGCTGAAACTCTCCACCACTTGCTGCCGTCGTGTTGTAGATCCAATCGTCTCTCCACCATACTTGCTGGACCAAGGAAGGAGGAGGCGTCGAGGTGCTGCGTGTGCATCTCTCGGAGTCATCGCCACTTGCGGTGTTAGATCGGAGCGGATCGCGAGGAGGAGAAGTGATGCGACTACATCACCCACGTTAGGCGATGAGCGTTACTGCATCTTGAATCTTCAAGGGTATGAAGATCTCATCTAATCTCTCTCGTTGTTTTCATCTCTAGATTAGATCTTGGCTTTCGTTCGCATCCGTATAATTTTTTTGATTTACTATGCTGCGAAACCCTTCAGTGGTATCAGAGCTAGATCTATGCGTAGATGTGTTTCACGAGTAGAACGCAACATGGTTGTTGCGGGCGTTGATGTTTTCTTTTGCAAGCCTCTTGTTTGTGTTCTTCTTATGACGCGGGATAGTGAGATTAAAGCGGTCCAGGCCAACCTTACGCGACGTCGTTCGCGAGACCGGCTCCGCACTTGACGTGTGGCTTGTTCCACACATGCGGCTGGTGGATGCCAATTTCTCTCACTATAGTTGTCATGGGATTAACACCGGAGTTTGGCAACCATAATATCACCGTTGCGGCTTTCCGTAGGTAAGAATCGTTCTTAGCTTGCTACTCCCATAAGCCACGTAAAACATGCAACAACAAAGTAGAGGCGTCTAACTTGTTTTTGCAGGGAGTGTTTTCTATGATATGGTATGGCCCAAGGATGTGTATATTGTATGCGATGATCATGTTTTTTAATGTTTCACGACTTGCATGTCGATGAGTACACAACCTGCAGGAGCCATATGGTTGTCTTTATAATTGTGTATGACATGTGTGTCAACTTCTTATACGCCATGTAATAGTTTTAGTTTATCGCTAAGTAGTTAGCAATAGTTGTAGTTGCTATTCGTGGTGGAGGCAATCATGGTGGAGTGATGGAGATCATGCCGGCACGCACAATATGGAGATCATTGCGATTGGCTATACCATGTCACATAAAGTTATATGCATGTGGTGTTTATCCATTTTTATGTATCTTATTATGCTTAGATCGCGATGGTAGCATTATAAGATGATTCCTCATAAAGATCAAGATAAAGCTGTGTTCTCCCCAAGTATGCCGTTGAAAGTTAAATGCGTGTCCAAGCATCACGTGATGATCGGGTGCTATAGACTCTCGTTCACATACAGCGGGTGCAAGCCAGTTTGGACACGCGAAATACTTGGGTCTAACTTGCGAGCCTAGCATGTCAGACATGGCCTCGGAACACATGAACCGAAAGGTTAAGCATGAGTCATATGAATGATATGATCGACACTTCGTTGTCCACCATTGAAGCCACATCTCTTCTCGTGAAGATCGTATTAGGTGTGGTGAATTTGGATCATGTTCACTAAACAATTTGAGGGATGTTGAATTTAGTGGGAGTTCATCTAGTAATTTGATTAAAAGCTGAACTAGTTATCATGAACATAGTCTAATTTGTACTTGCAAATATTGTAGATCAAATGGCTAAGTCCAACTTCAACTTCAACATTTTCTTTGAGAAGGAAAAGCTTAGAAACAATGGGTCTAACTTCACCAATTGGTTACGCAATCGAGAATCATTCTCTCTGGCGGTCAAAAGGACTATGTCCTTGAGAATGTGTTAGGTGGCGTCCTGCTTTGTAGATCGTCGGTGATGAAAGCTCTCTATCGATCGGCCAAGATGATTATGGTGTGATTAAGAGCACCATGTTGTTTGCTATGGAATCGGATCTTCAAAATCGTTTTGAAGACTATCCCGGGCCCTTTGAGATTCTCGAGGAGCTGAAAACCATGTTTCAGACTCAAGCCCGTTTTGAGAGATATGAGATCTCTGAGAAGTTCTTTAACTACAAGATGGAGGAAGGGAGTTCCGTTAGTGAGCACGTCATTAAGATGTCGGGCTACACTCAACGCCTTGAGCAACTATACTGCATGATTCCAGAGGAGCTCAAGATTGAAAATCCTAGCTACAAAATTTTTGTAGTTGATCATAATCAGTTGGTTCCTTGATATGATCCTTTGAGCTCTTGCTAAGATTCGAGAGGAGATCAAGATTGTCGGGTTCTGCAATCACTCCTCCCGACTACAAAATTTTGTAGTGACTCACAATCAGTTGGTTCCACTAATACGATCACCGAGCTCTTACAAAGCTGAAGGCTGCGGTGGACATCAAAGGATAATCATGTGTTGATGGTCAACAAGCCCCCACCTTCAAGAAAGGTAAGGGTGCAAAGAAACCCTTCAAGAAAGGCGGCAAGCGTTGCCCTGCTAAGAAGAAGCTCAAGTCTGGTCCTAAGCGGACCTTGAGTGCTTCTATTGCAAGGACAAGGGTCCTTTGGGCATAGCTGTCCAAGTACTTAGCGGACAAGAAGGCTGGCACCATCAAAGGTATATTTGATATACATGTTATTGATGTTTTCCTTACTAGCCCTCGTTGTAGTGCTTGGGTATTTCATCTTGGTTGATTGCTAATATTTGTAACTTCGAAGCAGAGCTACAGGTGTGTTTGTGAGGGATGAGGTGACGATCTTGTTGTAGCGGATCAAGAGTTGATGTGATGGCCGTCGACGCTCTCCTTAGTTTTACCTTGGGATTAGTTTTAAACCTCAATAAATGTTATTATGTACTGCGTTGAGCATGAACATTATTCTGGATCTTGTTTATTGCAAGGCGGTTATTCATTTAAATCGGAGAATAATGGTTGTTCTATTTATATGAGTAACATCTTTTATGGTCATGCACTGTTGTGAATGGTTTATTTCTTCTAAATCTATGAGGTGAAACACACATCCATAACATTGAGGCTAAGAGATGCAAAGTAGATAGTGATAATACTACTTATTTGTGGCCTTTCGTCTAGGTCATATTGGTGTAAAGCGCATGAAGAAACTCCATTCGATGGACTTTTGGAGTCTCTTTATTTTGAATCATTTGACACATGCGAACCATGCCTCATGGGCAAGATGATCAAAACCCCGTTCTCGGTATGATGGGCGAGCAGCGGACTTGTTGGAAATCATACATACCGATGTATGCGGACCGATGAGTGTTTCGGCCGGTGGATATCGCTATTTTCTCACTTTTACCGATGAATTAAGTAGATATGGGTATATCTATTTAATGAAACATAAATCTGAAACATTTGAAAAGTTCAAGGAATTTGAGAATGAAGTGGAGAACCATCGTAGAAAGATTAAGTTTCTACGATCGATCGTGGAGGTGAATATTTGAGTTATGATTTTCTCACGCATCTTAAAGCAAGCGGAATCTTTTAGCAACTCCGCCACCGGAACACCACAGTGCAATGGTGTGTGCGAATACGGAATCGAACCCTATTAGATATGGTCCGATCAATGATGTCTCTTCTTGATTCTTTGTTATCATTTGGGGTTATGCATTAGAAACGCTGCATTCACTTTAAATAGGGCACCATCTAAATCCGTTGAGGCGACACCGTATGAGCGTGGTTTGGTGCTAAACCTAAGTTGTCGTTTCTTAAAGTTTGGGGATCAAGTTTAAGTCAAGAAGTTGATTAGGACAAGCTCGAACCCAAATAGGAGAAATCGTCTTCATAGGATACCCTAAGGAAACTATTGGGTATACCTTCTATCACGAACCGAAGGCAAAGTGTTTATCGCAAGAGCGGTTCCTTTCTTGAGAAGGAGTTTCTCTCGAAAGAAGTGAGTGGGAGGAAAGTAGAGCTAGGCGAGGTTGTTGAACCTTCTCTTGAATTGGAGTAGCGCGACACCTGAAATTTTCGATGCGCTTTGCACCAACAATATAGGAAGCTAATGACAAGGATCATGAAGCTTGGACGATCTTTATCTTGAGCGTCGCAGTCAACAAGGTCGCGTGCCCTCACAGGTGAATGCGGCAGCCTGTCTTGTTTGTCTTGTTGGTAGAAGGCGGTGAACCTCACGAACTATGAGGAAGCGATGATGAGCCGGACTACGAGAAATGGCTAGAAGCCATGAAATACAATTGGGATCCATGGCGAAAACCAAGTATGGACTTTGGTGGACCCTCCTAGCGACGAAGGCCGTTGAGTGCAAATGGATCTTCAAGAAGAAAAGCGGGCGGATGGTAATGTTACCGTCTATAAAGCACGGCTTATCGCGAAAGGTTTTCGACAAGTTCAAGGTGTTGACTACGATGAGACTTTCTCTTACATGGCGATGTTTAAGTCCATTCGGATTTTATTAGCAATTGCTACGTTTCATGATTATGAAATATGGCGGATGGATGTCAAATTGCGTTCCTCAATGGCAACATTGATGAAGAGTTGTATATGATGCAACCGAAGGTTTTATCGATCCTAAGGATCTTGATAAAGTATGCAAACTTCAGCGTTTCATTTATGGGTGAAGCAAGCATCTCGGAGTTGGAACCTTCGTTTTGATCAAGTGATCAAGAGCTTTGGATTTGTTCCAAATTGCTCTGACTTGTATCTACAAGAAAGTGAGTGGGAGCTCGGTGACATTTACGGTACTATATGTGGATGACATATTGATTATTGGAAATGACATTAACATGCTTAACGATGTGAAGAGTTATTTGAACAAGTATTTTTTAATGAAAGACCTAGGTGAAGCTGCTTATATATTGGGCACAAAAATCTATAGAGATAGACAAGGCGCTGATAGCTTTAAGCGAGTACATACCTAGACAAAGTTACGAAAGGTTCGAATGGATAAGGCAAAGAAAGGTTCGGTGCCTATGTTGTCGGGTAAGATATTGAGCAAGGCTCGATTAATACTATTCGGTAAATGATAGGGAAGCTATGAGCAAAGTGCCTTATGCCTCGGCCATAGGTTCTATCATGTATGCCATGCTGTGTACAAGACCGGATGTGTCGAATGCTCTTAGTTTGACGAGCATATATCAAAGTGATCCAGGAGTGGAACACTGGACAGCCATGAAGAACATCCTAAAGTACCTAAATAGGACTAAAGAAATGTTCTTAGTCTACGGGGGTGATGAACAACTCGTCGTAAAAGGTTACGTCGACGCTAGTTTTGACACCGACAAGGATGATTCTAAATCTCAGACGGGATACGTTTATATTTTGAATGGAGGAGCTGTGAGCTGGAGAAGCTGCAAGCAAAGCGTGATCGCGGGATCTATAGTAGAAGCGGAATACATGGCTGCTGCAGAAGCGTCAAGTGAAGGAGTTTGGATCAGGAACTTCATCACTGAGCTTGGCGTGGTTCCAAGTGCATTAGACCCACTGGAGATATTGTGTGCCTCTATGGACTGTTGGAGATATGCCCAAGAGGCAATAATAAAGTGGTTATTATCATATCTTCACACTTATGATAAATGTTTACATACCATGCTATAATTGTATTAACCGGAAACATTAATACTTGTGTGATTTGTAAACTAAAATAAGAGTCCCTAGTAAAGCCTCTTGTTAAACTAGCTTGTTGGTTAATATATGATCATGGTTTCCTGATCATGAACATAGAGATGTTATTAACAACAGGATCATATCATTAGGAGAATGATGTGATGGACATACTCCTATAGATAAGCGTAGCATAAAGATCAAGTCATTTCAATAGTTCAATTGCTATCTGCTTTCTTATACATAGTAACCTAATACCTTCGACCATGAGATCATGCATATCACCTTTACCGGATGGATGCTTTGATGACATCAAACACCACCGTGGCGGGTGGCTATAAAGGTGGCATTGAGTGTTGGAAAGTATTGGTTGAGACACATGGATCAAGAGTGGGATTTGTCCATCCATATGACGGATAGATATACTCTGGGCCCTCTCGGTGGAATGTCATCCAATTAGCTTGCAAGCATGTGGTGGCTCACAAGGGATCACATATCAGGAGCGAGAAAAGAGTACTTATCGTAGCGAGGTTGAACTAGGTATGCGGAGATCACAAGCGATCATAACCTCGGATAAGTAAACTATCGTGAGACAAAGGAAATTGGTATAGTATGTAAGTGGTTCATTCGATGCAAAGTAATCGTAGAAATATGTAGAGCCATATGAATTTCCATATTCCTCTATTGGTTATTGTTAGGAGAAGTGTCTCGATCATGTCGCATAATTCACGAACCGTAGGGAGACACACTTAAGGATTGACGTTGTTTGAGTAGTTATGGTATTATGAGAAAGAGACCGAATGTTGTTGAGTCTCGGATGGGATCCGGATATCACGAGGAGATCCGGAATAGTCAGGAGAATAAGATTCATATAAGGAAAGTCCGTTTGAGTTAGGGAATGATTAGGTGTTTTCATCGGGAATGTTCTAGAAGGTTCCGGAATGTCCGGCCCTCCGAGGGGAAGGGGTACATGAATGTGTCATTGCATATTGGAATGATTGCATCATGTACTAAGTGTTCTCGCTGTTCCAAATAAATGATTAAATTGAATCCCAAACTGAAAAGTCAAACGGCTAGTTTGAAAGTCAAACGGCTAAAACAGGAAAGTGAGGGAAAGAGGAAGGAGGAGGTTGAAACCGACTTGGGGGAGGAGTCCCTCCTCTCCAAGCGCACCTTCACCAAGGCCGAGTTGGGGAGGACTCCTCTGGCCGCGCCTCCCACCTATAAAAGGAGGCAGGTCCCTCCTCTGACACACAAGTTCCTATCCTCTAATCTAAACTCTAGCCAAAGCCTCCGGTTTAGAGCCGTTTTGGTTTAGAGCTTCTAATTGCCCTAGCCTTCGGTTTAGAGCCTTCTAATTGGTGTGTCTAATACTTAGACCACTAAAGCCTCTCTCATACTCCACCATACTCGCTCCGGCTTAAGGCGAAGCCTGCGAGATCTCCCTCTACTTAGGTACCCATTTGTTGTCTTCTTAGGAATCGCGAGAGTGCTACAACCTCCTTTTCTTTGGAACAAGGAGAGGAAGGTCTTCGTCAATCTTAGAGCGTGTGACCATTCGGGAGCGCTGCAGGAGCATTGGCCTTGGGAAGGATCGTCTCGCGATCTTGAGATCGGCAAGTGTCGACTACATCACCCACGAGAATCTGCTCGTTAACGCTTTGGAATCTTTGAGGTAAGTTCCTCTATCGACTCGTTGCTACAATCTAGTAGATAGATCTTGGCTTGTTTGTTTGTATGCGGTAGAAAATTTTTGTTTTCCATGCTCGAACCCCTGATTAGTATCAGAGCCGTGTCTATATGTAGATCTGTTGCACGAGTAGAACACAATGGTCATTGTGGGCGTTGATGCTTTTATTGTCGATTGCTTCTTGTGTACTTTGAATCTTGCGGTATGTTGGGATGAAGCGGCCCGGGATAACCTTACATGACATCGTTCATGAGACTTGCTCCACGCTTGACATGCAACTTGTATTGCATAAGTGGCTTTGCGGGTGCCTGTTTATCCTAGCATAGTTAAGATCCAATTTACAAAGGGTGATCAACAATGCTAGTATCAATGTTGTGGTTCTTGTTCGTAAGTTAGAACGACACTTATTGAAAGCCCCAAACCACGTAAAATATGCAAAGAAAGTAGAGGCGTCTAACTTTGTTTTGGGGTGTCTTGTGATGTGATATGGCCATGATTGTGATTATATTTGATGTATGCAATGTTCCTTATTGTAAGTTGGCAACGGCCGGGAAACGGATGGTTGTCTTTAATTTATGTTAAGACCCGAGTGTCTATTCAAAGTAGTTGTAATAGTTGAAGACCGGTGAACGACAACCATGGAGAAGCGTCATTGACCTTGATGCAATGCCGGTGATGATGGAGATCATGTTCGTGCTTGAAGATGGAGATCGGAAGCACAAAGAAGAAAGGCCATATCATATCACATATTATGAATTGCATGTGATGTTAATCCTTTATGCATCTTGTATTGCTTAGTAGACGACGGTAGCATTATAAGATGATCCCTCAAGCACACAATTTCAAGTTCTTAAGTGTTCACCCTTAGTATGCACCGTTGCTAAAGCTTGTTGTTTCGAAGCACCACGTGATGATCAGGTGTGTTAGATTCCGCAAGTGTATACAACGTAAGCAAGCCAGATTTGCTTATGCGAAAGCTAAGTTTTGATCTTGACGAGCCTAGCATGTACAGACATGGTCTCAGGAACACGGATCACCAAAAGGTAAAGCATGAGTCATATAGTAGATATGATGAACATGTTGATTGTTCGCCATTGAAGCTATATCAACTCTCGTGATGATCGGTTTTGATGTGGTGGATTTGGTTCGTGTGATCACTAAAACAATGTGAGGGATATTGTTTTGAGTGGGAGTTCACCTAGATTAATTTAATTATTAATTAGAACTCAATTTATCATAAACTAAATCAAAGTGAATTTGCATAGTTGTTGTAGGCATTGGCATCCGTTTACCACCTTGCGCTTAGTTATAATTGAGATGATAGAACTATAGAATTCTGGTTAGTTACTTTCTGACTGGTATCGTATTGTTTTGAAGTGTTAATCTAAAGTTTAAGAGTCCTATTGCAAACTTTAAGTAAGTTCCGGTTACTCCATGAAATTTAATAATTAGTATTAAATCAAGAGTAACAATTACAAGTGTTAGTATATAAGTATCATGTTTGTCTCCATGATTCTTGATATTCAAAGGATTCTCTTAATATCAAGGTTATCTAGGATCTGAAAGAGTTGTTTCAGAAACCATGATGTGTGGAAGATATTGTGATATCTGAAACGAAGTTTTGGTTACAACATGATAGAGTATAATATGGCAAAGTTCATGTTCTCATATTTGATGAGAATTTGCAAAAGGTTGGAGACACTAGTTGTCCTAATCCTCCAAAAGGTTTTGGAGAGCAACATTATACTTGCGATTCACCGTTACAAGCTAAAAGTAGCTTGATCATGGATAAATCCATGATGAGGGTGAATATTTGATGTAGGTAAAATGTTTACTACACCAAGAGATTACTAAAGAAAGGAATTTGAAAGAACACCAAACATTTGATAATGGTGATCTACTTCAAAGTGCAAGTCCAAAGACATTGGTATTGAACTATACACGCTTTGGACTATGTGTCATATGTATGACTCCACTATTGATGTTGATAGATTCTTTCAAGCGAGAAAATCTTGAAGAGAATCTCATAAATATATGGCGAAAAGAAAAGACTAGAATTGTTCAGCTTAAGTATATAGATGATATACATGTTATGGCTATATTCTTTGCTTATTAAACAATGTGGTTCTTACGTATTTGATCTTTGAATTTGTTGGTGTGAATCGTCATACGAAACAACACAATTCATGAACTACAATGGCCTAAGTAACTAGCAAAAGAATATGTGATGATGTTCATCGAGAACAAATAAAGGGTTATTGTGTTGCTCGTTAAAACATCAAAGCTTGCCTTCAAGATTTGTTTTATCAGGTATTATGAGAACAAAAGGGTTGTTCAAATAATTGCCGTAATCCATAAAAGATGGATGATTCACAAATCTCGTTGGAGAAATCACATCCATAAAACTAGTGCTAAAAATGTTGAAAGACAAATTGATTGAAAGATCACTTAGGAAGTGACATCGTAGTTTAAATTATATTGAAAAGAAAACATGAAGAAACTCCATGTGGATGGAATTTTGGAGTCTTTTGATTTTTGATCAAATGACATTTGTGAAACTTTCCTAGAGATAATTGAAACTTCGTTCATAGGCCAAAAGGGAACGAAAGACTAGCTTATTGGAATTTTTACATATTGTTGTACGAAATCCATTATGTGTAGTCAAGAGCGATGGATTTCAACTTCATATGCTTTCTCCGAAAATTTGAGTGAATATATGAATATTTACTTAATAAGGATGAAGTGTGAAATATTTGAAAAGTTCAAAGATTTTCAAGATGAAGTGCAAAATCATTGTAACAAGAATATAAATAGTTTATGATAAGATCATAAAGGAAGATATTTGAGTTACAAGTTTAGCATAATACCTAAGATTTAGGAATCGTTCCGTGGATTTGCATTTTTTCCGAAACACCATAAGAGTATGGAGCGTTCGAGATATGTAATTAAACCTTGTTTGACATGGTAAGATCAAAGGTATAATTCATAAAACTGCCATTGTATTTTAAAGATTAAAAGCTTTAGAGATTACCGTTTTCCACTGAAAAGAGCTCCATCATAATCCGCTGAAATGACACCATATAAAGTTATGGTTTGGGATTAAACCCAAGTAGTCCTTTCTTAAACGTTGGTATGTTATGCATAAGAAAGATGTTTTGCAACCAAAGTCGGATGAACCTGTCTTTGTATAAATGTTAAGTATTCCTCCATAACACAGGAGACAAAAGTGTTTGTTGCTTAGAACGTCAAGTTTCTTTGAGAAGGAATTTTTCGCGAAAAGTTAAGTGGGAGGAAAATAGAACTTTGATAAGGTTAAAAGAACCTTAGCTATATGTGCAGAGTTGCGCAGCACCGAAAAGTGTTCCGGAGGCAGCAACAATGCTCATGGCTCACGTGCCTCAAAGGTTATGGTTACGAAGGTCAAAGTTTCTATTGAACCAAGTAGGTCGAGTAAACAATCAAATACCAAGATTTGAGGGTTGAATCATTATTTGAGAATAATGAGCAGATGCATGCAAAGAAGCGATGATGAGCCCTGACTCCGTTAAATGGCTTGAAGCCATAAAATCCGTGATAGTTCCATACACGTGAAATCAAGTTTTGAACTTGAAGGACCCTCGAGAAAGGTGTAAGACCTTACAGTTGTGTCTGGATCTATAAAGAAATAGACATGGATGTTTTACATCTATGAAATAGTCGACATGTTGGGAAAGAGTTCACAACAATGTTCAAAGGTTGACTATGACAAGATTTGATCTTTCATAGCGATATTTAGTCTAGACGGATTAATGTAGCAACCACTACATATAATTTTGTTATATGATAGTTGGATAAACAAAACAAATTCTTCTAATAGAAGGGTTACCTAGGACGTGTGCATAACACGGTCCATAGGGTTTTGTTAATTCAAAGGATGCTAAAAGCATATGCAAACTTCAATGGTTAAAGTGAGCATCGCGGAGTTGGAATCTTCCTTTGTGATGAAGCTGTTAAAGGAGTTTAAAGTTCATTAGAGGCGATGAAGATGCTTGCATTTGCAAGAAATTAAGTGGGGCGCTAAGACATGTTTCTAATACATTATGTGGAAGACATATTGTTGATTGGAAATAATGTATCTTTTATTAACACATGTTAAGAATTTCATCCCGATGAAAGACTTAGGCAAAACCCAAATATTTGGCATCAATAGACGCTAATATGGTTGTGCAAGAAGTACATAGACAAGATATTGCATGAGCTCAATATAGAAACTACTACGAGAGGTTCTTGTGTACGAGAAAAGTTGAATGAGTTCAATGTTGATGATATATTCAAGTGTATTGACATTTGGTAAAGTGAAACAAATAATCAAGTATAGATTGATAATTGATGTATGAAATCACAAAGAATATTTATATCAATCATACAGTGATATGTACAAATCCAGATATGTCCTATGCTCTAAATGTTGTGAGCATATACCAGAATGATTCGTAAGATGATCATTGGACAATAGTAAGGATATTATTCTGATCTTTTGGAAGAACTAAGAGTATAATATTTGTAGAAGTGACAAATAGATGGTTAGTTCATTGTAAAAGTACTACATTGATACTAGCTTTGTCACAAAGTACAAATTAAGTTTATCTCAATCTAAACTAAGGGTGGCACAATGTAATGGAAAGTGAGTTCCATAATGGATTTGGATGAGTTCCAAAGTTAAGACATTGTGACAGATACTACAACAAAAGGCTAAGTATATGACTGCTATTTTAGCGCAACAAGAGGGCATTTTGTCAAGTAGTTTGTTATCAAACTAGGTGTAGTTCACGATGGGATAATACTATGAAGATATATTGTGCGACAATATTATCAACATGTTTTAACCCCAAAGAGCTAAAGGTCACACCGAAAGACCAAATTTATACAAAGCCATATCATTAGAGAATGAGTGATGCGTGAGAGCAAAGACATGCAATTACACACGGACACGGAAGTGTCGATCAGGAGATCGATTGACCACTAGCAATCGTGTACATACAACGAAAAGCCATAGGTGTTGAATACACAAAGGTTTGAAACTAGATTATTGACTCTAGTGCAAGTGGGAGACTGTAGGAGATATGCCCAAGAGGCAATAATAAAGTGGTTATTATCATATCTTCACACTTATGATAAATGTTTACATACCATGCTATAATTGTATTAACCGGAAACATTAATACTTGTGTGATTTGTAAACTAAAATAAGAGTCCCTAGTAAAGCCTCTTGTTAAACTAGCTTGTTGGTTAATTGCTATCTGCTTTCTGATACATAGTAACCTAATTCCTTCGACCATGAGATCATGCATATCACCTTTACGGATGGATGCTTTGATGACATCAAACACCACCGTGCTTGGGTGGCTATAAAGGTGGCATTGAGTGTTGGAAAGTATTGGTTGAGACACATGGATCAAGAGTGGGATTTGTCCATCCATATGACGGATAGATATACTCTGGGCCTCTCGGTGGAATGTCATCCAATTAGCTTGCAAGCATGTGGTAGCTCACAAGGGATCACATATCACGGAGCGAGAAAAGAGTACTTATCTGTAACGAGGTTGAACTAGGTATGCGGAGATACAAGCGATCATAACCTCGGATAAGTAAACTATCATGAGACAAAGGGAAATTGGTATCGTATGTAAGTGGTTCATTCGATCGCAAAGTAATCGTAGAAATATGTGGGAGCCATATGAATTTCCAGCTTCCTCTATTGGTTATTGTTCGGAGAAGTGTCTCGATCATGTCCGCATAATTCACGAACCGTAGGGAGACACACTTAAGGATTCGACGTTGTTTGAGTAGTTATGGTATTATGAGAAAGAGACCGAATGTTGTTCGGAGTCTCGGATGGGATCCGGGATATCACGAGGCGATCCGGAATAGTCCGGAGAATAAGATTCATATAAGGAAAGTCCCGTTTCGGAGTTCGGGAATGATTCGGTGTTTTCATCGAGAATGTTCTAGAAGGTTCCGAAATGTCCGGCATTCCAGAGGGGAAGGGGTACATGAATGTGTCATTGCATATTGGAATGATTGCATCATGTACTAAGTGTTCTCGATGTTCCAAATAAAGGATTAAATTGAATCCCAAACTGAAAAGTCAAACGGCCAGTTTGAAAGTCAAACGGCTAAAACAGGAAAGTGAGGGAAAGAGGAAGGAGGTTGAAACCGACTTGGGGAGAGTCCCTCCTCTCCAAGCGGCGCACCACCAAGGCCGAGTTGGGGAGGACTCCTCCCTTGGCCGCGCCTCCACCTATAAAAGGAGGCGGGGCCCCTCTAGACACACAAGTTCCTATCCTCTAATCTAAACCCTAGCCAAAGCCTCCGGTTTAGAGCCGTTTTGGTTTAGAGCTTCTAATTGCCCTAGCCTTCGGTTTAGAGCCTTCTAATTGGTGTGTCTAATCCTTAGACCACTAAAGCCTCTCTCATACTCCACCATACTCGCTCTGGCTTAAGGCGAAGCCCTGCGAGATCTCCCCTCTACTTCCGGTACCACGCCGTTGTGCATGGGAATCGAGGAGAGTGCTACAACCTCCATTTCTTTGGAACAAGGGAGAGGAAGGTCTTCGTCGAGTACGAGCGATGTGACCATTGCGGGCGCTTCTTGGAACCTTGGCCGGAAGGATCGTCTACGCGATCTTGAGATCGGCAAGTGTACGACTACATCACCCACGAGAATCTTCTCTCGTTAACTGCTTTGGAATCTTCGAGGGTAAGTTCCTCTATCGACTCGTTGCTACAATCTAGTAGATAGATCTTGGCTTGTTTGTTTGTATGCGGTAGAAATTTTTTGTTTTCCATGCTACGAACCCCTACATGGACTAGCTCATTGATTAATGATGGTTAAGGTTTCCTGACCATAGACATGAGTTGTCGATTAATAATGAGATCATATCATTGGGAGAATGATATGATGGACAGACCCAAACTAAGCGGAGAAATTAGATCGTGTCATCGTGTTCATCTTTGTGAAGCTTTTCTTATGTCAAATATTGTATTCCTTAGACCATGAGATAATACAACTCCCTGGTATCGGAAGAAAGCTTTGAGGTCATCAAACGTCATCCTATGATAGGGTGATCATAAAGGTGTCTCTCAGGTGATCGGAAAGTACACATTGGGTTGTATGTATCGAGATGGGATTTGTCCCTCCCAAGTCGAGAGATATACTTGGGCCCACTCGTGTCGATATCAACAGCTTGCAAGCATGTGGTTAAGGATTTAATCACAAAGTGATATCGGATTACGAACAGTAAAGTACTAACGTGAGCGAGATTGAACTAGGTATGGCGGTACCAACGATCAAATCTCGGGCAAGTAAAATATTGCGAGGCGAAGGAATATAAATATGGGATTGATTGAATCTGGCATCGTGGTTCATCCGATATGATCATCGATGAATGTGTGGAGTCAATATGGGTTTCGGACCTCGTTGATTATTGATAGAAGATCATGTCGCATGTTCTCAAACCCGAAGGTCACACATAACGTGTCTCGGCTAGGATAGATTGGATAATTGGTTTATGAGTTTTTGTTGGTCTCGGATGGGATCCGGGATATCACGAGGTTAGGAATGGTGGGAGAATAAGATTCATATAAGGCGGTGCAGTTTTGGAGTTGAATTGTTTGGGTTAATCGGTATTATAGGAAGCTTCTAGAACCTTCGGAGGGACCAACGTGGCCCCACCTGCCAGGAGGGGCATGGGCCTATGAGGGAGTGCCTGGCGCATTGGGCCGAGGCACAAGCCCCATAGGGCCCGGTACCAACCTAGGGCAAAACCCTAGGAGAGCTTCTAGAAGGAGGAAACTTGCCCCCACTCCTCATGGCCCTAGGCTTGGAGGAGGGCAGGCAGCCACCCCTCTATATATAGAGGCAGGCGCACCACCCCACACCTCCTCCTCAACCCTAGGCCTGCCCCTCTCTCTCTCTCCCAAGCTGCGTGGCGAAGCCTGCTGCAGAAACTCTCCACCACTTGCTGCGTCGTCGTCTTTGTAGATCCAATCCGTCTCCACCATACTTGCTGGACCAAGGAGGAGGCGTCGAGGTGCCGCACATGTGCATCTCTCGGAGGCATCGCCACTTGCGGTGTTAGATCGGAGGCGGATCGCGAGGAGGAGAAGCGAAATCGACTACATCACCCACGTTAAGAGCGTTCGCTGTCTTGAATCTTCAAGGGTATGAAGATCTCATCTAATCTCTCTCGTTGTTTGCATCTCCTAGATTAGATCTTGGCTTTCTCGTTCGTATCCGTAGAATTTTTTTGATTTACTATGCTGCGAAACCCTTCAAGAGGAACACCAACGCCCATCTCCACCAGGCGGTCAACTAGCACTTGGAAGAGCGTGACACATAGATCTCCCTGTAGAGGCTGCTAGTGGAGGAGAAAGCCCACCTACTGATGGAAAGGGAGCGCCAGACCATTCTTCGCATCAACACGGTCAACGAGGTATTGCCGCTGCCGTGAGCACTGGCCTTTCGAGCAGTACTATCGATAGTTGCGCAAGTGCACCAAGCGAGCGGAATGACCGATGCGGTCTTGTGCTGCCAACCCGAGGTGGCGGTGTGCCGCATGATTGTGGAGGCACGACGGGCAGCATCGGACATGAGGCATGGGAGGGAGGCCCAGAAGTAGGCCGAGTGGGACAACAAGCAGCGCCAAAGCAGCGGAGATCCTTTGGCGGTTATGGCAACGCTTATTAGTTAGATTTCGTTTTTATTTATGTTTCGTTAAGTTTTGTCCAGCCCATGATTGTCTATCCAATCCGGTGCGACCAGCCGATAATAATATACTTATACTACTACAGAGGAGTTGGGAACTCAACAAATAAATAAATAAAATACTCTCCTAATCTAGTTTTTTGTTTGCTTATACTAACACAGACGATTTGACTCGCCAACAGACACGTAATACTATATATCATGGTCGGGAGGGTGGATGCAACATCATGGTCGATCAATCACCTTGAGCCGTGGCCATCAGCTAGTAGTAGGGATTGGTAGGGAACCACATTTTAGGTAGTGTAGCACTAGCATTTTATTTATAGTAGAAGTAGTACAGTAGTATGTACTATCTTGGTGCACGGTGGCTGGGCTTGGAGTCAAAAGCTACACCTGACAAGGATTAGCAATCAGCCAATCGTCGTTGAACCGGGCCTATCAATCATCATTAGGCCGAACCATCCCATAATTGAGGGTCTTATTAGGCAGTCTTTCCTTCCAGCTTATCTCGCGCCACGGAACGGATCCCACAAAAACACTAAACAAAGGAAAATCCTTACTACCTCGAGGATTAATACCAAAGCTACAGACATGAGAGAAATCGGGGGTCCTCCTGCCGACATTAGAATTTCTTAAAAAAAACAAGAGAGAGGCTCAAAAAGAAGTCCACTGCGTTGCGTACCTAGGCCCAGCTTGCCGCCAAGGATGCAGCTACAAAAGAAATTCAGGTAAGCAATTTCCCTGAAAACAGTGGATGCGTGTGCAGGAAAACAGTGGCCGAAAATCTCGACATTGACTTTTGCGACCGCGCGCCGATCGTCCCTGGCCGCCTGCACCCCATCCCGAGGAACGGCACATGCACGATACTACTACCTACTCCTCGGGATTATAAGGCTGGTCCTAACGGTAGTATCATATCACTTAGTATCACGACTGATCCAGCTGCATTTATACTACGTCCCTATGCGTTAATACGTATAGTAGTATCATAGTAGTGATATATTTATTAATTTGTAGAATCTTTATGTAAAATGTGTGTACAAGATTTACTTGTCATTATGATTTATAGCATTACGTGCTATAATACGGTATCTACCTATGATACACTAACCACCTCTCTCTTTATTAATTATAGGGTCATATCAGATTTTTGCCAAGTTGGTATGCATGATACACCTTATGATACTAGCACTAGGACCAGCCTAAGGCCCAAAAACTTTTTAAAAATGTTAGAAATTATAAGTTTTCTCTTATTTATTAGTCTTTATCCTCCAATGCATGTTCTCTCTTTTCTCTATCTTCTCTCATGCATGTGTAACTATTGATGCATGTAGTAATCAATAGGGTGAGTTATTGATTTTTTTAATGCTATCAAAATGGTCCATATGTCTTATAATCCCTAACAGAGGGAGCACTCCGCACCTGAGGAGGAGTATGACGACACTGCCGCTGCTACTGTGTGGACGGCCGAAAGGTAAACTGTCTGTGCCGCAATTATGGAACACTGTCAATACGTAGGAGCATGTTAAACACCATACAACTACCACTATACTAGTACTAGCAGTGTTACTGCTGCTGCTGCTCTCGGCGTTACGGTTGTCACTCACATGGCATGTGTACAGTGTGAACCGTAGAAACCTTTCCTGGTTCCTCTGCGCGCCACGCACTGCCGTGCTGACTTTGGCCATTAAGTTTATACGAGAAGGCGAGACGGACAGTCGGTCTGGGCGGTGCCTGGGCTGCCAAGCTCCAAAGGGAACGAACGCCTCTTATATTTTCACTGGGAAGGAAAGGCGAGCAGTAGCGGTAGCAGCCAGCCAGCCAGCCAAAGCCCACCGCACAATCAGCCAGGGCAAAAGGTCAGAGGGGTCTGTCTGACATAAGATAAAATGGAAAGGTTCACGCCATCCATCCATCCATCCACCGCCCGCAGGGTCCCGCGGGCGCGACTAACGTTCCCTCCACTAACACACACACACGGTGCACCGCGAGAGGATTGGAATCGAATGGTATGATCAATCAACCGACGGATTAATTAAGTTCATTATTATAGAACACGCCTTGGTTAACCACCGGAAAATAAATAAATGCAAGTACTAGGAGTAGTATAACAGACGCACTGCACCCTGGAATCCCCGTGTGCTCTGCTCTGCTCATCTCCGTCTTCTTCCTCTCTCTTTCTCTACGGGGAGGAAAGGCAGACAGACAGAGCGAGAGCGCGCGCGGCCATTATTGCGGCCCTTCCACACGCGTGCACGCGGACACGCTGCGGCCGTCATCACTGAGCCGCGTCAGGACTGGAGCGCCATCATTTATACTCGGCCGTGAGCAAAACAGGCGCAGGCAGAGAGAGCCAAGCGAGAGGCACACAGAGGGAGAGCCAAGAGCAGAGGGAGGGGATCGATCTGTTGCCTTCCTGGGCTGGGCGGGCGATGGAGCAGTACGAGGTGGTGGAGCAGATCGGCCGGGGCGCGTACGGCACCGCCTACCTCGTCCACCACAGGGACGAGAAGAGGAGGTACGTCATGAAGAAAATCAGGCTCTCCAAGCAGAACGACAAGTTCCAGCGGACAGCATACCAGGAGGTAAAACAAACAAACAATCTCGGAGTCTTCCTCCCCCAAACCCTCCCTCCTCCTCCTCCGAATTCCCCCTCCCCCCTGCCCGCTTGAGCTGCGGCAGCAGGTTCTGCCGAGTTTGCCGGTGAAATTCTCAAGCTTTTTGTTTTCGCTCGCTTGTGCCGTGCAGATGTCTCTCATGGCCAGCCTCAGCAACCCCTACATCGTCGAGTACAAGGACGGATGGGTCGACGAGGTACTGCTGCTGCCGCGAAACTCTGGGTAGAAGTTCCAATTTGGATGTTGCTGCTCTCGGCCGAGACTGATTTTTCTTCTTCTCTGTGTCTGTGTGTGTGGCTGCGATAACAGGGGACCTCTGTCTGCATCGTCACAAATTACTGCGAAGGGGGTGACATGTAAGCTCCTGCCGCAACTCCACTCCTACCCGCCCGCCGCCGCCGCCGCCGCGCGTAAAATCCTGCTAATACGTTTTTCTATTTCACTAACATCGAAAATTCTTCGCAGGGCGCAGAGGATCAAGAAGGCGAGAGGCGTCCTCTTCTCCGAAGAGGTAAGGAAAAACTACCAAGTTCAGAGTTCACGCCTACAGGCACCAGCAGCTAGCAATGTCTGTTCAGGGTGCAGAAAAACTTACCGCGTGTTCTTGTGTCCTGCGATGCGAAGAGGGTGTGCCGCTGGTTCACGCAGCTGCTCCTGGCCCTCGACTACCTGCACTGCAACCGCGTCCTCCACCGTGACCTCAAGGTAAATAAAACTGCCGCTCCCCTCCCCCACAGACTTATCTGGACCATCGCCTGACGTTTCCCCTCGCCCTCCTGCTGCATTTTGCAGTGTTCCAACATCCTGCTAACCAAGGATAACAACGTACGGCTCGGTAAGATACATATATATATATATATGCTCAATTCCTACACATCTTCATCTCTCCGATGGAAAATATCATCAGATATGTAACTTATCCTCCCTTGAAACAGCTGATTTCGGGCTAGCCAAATTACTCATGGAGGACCTCGCTTCATCGGTACGGCTCCAACCCTTTGCCACTGTATTTTTCATCGAAATGTATTTGGCAGGACATGTTCAGTAACATGTATAGATGTTCTTGTAAATAAGTAATACTAGCATTTCAGTACATTTTGAATAAATGTGCCCAGGCAGAAAATATGGAATTTGCATCACTGACAGGCTATATTCCAATACTCACTTGTCAATTTTTGGAATTTATCTTCCTCAGGTTGTAGGAACACCAAACTACATGTGCCCGGAAATATTTGCGGACATACCTTACGGTTACAAATCCGATATATGGTCACTCGGTGAGCTCCCAGTAACTATCTGTTTCTGTTGAAGTGGCCTCTAGTCTTCTATGATAATGCTCAGCAAGCTTACCCCTCTTCTATTACTGCCAGGTTGCTGTATGTTTGAGATTTTAGCACACCGCTCTGCGTTCAAAGCTACCGTGAGTGCTTACAGAGAACAATTTTTTGATCCTCTACTTCAGTTTCTCTCTACATAACTCATAAAATACTACTGTATTTTTTATTTATGAAGGACATGGCAACATTAGTCAACAAAATAAACAGATCTTCAATATCTCCAATGCCTCCAATATACTCATCGTCACTGTAAGTAACACTGTAAATGATCGATCAGTACTGCAAATCGACTTTATTTTTACCCAACCAAGCATTTCTTTCCCAGGAAGCAGATAGTGAAGAGTATGCTAAGGAAAAATCCGGAACATAGACCAACTGTAAGTGCCAGAAACTTTTGTTCAAATGTTTTCACCAAAGGCGCCGACACATGAGTAACATGCAAAGTTAAATGGCTTATTTACAGGCTGGAGAGCTATTGAGGCACCCATATTTGCAGCCATATGTGGCTGAATCATCCAACTGCTCCCCAATCTACCTTCCAGTAAAGCCCACCAAGAGTAACCTGGGAGACAAGCAGTCAAGAAAGCCAAGTGGCGGCAGAAAGAGAGTCGACAAGGCCAACGGACACAACGAAGCGTTACAAACAGCAGCAGAGCAAACTATGGACAGCTCGACAAACCATTCAGATCTATCAACTGCTGGTACCCAGGATGCCTGTGTTTCGCAGATATCAGTGGATCCTGAAACCAGAAACAAAGAACAGCAGATGACAGAAGTTCTATCCCTTCTACATACAGAGGAGAACTCGACAACAACAACAAGAGGTGATCGGCAGATTGACGAGACAATACGCCTTAAAGCTATCAGAACCCGCAGTTCAGTAGACGCCGCCCCAGCTAGCGGCGCAAGTCAAAAGCTTAACGAGGCACCGATACCGAAAGAGGAGTTGACGATCGGGGTAGTGCAAGAGCAAAGGAAGGATGTGAAGACACCGGAGTCTCGTCAAGGAACAAAGACAGGCATGTGTGATGCAGATGCTGGCACGGAGGAGTCGTCACCGGTGAGCACCCTGAAGCTGGGAAACGCAGGCAGCACGCCTGCCGAGTTTGATCATCTGAACGTCGTGCAGCGGAGAGCTGATGCTCTGGAGTCACTACTTGAGATCTGTGCGAAGCTCCTGGAGCAGGAAAGGCTTGACGAGCTGGCTGGTATTCTGAAGCCGTTCGGGGAAGGAGCTGTGTCGTCTAGAGAGACGGCGATCTGGCTCACGAAAAGCCTGATGACTCCGAAGTTTGGAGGGTCCCCAAAACTTATGTAGTGGAAAGGATCTTACGGTCTTTGTGTGAGAAGGGAGTGTTGTTTGGAGAGAATTCATCATTGTTCTGACTGAGGCTTGATTTTTATTTGCGTTGATGTAAAGGTTTGCATTGCCGCGCACATTTGTGTGCACTAACTATCCAGTTATCTATTGTACAGTAGCAGCTGCTGATTCTATGACCTTTCATCAAGTAATAATAATGGAGACCATGGCAGTTTCAATCCTGATTGTTTCTTTATTTATCAGTGTGCTGTCTATTTTCTCTTAAATTTTTTGTCAGTACAAACCAAGCGTGCATATATGCCAGATTTATTTAACTTAATAAAATGTGGAGTATAAATCCCCGTTTGGGAGTTGGGACAATCCTCTGCTCACCGAATGATCCTGTCCTGGAGACTTTTTGGAAAGTCATTCATGTGCTGTCATACTGGCTATCTGCAGCATGCGGACAGCAACATCGTGATGCAGAACAGCACGGCGGTCAGAAAGGAGCGCCGTTCCCTTCGCCGTGCTTGGAAGCGAGGAAGCCTTGACCTTTTGCAGAGAGGGAGATGACTCCCTCCTTGCCGTGCGCTGAAGCAAAGCTAATCCTCTGCAGGAGTTTATCCCCGCTGGCTCTTGACCACATGCCATGAGTGCTCAGATGGATGTCCTGCTGCTGTGCTGTACCATGCCCAGGAATTGATCCCTGAACCTCCTCCCGCTGAAAAGGGAAGCACGGCAAGTAGCAGCCAGAACTATTCCAGCGGGGAACGATGGCGGTGCGCGGGGGATTTCATTTGCTGGGAATTCCGCTAAGCGGCGGAGGATCAGGCTGCGCGGCTCCGTCGCCGGCGAGGGATCCGCCGCGGCCTGACTAGTTGACGGCGACGGTGTTTTGGGACAGCTATAATTGGGCGTTAGATTAGCAGCCCATTTTCGGCCTTTGTGCGCACCAACCAGATCTTGAATCTGGCTTAGGCCAGGCCCGTTAACAGTTTGTGCCTACCCTAAGATGGCCATTTTCAGTTTTTCACCCTTTGCTACGTAGAAACCGGTCTGAAAAACGTAAAACTTGGCGGGCATCTTAGCCTAGCAATTACATACACCGTGTTTTGCTAAATACTAAAAGACAAGATTTTAATTAGTCAGCTCAAGTGAAATGTGAAAATTTAAAATATTTTCTAGGTTAAATCGTTTGTCCGAATTAAGATCCGTTTTCACTATTAGGCTAGTCATGGCGATATCTTCGAAACTAGATTCCATGTTGGTATGTTCTGACAACTTTTTTTAGACCAAAAGTTATCCATCCGTAACACGCAAGTTATCCAGACTTCAGCATGTAAGTTATCCACTATATAAGTTATCCACCACTATAAAATTTATCCACGGATCACATGCTCATGATGGATAACTTTTTTGTTTACCCACAAGTTACTCATCGCTAACACGAGAGTTATCTAGGCTTTAAGATTTAAGTTACCCACAAAATAACATGTAAGTTATCCACCACTACAAAGTTTACCCATGGATAGAATATAATAAGTTATTTTAACGGCTCCGTATCGTCGCCCGTCGCCGTTCTCACAACGTACGAAGTACTCAACCTCGAAAGGCCAAATATAACTTTTTTAAAGGAACTAAATCTAATTTTTTTTGCATACGATATAAATAAATAGGGTCTTATGCTCACCCACCATGCAACCAGTAATCTAGCGAATCGACTTCACCGCCTGTCACCGCTACCATGGAGTATGGGTGACGAAGCCTCGAAGGTGTTAGGGTATCGAGACTTAATCGCTTGTCGATGCTAACGCATTAATGACAATAAAATCTTATTACCCTAATAACTAGGTTACGGAGTTTTAATTAAACTTGCTCAATACGTATGCGAGAACACCTCTACCCAATATGTTTATATGGTGGGTAACTTATGTGTTATTGGGTTGATAACTTTTACATATTATAATATGGATAACTCATATGTTTAAGGTGGATAACTTTTTGGTCTACATTTTTTTTCTTCGAAACATATCAATATGGGATCTAGTTTTGAAGATCTCATCGCGACTAGTTTAACGGTGAAAACGGATCTTAAATCGGATAAACGGTTGATCTATAAGATATTTTAAATTTTCAATACGATTCTAAACTGGCCGACAACACGCATTTTCACACCTCCTACTAAGTAGCGACTGGTCTAAGAATAGAATTTCTGCAAATATATTCCAGCACAGACGCATGGCGATAATAAGCCCTAAAAAAGAGACGTGGTGATATAGAAGATAAGATGAGGATGAAGATGAAAACTGAAGGAGAAGGCTGCAGGTTCTCCTTGGACTCCTTCGTTCAGTAAAAAAAGAAAAAGATGATGTGAAGAAACTGTTACTGTTACCGTATGTTGCTGTTTTTTGGAGCTTGTGTCATGTTGCCATGCTCTTTTATCCTGCGTTATGACACTAGCTATGTATGCTGCAACGGGGTTTCCAGTTGGTACCTTTTTTTCCAGACTTCAAAACTTAAACTTTGTTGCTCTGTTCCTTTATTTTTGATAGTCGAACCCGAACCCATTTTGGGTGGTTGTATGAAGCCAGTTGTATTGTTTGGTGCCGGCCATGTACGAACAAAGTGGAAGTCTACATCTTCAAATGGACAACGCTAGCCATCTTCAAAAGATCGGTCGCGCCCCCCCCCCCTCCCCCCCCCTCCGACTATTCGATCGGCTTAAAGGACGGATCTGATTCATTTTTTTTTGCAACAAGAAACCCTACCCATCTTGCAAAAAATATGATTGCAACATCATCACAATATTTTTACAACGAAGCTTTAAAACCATAGAAAAAATATCTCAACATTACAAAATGCCACGTAGCAATCTTTTTGGTATACAACAAATCCTCACTAGTCGTAAGACACCCTAATCGCTCGTGGAAAAAATCGTATGCAACATGTGAGGCCAATGTTCACGTCATCTCACGGAAGCATCGGTTGCAAGGCCTAGAACTGAACATTTTTCTTGTGTGGTCGCAGCAAAACAAACACGAGTTTGTAGCATTTTAAACACATGTATGCAACATAAAAAATGCGGAAAAAATTAAACATAGCATACGCATAGTGTCCTTGCATATCGCTCGTGCGTTCGCAGCAATTGCCACACGAGTTTGTGGAATTTTGAACACGCTTATACAACATCAAACATTGTATATTAATAACCCACAGTTGTTGTCCATGGAGGTGTTGGTTTCATCGATTCAGCGAATTGCTTGGAATCCGGTTTTTGGGATCGCCAACGGCGCTTGATCTAGCGACCATGTACTCATTCCTCCAACTTTATCCACTACCGCGAGTTCAGTATCTTAGATCTGAGCTTCACCTTATGAGGTCTTCCATGGTGGCTCATGTTGAAGGAGGTGAGAAGTTGTGGTCATTGAAGCTCGTGGAGGAGCACCTTGGGCCAGCGAGCCAGAGGTGGGGGGAAAAGCACGGGCAGTGACAGAAAGAAGCAACAATGCAAGTGAGGAAGAAGACAATGATGTGGGGGAGTAAAGTTAGACTTGAGAAAGGGCTAGACAAAGCGAATAACCAATAATACAAGACTAATTTTCGTGAAGCGGGGACAACCGTAATCCAAAGGGGAGGCCCACGTAGGTTTTTTCTCGCCTCTGACATACAAATTAACCGTCCATGCATGAACATCTTCCCTAGGTCCTATACACTCCTAGCTTCCTGAGCGTTTTGGATCTTCTCGATACTCTCGTTCCCTATCAAACTCAGACATCTCAAGATACAAGACACTCAAAGCTGATCTTGGGGAAGCTTGATCACTTACGGAATGAACAGGTAGCTCTAGTACTTTGAAGTTTGAATTAGAACCCCGTATTAGAGTATAGGTCGGCTAGGACACCGGCCGCCTCTCCTCTCCCTATCTGAATTGTAACTCTATCTCTGTTAGTCTTGGAGTCCAAGTCAGTTGTAATCTATATAAACAGCCCACCGTGGTTGAAATCAATACAAGTCATTATTCTCTCAAACTATCATGGTATCAGATTCCTAGGTTTTCCGCACCTGGGATGGCGCCTCCATCTGCGCGACACCAAAGTCGCCGCCGCCCCAACTCGGCCCCTCTTCTCCATGGTCGAGTTCCGTGCTGCCAGCGTTCCTACCTCCCCCTTTTCCTCCTCCACGACTACATCCACCCAACCACCACCTCCCCAAATTCCAATGATCTCTCTAGCCGACACCATTGCCGATGTCTCCCCCTTCATACATATCTCGCTCGACCTCGGCGCCCACAACTACTACCACTGGCGCCACCTCTTCACCATCCACTTCGGCCGCCGCCGCCTCCGTCACCATATAGATCCCTCCTACCCTCTGCAGCCCGCTGATCCCCGCTGGATCAAAGATGATCTCGCCATCATCCAGTGGATCTACACCCGCATATCCATGGAGCTCTTCAACCTGGTCTCCTCCGACGATGCCACTGCCGCCGATCTATGGGCCTCTCTCTAGCAGCTGTTCCAGGACAACTTCGACGCGTGCATCAACGCGCTCAACACGGAGCTTCGCACGACCACCCAGGGAGATGCCCCGGTCATCGTCTTCTGTCAGCGGATCAAGGCCATCGGCGATGAACTCCATGAGCTTGATGATCACGTCGACGACCGTACCCTCATCAACGCCCTCCTCGTCGGCCTCAGAGATCAGTTCGAGAAGCAGCAGTCCTTCATCCCCATGCTGAAGCCCTACCCCACCTTCAAGGAGGTGCGTTCCCTCCTTCAGCAAGAAGAAAAGAATCAAGCTCGTAAGGCACAACGGGCGCCACACATCTTCCACACCACTGCTCCTGCCGCGGTAGCCGCCCGCGCGCCCACCTCCTGTTGCGCCAGCTGCGGCCCCGGCCCCGCCTCCTGGATGGCGCCCGAGCCCTAATTAGAGGGGCAAGAACCCGATCTACAAGCCCCCATGACGTGCTCCTCCGGCCCTGCACCTGCTTCGTCATTGACTACTCCTTCATCGTTTGCGCCATCGTCCGGGCCTCCTCATGACCCCTGGACTAGCCTTGTGCAGGCTTAGTCTATGCCATGGTTGGCCCCATCTCCCATGGGCTCTCCCGGCCTCCTCGGTCCTCGGCCGCCGTCTCACGTCTACACCGTGACTGCTACACCACCATCCGGCGTGCCCTACTACCACATCCTGAGCTCCTACGGTACCATGCAAGCTCCATACGCGTACAACCAGCTATCGCCCCTCCCCTACGTCAACATGCAAGCTCCCGGCTCCTCTGCTCCTCCCCTGCAGCCAAACTGGGACCAAGCCGCCTTCATCAACGCCATGAACAACTTTACACTAAATAACAAAGGTATGGATTGGATTTTCGATTCCGGTGCATCCTCGCATATGTCTTCAAATATGAATTTGCTGTCAGCTTGTTTCCCCTCTCTCTTTTCCACAATCACTATTGGCGATGGCTCCACAATTCCTGTCTCTTGCGCCGGAAATTCTCACATCTCTTCATCTTATGCTAATTTTCTTCTACATAATATTCTTGTTGTTCCTTCCTTAATCAAAAATCTTATTTCTGTTTGCCAATTGTGTATTGACAACAAAGTTATTATGGATTTTGACCCTTTTGGTTTGTCTGTGAAGGATCTGAAAACGGGGGAGGTTCTCGCTCGGTACAGTAGCACGGGCGATCTTTATCCACTTCATGGCGCACCCATATCCACCCCCACGCCATGCTTGCATATGTTGATTTATTGCATCGTTGTCTAGGCCACCCACATAAAACTACTCTGTTGTCTTTGCTTCGAGATTTTTTGTATACCTAGTTCTAGTTCCTCTCACAATCCCTCTCTTTGTAATGTCTGTCAATGCGGCAAACATGTTAGATTACCTTTTGGCACATCAACTACTGTTAGTACCTTTCCATTTGAGCTTCTTCATTATGGTTTATGGACATCTCTAGTCCCTAGTGTTTCTGGTTATAAATATTATCTTGTGATCCTTCATGACTCATCTCACTATATTTGGACTTTTCCTCTTCATGCGAAATCTGATGTGCATACAATTTTCATAAATTTTCGGCAGTATGTTCTTACTCACTTTGTCTTTCCTATTCATTTTATTCAATGTGATAATGGACGAGAATTTGACAACACTACAAACCGCAGTTTCTTTCTTTCTCAAGGAATCCTTCTTCATTTTTCATGTCCTTATACTTCTCCCCAAAACGGTAAAGCCGAACGTTCTCTTTGTTCTATAAATGACATTCTTTGCACTTTACTTTTGCAAGCCTCTCTTCCTTCTCGTTTTTGGGTTAAAGCTCTTCGCACTGCTACTTTCCTCATCAATGTTCGCCCCACCAAAACGTGTCCTCTTTATTCACCCTATCAATCTTTATTTTTATCTCACCCAGACTATTCTTTCTTGCGTGTTTTTTGTTGCCTTTGTTTTCCAAACATTGCCTCTACAACATCCAATAAACTCGAACCACGTTCCCTACCTTGCATTTATCTTGGACTTTCTGATGATCACAAAGGATATCGTTGTTTTGATCCCTCTTCTTTGTCCTGTTATTGTTTCTCGCCATGTTACTTTTGATGAAAATACTTTTACTTATGCTGCCACCAAACTCACTGCCCAAACCAAACCTCCAGTCCCTACCACTACCAAAACATCTCTAGTCTTCATGTGAACTTCAGAGGTGCCTTGGCATTTATATTGTGCTCTTCAAACAAAGGCAAGCGAGATACCACTCTATCATACCTTATTATGAGCACTGCAATGTTGCTTATGTTTATGTATCATGCTACTTATTATTATTGAGTTGGTTTTTTTTCATAGCTTGAAGTGACTATTGAGTAGACTTAGTTGCATACTCGTTATTATGAATTGTCTAAGCATCTACTCCTGTGCTGAGAATATTTACATCATATGAAGCAAAGTGTTCGTGAAAGTTCTTTACATCATATGAAGCTAAGCTTGGGGGAGTTGATACGTCCAAAACGTTTCTACTTTCTCGAACACTTTGCTATTGTTTCTTCTCTAAACTTATGTGATTTGGATACAACTAACACGGACTGACGCTGTTTTCAGCAGAATTACCTTGGTGTCTTGTTTTTGTGCAGAAAATGAACTATCAGGAAAAATCCCGGAAAATATGCCAAAAACTATTTCTCACCAGAAGATCCACGGAGCCAGAAGGGGAGACAGAGAGGAGGCCGGGGGGCCTAGACCCACCCCAGGCGTGGGCCCACCTAACCCCGCGCCTGGAGGTGGTTTGCCCACCCCGGGCATCTCCTCGGCCTCCCTTCGCGCCTATAAGTTGCCTTTTGACCTAAAAACTCAGGGGGGGGTCGATAGTTTTCTAGAAAGAGTTCCGCTCTGCCGCTGCCACCAGAAACCAAAATTCAGATCCAGAAACTCCGTTCTGGCACCCTGTCGAGATGGGGAATTTGGAGAGGATCATCGCCATCGTCATCACCAATGCATGTCCATCAACCACCGATGTCTCCCTCATCCATGAGTGAGTAATCCCCCGCTATAGGCTTGGGGATGGTAGGGATTGGATGAGTTCTATTATGTAATCGAATAAGATTATTAGGGCATAGTGCCTAGTTTCTCTTGTGCTATTTGACCTTGTTGCAACTTGTTGTGCTTAATGCTTATTACTAGGGTACGAGTGCCATGATCTCAGATTTGAACTTATTATTGAATCATTATGATAGTATTGTTTGTAATCTTATCTGCAAGTTGTGTACACATATCATTGTCCGGATCCAAAGGCCCCAAAGTGAGAATAATTGGGACAACCGGAGGGGATGGCTGTGGTGTGAGGATCACATGTGTTCATGGAGTGTTAATGCTTTCCTTGGGTGCTCTATTAAAAGGAGCACCTTAATTGCCAGTAGTTCCCTAGAGGCCCCGCTGCCACGGGCTTGCTGGACAGAAGATGTTGTGCAAGTTCTCATTGCGAGCATGTATGACTATATTTGGAGCACATGCCTAGGATTGTTTAGTACTTGGATGCTTGTTATTATTTATCTACAATGCCCTAGTTCTTGAAGTTACATGTTTAGACTCGTCCATGCAACACCCGTCCATCCATACCTATGCCTACCGCACTCGAATCCTACTATTACCGTTACTGTTACTATTGCTCATGTTTCACTGTTGCTATTGCTATTGCTGTTGCTACTACCAAATTGTTGCTACTGATAAACTTCTGTGAGCAAGAACTCTTTCCAGGTGCAGCTGAACTGACAACTCAGTTGTTAAGACTTGCAAGTATTCTTTGGCTCCCCTTGTGTCGAATCAATAAATTGGGTAATACTACCCACGAAAACTGTTGTGATCCCCTATACTTATGGTCATCAAGACTATTTTCTGGCGCCATTGCCGGGGAATATAGCTTTATTTGTAAGTTCACTTGGATCTATTATTGTTAACTGCTACTCCTTTCATCATGGGGAAGTCTCGTGATGGAAAGTTCCCTATTTTACCATCCACTACAAGAAGAGGTACAGTCCTAAACACCTCTGCTGCTCTTGATTCACCGTCTGTTATAAGTAAGCTTGTCACACCACCACCACATACTCATGCTACACACACTGCTACTACCGAGTGCAAACCGCTTTGATGCTCATGATGTTACTTCTACTGTGCTTGATGCGAGTGGTTCATTAGGTCCTTTTCTAGATGCTACTATGGCTAGTCTAGGAAATACCGAAACTCCTAGTGAAGACACTGTTACACCTGTTAGCTCACCCGAGCCTAGTGAGAGTTATGATATTAATGATGGTTACATTGAGTTCACTGATGATTTTGTTGAAGAGTGAGGAAACACACATGGTACTAGTTATATGAAGAGTCTCCTTGCTAGACGTACTATTATGCCTAAGTTGTCCTCTGATCCTAAGTTTGCCACTTCTCCCATAGATATTAAAGATAAAGATTATGATTTATCTCTTGATTTATCTTATTTAGATATTGTTGAGAAAGAACCTTTTTGTGGTACTGAAAATGAGAGTGGTGTGGCTCATATGAATGAGCTTTCTACTATGAGTGCTTTGTTCTCTGATGATTTTAAGATGCGCAAGTACTTTGTTGCTAAGATCTTCCCTTTTTCACTAAAAGGAGAAGATAGGGCTTGGTTTAATAGATTACCTATTGGTTCCATTGATAGCCCTGATTGCTACTTTCTTCCATAAATATTTTCCTCCCAGTGCTAGACATGCTGCTTTGCAAAGACTTTTTGATTTTAAACAGGAAGAAGAAGAGAAATTGCCCGAGTCATGGACAAGGTTATGTGCCTTGATTCATGCACATCCTGGATGTCCATTACCTAAGAATGAGCTTCTTGATATTTATTATAATGGACTAACTAATGATTCTAGGACCTACCTAGATAGCTTTGTTGATTGTGTTTTCAGGAAAAGGACTCCTACAGATGCTGAAGAATTAATGGCTAAGATAAGCAAGAATTATGATGATTGGACTTCATCTGATCTGAATACACCTGAGCCTATTACTCCTGAACCAGTTCCAACACCAACAACAAAGAAGAGGGGATTTATTGCATTAAATCATGAAGGAAGCTAAGAAGTGTCTAAAGGAGAAAGGTATTAGAGCTGAAGATGTGAAGAATCTACCTCCTATAGAAGAATTATGCAAGCCAATTCCCCACTCGTCTACTATTGAGGTACACTCTGTCCAACACTTTGATGAAGGTGATATTCCTTATGGTAAGCCTCCTTATCAATGTTTAGAGGAACTTGGCATTTTTATTGTTAAACAAGGACATTTTAATAAACAAGTTCAGGATCATTTATTGGAAAACTCTAGAGCTATCCATGAGTTGAAAGATATTGTGGAAAGAACTTCTAATGATATTAAAATGCTTTGTAAACACTTTCAAATGGTTCAAACTCAACTCGATCAACTTGCTAAGGTACAAAAGGATATGCTAGTTAATGCTTCAGGAGATAAACATGCTTATGGAATTAGAACTAGGAGTGGTATAGCTACTCAAGATTCTTTATATCCTGAAGGACACCCTAAAAGAATAGAGCAGGATTCTCAACAAGGTGAGGATAGTGGTAGTCCTCGTAAGAGGAAGAAAAAGAAACATAAGATAGTTGAGGAACCACTTAAACCTGATGTAGATCCTAATAGTATATCTATCTCTGATACTGAAACTGAGAGTGGTAATGATAAAAATGAGTCTACTGATAAGGAGGAAGGTGAGGAAGAACCTGAGAAGCACACTAAGAACACTAGATACACAAATAAATATTTTATTGCTAATAAACATGGTAAAGAGAGAGAACCTTGGGTGCAGAAACCTATGCCTTTTCGAGGTAAGAAAAACAAGTCAAAGGAGGAGGAACACTACAACAAGTTTTGTGAGTGGATGAAACCTTTATTCTTGCAAATTCCTTTGACTAATGCTATTAAGTTGCCTCCTTATTCAAAGTATATGAAGGATATTGTCTCTAATAAAAGGAAGATTCCTAATGAGGAGATTTCTACTCTACTTGCTAATTATTCCTCATTAGGAATCTTGGTGATCCAGGTATACCAACTATTCCTTGATCCATTAAGAATAATTATGTTAGAACTTCTTTATGTGATTTGGGAGCTGGAGTTAGTGTTATGTCTTTTTCACTCTGTAAGAGACTCCAGCTAGAAAAGTTGATACCAACTGATATTTCTTTGCAAATGGCTGATAAGTCAACTACTATTCCTGTTGGTATTTGTGAGGATGTTCCTGTTCAAGTTTCTCATAATTGCATGGTCCTGACTGATTTTGTTGTGCTTGAAATGCCCGAAGATGATAATATGTCTATTATTCTTGGGAGACATTTTCTTAATACTGTAGGTGCTATCATCAATTGCAATCAAAGAAAAGTAACATTCAATATTAATGACAAAGAGCACACTGTATATTTCCCCAAGAAGGTTGTTAAGAGCTATTGCCTGAATTCCATTGAAAATATTGAGGACATCAAGGTTGGAGAAATATATTGTCCCATTCCACAAGAAAATTTTGAAACTATTATAATTGGGACCATTGCTATCAAGTATGAGGTAACATAATCACCTTGTGGAATGCAAAGTTTTGTTTCATATAAGATTGTTTTGGTAACAAGACTTGATCAACCTTGTTAAAAAAAGGATTTTAATGAACAAAATAATGCTTTCACTGTGGTTATACTTGCTCACTTTTATTTTTCTCCTTTCCAATCTTTGCTCTTCGTCGTGCCTAACTTAAAGGCGTTAAAGAAAAGTACTCGTTGGGAGATAACCCAGGAGTTTCCTTGAGTCTTGGAAGTTATTACTTCAGTAGTGACCTCTCCTTATCCTTTTTGTTTGTTTTTTGTGCCAAGAATGACCTCTAATGAGAGGGAAGTAAGATTTGGGGAGTTCCTGTCCCGAAACAGATTTCTGTCCTCCACCATAAAAAATCGTGAGGAGTCTCTGTAAGCCGGATTGACCTGAAAATTTGCGAATATATCCCCCAGTATATTATCTAACTTTCATTAGTTCAACACTTTTTTATTTGAGCAACATAAGGTCTTCGAAAAAATCGATTTCTACCTAGTGGTCTCTTTTGACAGATTTCTGCCATTATTTGCATTTGCTTCTTATTGATTCCTTTTTGAGGTCTCTTTAGGTGAATTGTGATTTTTGAAGGAGTTGCTACAGTAGCTTGTGTTTTTAGTGAAAATTCTTGCTGTTTCAAAGCTTTACCTAAAGGTTTATTATCTTTTGAATACACTAATGTTGCTAATGAAGATTGTGTGAAGTTTTGTATGAAGGAAAAATTTTAGGTGTAGAGAGAGAATGATGTAATGAGATGAAGAATGGACAAAAGCTCAAGCTTGGGGGAAGCCACCCGATTTCACCCCAAGAAATATTCAATAGGTACAAGCTTCAAAGCTTGGGGGTGCCCAAGGCATCCCCTTCTTCATCAATAAAAATCTCAGGTCTTTCTAGACACTTCGTTTTTATTGTTTCATGCACAATTGTGTTGTTCTTGGAGTGTCTTAGTTTTTGTTTGGTTTGTTTTTGCTTTGTTTGATTTTTCTTTGTTTGCTTGTTTCTAAAAAATCAAAAACACCAAAAATATTTGTTCTTCTTTTTTGGTTTTGTGAGTTCTTTGCAGGGTTCAGCCGTTCTCAGTGGATTTTGGTTTCATGTTAATTATTCAAGTCACACAAGTGAAGGACAATAATAAATATTAAGACAACTCGAGGTGTGGTAAGAGGCTGCTAACGAACTCTATTTGTTTCATTTTTGTACATATACTCATTATTGTAAGCATGCTTAGTCTGTTTGTGTAAGGTGTATGTCATTTTGGATGCTTAGTAGTTCTTGCTTGACTTTGATTAGCTCCAGCTTGCTAATAGTTTGTAGCATGTCATATGAATGTTTGCTTGCATTGTTTTATTTATACCTTGGTATGATATTGTGATATCCTTCTCTGATTGTTATGTGAATCGACTTGGCACATGCTCACGCATGCATATGACTAATCAATAATCAGTAAGCCTTGATGATTTATTTTGCCTCAGAGTTTCTATATCATCATGCCATAGTTAGTCCTGTTTTGTTGTAAGCATGATTATGATAGCTATTGCTAGCCTTCAATTGCACTGAGTACGTGCTTTACCTGTGTTTGTTTGTCGCCCCCTCTCTATTGCTAGCCTTCACTTGCACTGAGTACGTGCTCTACCTGTGTTGTTTGTCGCCCTCTCTCTATTGCTAGCCTTCACTTGCACTGAGTATGTGCTCTACCTGTGTTTCCAACTACCCAAAACCAATATTGCCAATTGTGTCCACCATACCTACCTATTAGCATCATTTGCTATTTCAGTGCATATTCCATATGCCGTGTGTTCTTCCCAAATAAAATGTTTGGCTGTTTTGAGAAAGTTAGTTAGTAAAGCTCTCATGAACTTGATGGCACACTTTATTCTTGGTGCTTAATAATTCTGAACCATCGTGACTAGTCCATAAAAGTTATATGCTTGCTAATTATATACTGGGAGTCAGTAGAACCGTGCTATCACGGGGAACGCTTTCAACACTTTTTGAATATCTCATCTAGTTGATTCCTTGCTCTTTTGTTTATGGATGTGGACGATGTGAAATAAAAGGGGAAGTTGTTAGTTCATGGAGTTTATACATTGTGTTAGAGAAACGCCTGGGCCGCTAGCCTAAGCCATGCCTAATCATGGTGGAAACTTGCAGCATCACTATAATGAGCATCTAAGAAGCGTCCTCAATAAAAAGCTATGCATATGGTAAATAAAAAGATTGCCGAGATGCTCATTGTCTTCTTGTCTTGTCATTTTGGTTATGGGAAAGCTCATGTACCATGTGCAAGGGGTACCCCATTGGCGGTTCTCGATGATATACATGTATTTACAATGACAAGAACTTTCAGGTGACCAAAGTTGAGTAGCATGCGGAGCGACCCTCGTACAAAAGGGACTTGGGATTTCCAGTCTATGGTCTGTCAAGCATATGATTCAGAGTGGACCTCACTTTCACCTTAACCACATGAAGATGCCTATGATAGGGGCAATGAGAGCTCAAAGCTAATGAGTACCCTCCTTTCAGCATTGGGAAGCCTTTCAAACCTTCACAAAACCCTCCTTTCAGCTAATGAGTACCCTCCTTTCAGCATTGTTGTGTCACCACTTATTCTATGAGCACCTTCTTGAGAGCATAGTTGTCATTCTTGTGTTTGTTCCAAAACTTGGTTAATTATGTCATGACTTTGATGCTTGTATCTCTGACATCTTTATCTCTAGTCTTCATGTGAACTTCAGAGGTGCCTTGGCATTTATATTGTGCTCTTCAAACAAAGGCAAGCGAGATACCACTCTATCATACCTTATTATGAGCACTGCAATGTTGCTTATGTTTATGTTTCATGCTACTTATTATTATTGAGTTGGTTTCTTTTTATAGATTGCAATGACTATTGAGTAGACTTAGTTGCATACTCCTTATTATGAATTGTCTAAGCATCTACTCATGTGCTGATAATATTTACACCATATGAAGCAAAGTGTTCGTGAAATTTCTTTACATCATATGAAGCTAAGCTTGGGGGAGTTGATACGTCCAAAACGTATCTACTTTCTCGAACACTTTGCTATTGTTTCTTCTCTAAACTTGTGTGATTTGGATACAACTAACACGATCGACGCTTTTCAGAATTACCTTGGTGTCTTGTTTTTGTGCAGAAAATGAACTATCGGAAAAAATCCCGAAAAATATGCCAAAAACTATTTCTCACTAGAAGATCCACAGAGCCAGAAGGAGAGACAGAGAGGAGGCCTGGGGGGCTAGACCCACCCCAGGCGCGGGCCCACCTAACCCCGCGCCTGGAGGGGTTTGGCCACCCCAGGCAGCTCCTCAGCCTCCCTCCGCGCCTATAAGTTGCCTTTTGACCTAAAAACTCAGAGGGGGTCGATAGTTTTCCATAAAGAGTTCCGCTCCGCCGCTGCCACCAGAAACCAAGATTCGGATCCAAAAACTCCATTCTGGCACCCTATCGGGACGGGGAATTTGGAGAGAATTATCGCCATCGTCATCACCAACGCATCTCTATCAACCACCGATGTTAACATGGTTATACCCTACGGGTACCCGATGTTAGCATACCTGGTCCAGCCCGACGGAAGGCCCACTCGACGACCTACCAGGGTCCATGATGCCTATGACGGTTCGGCTGCTATGAAGCCCATATGGATACAGACTCTCAAGCGTACAAGACAAGGAAACCTCAAGACTAGAGTTTGAATACAAATTGTAACCAACTCGTATCGGTACCTGAGACCTAGCCTCTCCATATATAAAGGCTAGAAGGGTCCAACGAGGAGGGCACGACCTACAGACGCCATAACCCCCAATAGATAGATCTACGATCTCCACCTTCATGATAGATCTACAGATCTAGAGCTCTCTTACTCTCTCTCTCATACTTCCGCATATACACCTCCACGCCAGATTGCATCTGCGCACCCTTGTAATCACCGGTTCCGCCGTAATCAAGAGCAGACAAGCAGGAGTAGGGTTTTTCCTCCGGGGGCCTGAACCTGGGTAAACCTCATGTCTCCGTGTTGCTTGTTTGCTAACCGTTCTGCGATCTCCAGCATCCCCATCTTCTCCAAAACCTTAGTCCATAACAATGGGCATTGACGAGTCGAAACCTCGCGAATTGGCGCCGTCTATGGGAACCGGCGACGCTGATCGTGCGATCGTGACGGTCCCATCAACCTCGGTAATCTACGATTCGCCGATCTTACGAGATCAACATCTGCTTCAGTCTCGCACAAGATGAGAAGGAATCTATTTCAACGTATTCAGCTACGACATCAACGATAAGATCTACAATGGTCATTAATTTCGGCGAAATCAGCTTCTTCAAACAACTACGACAGCAACCGTTTCAACTCAGGTGGAGTCTGCGCCAGTTTAAATTGCATAGCATCTGCGGGCTCTATACCAACACTGCCCGGTGCGATAGATCTCTATGGTACGTGCCTGCTACAAACAAAGTTAATTCGGCTGCGCAAATCAGATACGACTTGTTCAGATCAAGAAGGACGGCAAACACGAGATTACGACTCGGTTTTCAACAATGGACACTGCAGTCCTAATTCCATACGACCGGTTACTTTTAGGCTCCACTAAAATAATATGGCAAAAAGAAAGGAGCGTACTCATATTGGATTTGACTATACCGACTTGGTACGTGCTTTGCAAAGAAAAACTTCAAAGGAGGAAAAGCTCGGCGTGAAAGAGAAAATCATCGTGACAAATTTAATCGGCAACGCGTACGCACCTGTCATCCGGATCAAAGTCTGATAGGAAAGGGAAATTTTATGTAAGGGGCTTCAGATGTGCTCATGTCAGCCAGTTCAAAGAAAAAATAAACAGAGAGATTAATCAAAGCTAGCTAAACTTAGTCTTTTGGATCAATTTATCAATCCAAGTCATCGAAGAAAAGCAATACAAGGGACGTGGTATGGACAACGTAGAGACGACTCAGTTCCACCGTGTCAGACCCGTGTCTGCAACGTCGACTTCTCCGTAAAAAAAAAAAAATCCGGCGACTCCGCTGCACGACTCCGTCGACATCAACCATGTTGACTTCGCGTCTGTCGCGTTGACTACGCTCGGGGGCTCCTTCGACTCCGGTCACCCTCTATGATTTTCGGCTCCAACGACTCGGGGGCTCGGGGGATCCCTCCGCTTCGGCGACCAGCCGCGACTTTCGGCTGCGATAACCCGATACATCCTTTGGATGCGACGATCTAGCGTGGCCTTCGATTGCGAAAATCTTCGGATGTGGAGCTCGCTATCGCCATCAACCCCAGGAACCCGTCGCTGCTATGACCGTGGTCCGCCGCGTCGACTACGTCCGCCGCGTGATCCGTTACTGCGTCAACTTCTCCATAACTACCAATAAAGCTAAGTTTTCCTCTACTTAGAGCTTATTTCCTTTTTAACTCGCACTCGAAACACTCGGGGGTTGCACCCTCTTCGAGTAACCTAATGTGCCATCGGCTCCACGCACTCGAGCACCTCGAACGCGAAAACCCGAGTAGCTGATTCTGCCTGATCGTCGAATCCTTGAACTCCGAGTGCCTCGGCAAGGTACCGAGACTAAGGGTAATCAGGCTAACGAAAAGGCCTAGCATACAGTGCAAAAGTGTCGACTCGATCGGCACCAGAATCTTACTATACAAGCCGAAAGGCAAATATTCCTTACAAGATACAAGTACTTCACAATTCGTCATGTTTTTCTGCAGCTTATAAAGATGTCAAATGCGCTGAGCTATTCTATTGGGTCCTCCAACGGAGTCGACCAGCGCCACTCACGTCAACAGACGCCAAGACCCGAGTCGAAGCATTCGTCGGATGACCACATCAATCATCGACAAAAGCGGCGCTGGCCGCGCACCCGACAAAAGAAACAACATCGACTTCATCCGCAGCGTCGAGTCCTTCCGGCTAAAATGCCGCATCACTCCGCTACGTTGACTCCCTGCTCCTTATGCGTGAGACGCTGACTCGATGCACTTCCGGGTCAGTGGTTTCTCCTAGCATGAGTCTAAACTCGAGTCTGCGACTCGACTAGACACTCGGGGGCTACTCCTATCAGGAGCGCTGATCGCGTACCCGATGTACTTCCGGGTCAGCGATACGCCCATGAGATTTTCGGATACAACTACATGATACAAGACTCGAGTCTCTGCCGATTCTACGACTCCGCCAGATACTCGGGGGCTACTCCAAACTAGAGCGCTGGTCGCGCACACAGAAGATCTTCGAGTGGCATGCTTCGATTCCTCACTCGAATCAACGATTCGACTAAGGACTCGGGGAGCTACTCCCATAGGGAGCGCTGGTCGCGCACCCGAGGCATGATTAAGGTAGCACACTAATATTGATTCTTCGAGTCCTACGTCGAGTCTGCGACTCCACTACGGACTCGGGGGCTACTCCCATAGGGAGGATGGATTCAAGCATCCAAAAAAAATTGTGTCCTACGGACCTAAAGTCAACAACGACTGAAATAGAGTCTCTGCTCGAGTCTACGACTCGAACAAACACTCGGGGGCTACTCCCATAGGGAGCGCTGGTCGCGCACCCTATGAATTCTTCGAGTGCGATCCTTCGGATCAGCATGCAAAACTTTTCGGCAATTCTGCCCCAATTAACGCTAAGTGAGCAGTATCTTACTTGGCCACCCGAAACACCTCCGCGGTGATAAATATTCGGATGCTGTGTCTGCGATGCAAAGATAAAACCTACAGATACCATCTGGTGGCCTGACAACGCACATGACTGCGCTCTGCTAGTAAGAATCTGTGCTAGCAGGCGCGATGAAAAATCCCGACGGACGCGTTGGGTACCTCATTTAAAAGTTCACTAGAATTCCACTCCTATAAGTCCTCCACGGCCTGGGTCGAATTACGCCAGCATATGTTCCGGGTTCGAGTCGAGGGACTCGAATCTGAATAAGATCGTGTTGTTTTGTTCTAAGACAGTTAACTGACCCTGATCCGTCGGAAGAGTCAGGCACACGTATCAACAATCCCTACACACTCGAATTAGCCGCACCCAAAGGATTGAAGAGTCCTCAGCCGAATCTACGATTCGACTAAACACTCGGGGGCTACTGACATGGTTATACCCTACGGGTACCCGATGTTAGCATACCTGGTCCAGCCCGACGGAAGGCCCACTCGACGACCTACCAGGGTCCATGACGCCTATGACGGTTCGGCTGCTATGAAGCCCATATGAACACAGACTCTCAAGTGTACAAGACAAGGAAACCTCAAGACTAGAGTTTGAATACAAATTGTAACCAACTCGTATCGGTACCTGAGACCTAGCCTCCCCATATATAAAGGCTAGGAGGGTCCAACGAGGAGGGCACGACCTACAGACGCCATAACCCTCAATAGATAGATCTACGATCTCCACCTCCATGAAAGATCTACAAATCTAGAGCTCTCTTACTCTCTCTCTCTCTCTCTCTCTCATACTTCCGCATATACACCTCCACGCCAGATTGCATCTGCGCACCCTTGGAATCACCGGATCCGCCGTAATCAAGAGCGTAAGCGGAGTAGGGTTTTCTCCGGCCTGAACTGGTAAACCTCGTGTCCCCGTGTTGCTTGTTTGCTAACCGTTCCGCGATCACCAGCATACCCATCTTCTCCAAAACCCAAGTCCATAACAATGGACATTGACGAGTCAAAACCTCGTCAGATGTTTCCCTCATCCATGAGTGAGTAATCCCCCGCTGTAGGCTTGGGGATGGTAGGGATTGGATGAGTTCTATCATGTAATTGAATAAGATTGTTAGGGCATAGTGCCTAGTTTCTCTTGTGCTATTTGACTTTGTTGCAACTTGTTGTGCTTAATGCTTGTCACTAGGGCCCGAGTGCCATGATCTCAGATCTGAACTTATTATTGAATCATTATGATAGTATTGTTTGTGATCTTATCTGCAAGTTGTGTACACATATCATTTTCCGGATCCAAAGGCCTCAAAGTGAGAATAATTGGGACAACTGGAGGGGATGGTTGTGGTGTGAGGATCACATGCGTTCACAGAGTGTTAATGCTTTCCTTCGATGCTCTATTAAAAGGAGCACCTTAATTGCCAGTAGTTCCCTAGAGGCCCCGCTACCACGGGCTGGCTGGACATAAGATGTTGTGCAAGTTCTCATTGCGAGCATGTATGACTATATTTGGAGCACATGCCTAGAATTGTTTAGTACTCGTATGCTTATTATTATTTATCTGCAATGCCCTAATTCTTGAAGTTACATGTTTAGACTCGTCCATGCAACACTCGTCCATCCATCCCTATGCCTACCGCACTCGAATCCTACTGTTACCGTTACTGTTACTATTGCTCATGTTTCACTGTTGCTATTGCTGTTGTTGTTGCTACTACCAAACTGTTGCTACTGATAAACTTCTGTGAGCAAGAACTATTTCCAGGTGCAGCTGAACTGACAACTCAGTTGTTAAGGCTTGCAAGTATTCTTTGGCTCCCCTTGTGTCGAATCAATAAATTGGGTAATACTACCCGCGAAGACTGTTGCGATCCCCTATACTTGTGGGTCATCAGTGCTCCTCACCTTGCTCGTGTAAAATGGATTCTTTGAAATTTAAAAGGCACTCTTGATCACGGTCTTCTTCTAAACTCTTCTTCTCCTACAAGCTTGACAGTTTATTCTGATGCAGACTGGGCAGGTTGTCCAGATACTCGACGGTCCACATCCGGATTTTGCGTTTATTTAGGAGATAATCTTGTTTCTTGGTGTTCTAAAAGGCAGGTAACAGTTTCCAGGTCTTCTGCTGAGGCTGAGTATAGGTCGGTTGCCCATGCCGTGGCGGAGGCGGTGTGGCTGCGTCAGCTACTCGTCGAGCTTCATCGTCCCCTGGAGCGAGCCACCATTGTTTATTGTGATAATATTTCTGCAATCTACATGGCGTCCAATCCCGTTTAGCATCGGCGCACGAAGCATATTGAGATTGACATTCACTTTGTTCGTGAGAAGGTGGCTCTTGGCGACGTTCGAGTTCTTCATGTTCCTACTAGTGCATAATTTGCTTATATTTTTACTAAAGGACTCCCCACTTCATCATTTACAGATATTCACTCCAGTCTCAACATCGTTACCCCTGACGTTGAGACCGCGGGGGGATATTAGAGTATAGGTCGGCTAGGGCACCGGCCGCCTCTCCTCTCCCTATTTGAATTGTAACTCTATCTCTATTAGTCTTGGAGTCCAAGTCAGTTGTAATCTATATAAACAGACCACCGTGGTTGAAATCAATACAAGTCATTATTCTCTCAAACTATCACACTGGAAAGGAAAGGAGTCACATGCGAGGAAATTGACCGGTTACAGCACGCGATCAATCACCCGAATAAAAAAAATTCTTCTTCAAATACTGTGAGTGATGCATGCAAAGTTGTTTTCATGAAAAAACTGGAACATATTTCTTCTGTTATGGATGAAACCTCCGAAATGCATTAGTTTTGCATGCAAGGTTTACAGCGGCAACAACTTGGCATAACAGTCGAGACAATCACTGTGTGGGTATCACTCCAATGATGCGCAAGATTCGAGAATCTGGTAGGCTTTTGCATTTTTTGATGTAATTACTCTTTCCGATCCAAATTAATTGATCTAGATTTAGACAAAAATTTGCCTAAGATCTGTCTAGATTCAGTGAGTCTTTGTCATTTACTTTGGATCAGAGGGTGTTTAGAGGCTAACTTGGCCATCCATTCATATATTTTTTTTCCAAAATGGACACATACGCTTCATTATTTACTATATGCACAAAACAAAAAGGCTAGAGAAAGCAATAAAAAACTAAGGGGATAAACGAAGTACTAATTAGCAACATAAACAACGGTATCGAAGGAATCGCAGGCATGTCGGGCGTGGTTGGAGCAAATCCACAGCATCATCTATCCAAATCCAACACAAACACTCGAGAGAACGCTTACGGATCGAGTGTAGGTGAAGACTCGGTCAAAGAAGACTCGATACGTGTCAGGAACAGAAATTGCGCATCGATAAGTCTTGCGAGGAAAGGTGATTAGATTGCCCACGAAGCAAACCCCTGGATATATATGAGGGTATCGTATCATATTTTGAGAGATCGATTGAGCAGCTGGACGGGACGGAATGGAAAAGTGAGCACAAGGTTGGGCGTAAAGATGATGCGGCTTTGGACTAGATCGATTTGGTCAGTTATCTGCTCTATTTTAATGCGGAATCGAGGAGGCAATTATAGGCTGCTTTCTCCACTTCCTTAAGTACAGCAAAGTTGTACTTCCTCCTTCGTTTCTCACTCAATCGGAGTAGTATGATTTATGTGATTCGAAATCATAATTAAAGGTAAGGTGTTTTAAAATTCAGTAAAACACATCAATTTCGTGTGTTGTGGAAATAGTTAATCACACCTAGATTTTCTGCCTAGCATCCACGTGCCGAATTGTCAAAATTAGGTCATGTCGATAACCAATTTATTTTTTGAAGGGTATACGATAATCAATCAATAATAATAATGTAAAATTCAAGTTGGTGATTCTCTATTCACCTTTTGTGTTTCTTGTATCAATCCTAACAAGTGTGACTACGGATATAGAAGGAAGCTACTATCCCCCGACCCCGATAAATGCAAGCATCAGAGTGAGCTAATTTCATATATAACTTGAGTAAACCATGTTTCTCATTTATTATGCATAGCTTGGACGTCTTACCCGGGTCATTAAATATCAAAGCATAGACATGATCAACAAGTGAAAGAAAAAAGATCCTAAAACAAAACTCGATGAAACAAGCACATTAGGTGGTGGATACATGTGGCTAGTCCAGTTTGACTCAAAGATCGCCATCAACAATCCAATCCCGCCTGCCACCACATGTATACGGTAATAAACACCACGAGAGTAGTCTTGGTCATTTGTCAATGGTCCCTAGGGTTTCAGAGCAAAGTCTTTGCCAATTCGACAAGCTACAAGACACGTCCAACCTGCCAAGGGTCCAATCCGAGGAGTCTCATACAAATCAGATAGATTCTCCAAGATAAAAGTTTCGAGTGGGATTTCAGTAATCAACATATGACTCCAGTCTTCCCTAGCCACCTTACTAATATAGGATTAACTCACACTCCGATGAGGCGACAAAACCTATTTTAAAGAACATCGACGCGTAAATTTGGCCGGTGTACGGTGACTTTCGTTATAAGACTGACATACACACCCCTACACGCGTTATGTCGCAATCACTAAAGAAGAGTAACTAGCAATGGCACACATGAAAGGAAGGACATGGCTAACATAAAGTAAATAAAATAATTGCTTGATAAATCAAATTAACATTAATATGCACGTCTCAAGACAATACAAGTCGAAAGATATTTAAATGAGAAAAGACAAATCTCGATTTACAAAACGGAAGTGTCTTTACATACGATTGTTTCTGTCCAAGAGTCAGACGTGGCTAAATCAGATTGTTTTAATTCATCTTCTGTTGGGGCAAGGAAGAGCATCTGGATGCATGTGTGATGCATGCGTGGGTGTCTGCCGTACGTATAGTATTGCTCTATACAGAATGAATCAATGTGGAGTTCACATGCAAAAGCTAAAGGTAAGAGTAATATTCTCTCAGAACCATTAGTTAGAGACTATGGAATCGGATTAAATATTTTGACATCTCTATTGAAAGTATCACCATTAAGTGCTTCTATAGATGTATATATATGCAGAGTTCATAGACTACTCGGCTAGTCGGGTGCGTTAATCGGATCAATCGTAAAACTGCAATGCTCGATTCTCATTGTATACTTTTTATAATTTTTCCACTATTTATACCAAATTTATTGATGATTAAAATTTGAAAGATGTAAACAAACATAGCCTTCCAGTAGACTTAGGATGCAAGAGCACCTGTCCCAAATTCGTTGTCGACATTCTGTGATGCACATATGTAAGTGCGTACACACTTTATCTCCCGAGTCTCTTCTCACGAAATAGCCTTTCGATGGGTAAAAATGTTCCGTGGACCCCACACTCCACAAACGAATACCATCAGAGAGAGAGAGAGAAACAGAGACAGAGTGAGAGGACGTTGATCAGCTAATGAGGTGAATTACATGTTGTTCCCTTCACATCCACACAAAATATTAAATGAGAAAAGCAAAAGAAAGATCAAAAGATCAGTTAGCAAAGGATCTGTCATTATCCATGCATGAGTTGGAACCAAGGATAGAGACGATCACGCATAAACCTCAGGTGATGTTAACCTGCACACATTGATCCATCATTCACTGCACTACCTGCGGAACTATCAGCTGGTTAACTATTATTTCTTGCTAATTAAGTATTCTTCGTTCACCGGGGCATGCATGCACGGCAGATTAACTATGATATGTTTGTGTTTGCTTTAGATAGTGGATCACATAATTAAGGTTAGGCATGTATGGACCATTACACTTAGTGAATGGTGATTGCCATGCCCCACCAATGATTCCAGTAGGTTTCCATTTCCGACAAGTGATTTCTAGGTGGGTTGTGTATAGTTTTAGCCCAACCCCGCGCCACTAAAATGTTGGATAGCCAAAATTTTGGTTCATGTAATGTTTGCCGACGATTTGGCCAATGTTGGCAGGATATATGAAACGATTTAGCAAAGGGGCAAGGGCATGCCAATGCATGGCCACCATCTAAATAAGGTCCAAATTTTGGGTCATGACCAAAGTTTTGGTAAGGCTTATATTGGACTGAAACCAAACATACCCTCCAAGAGTTGGCAAAGGTACGAGGAAGCCAAAATATTGGCCACCATCCATCCATACAAGGTCCAAATTTTTGGCAGTGGTCAAAATTCCAATAACCTTGAATTTGGGCGCAACCAAAATATAATTCCGTGTGGCACCCGCCGGGTTCGGGCCGGGTCCGGCCCCCATACCCTCCCCATAAAGTTTCGTGGGTCTAATTTTTTTACCAGACCCACGACCCTGCCGGATACGGGGCCCCGACGGGTACCCAGCATCACGCGAGGGCAGGGGTAGGTGGCAACGGGGTTCGTATGTGCATGTGTCGTCGTGTGGGTCAGGTGCGTGAGAGGTTGTGTTGGGTGTGTGTGTTGTGTCAGCTCAGGGTGGTGTCGCGTGAGTGTGTTGGTTCCGATGCGTGCGCATGTGATTTTGTGTTGGTCCCGGGGCGTGCGTGTAGGTGCCACGCGACGGCAGCGCACGGGGCGAGAAGTGAGGTGGGTATGCGGGGCCAGGGCCGACCCCTTCATACCTGTTGGAGATATGCCCTAGAGGCAATAATAAATGTAGTTATTATTATATCTTTGTGTTTATGATAAATGTTTACATTCATGCTATAATAGTATTAACCAGGAAACATTAATACTTGTGTGATTTGTAAACTAAATTAGAGTCCCTAGTAAAGCCTCTTCATAATACTAGCTTGTTGGTTAATAGATGATTGTGGTTTCCCTATCATGAATATTGAGATGTTATTAACAACAAGATCATATCATTAGGAGGATGGTATGATGGACATACTCCTATAGATAAGCGTAGCATAAAGATCAAGTCATTTTAATAGTTCAATTGCTACAAGCTTTCTGATACATAGTAACCTAATTCCTTCGACCATGAGATCATGCTTATCACCATCACCGAAAGGATGCTTTGATGACATCAAACACCACACCGTAACTGGGTGGCTATAAAGGTGGCATTGAGTGTTCGGAAAGTATGGGTTGAGATACATGGATCAAGAGTGGGATTTGTCCATCCATATGACAGATAGATATACTCTGGGCCCTCTCGGTGGAATGTCATCCAATTAGCTTGCAAGCATGTGACTGGCTCACAAGGGATCACATATCACGGGAACGAGAAAAGAGTACTTATCAGTAACGAGGTTGAACTAGGTATGCAGAGATACCGACGATCAAAACCTCGGATAAGTAAAATATCATGAGACAAAGGGAAATTGGTATCGTATGTAAGTGGTTCATTCGATCGCGAAGTAATCGTAGAAATATGTGGGAGCCATATGAATTTATAGATTCCTCTATTGGTTATTGTTCGGAGAAGTGTCTTGATCATGTCCGCATAATTCACGAACCGTAGGGAGACACACTTAAGGATTCGATGTTGTTGAGTAGTTATGGAATGATGAGTAAGAGACGGAATGTTGTTCGGAGTATCGGATAGGATCCGGGATATCATGAGAAGATTCGGAATGGTCCGAAGAATAAGATTCATATAAGGAAAGTCCTGTTTCGGAGTTGGGGAATGATTTTGGTGTTTTCATCGGGAATGTTCTAGAAGGTTCCGGAAGGTCCGGTACTCCGGAGGGGAAGGGTACATGAATGTGTCATGACAATGTGGAATGGTTGCATCATATACTAGGTATCATGGCTGGGCAAAATAAAGGAAGAAATCAAAATCCTAGTTTGAAAAAGTCAAATGCCAATTTGAAAAGTCAAACAGCAAGTTTGCTTGATGGAGGGAGAGTAGGAAACCTACTTGGGGAGGAAGTCCTCCTCCCTCCACCCGCCGGCCAAGGAGGCCGAGTTGGGGGATGACTCCCTCCTCCCAACCGGCGCCCTCCCACCTATAAAAGAAGGGGCAGGGGTGCCCCCTCTTCCCTACACCCAACACCACCCAAACCCTAACCCTAGCCGTCGGGCTCCTGCAAGTCGCCGCCGCCCTAGGGTTTCTCCTAGCCACCGACTTGGGGCTTCCCCAAGCCCTAGGCCGCCGGCCAAGCTCCTCTCCTTGGTGCCTCTAAACCCTAGATCGCCAAGGCCTCTCTCATAGTCCACCATATTCGCTCTGGCTTAAGGAGAAGCCCTGCGAGATCTCCCCTCTACTCGGTACCACGCCGCGTCGCCGTAATCGCGAGAGAGTGCTACAACCTCTGCCGCTGGAACAAGGAGAGGAAGGTCTTCATCGAAAATCAACGTGATCGATCGGCTGAGCGCCGAACGCAGCGCCGGAAGGATCGTCTACGCGATCTTGAGATCGGCAAGAGTACGACTACATCACCCACGAGAATCTGCTATCGTTAACCGCTTTGGAATCTTCGAGGGTGAGTTCCTCTATCGACTCGTTGCTACAATCTAGTAGATAGATCTTGACTTGTTTGTTTGCATGTGGTAGAAAATTTTTGTTTTCCATGCTACGAACCCCTACAATACCACCCCATGTAATTTGGCAGGTCTAATTTTTTACCAGACCCGCCCCATTAAGACGGGTACCCATCGGGTTTATGGTTTCGGGGCCCATTGACATCCCTAAAATATACCCTCGGGATTTTTGTCTATTTAGGATGGGAATTCTCTATAGACAACCTATGAGAATTTTAAAGGAACATGCAAGCTTCTATTTTATCTCTCTAGTCACATTTATGATGTGAATTCTCTATAGCCAACCTAATTAGTAAGACATTATCACTATATCCTAAGGTAAAAGACTAATGGTATCATGAGTGGTTGAGACTTCATGCTATATATGTGCATGAATTTTCTGCAAGCTTTAAAAATTACTCCAATTCTTATTCACACTGATAAAGTGTTATTATCTTTTTGTCTACACCTACATTTCCGACTAAACAAAGTCGTCCTATTTTAAGAAAAAGTTTTTTCTTCTTAGGCGTGGTTCATGGTCGATGAATTATGTTTTTTATAAAGGAAATAAATTAATATCACAAATATACCAATTACACCCAGCCTCTGCAACAACTAGATATACAAAAACATCAAGGATGTACATAGCCAAGAAAAATTTAACAAGCGAGGAGAAGAAAACAAAAAAATCTTTCACGGTGATGAAACACTCGCAACAACAACACTCACCTCTAGAGACAGCACCCAGAATATAAGATAAACTCTCCAAAAACAACGCCTCCAAGAAGGAAACTATGCACTAGTGTTGTCGTCGCTCGATCGAATATCTTGAGTTTTCACCTTGGAGAAAGTCCGAGCTTTAAAAACAATACCTTCAACATTGCCAGGTACAACTAATGAAGGCCAAACCTTAGATTTTATCCTAGAAATCGCGACTGGTACTCAAGGAGAACCACCAAAATTGCAGTCCACCACCCCCTCTTGCCAAGGTTTCTGTTGCAAGTCTTTAAACACCCAAAAAATAGGAAAAACATATGTCGCATAGTCTTCATCGCAACCAACACTCCTCACTGGCATTACCAAACCTCCAGTCACACTCACCATGACTTTCTCCATCACTGTCAATGTCATGAAAATCTATTCTTAGACATGTCCCATGGCACCGACAGGAAAGCGAAGCTTCGCTCCACGCCCTCATGGAGCAACACTAAGATAAGAGTGCGCACTACCGGATCAATTCCGATCTAGATATCTAGTGGAATCATAAGCCAATCATCAGATATCTACGATAGGAATATTGGAACACGTCGGTGACCAGACCTAGGAGGTCGACATAAAGAAGATCGACGTCTTGGTGCTGGAAGATCGTCAAGGCCAACTGAAGGGATTCGCGGCATAGTAAATCAAAATTTTCTACGGATGCGAACAGAGGGAAGCCAAGATCTAATCTAGGAGATGCAATCAACGAGAGAGATTGGATTAGATCTTCATACCCTTGAAGATTCGCACAGCGGAACGTTCGTTGGAACGTGGGTGATGTAGTCGTACTCGCTTCTCCTCCTCGTGATCCGACCCGATCTAGCACCACAAGTGGCGGTGCCTCCGTGAGATGCACACGTGCAGCACCTCGACGTCTCCTCCTTCCTTGGTCCAGCAAGTATGGTGGAGAGACGGATTGGATCTACAATACGACGGCGTGGTGTATATGGTGGAGAATTTCTGCAGCAGGGCTTCGCCTACAAGCGGTCGGGAGGGAGAGAGGAGGGCAACAGGGCGGCTAGGGTTGGAGGGGAAGGTGTGGGGTGGTGGTGCGCCCCCAGCCCTGTATATATAGAGGGGTGGGCGCAGCCCTAGCCCCTCCCCCAAGCCAAAACCGGCGCCCCCAAGGAGGAAGATGTTGGGAATATGCCCTAGAGGCAATCATGTATGATGATATTTCCCATTGTATTCATAAAGTTATTAAGTAGTCCTTGTATAAACATCTGATGTGTATCATTGAATATGTGATTCAGTTGTGGAACTATGCATTCATGTTGTTTGTACTAAATATCCTTGGTCATTGAGGTTGTGCTGGACACACAACTTAGACCAATGTGAAAGTTGGCTTGATGACTCGGTTCCACTTGTCATGGGCATGGAGATGCTATTCCAACTTACACAGACTAGGCTAAAGAGTTTAGCGAGTCGGATTGACCCATATTGAGGTACAACGAACTAGTTGTCATTTGTATATCTCAATCAATGTAATCCTTAGACCTGAGGTTGTTGCATAGTCCGAATTGAGGATCACCGACTTAGGTTCTGTTAAACGCTGATCCAGAATCGCGCTTATAAAGGCAGTTCGGTCGACCGAGAATCAAGCTGCGTGATGTGAATAACCAAGATGGGATTTTGCCCTCCACTCGGAGAGATATTCTCCGGCCCTCTCGTGAGATATGATTCGAAAGCATGGCCATGCACGACTGGTTAAGTGTTAACCGAGGCGATCGCTAAGAGTTAGTCGGGTGAATCACTTATCTCGGATCGAGAAGAGAGTTGGACTATTTAAGGGATGACATATATTCGCCTATAGTCGACAAGGTATATCGTGAGGCAAAAGGGACTCGACGTAAGTCGCATTGGAAAGGCAAGTCGTCATGACTCTTTGGTATTTGGGAATCGACGCTCGCTAGGAGCCGATGCCGATTGATCGATTGTGAGTTGGACTCAAATCGTGTCCAAGTAACCATGAGCTGCGGGTCACACACTTAAGAGCGGGAGCAAGTTCGGATTGATCCGAATCATATAATCTGGTTGGGTTGGACCTAAACCAGATTAGGATGAGTTAGTGAGTTGGACTCACGGTGACTAGTTTTATATGGGCTTTAGTGAATGGGTCGCACGAGCAGAGCCCACGCTCACTCCCTATATATAGTGGAGCACAAGAACCTAAAGGTTAATCGTTGTTCGTTAGGTCATTCCATGTGTTGGAAACCCTAGCTCCACAGAGTCCAGCCAGAACGAACCTAGCAGTTCGCCACGGCCCTCCTTATGCGTGTGGATACCAAAGAGGTGTCGGCGATCGACCGGGACGATCGGATCGTGAGGATCAGACCGCATCAATCGACGCTTCATCAAGAATCCGCAACTGGCGTCTAGTGGTAAACCTCGTGGCCTTCTACCTCAGCTAGGTCTTGGGATCACCACGTTAGAGAAGAAAAGTTTTGTTTTATCTCGTGGCCCAATGAAGAGGGGGGCAAGGAAACCCCTTCTAGAAGCTCTATCTCGAGTTTAAAACCTCTTGGCGGCTGGGCCCTATGGGGCCTTGTGCCCTGGCCCAATACGCTGTGGCACTCATAGGCCCATGCCCCTCCCGGAAGGTGGGGCCACGTTGGTCCCCTTCCGAAGGTTCTAGAAGCTTCCTACAATACCGATTAATCCGAACAATTCAACTCCAAAAACTGCACCGCCTTATATGAATCTTATTCTCGGACCACTCCGAACCTCTCGTGATGTCCCGGATCCCATCCGAGACCAACAAAAACTCATAAACCAATTATCCAATCTATCCTAGCGCCGAGACATGTTAAAGTGTGTGACCTCGGGTTCGAGAATATGCGCACATGATCTTCTATCAATAATCAACATCGGGTGCGAAACCCATATTGACTCCACACATTCATCGATGATCATATCGGATGAACCACGATGCCGGATTCAATCAATCCCATATATATTCCCTTCAGATCGCGATATTTTACTTGCCCGAGATTCGATCGCTTGCATCCATACCTAGTTCAATCTCGTTCACAGCCAAGTACTTTACTCGCTCAGAATCCGATATCACTTTGTGATTAACTCCTTAACCACGTGCTTGCAAGCGTGTTGATATCGACACGAGGGCCCGGTATATCTCTCTCCGACTTGGGAGGGACAAATCCCATCTCGATACATACAACCCAACAGATACTTTCCGATCACCTGAGAGACACCTTTATGATCACCCTCTCATAGGATGACGTTTGATGACCTCAAAGCTTTCTTCCGATACCAGGGAGTTGTATTATCTCATGGTCTAAGGAATACAATATTTGACATAAGAAAAGCTTCGCAAAGACGAACACGATCTAATTGCTTCGCTTAGTTTGGGTCTGTCCACCATATCATTCCCCAATGATATGATCTCATTATTAATTGACAACTCATGTCCATGGTTAGGAAACCTTAACCATCATTAATCAATGAGCTAGTACTTAGAGGCTTACTAGGGACACGGTGTTGTTCACAAACCACACAAGTATTAAAGTTTCCGTTTAATACAATTCTAGCATGGAATATAAACATTATCATGAACAAGAATTATAATAATAACATCTTTATTATTGCCTCTAGGGCATAATTCCAACACCAACCACCTTTATTGACCAAGCCGATAGCCTCCACGCCACCAGTCGGCTCCCAACAGGGCAAGTAAACACATGACACTGCATGCCACTGGAGACATGGCCACCACTGCCCAGCCCAAAGTCGGCGGCACCAGTGCGGTGCCATACCATCATCGCAACTAGGTGCCGCCACGAAGCCACCACCATGGTCCAGACTCGCACATCTGCCTAGGCCTAGAATGCACGTGGTAGATCTGGATCCGACAGCTGCAGCCATTGGCGCACCACTAGAGGCGGAGGAAGCTCAACCTCCACCGTCAACACGCCGGGATCATCGCTAGAAGACCGCAGCACCGTGCCGCCGCCGACCCTCAATTCCATCACCGCCGCTGCAGGGAGAGGAAGAACGTCACCCGGGGAGAAAATCCCAGCCGCCGCCGTGAATGCGCGTACTTTGCCCTACGATGACCACTACGTCGTTGCTTTGTACTATTCAGTATTTCTTTTAATACAAGAGTCCTATTCGCAAAAAAAAAACATGATTATCACAATCCACCTAGATGAAACGCAACCTTACAATACCTATTAGTTAGCTAGAGACAATAATATTGGAGACATCTTGGGTAAGCCGACAATAATATTGGAGACATCTTGGGTAATCCGCCATAGGTTCGTGGCGACGGTAAAGTCAATATTGATGGAGGAAATAGTGACAATATATGTATCGTGTGTTGGTTTTAGTGGAATGATGCTTACCCTCATCGGGGCATCGGCTACGTGTTTATATAGGCAGAGAATAGCTCTCTGCGTGGCAGTACATGTGGAGGTACATATACGGTCGGTGTACTACACCGTACCATATACATACACTGATACATACTCTAATACCCCCCTTAATCTAAACATCGGGAGAGGTTTAGATTACGCTTGAACTCATCTAGACTTTTAACAGGGAGAGCTTTAGTGAATCCATCGGCCACCTGATCCTTATTGGAGATAAACTGGACGGCGAGTTGACCTGCAGCAACGCGCTCACGAACAAAATGATAGTCAATTTCAATATGTTTGGTACGGGCATGGAAAACTGGGTTGGCAGACAGGAAAGTAGCACCCAAATTATCACACCACAAACACGGTTTTTCACGTAAAGTAACACCAAGTTCATGAAGAAGTGCTTCAACCCATATCAACTCAGTAGTGGCATTTGCTAGAGCTTTGTATTCAGCTTCAGTGTTGGAACGAGACACAGTAGCCTGCTTACGAGCACTCCAGGAAACTAGATTTGGACCAAAAAAAGATAGCAAATCCGCCTGTGGAACGTCTGTCCTCAAGACAACCTACCCAATCTGCATCTAAAAAGGCACTAAGAAGTGTAGATGAAGATTGTGTGAATGTAAGACCAACCTGTAAAGTACCCTGAACATATCGGAGGATGCGTTTAGCAGCTGTCCAATGAGCAGTGGTGGGAGCATGAAGATATTGGCAGACCTTATTGACAGAGAAAGCAAGGTCTGGACCGGTGTTAGTAAGGTACTGAAGAGCACCAACAATACTACGATACTGTGAGCTATCATCAGGTCCGAGTGGTGTGCCATCATGTAAAGACAATGGCTCAGAGGGAGACAGTGGTGTCGGCGCTGTTTTGCAAACTGTCATAGCAACTTTGGCAAGGAGATCACGAGCATACTTTTCCTGTGTCAAAATTAGACAATGAGATGTTCTTTTAACCTCAAATCCAAGGAAAAAATGGAGAGCACCTAGATCTTTGATGGCAAAATGAGCATTAAGATCCTTGAGCAAGACAGAGATAGCATGATCAGAAGAACTGGTGACAATGATATCATCAACATAAACCAGAACAAAAATTATAACACCTGACTTGTTGTAGAGAAAAAGGGATGTATCAGCCTTTGAGGGTAAAAATCCAAACTCCTGCAGTTTTGCCCTTAGGCGAGAATACCAAGCTCGAGGGGCCTGTTTTAATCCATATAGAGCTTTATCTAGCTTGCAAACATGGCGAGGAGCATTAGGATGTTCAAAACCAGGTGGTTGTTTCATGTAAACCTCCTCTTCCAGAACACCATGAAGGAACGTGTTCTTGACATCTAGGTGCATGAGACTCCAATCACGAGAGACAGCAATAGAGAGAACAAGTCTGATAGTAGCAATTTTAACAACTGGACTAAAGGTATCTTCATAGTCAATTCCGTACCTCTGTTTGAAACCTTTTGCAACCAACCTTGCTTTGTAACGATCAATAGTACCATCAGCTCTTCGTTTAATGCGGTAGACCCATTTGCAGTCAATAATATTTTTGTTGGAGCGGGGAGGAACAAGAGTCCATGTCTTGTTGACCATTAGAGCATCATATTCGTCTTGCATGGCAGTCTGCCAGTGGGGATCATGTAACACCCTCAGAATCGAACCTATGCAAGTTTGAACAAAATTCGCCAAACCCGCATAGAAACGATTCAAAGGTGCCCACCAGGCACTTTCGTGCGGGTGGAAAACGAAGTAATAACATTACACAACAGTCCTCGATGGGACCCATAGAACAGATATATATATATATAACAGCGACTCAACGAGTCAAGAATACAAATATAATATACAAAGATCCAAATCACCTTGAAAACGATAGAGCGTCCAGCTACGGACAAGATGCAAATGGGGCTAAGAGCCCTGAAGAATAACCAATGGCGTCCATAACCCTGCCCAGGCCAAGCCGGAAGGGTAACCCTGCTAACGGCGTCGATCTCAAAACCTGCTTAACAAAAGGGTGCCGACAAAGGCAAAGCGAAAACAAAGAAGGAGCGTCGATCTTGAGGCCGATTACAGCGAGGCTAGAATTCCGGTCCTCGCCTACATAGGTATGGTGGATCGAGCGGCAGCAAAGGTACTAAACAATCTACAGAGACTCGATACAACTGGCGGATATCAGAGAGGGATAAGAGTGACCTAACCGGATCCAACCTGAAGCTATCACCAAACAAACCCATCCTGGTGTTTCCCCCTCGAGACCAAACGAGGAAGTCAACCGAGGAACTCACGCAGTTGGCAGTTTTATTATTCAGTTATAGTTGCGGCTCTTTACTAGTCAGGTTTAGATAATCGTCCTGATAAAGTAAGCAGTGGGCACTTTTAATTAACCATTCCGTTATAGTTGTAACACTTACTAATCAGATATGAATAGCATGAGATAACCCTTAAGCCCAGCAGTTGTTGGTACTTTTATTCAGCCATTCCGTTGTAGTTGCAATACTTACTAGTCAAATACAATTGTCGCAAACGACAGCCAAACAAGCAATTGTGGGCAGTATTAATTAGCCATTCCATTCTAGTGAAGCTAATTACTAGTCATTATAAGTCAAATTTATAGCAGTAAACTTTAGTTATGCTTGTCTATGATCGAGATACTGTGCTCCAAGTCGTCCATATCCGCGGACACGGCTTTCAGAAAGTTTTACCCGGCCGGGGTGCACCAATAGCAACACACGCTCGATCAACCTCGGAAAAACCAAATCAAAACCCAACGAGGCTTTCACGATGAACAATCACAGATTCAGAAATATTTCAGGGCCACCTTTGAGTAGAACCATAGCAGTAAGCTAGCTCGAGACGGCCTCAAGGTTAGCGCCAATGGTATGAAGCGATCGGGACCCGAAAGTGTGGCTGGGCTTGTCGATACCGCGTAATCACTCCGCCTTCCTAAACAGTACAGTGTGCTCCTCGCACAATCGTAAATAAAGCAGTAAAGCATGGCATAGGTACAGGATCGTAAATAAAACCTCAAACTAGTTGTGGCCCCAAGAAATAAGACTGAATCAAGCTCTGGCTCAGGGGGGGTCCCATATACCTCCCGGATGTGGATAGCGCGCAAAATCAAGGAACAGGTATCAAGTACTCGGGGTCTTACGGGACACAAGTGGGCGTTCGGAAACCAAATATTTTCTATCACCCACCGATGCCTCTGCTTATTCAATTTTAGTTGTTAAACAGAAATTAAAGTGACGATAAGTAAAACTAGAACCATCTACAACATCAACATGCGGCAATACATCAACAACTGTGGCATATGGCGACACACATCAGCACTTGAGCAAGCAACTACGACGCGCAAGTCCAACTATCTACCAAACAACAGGTAATAGGATGTGTCCCAGGCAATATAGGGCTGCACGGTATATCTCAGGTACGGAATCTAAAGCATCGCAACACAGATAGCAATAGATCAACAGGAGGGAATAAATACTATAAAAGTAAGATAGGTAGAAAGGGGGAGATGCTCGCCTGAAAACATTGTCGAAGATTTTCCCGGAAGATCGGGGCGAAGCTCACATCAACTCAACGGCCTTATCCGCGAAGAAGCAAAACACTAGAAGAAACACCGGATGCACTATTTAATACTAAGGCAAAAGATCGGCATGATGCATGCATGGTGGATGACATGGCAAGGTGCGGTGCAATTAGGCCAATATTAAGCGGAACCGGGGTCCCGACAATTAATTAGGTGGTTCAAGTTATTTAGAACCCCCGCAATTTAAATGTTGTACAACAAGGCAAGGTAAGATACCGGTTCGCTACACAAGTTTAAATGAGGCCGATATAAGGCTAGATTTGCCTGCATATGGGCCCCATATTTAATTATTAGGTGAATCGGCATAAGGCCCCCAAACCACAGATATGCATGCGAGATGACAATTAAATATGCAACAAGTTGTTATGTTATAAAATAGGGTTCGAGGAAAAGGGTCACACATCAGAGGGGACTCGACGATCTTGGGATTCCGAGGTTCGGGGTTGGTCTCAGGGTCCAGGGTTCGACGGTTCTGGGGTTCGGGGTTCGACGGATGCGTTCTCGGCTCCGGGGATAGGGTCTTGGCGCATCCGGTTTGGGCATGTTGTCGGTCATGGCGTTCGGTGAAGATCTTGGCGTTCGGCGATCTCGGCATCCTCGGTTCCGATTGTAGATCTCGGCGTCCTCGAAGGGTACTTGTCGTATCCGTGTCGACGAACTTGGCGTGACGGGGGTTCGTCAGGGTTCAGTGTTCCGTGTCGAAGATCCTGTCGTTCGATGTCGGGGTCTCCAGGGTCTTGACGGCTTCGGGACCGAGGGGGAGATCTTGGCGGTTCCACGATGGAGTTCTGGGAGTGCGGCGTTATCCACTTCATGTTCCAGTTGCGAGGGTGGTCGACGAGCTTGGATTTAACATCGAAGTTATTGATGTTCTCTCTCGGAGATCTTGTGGTTCCCCTTGGTTTGTCGATGTCGATTGCATTGGCCGCGGTTGTTTTAGGGAACACCGACGGTTGTCTCGGCACACACACATACGGACGCATCTTGTCGTTTTGTAGGCGTCGGGGGAGCTCGCGGAGGGAGACGGTTCGAGGTTGAGTGCGGCACTGGCGGAAGGCGACGCAGCGAAGGCGAGGCGGCGAGCCGGCGACGAGCTTGACGGGCAGGACCGTCATAAGGCTGGAGATGGCGCGCCAGGCAGCCATGGGCGGCGCGGGCGGGCAGCGGGCGGAGACGAAGCCGGGCGGAGAGGGCCAAGTGGCCGGACGCGGAGGTGGCGAGCGGCAGAAGCTCCGGGCAGACTGGGCGGTGACGGGCGTGGTGGCGGTGAATGGCGGTGGCTTGGCGGAGGCTGGCGGGCGCAGGCTGAGGCGGGCGGGCGGCTTGCAGCGCGAGGTGGCGCGGGCGTGGGCAGCACGAGCGGAGAGGGGCCAGGGCGTGAGGTGAGTGGGGCTGGAGGCGTGGGTCAGCGGGGAGAGGAAGGAGGAGAGGGTCGCCTGCGTGGGGAGCGGGGCTGGAGGAGGAAGAACGCAGAGAGAGAGGAGAGAGGAGGGCAGCGTGGGGGTGGGCAGGCGTGGGCCCGGTGTCGGTGGGCGGTGGGGACGTCTCAGCGTGGAGTCGTCGTGTGCGGGGTGTGTTGGGGAGAGAGAGGGTGTGGGTTGGCAGGTGGGTGTGTGTGTGGTGTGGGTTGGGTTTAGACTAGGTGAGGTGGCACTTTGTGGTTGGGTGGGAGGAGAGGAGAGGGTGAGGTGGAGGGATCTGATTGGAGGGAGTGAGGTGGAGGCTGGGTTGGGGTAGGATGTTGGGTAGGTTTAGGAATTAGAGGGGCAGGTTGGGGTGGACCGTTTTAAAATCTGGGGCGGTCGTTCGGGTCGGGTTGGCCCGTTCGACTGCCCCTACCAAACAATTAATTAAATTATTTATTTTTTTAAACAACGCTTTGCAATCCGACAGCGGACAAAACAAAATACTCCGGAGCCCCGGGTTTTGGCGTTTGAAATAAGTTGGGGCGTTTGGAAAACAAATCGGGGTTTTCGAAAATAGTTTTGGCAAACAATGCATGATGATGACGATGCAATGCCCAAATTCAACGCGATTTTCTAGTAGTGGTTTTGCGGGATGCCACAATTCGACACCACTAACAAGGGATCTCGCCCTCGAGATCCGCCTCATGGTACCGGAAAGAAGGTCGGCGTTCTCCGTCTTCTCGCTTTGTGTAGATCCTCGCGACACCACTAACAAGAGGTCGTTGTCCGTGATCGTCGAGGGAACACTCCGGGGACAAAAGGTCGAAGGTAGAGGTATCCACAATTAAGCCACCCCTAGCTTCGATGGGAAAAGGGGAACCGATGCATTCTCATCCACTTCAATGTACAAAAGCGAATAGAAAGGGTAGTCGGCATGGGGGCCAATCCATCACGCACCCAAACTATTACTCCGCACAATCAGTAGGAGAGCGTGCAACCATTCTCGGAATCAGACTGAAGATCTCGACAAGCGAGGTTCGGAAACAAAGGAGGGATGCAGACTCTGCATCGGGTCTGGCGTAGAGGATGTCGTCGTGTCGGAAAAACACTGGAAGGCACAAACAAAGAATAGACGGATTCATCAGGCAACTGGAACACCGGATGGCAGAACACCGTTATCCGAAGAGGAAGCGGAACCCTAAAGGTACGACGGAGACCCAACCACGAGAATTCCTGGACTCGAAGAAAGGGACGAGAGCGGATTCAAAACACGTAGGGGTAAGAGGACAGCGAGGGTAAGGTAAAATCAGACCTAATCGAACTATCCAACCGATTTTGCAAAAATAGTTTTGACACTCTACTTGGCCGTTAGCTAGGTTATCCTACAGTTTGGACTTGTGGGGTATCGCAACCGCCGAGCTCGATACCACTCAGTAACACCCTCGAATCGAACCTATGCAAGTTTGAACAAAATTCGCCAAACCCGCATAGAAACGATTCAAAGGTGCCACCAGCACTTTCGTGCGGGTGGAAAACGTAATAACATTACACAGTCCTCGATGGGACCCACAGAACAGATATATATAACAGCGACTCAACGAGTCAAGAATACAAATATAATATACAAAGATCCAAATCACCTTGAAAACGACAGAACATCCGGCTACGGACAAGATGCAAATGGGGCTAAGAGCCCTGAAGAATAACCAATGGCGATGCCCATAACCTGCCCAGGCCAAGCCGGAAGGTAACCCTAACGGCGTCGATCTCAAAACCGCTTAACAAAAAGGGTGCGACAAAGGGCAAAAGGTAAAACAAAGAAGGAGCGTCGATCGAGGCCAAGACGGCGAGGCTAGAATTCGGCGGTCCTCGCCTACATAGGTATGGTGGATCGAGCAGTGACGTGCACTAAACAATCTCTGAGACTCGATACAATCTGGCGGATATCGAGAGGGATAAGAGTGACCTAACGGATCCAACTCGAAGCTATCACCAAACAAACCCATCACGTGTTTCCTCGAGACCAAACGAGAAGTCAACCGAGGAACTCACGGTTGGCGCTTTTATTATTCGCTTATAGTTGCGGCTCTTTACTAGTCAGGTTTAGATAATCGTCGATAAAGTAAGCGATGGGCACTTTTAATTAACCATTCCGTTATAGTTGTAACACTTACTAATCGATATGAATAGCATGAGATAACCCTAAGCCCAAGCTTGTTGGTACTTTTATTCAGCCATTCGTTGAAGTTGCAATACTTACTAGTCAAATACAATTGTCGCAAACGACACCAAACAAGCAATTGTGGGCGTATTAATTAGCCATTCCATTCTAGTGAAGCTAATTACTAGTCATTATAAGTCAAATTTATAGCAGAAACTTTAGTTATGCTTGTCTATGATCGAGATCTTGCTCCAAGTCGTCCATATCCGCGGACACGGCTTTGAAAGTTTTACCCGGCGGGTGCACCAATAGCAACACACGCCGATCAACCTCGGAAAAACCAAATCAAAACCCAACGAGGCTTTCACGGAACAATCACAGATTCAGAAATATTTCAGGCCACCTTTGAGTAGAACCTAGCAAGTAAGCTAGCTCGAGACGGCCTCAAGGTTAGCGCCAATGGTCATGGCGACGGGACCCCAAGTGTGGCTGGGCTTGTCGATACAGTAATCACTCCGCCTTCCTAAATGCGACAAAGTGTGCTCCTCGACAATCGTAAATAAAGCGATAAAGCATGGCATAGGTACAGGATCGTAAATAAAACCTCAAACTAGTTGTGGCCCCAAGAAATAAGACTGAATCAAGCTCGCTCGGGGTCCCATATACCTCCGGATGTGGATAGCGCATAAAATCAAGGAACAAGTATCAAGTACTCGGGGTCTTACGGGACACAAGTGGGCGCTCGAAACCAAATATTTTCTATCACCCACCGATGCCTCGCTTATTCAATTTTAGTTGTTAAACAGAAATTAAAGTGACGATAAGTAAAACTAGAACCATCTACAACATCAACATGCGGCAATACATCAACAATCGTGGCATATGGCGACACATCAAGACTTGAGCAAGCAACTACGACGCCATAAGTCCAACTATCTACCAAACAATGGTAATAGGATGTGTCCGGGCAATATAGGGCTGCGGTATATCTCGTGCGGAATCTAAAGCATCGCAAATACGTATAGCAATAGATCAACAGGAGGAATAAATACTATAAAAGTAAGATAGGTAGAAAGGGAGATGCTGCTGAAAACATTGTCAAGATTTTCCCAAGATCGGTGAAGCTCACATCAACTCAACGGCCTTATCCGAAGAAGCAAAACACTAGAAGAAACACCGGATGCACTATTTAATACTAAGGCAAAAGATCGGCATGATGCATGCATGGTGGATGACATGGCAAGGTGCGGTGCAATTAGGCCAATATTAAGCGGAACCGGGGTCCCGACAATTAATTAGGTGGTTCAAGTTATTTAGAACCCCCGCAATTTAAATGTTGTACAACAAGGCAAGGTAAGATACCGGTTCGCTACACAAGTTTAAATGAGGCCGATATAAGGCTAGATTTGCCTGCATATGGGCCCCATATTTAATTATTAGGTGAATCGGCATAAGGCCCCCAAACCACAGATATATGCAACAAGTTGTTATGTTATAAAATAGGGTTCGAGGAAAAGGGTCACACATCAGAGGGGACTCGACGATCTTGGGATTCCGAGGTTCGGGGTTGGTCTCAGGGTCCAGGGTTCGACGGTTCTGGGGTTCGGGGTTCGACGGATGCGTTCTCGGCTCCGGGGATAGGGTCTTGGCGCATCCGGGGTTTCCGGGCATGTTGTCGGTCATGGCGTTCGGGGTGAAGATCTTGGCGTTCTCGGCGATCTCGGCATCCTCGGTTCCGATTGTAGATCTCGGCGTCCTCGAAGGGTACTTGTCGTATCCGTGTCGACGAACTTGGCGTGTGGGGTTCGTCGTGGTTCGTGTTCGTGTCAAGATCCGCTGCTCGATGTCGGGGTCTCCAGGGTCTTGACGGCTTCGGGACCGAGGGGGAGATCTTGGCGGTTCCACGATGGAGTTCTGGGAGTGCGGCGTTATCCACTTCATGTTCCAGTTGCGAGGGTGGTCGACGAGCTTGGATTTAACATCGAAGTTATTGATGTTCTCTCTCGGAGATCTTGTGGTTCCCTTGGTTTGTCGATGTCGATTGCATTGGCCGCGGTTGTTTTAGGAACACCGACGTTGTCTCGCACACACACATACCGGACGCATCTTGTCGTTTTGTAGGCGTCGGGGAGCTCGCGGAGGGAGACGGTTCGAGGTTGGGGCGCCTGGCGGAGGGGCGGCGCGGCGAGGGCGGCGCGACGCAGACGACGAAGCTTGCTTCGGGCGACGCGACCGTCGGCGCGGAGATGGTGGCGCGGTGCGCCGGGCTTGGGGACCCGCGGGCGGCGAAGGGCGGCGGGCGGGCGTCGCGTGGCGGCCAGCGCCGCCACGGGCGGCACGGACGGACCGCAGAAGGCGGCGAGAGCCGCCGGCGGAGCGGAGGAGGGGCCAGAAGGCGCGCGGAGGGCTTGGCGGGAGCGGGTCGGCGTGGGACGGCGGCGGACTCGGCGGGCGGGCTTCGCGGAGCGACCGCGGTGGCGGGCTTGGGCAGCGAGGCGGGCGCGGGCGGGCGGCGAGCTGCGGGCGTGGAGCGGCGGGCGGCTCGGGCGCCAGCGGTGGTGGCTGCAGCGGACCGGGTGGCGGCGCGCTGGGAAGCTCGGCAGTGCGGCGTGGCGGGGCGGACGGGCGTGGTGGCGGTGAATGGCGAGGCAGCGGTGGCTTGGCGGAGGCGGAGGAGGGGACGCGAACTTGTGAGCGAGCGGCGAGGCGGGTGGCAGCGAGCGTGGCGACAGGCGCATCGCGAGGCGGCGTGAGAAGGCGGGCGTGGGCGCTGAAAGGAGGAGAGGGGGCCCGGGCGCGAGGTGAGTGGGAGGCTGGAGGCGGCGTGGGCGAGGAGAAGGAAGGGAGGAGAGGGTCGCAGCTGCGTTGGGGAGCGGGGGCTGGAGGAGGAAGAACGCAGAGAGAGAGAGGAGAGAGGGAGGGGCGTGGGGGTGGGCCAGGCGTGGGCCGGGGTGTTTGGGAGGCGGTGGGACGCTGCCTGTGGGTGCGTGTGTGCGGGGTGTGTTGGGGAGAGAGAGGGTGTGGGTTGGCAGGTGGGTGTGTGTGTGGTGTGGGTTGGGTTTAGACTAGGTGAGGTGGCACTTTGTGGTTGGGTGGGAGGAGAGGAGAGGGTGAGGTGGAGGGATCTGATTGGAGGGAGTGAGGTGGAGGCTGGGTTGGGGTAGGATGTTGGGTAGGTTTAGGAATTAGAGGGGCAGGTTGGGGTGGACCGTTTTAAAATCTGGGGCGGTCGTTCGGGTTGGCCTGCTACGCCTTACCAAACAATTAATTAAATTATTTATTTTTTAAACAACGCTTTGCAATCCGACAGACAAAACAAAATACTCGGAGCCGGTTTTGGCGTTTGAAATAAGTTGGGCGTTTGGAAAACAAATCGGGGTTTCGAAAATAGTTTTGGCAAACAATGCATGATGATGACGATGCAATGCCCAAATTCAACGCGATTTTCTAGTAGTGGTTTTGCGGGATGCCACAATTCGACACCACTAACAAGGGATCTCGCCCTCGAGATCCGCCTCATGGTACCGGAAAGAAGGTCGGCGTTCTCCGTCTTCTCGCTTTGTGTAGATCCTCGCGACACCACTAACAAGAGGTCGTTGTCCGTGATCGTCGAGGGAACACTCCGGGGACAAAAGGTCGAAGGTAGAGGTATCCACAATTAAGCCACCCCTAGCTTCGATGGGAAAAGGGGAACCGATGCATTCTCATCCACTTCAATGTACAAAAGCGAATAGAAAGGGTAGTCGGCATGGGGGCCAATCCATCACGCACCCAAACTATTACTCCGCACAATCAGTAGGAGAGCGTGCAACCATTCTCGAATCAGATCAAGATCTCGACAAGCGAGGTTCGAAACAAAGGAGGATGCGCATCGCATCGGATCTGGCGTAGAGGATGTCGTCGTGTCGGAAAAACACTGGAAGGCACAAACAAAGAATAGACGGATTCATCAGGCAACTGGAACACCGGATGGCAGAACACCGTTATCCGAAGAGGAAGCGGAACCCTAAAGGTACGACGGAGACCCAACCACGAGAATTCCTGGACTCGAAGAAAGGGACGAGAGCGGATTCAAAACACGTAGGGGTAAGAGGGGAACAGCCGAGGGGTAAGGAGTAAAATCAGACCTAATCAGAACTATCCAACCGATTTTGCAAAAATAGTTTTGACACTCTACTTCGGCCGTTAGCTAGGTTATCCTCTGAAATTTGGACTTAGGGGTATCGCAACTGCTGAGCTCTGATACCACTCTGTAACACCCTCAGAATCGAACCTATGCAAGTTTGAACAAAATTCGCCAAACCCGCATAGAAACGATTCAAAGGTGCCCACCAGGCACTTTCGTGCGGGTGGAAAACGAAGTAATAACATTACACAACAGTCCTCGATGGGACCCACAGAACAGATATATATATATAATGACTCAACGAGTCAAGAATACAAATATAATATACAAAGATCCAAATCACCTTGAAAACGATAGGCGTCCAGCTACGGACAAGATGCAAATGGGGCTAAGAGCCACAAGAATAACCAATGGCGCCCATAACCTGCCCAGGCCAAGCGGAAGGGTAACCTCGCTAACGTCGATCTCAAAACCTGCTTAACAAAAAGGGTGCCGACAAAGGGCAAAGCAGAAAACAAAGAAGGAGGCGTCGATCGAGGCCAAGACACGGGCGAGGCTAGAATTCGCGGTCCTCGCCACATAGGTATGGTGGATCGGCGGCGGCAGCGTGCACTAAACAATCTATGAGACTCGATACAATGGCGGATATCGAGAGAGGGATAAGAGTGACCTAACCGGATCCAACGAAGTTATCACCAAACAAACCCATCTCGTGTTTCTCGAGACCAAACGAGGAAGTCAACCGAGGAACTCACGCAGTTGGCAGTTTTATTATTCAGTTATAGTTGCGGCTCTTTACTAGTCAGGTTTAGATAATCGTCCTGATAAAGTAAGCAGTGGGCACTTTTAATTAACCATTCCGTTATAGTTGTAACACTTACTAATCAGATATGAATAGCATGAGATAACCCTTAAGCCCAGCAGTTGTTGGTACTTTTATTCAGCCATTCCGTTGTAGTTGCAATACTTACTAGTCAAATACAATTGTCGCAAACGACAGCCAAACAAGCAATTGTGGGCAGTATTAATTAGCCATTCCATTCTAGTGAAGCTAATTACTAGTCATTATAAGTCAAATTTATAGCAGTAAACTTTAGTTATGCTTGTCTATGATCGAGAATCTGCTCCAAGTCGCCCATATCCGGACACGGCTTTCGTAAAGTTTTACCCGCCGGTGCACCAATAGCAACACACGCTCGATCAACCTCGGAAAAACCAAATCAAAACCCAACGAGGCTTTCACGATGAACAATCACAGATTCAGAAATATTTCAGGCCACCCTTTGAGTAGAACCCGCAACGGTAAGCTAGCCGAGACGGCCTCAAGGTTAGCGCCAATGGTCATGAAGCGGCTGGGACCCCGAAAGTGTGGCTGGGCTTGTCGATACCGCGTAATCACTCCGCCTTCCTAAACAGTACAGTGTGCTCCTCGCACAATCGTAAATAAAGCAGTAAAGCATGGCATAGGTACAGGATCGTAAATAAAACCTCAAACTAGTTGTGGCCCCAAGAAATAAGACTGAATCAAGCTCGCTCGGGGGTCCCATATACCTCCGGATGTGGATAGCGCGAAAATCAAGGAACAGTGTATCAAGTACTGGGTCTTACGGGACACAAGTGGGCGTCGAAACCAAATATTTTCTATCACCCACCGATGCCTCTGCTTATTCAATTTTAGTTGTTAAACAGAAATTAAAGTGACGATAAGTAAAACTAGAACCATCTACAACATCAACATGCGGCAATACATCAACAACTGTGGCATATGGCGACACACATCAAGACTTGAGCAAGCAACTACGACGCAAGTCCAACTATCTACCAAACAATGTAATAGGATGTGTCCTGTGCAATATAGGGCTGCGGTATATCTCGTGCACGAATCTAAAGCATCGCAACACGTATAGCAATAGATCAACAGGAGGAATAAATACTATAAAAGTAAGATAGGTAGAAAGGGGAGATGCTACCGAAAACATTGTCAAGATTTTCCTAAGATCGGGCGAAGCTCACATCAACTCAACGGCCTTATCCATGAAGAAGCAAAACACTAGAAGAAACACCGGATGCACTATTTAATACTAAGGCAAAGATCGGCATGATGCATGCATGGTGGATGACATGGCAAGGTGCGGTGCAATTAGGCCAATATTAAGCGGAACCGGGGTCCCGACAATTAATTAGGTGGTTCAAGTTATTTAGAACCCCCGCAATTTAAATGTTGTACAACAAGGCAAGGTAAGATACCGGTTCGCTACACAAGTTTAAATGAGGCCGATATAAGGCTAGATTTGCCCGCATATGGGCCCCATATTTAATTATTAGGTGAATCGGCATAAGGCCCCCAAACCACATATATGCATGCGAGATGACAATTAAATATGCAACAAGTTGTTATGTTATAAAATAGGGTTCGAGGAAAAGGGTCACACATCAGAGGGGGCTCGACGATCTTGGGATTCCGAGGTTCGGGGTTGGTCTCAGGGTCCAGGGTTCGACGGTTCTGGGGTTCGGGGTTCGACGGATGCGTTCTCGGCTCCGGGGATAGGGTCTTGGCGCATCCGGGGTTTCCGGGGCATGTTGTCGGTCATGGCGTTCGGGGTGAAGATCTTGGCGTTCTCGGCGATCTCGGCATCCTCGGTTCCGATTGTAGATCTCGGCGTCCTCGAAGGGTACTTGTCGTATCCGTGTCGACGAACTTGGCGTGACGGGGTTCGCTGTGGTTCGTGTTCCGTGTCGAAGATCCCGCTGCTCGATGTCGGGTCTCTGTGGTCTTGACGGCTTCGGACCGAGGGGAGATCTTGGCGGTTCCACGATGGAGTTCGAGTGCGTTATCCACTTCATGTTCCAGCTGAGGGTGGTCGACGAGCTTGGATTTAACATCGGTTATTGATGTTCTCTCGAGATCTTGTGGTTCCCTTTGTCGATGTCGATTGCATTGGCGCGTTGTTTTAGGGAACACCGACGGTTGTCTCGACACACACATACGGACGCATCTTGTCGCTTTGTAGGCGCCGGGGAGCTCGCGGAGGGAGATTCGAGGTTGGGTGCGGCCGAGCGAGGCGACGCCGGCGACGAGGACGGAGGGGCGGCCAGACGCGGACGACGAGCTTGCTTCGGGGCGACGCGGGACCGTCGCTGGCGGCGGAGATGGTGGCGCGCGCCAGGCTTGGGGACCCATGATGGCGAGCGGCGGCGGGCGGCGGCCGGCGCGCGGGCGCTGCCGGCAGAGGAGGCGCAGAGAGCTGCCGGCCGGAGCGGAGGAGGGGCGAGGCGCGCGGAGGGTGCTGGCGGGGCGCTGGCGTCGGACGGCGGCCGGACTCGAGCGGGCGGGAGGCGACCGGTGGCGGGGCTTGGGCAGCGGCCGGGCGCGGGAGGCGACGAGCTCATGGGCGTGGAGCGGCGACGCTTGGCGGCGCGGCGCTGGTGGGCCGCAGACGCGACGGGTGAGCGAGCGCTGGGAAGCCGGCAGGTGCGGCGGTGACGGGCGTGGTGGCGGTGAATGGCGAGGCAGCGGTGGCTTAGCGGAGGGCGGCGGAGATTGGGGACGCGAAGGCCGTGAGCAGAGCGAGGCGGGCGGGGCGGAGGCAGCGAGGGCGCGGCGGGCGAGGCGCGAGGCGGGAGCTGGCGGGGCGCCGAGCGGAGGAGAGAGGGGGCCCGAGGCGATGCGAGGTGAGTGGGGAGGGGGGCTGGAGGCGCGTGGCTGTCGGCGAGGAGAAGGAAGGGAGGAGAGGGTCGCAGCTGCGTTGGGGAGCGGGGGCTGGAGGAGGAAGAACGCAGAGAGAGAGAGGAGAGAGGGAGGGGGCAGAGTGGGGGTGGGCAGGCGTGGGCGGGGTGTCGGTCGGGGCGGTGGGACGCGTCTGTGTGCGTGGGTGCGTGTGCAGGGGTGTGTTGGGGAGAGTGTGGGTTGGCGGTGGGTGTGTGTGTGGTGTGGGTTGGGTTTAGACTAGGTGAGGTGGCACTTTGTGGTTGGGTGGGAGAGAGGAGAGGGTGAGGTGGAGGATCTGATTGGAGGGAGTGAGGTGGAGGGGTTGGGGTAGGATGTTGGGTAGGTTTAGGAATTAGAGGGCAGGTTGGGGTGGACCGCTTAAAATGGGGCGGTCGTTCGGGTTGGCCTGCTCGGCCCCTACCAAACAATTAATTAAATTATTTATTTTTTAAACAACGCTTTGCAATCCGACAATGACAAAACAAAATACTCCGAGCCCCGGTTTGGCGTTTGAAATAAGTTGGGCGTTTGGAAAACAAATCGGGGTTTTCGAAAATAGTTTTGGCAAACAATGCATGATGATGACGATGCAATGCCCAAATTCAACGCGATTTTCTAGTAGTGGTTTTGCGGGATGCCACAATTCGACACCACTAACAAGGGATCTCGCCCTCGAGATCTGCCTCATGGTACCGGAAAGAAGGTCGGCGTCTCGCCTTCTCGCTTTGTGTAGATCCTCGCGACACCACTAACAAGAGGTCGTTGTCCGTGATCGTCGAGGGAACACTCCGGGGACAAAAGGTCGAAGGTAGAGGTATCCACAATTAAGCCACCCCTAGCTTCGATGGGAAAAGGGGAACCGATGCATTCTCATCCACTTCAATGTACAAAAGCGAATAGAAAGGGTAGTCGGCATGGGGGCCAATCCATCACGCACCCAAACTATTACTCCGCACAATCAGTAGGAGAGCGTGCAACCATTCTCGGAATCAGACTGAAGATCTCGACAAGCGAGGTTCGGAAACAAAGGAGGGATGCAGACTCTGCATCGGGTGCAGCGTGAGGATGTCGCCGTGGAAAACACCGGAAGGCACAAACAAAGAATAGACGGATTCATCAGCAATCGGAACACCGGATGGCGTAACACCGTTATCCGAAGAGCGGAACCCTAAAGGTACGCGGAGACCCAACCACGAGAATTCCCGGACTCAAGAAAGGGACGAGCGGATTCAAAACACGAGGGGTAAGGGAACACCGAGGGTAAGGAGTAAAATCAGACCTAATCGAACTATCCAACCGATTTTGCAAAATAGTTTTGACACTCTACTGCCGTTAGCTAGGTTATCCTACAGTCGGACTTGTGGTATCGCAATCGCCGAGCTCGATACCACTCAGAACACCCTCAGAATCGAACCTATGCAAGTTTGAACAAAATTCGCCAAACCCGCATAGAAACGATTCAAAGGTGCCCACCAGGCACTTTCGTGCGGGTGGAAAACGAAGTAATAACATTACACAACAGTCCTCGATGGGACCCACAGAACAGATATATATATAACAGCGACTCAACGAGTCAAGAATACAAATATAATATACAAAGATCCAAATCACCTTGAAAACGATAGAGCGTCCAGCTACGGACAAGATGCAAATGGGGCTAAGAGCCCTGAAGAATAACCAATGGCGTCCATAACCTGCCTGAGCCAAGCGGAAGGGTAACCCCGCTAACGGGCGCCGATCTCAAAACCTGCTTAACAAAAAGGGTGCCGACAAAGGGCAAAGGAAAAAAGAAGGAGCGCCAAGATCGAGGCCAGTACACGGCGAGGCTAGAATTCGGCGGTCCTCGCCTACATAGGTATGGTGGACTGAGCGGCAGCGGCAGCGTGCACTAAACAATCTACAGAGACTCGATACAACTGGCGGATATCAGAGAGGGATAAGAGTGACCTAACCGGATCCAACCTGAAGCTATCACCAAACAAACCCATCTCGTGTTTCTCGAGACCAAACGAGGAAGTCAACCGAGGAACTCACGCATTGGCGTTTATTATTCAGTTATAGTTGCGGCTCTTTACTAGTCAGGTTTAGATAATCGTCCTGATAAAGTAAGCAGTGGGCACTTTTAATTAACCATTCCGTTATAGTTGTAACACTTACTAATCAGATATGAATAGCATGAGATAACCCTTAAGCCCAGCAGTTGTTGGTACTTTTATTCAGCCATTCCGCTAGAAGTTGCAATACTTACTAGTCAAATACAATTGTCGCAACGTACCAAACAAGCAATTGTGGGCGTATTAATTAGCCATTCCATTCTAGTGAAGCTAATTACTAGTCATTATAAGTCAAATTTATAGCAAGAAACTTTAGTTATGCTTGTCTATGATCGAGATATCGTGCTCCAAGTCGCCCATATCCGCGGACACGGCTTTGAGAAAGTTTTACCCGCCGGGTGCACCAATAGCAACACGCCGATCAACCTCGGAAAAACCAAATCAAAACCCAACGAGGCTTTCAATTGAACAATCACAGATTGAAATATTTCAGGCCACCCTTTGAGTAGAACCCGCAACGGTAAGCTAGCTTCGAGACGGCCTCAAGGTTAGCCAATGGTCAGAAGCGATCGGGACCCCGAAAGTGTGGCTGGGCTTGTCGACACCGCGTAATCACTCCGCCTTCCTAAAAAGCATGGTGCTCCTCGCACAATAAATAAAGCAAAGCATGGCATAGGTACAGGATCGTAAATAAAACCTCAAACTAGTTGTGGCCCCAAGAAATAAGACTGAATCAAGCTCTGGCTCAGGGGGGGTCCCATATACCTCCCGGATGTGGATAGCGCGCAAAATCAAGGAACAGGTATCAAGTACTCGGGTCTTACGGACACAAGTGGGCGTTGAAACCAAATATTTTCTATCACCCACCGATGCCTCTGCTTATTCAATTTTAGTTGTTAAACAGAAATTAAAGTGACGATAAGTAAAACTAGAACCATCTACAACATCAACATGCGGCAATACATCAACAACTGTGGCATATGGCGACACACATCAGCACTTGAGCAAGCAACTACGACGCGCAAGTCCAACTATCTACCAAACAACAGGTAATAGGATGTGTCCTGCAATATAGGGCTGCACGGATATCTCGTGCGGAATCTAAAGCATCGCATAACGAGATAGCAATAGATCAACAGAGGAATAAATACTATAAAAGTAAGATAGGTAGAAAGGGGAGATGCTCACCGAAAACATTGTCAAGATTTTCCCTAAGATCGGGCGAAGCTCACATCAACTCAACGGCCTTATCCGCGAAGAAGCAAAACACTAGAAGAAACACCGGATGCACTATTTAATACTAAGGCAAAAGATCGGCATGATGCATGCATGGTGGATGACATGGCAAGGTGCGGTGCAATTAGGCCAATATTAAGCGGAACCGGGGTCCCGACAATTAATTAGGTGGTTCAAGTTATTTAGAACCCCCGCAATTTAAATGTTGTACAACAAGGCAAGGTAAGATACCGGTTCGCTACACAAGTTTAAATGAGGCCGATATAAGGCTAGATTTGCCCGCATATGGGCCCCATATTTAATTATTAGGTGAATCGGCATAAGGCCCCCAAACCACATATATGCATGCGAGATGACAATTAAATATGCAACAAGTTGTTATGTTATAAAATAGGGTTCGAGGAAAAGGGTCACACATCAGAGGGGACTCGACGATCTTGGGATTCCGAGGTTCGGGGTTGGTCTCAGGGTCCAGGGTTCGACGGTTCTGGGGTTCGGGGTTCGACGGATGCGTTCTCGGCTCCGGGGATAGGGTCTTGGCGCATCCGGGGTTTCCGGGCATGTTGTCGGTCATGGCGTTCGGGGTGAAGATCTTGGCGTTCTCGGCGATCTCGGCATCCTCGGTTCCGATTGTAGATCTCGGCGTCCTCGAAGGGTACTTGTCGTATCCGTGTCGACGAACTTGGCGTGACGGGGGTTCGTCAGGGTTCAGTGTTCCGTGTCGAAGATCCTGTCGTTCGATGTCGGGGTCTGTGGTCTTGACGCTTCGGACCGAGGAGATCTTGGCGGTTCCACGATGGAGTTCGGGAGCGGCGTTATCCACTTCATGTTCCATTCTTGAGGGTGGTCGACGAGCTTGGATTTAACATCGGTTATTGATGTTCTCTCGGAGATCTTGTGGTTCCCTTGGTTTGTCGATGTCGATTGCATTGGCGCGGTTGTTTTAGGGAACACCGACGGTTGTCTCGCACACACATACGGACGCATCTTGTCGTTTGTAGGCGCCGGGGAGCTCGCGGAGACGTTCGAGGTTGGGGTGCGGCCGAGCGAGGGGCGACGCCGGCGAGGACGGAGGGCGGCGCCACGCGACGACGATTTAGCTTGCCGGGCGACGCAGGACCGCTGGCGGCGGAGATGGCGCCAATGCGCCAGGCTTGGGGACCAGCCGCGAGGCGGCGGCTAAGGGCGCGCGGGCCGGAGAGCGCCAAGACGGACGCGACCGCGCAGAGGGCGGCGAGAGCTTCCGCGGCCGGAGCGGAGGAGGGCAGGAAGGCGGCGGAGGGTGCCAGCGGGAGCGGGTCGACGGCGTCGAGGGGCAGCGGCGGGCGGATTGAGGGCTCATGAGGCGACCGCGTGGCGGGCTTGGCAGCGAAGCAGCGCGGGCCGGGCGGCAGCTCGCGGCGTGGGCGGCGGCGGCGGCGGCGCTGGCGGCCAAGGCCGGGTGGACGCGAGCAGCAGCGGGTGAAGCCCGGAGAAGCTCCGGTGGCGGCGTGTGGCAGGCGTGGTGGCGGTGAATGGCGAGGCCGGCGGTGGCAGCGACGGAGGCGGAGATTGGGGACGCGTGTGGCAGAGGCTGAGCGAGGGCGAGCGGGCAGGAGGCAGTGGCCGGCGGGCGCGCGGGGGAGTGAGGCGTGGTGGCAAGGCGTGGGCCGCCAGGAGGAGAGAGGGGCCAGGCGCGTAGGTGAGTGGGGAGGCTGGAGGCGCGTGGGCGAGGAGGAAGGAGGGAGGAGAGGTCGCACTGCGTTGGGGAGCGGAATGGAGGAGGAAGAACGCAGAGAGAGAGAGAGAGGGAGGGACGGGGCGTGGGTGGGCAGGCGTGGGCGGGTGTTTGGGCGGTGGGGACGTCTGGTGTGTGCGTGGGTGCGTCAGGGGTGTGTTGGGGAGAGAGAGGTGTGGGTGGCGGTGGGTGTGTGTGGTGGGTTGGGTTTAGGCTAGGTGAGGGGGCACTTTGGGGTTGGGTGGGAGGGGGGGGGAGGGTGAGGGGGAGGGATCTGATTGGAGGGAGTGAGGTGGAGGCTGGGTTGGGGTAGGATGTTGGGTAGGTTTAGGAATTAGAGGGGCAGGTTGGGGTGGACCGTTTTAAAATCTGGGGCGGTCGTTCGGGTCGGGTTGGCCCGTTCGACTGCCCCTACCAAACAATTAATTAAATTATTTATTTTTTTAAACAACGCTTTGCAATCCGACAATGACAAAACAAAATACTCGAGCCGGTTTTGGCGTTTGAAATAAGTTGGGGCGTTTGGAAAACAAATCGGGGTTTTCGAAAATAGTTTTGGCAAACAATGCATGATGATGACGATGCAATGCCCAAATTCAACGCGATTTTCTAGTAGTGGTTTTGCGGGATGCCACAGATCATTTAGAGCAGCGGGCAAGTTTCGCGGTTCACCTGTAGAGACAATCATACCATATCGAACAGTACCATCTGTGTATACCTTTGGTTGTCGAATACCCTTTTGAAGTCGAGTACGAGGTTCAGGCGGGGATGTTGGTGTAGAAACATCTGCAGCGGAAGAAGCCGCAGAAGATCCTGAAAAGGCCTCCGCAGAGGACACATGCGAGGACGCATGGAGAGGCGACGCAGAGGATCTGGCGTTGGGGGACGCAGCATCACCGCATGGCGTCACGGGAGCGGAGGATGGCGTGTCGAGGCCGCCCGACCGCGGATGACGCGCGCGCGAGGAGCCAGGCTCGCGACGCGGCGAGGGAGGCGCGGGAGAATCCTCATCGGAACTCGACGCCTCGGGATCAGGAACAGCAGGAGAAGATTCCACTGCATCAGCCTCGGATTTAGCACCAGCGTCGTCATTTTGTGCAGTGATTTCAACTGAGGATTCTGGCTGGTCAGGATCATCATTTTGAGAACGGTTTTCACCTGTAGCTTCATCTACCTGTAAGGTATCATCAGCAGGAACAGTAACAGGTATAACAAGAGGCATATGGTCATCATTGTGTGCAACCCCAATAGATGAATTTGTGGAAGATGGAAGTAATAAAATTTCTTCACGGAGTCTAGAGCCAGCGTTGGGATGAAGGTCAGCAAAGGGGAACACGGTTTCGTCAAAAACAACATCACGAGAAATGTAGACACGACCAGTTTGAATATCAAGGCATTTAACACCCTTGTGAAGAGGACTATACCCTATGAAGACACATTTTTTGGAGCGAAAGGCTAGCTTTCGTGTATTATATGGGCGAAGATTTAGCCAGCAAGCGCAGCCAAAAATACGAAGAGCATCATAGTTGGGTTTAATGTTGAGGAGACGCTCAGTGGGAGACTCATTATTGAGAACTTTGGTGGGAAGTAAATTAATGAGAAAAGTGGCTGTGAGAAAGGCTTCATCCCATAACTTGAGAGGCATGGACGCATAGGCAAGAAGGGATAGACCAACTTCAACTATATGACGATGTTTGCGTTCAGCAGAGCCATTTTGTTGGTGAGCACGTGGGCAAGAGACATGGTGTGTGATGCCGATTTTCTGGAAGAAGCCATTGAGTTTTTCATACTCACCTCCCCAGTCTGTTTGCATAGTAACAATTTTACTATTGAATTTGCGCTCAACAAATTGTTGAAAGTTAAGAAAAACTTGATAAACATCAGAGCGCTTTTTAAGCAAATAAATTCAGGTAAACTTGCTAAAATCATCAATAAAGCTTACATAATATGTGTGTTTGCCCACAGAGGAGGGTGCAGGACCCCAAACATCAGAGAACACCTGTTCTAGGGGAAAAGTGGACACACTAGTAGAAATAGGATAGGGTAATTGGTGGCTCTTGCCAAGTTGACAAGCGTCACATACATATGGATTTATTTCTGGGGAGTACGACAGTTTATGTTTTCTAAGAATTTGTTGAACAATAAATGAAGAGGGATGCCCTAGACGTCGATGCCATGTAGAGGATGACGGCTTTATTGTAAGAAACACATGCTTGGATGACCCATCGGAGATTGGCATGAGAGGATAGAGGCCACCATGACATGGACCCTTAAACAGTGTTCTCCTTGTGGCTTGGTACTTAATCAAGAAAAATAAAGGGTGAAACTCAATGAAAATATTATTATCAAGGGTAAATCTATGGACAGATAATAGATTTTTTGAAGCATGTGGAACATGAAGAATGTTTTTAAGACAAAAGGAACTATGTGGGGTGCTTAAAATTGAATGACCAATATGGCTAATGTGCATACCATTACCATCTGCGGTGTGGATTTGATCACGCCCTTGGTATGTATCATGAGTGGAGAGCTTGTTTAGTTGTCCAGCGACGTGATCAGTTGAGCCAGAATCATAGTACCAGTTTGTATCAACGCCATAAGAGACAAGATGTGCATTTTATTACCTTTGCCTCCATCATCGGCGCTCATCTCGATAGCGCCACCAGCCAGCAGCCGTTAGGTGTCCATGTATCTTGCAGATCTAGCAGGTGACATCAACATAGGGTGTAGGCGCACGGTTGCGACGGCGACCATCATCATCATGGCGACCACCTCCACGACGATCATCATCAAAGCGGCGTCGATCATCATCATAGCGGTGTCGATCATCATCATAGCGCCATCCTCCATCACGGCGTTTGCCGCGGCAGTCACCGCGGTCGCCGCGATCACCACGGTCACCGCGATCACCACGGTCACCCCGACCGCGGTTGTCCTGGCGTGCCTGGTCATCATAGCGCCCACGCGTGCGAGAGTCGTGGCGGGGGCGATCATCGTACTGGCGGCCACGATCGTGGCCACACGAAGGAGGGCAAGTGTCCGAGTCTCCGCGACGTGCGACGTTGACAGAGGATGTGAAGGGAGTATCATCAGTTTTGTGCATCCGATCAAAGGCTTGTATCTGGGCAAGGAGATCTGAGAGTGTGGTGATGGGATTGGCATTTACTGCGGTGACAAGTTGTTGTAGGAGGGGCCAAGGCCATGAAGGATTTACCAGAGGATCTCATCATCATCAAGTGGTTTGCCAGCTGCGGCAAGTTCAGACGCGAGGCACTTCATCTTGGCAACGTATTTGTCAGCCGAGAGATCATCCTTGCGGGTGTCATTGAGGGCGGAGCGGATCTGCTGAATCCGAGACTTGGACTGGGAGAAGACATGGGCGTTGAGGGAGGTCCAGACTTCAGCAGATGTTTCAAGACCCACAACATGAGCAAGGACATCCGGTGACAGAGAGTTGAGGAGATAGCGCAAGACCTGCTGATTGCGAGCCACCCAGGACGTGTACTCGGGATTCTCGATTTCAATCTTCTTCCCGTTGGTGTCTTCCACTTCAATGAGCTCCTTAGGTGCCTTGTCGACGCCCTCGACAAGGGGAAGGACGCGCGCACCACGAAGGGCTGGCACGACCAGAGCCTTCCAGATCAGGGCATTCTCGCGTGTGAGGGGCTACGAGGGAGATGATCCAAGAGCAGCTACCAGGGACGTTGTTGTCGATGAAGATCCCATGAGGGCAGAGGTTGAGACGCGACGGCGACAGGAGATGCAGCGGTGGCGTGGGTGTTTTGTTGATGCGGCGGCGGCAACTAGGCGACGGCGGCGGCGGCAGGGTTTTAGATTTATTTGGTTGGATCTAGGTTTGCAGAGCGGCGGCGGCACGATGAAGGTGCAGCGGCGGCAGAGTGTTCTTGGGTTGTGTAGGCGGCGGCGACAGGGGCTGCGGCGGCATGGCAGGCTGTGGCGACGGCAGATTTTTTTAGGGTTTGTGTAGATGGCAACTAGAAGGAAGAGAAGGGCTCTGATACCATGTTGGTTTTAGTGGAACGATGCTTACCCTCATCGGGGCATCGGCTACGTGTTTATATAGGCAGAGAATAGCCCTCTGTGTGGCAGTACATGTGGAGGTACGTATACGGTCGGTGTACTACACCGTACTGTATACATACACTGATACATACTCTAATACATGTTGCCAAAAAGACATATCCCTCCGCTTCCAAAATACTTATCGTGGTTTTAGTTCTAAACTAAAACCACGGCAAGTGTTTTAAAATGAAGGGAGTAAGATATAGTGCCAGTTCATGAGGATACCTGTGGCCGGTCTCCAAAAACCGACGCCATAGCTTCAAATCCTACAAGCGTGATTCCATCTATCTTATGTAGAAGCAGAATAAAATAACTTAACAAAACCGAAACTTGCTCTGGGCACTGGTGCGCACCTATGGGATAAGAAAGGCAATACAATGGAGAAGGATTGGCATGGGAGAAGATAAAGTTGTGTTGACATGTCCTAAATTCGGCACTCTCAGCATTTCAAAATATATTTTATACAACAAAATATCGACATCTATAATACATCCAAATACAATGCATATTAGTTCTTCAAAAAAGAAAATAAAAACCTCCTTCTCGAAACAGACATACGCCCAGCTTTATAAATAAAGGAAGAAAAATAAGGACCCGGCATCTGCATCCAGAGCCTTTAATTAAAAGTTCAAATTCGTGCACTTATAACCTAGAGAACCGCCTGCAGACAACAAACACAAAACTATAAGATTCTTTGTCCGTTGTTCCCCTCATGGGCCATGGGCTCATGGCACGGTCTCTCTCTGATCTCTGCTCAGCAGCACACAGCTAACATGAATAGGCAGAAAACCAGCCATCGACATAGATTTGACATGATCCTCCGAGAATAGAATTTGTTGTGACCGCTGACGAGATGTTGACAAATGTAAAATGCAGTCTGAGGAATTTTACAAAATTGTTCATAGAGTTTCCGCTGACAGAGAATAGGGGTGACAGCGATAGCAGATTCGGCTGAAACTTTCGTGTGCTATTATTAAGTGATGTATTCTCATACATTTTTACGTATATCCTTTTGTGCTGGTCATTTTTTTATTGTTTCACAACGACATACATCTTCCGAAGGTACACCGATGAAGACATCAAGACGTATAGACATAGGGCATATAGTAGAATGTAGATTACATATGTATTAGTTCTGTCACGTGTATATACCATTAAATGATGTATCATGTGATATAGTATATCTGGTCATTATTTATTTTGTTATTCATATTAAGAATCACATATAAATATTATGCCGCGGTGAATCTAAAATTGCTAACCGAAAATATGTGCGTCGACTGGAACCATTCTATGCGGTCTATTTGTGTCGGCCACGTGCAGCTGCCACGACACCTAGGTTGTGCCGGCCTACAATGGACCGCGGCGCTAAACCCTTGGTGTCGCGGAATCTCTAGGTCGGCGGATGACGTTGTGCCAAGCCAAAAAAGTGAAGCCTATGCACTTTCCCGATGCAGTTATCCCTAGCGGGTTTTTTGCCGTGCCAGCACGAGCGCAACAATTAGGCATGTGCCTCAGCATCTATAACCGCTAGGGCCCGAGGTCTGCATTGTAGCGCGTGGCGAACCCGTTGTACCATCTCATAGTGCTAAGCATCAACAAGAAGGCTCTTAAACAGGTGAACAAGATCCTATGCAGTTTCCTTTGGGTGGGCAAGGCGAATGGCAATGGCGACCACTACCATATCAACTGTTCCAAGACTTGCGACTTGTTGTGGTATAGACGGTTTGGACCCTAGACCTAACCCACATGGCTATATTCTTAGGGTGTGTTGGCTTCATATGATGGTCACCAACCCCCTGCAACCTTTGTGCGGGCTCGATATGCAGTTCTCGAAAGAGGAGCGGGAGATCTTTGACGCATCTACCTACATGGTGGTGGACGATAGGACCTCAACACGCTTCTAGGAAGATAGGTGGCTTGATGGTAAACCCAGGCAGGAGATACCACCAGACTTCTTCATGCTCATTCCAAGACGACCCTGGAAGCGGTGCATGGAGCAGCAAGCGCTAGTTGCGAGCAGCTGGATCATCAACATTGTTGGCGCCTTGAGCCTGGTTTCACTTTGGCAGTATGTCTAGTTGTGGATCCATCTGCGGGACATATGTCTATGGGTGGAGCCAGATAGGTTACTTGGTGATGGCCCGATGAACGGCGGATGCATAGTCCCACTTCTACTTACAACATAATTTTTCAAGGAGCGATTGTATTGGGATCATGGAGGCTGGACTGTTGATCCTGTGCGCCCCTTGGAGTGAAGTTCTTCACCTGTTTGGTTTGTCAAGAAAAATGTTGCAAGGGTGAGTGGCTAGTGGGACATAGTATCACACATGGTGTGAGTTGCCCGTTGTGCGACTAGTTCGAGGAGATCATGGCGCACATCTTTACTGGTTGTCCCTTTTCGAGGATGGTCTGGTATGAGGTATACTGTCATGAATTCGATCTACCTTAGGCCCTCCAACAATTCGATCTACCTTAGGCCCTCCAACGGTTGAGGTTGACTTCACAGGCTGATGTTCATATGTGATGGGAGCCACACCTTGCCAACTACGCAAGGGTACGCCGTCGTTGATCATACTCACGACATGGTGGATCTAGAAGCATCAAAACGCAACAGTCTTTGACACTGTGCATTCCTCAGACCTCCCTGATCGACACAATTAGAGTCGAAGTGTGAGAGTGGACGAAAATGGGAGTCCGAGTCTTGGGCAACTTCTCCCCTAGACTAGGTTTAGGGTTGAGTTGTATGGCGTGTTGTTGGTCCTTCTTTGGACTTGTATATATACCCTTCTTTTCTATCAATGCTCGCTTCTTTTCTATCAATGCTCTGAAACGCAATACATTTTGCGTTTTTTGCGGAGAAGAATCATTGTGGCACTTATAACCTCGAAAAGTGCCTGCGGACAAAAGGCACAAAACCAAAAACTTTCACAACAAAAATCTAGAGAAATAAAAAGGTAAAGTAGGCAGAGAACACTAAACAGAATAGATCTTGATGGCTGATTCTTCGTCCGTTGTTCCCCTCATGGGTCTTTGATCTCTGATAAGCACACAGCTAACACGAATAGGCAGAAAACCAGCCATCGACATAGATTTGACATGATCCTCCAGAAATAAAAATTTATTCTAACCGCTGACGAGATGTCAACAGATGTAAAATGCAGTCTGAGGAATTGTACAAAATTGTTCATAGAGTTGCTGCTGACAAAGAATAGGGTTCAAAGAATGTCACTCCATGAGTTCGTGAGACGGTATCATGTTTTCCTTAGTAGATTTCACCTTTTACCTTTGTTTGTGCCAAAACATGTTACCCTTAACTATATATCGATTCACCCCCTTTAAATAGTTTTCCTATCTAAACACCTCTAGCTATCACAGAATATTGGAAAATAATTACAAGAATTCTCACGATCTTATAGATACAGTATTTTGGAATATATATCACTTAATTTTACGATAATTTGGAATATGTATCACTTAACTTCTAGTTAAATGGGCAAGGTAATCATTTTTTTAAGATTTAACATAATCCCACTAATTGGTTTTCATTTGTGTCGTCGTGTGTGTCCAATTAGTTTCTAACAAGTGGCCCAAGGTGTCAAAGTGAAGAAAACTGGTTTAGTGGGGTTAAAATGTGGAATGTGGCATACAAGATCAAGACGGTAGGCAACCTATTTTGAACGATAAAATCAGAAAATATACTAAGAAAATACGGCATAAATCATGCGTGTAGAAAATGCAGACAAGTATGTGTGCATGTCAAGTTTAAAAATAGAATACAAATCGTATGCAACCTGTGCAAAAAAAGGACAAAATATCTAAGTAACAATATAAGAACTAGATTTGTACTGTTCAAAGGAATACCCGAAAAAAAAAGGAATACAAAGTTCCGAAAGATGAGACGAGACGGGAGCAGATTTACCCCTCCTAGGTTGGGCCCCCGGCACCATCATAGCCATCAATTTGTTCAAGATTCGTGCAAAGGTCAACTGGTCAAAAGGGTCCAATCGTTTTGCATTTTAACCCTCTATATGTACGAAAATCAATCCATCCATCCAGAGCATCTTCTTCCAGAGCCGCCTCCTCCCACCTACCCCCGAGCACGCCTCCCAAATTGCGTCGCCATGCCTCCTCCTGCTCCTCCCCGATAGCAGCCCACCGCCCAGCACCTCCTCCTCCTACATGCCCCGATGGGGGAGGCGCCATGGAGCAGCGGCGTCGCCTACGCGCGCGGCGGCCGCCCTCATGCTCCTCCACCCATCAAGATTTTTGATTCAGTTTCTTCCACCAAAGTCTTCTTCGCATTTTTCTTCCACTGAAATGTTCTTCATATTTTTCTTCACATTTTCTTGTATAGATCTGCTTGATTTTGTATGAATCCTTGTAGATCGAAACATACATGCAACTTTGTTGGATTTGTTGTCATTTTGTATGAATCCTTGCAGATCCTTGTATGAATATAGTTGCAGATCCTTGTATGAATATCCTTGCAGATATTATTTTCCATGATGTACAATGTATGAAACTGCTCTGAATCTTACTTGGATCATTAAATTTATGATGGATCTTGTATGGATTTTCTGTCAAACTGTAGTAAAATATGTATAGAAATTGTATGAATGTTCTTTGAAGAAAATTATATAAAACCACTCTGAATCTTGTATGTATCGTTGAATTTTATATGAAACCACTCTAGTTTGATAATGTATGAAACTTGTATTATCTTAAAAAAAATGAGGTGAAAAAGAAAAAATTGTACAAGTTCTGTACATAAAAAACATTGTTGAATATTCCTGGAATTTTAAGAGAAAAAAATGAGGTGAAAAAGAAAAAGAAACGTGTGTAGAAAAAAATGTTGATTAAATTTATGAATCTGGAATGTTTAGTGAATAATAAATATATATTAATATTTATAAATCTTTAAAATATTCCGTGTACAAGTTCTATACTTGGCAAAAAAAAAAATTTGTAAAACATGTGAATCTTGTATGAAACTTCTGAATCTAGGATGAAACAAAGTAAGAGTGTCTAAATATTGTTGAATAAAAAGTACAATAATAAAAATTATCAAATGAGATTGTTGAAAAAAAATTGTGCATGCTTATTGTTGAATATTCCTGAATTTTTAAGAGAAAAAATAAGGTGAAAAAGAAAAAAAATGTGTGCGTAGAATTTTTTTGGATTAAATTTATGAATCTGGAATATTTAGTGAATAATAAATATATATTAATATTTATAAATCTTTAAAATATCTAGTGTATAAGTTCTGTACTTGGCAGAAACAAGTTTGTAAAACATGTGAATCTTGTATGAAACTTTTAAAACTAGGATAAAACAAAGTAAGAGTTGTAGGGGTTCGTAGCATGGAAAACAAAAAATTTCTATCGCATACAAACAAACAAGCCAAGATCTATCTACTAGATTGTAGCAACGAGTCGATGGAATAACTTACCCTCGAAGATTCCAAAGTGTTTAACGAGAGCAGATTCTCGTGGGTGATGTAGTCATACTCTTTCCGATCTCAAGATCGCGTAGACGATCCTTCCAAGGCGCTGCTCCTATAGCTCATGATCGGTCACACGCTCGCAGACGAAAGACCTTCCTCTCCCTTGTTCCAAGAAAATGGAGGTTGTAGCACTCCTCGCGATTCGGCAAAGACAACGGCGTGGTACCTAAGTAGAGGGAGATCCCGCAGGCTTCGCCTTGCCGAGCTAGTATGGTGGAGTATGAGAGAACTATTAGTGGTCTAGGGATTAGACACACCAATTAGAAGGCTCTAAACCGAGTTAAAGCAATTAGAAGCTCTAAACCAAAACGGCTCTAAACTGGAGATTAGAGGATAGGAACTTGTGTCAGAGGAGGAGGCCCGCCTTCCTTTATAGGTGGAGGGCCGCCAGAGGGAGGAGTCCCTCAATCCCTACTAGGCTGGCCGCTTGGAGAGAGGACTCCTCCAAGTTGGTTTCAACCTCCTTGCTTGTTTCCCACAGCTTCCTATTTCCCACGCTTCTGCTTTCCACAGCTCTGCTTTAGCTTTGACTTTCAAACCGCAGTTTGACTTTTCGCTTTTGGAACATCAAGAACACTTAGTACATGATGCAATCATTCAATGACACATTCATGTACCCCACGGAGTCTTGGGACAATCCGAACCTTCTAGAACATTCTCGATGAAAACAGGAATCATTCCCGAACTCAACGGACTTTCCTTATATGAATCTTATTCTCGGGACCATTCGGATCACCTCGTGATATCCGGATCCCATCCGAGACTCAACAACATTCGGTCTCTTTCTCATAATACCATAACTACTCAAACAACGTCGAATCCTTAAGTGTGTCTCCTACGGTTCGTGAATTATGCGACATGATCGAGACACTTCTCCGAACAATAACCAATAGAGGAATCGGAAATTCATATGGCTACATATTTCACGATTACTTTGTGATCGAATGAACCACTTACATACGATACCAATTTCCCTTTGTCTCACGATAGTTTACTTATCCGAGGTTATGATCGTCAGATCTCTACATACCTAGTTCAACCTCGTACCGATAAGTACTCTTTTCTCGCTCCGTGATATGTGATCCCTTCAGAGTCACATGCTTGCAAGCTAATTGGATGACATTCCACCGAGGGCCCAGAGTATATCTATCCGTCATATGGATGGACAAATCACTCTTGATCCATGTGTTTCAACCAATACTTTCCAAACACTCAATGCCACCTTTATAGCCACCCGCCACGGTGTGGTGTTTGATGACATCAAAGCATCCATCCGGAAAAGGTGATATGCATGATCTCATGGTCGAAGGAATTAGGTTACTATGTATCAGAAAGCATATAGCAATTGAACTATTTAAATGACTTGATCTTTATGCTACGCTTATCTATAGGCGTATGTCCATCACATCATTCTCCCAATGATATGATCCTGTTGTTAATAACATCTCTATGTTCATGATCAGGAAACCATGATCATATATTAACCAACAAGCTAGTTTAACAAGAGGCTTTACTAGGGACTCTTATTTTAGTTTACAAATCACACAAGTATTAATGTTTCCGGTTAATACAATTATAGCATGGTATGTAAACATTTATCATAAGTGTGAAGATATGATAATAACCACTTTATTATTGCCTCTTGGGCATATCTCCAACAAGAGTGTCTAAATATTTTTGAATAAAAAGTACAAGAATAAAATTTATCAAACGAGATTGTTCAAAAATCAAATTGTGCGTGTTTCATTTTTAGAATAAAAAATATACATACAAATATTGTTGAATATTCCTAAACTTTTAAGAGAAAAATGAGGTGAAAAAGAAAAAGAAACATGTGTGTAGAAAAAATTGTTGATTAAATTTATGAATCTAGAATGTTTAGTGAATAATAAATATATATTAATATTTATAAATCTTTAAAATATTTAGTGTACAAGTTCTGTACTTGGCAGACACAAGTTTGTAAAACATGTAAATCTTGTATGAAACTTCTGAATCTAGGATGAAACAAAGTACGGAGTAAGAGTGTCTAAATATTATTAAATAAAAAGTATAAGAATAAAAATTATCAAATGAGATTGTTGAAAAAACAAATTATGGATGTTTTATTTTCAGAATAAAAAATATACATAAAAAACATTGTTGAATATTTTTGAAATTTAAAGAGAAAAAATGAGGTGAAAAATAAAAATAAACATGTAGAAGACAGTATCGATTGTGAGAAGAGAATCAGCGACAAAAAAATATAAAATATTCGACAACGCTAGAGGATTGGATAGAAAACTGCAAAAGATCTAAGAGGTAAGATGGGAGGGCTATTTTATAAAACGCATAGCACGAATCTCCAACAAATGTAGAGTAGAGATGGTGCTGGGGGCCCCTCCTCTGGCGGATTGCATTGTCCAAGACGACACGGACTATCACAGGACACAGCAGGACTACCAGGGGAAAGCCCGCCCCTGAAATTGTTCATCGACAGAAAACTTGAAGCCCTTGGACACAGGCTCATTAGGAAAGAATTTACACTTTTGGCTTTCTTACTTCTTGTGTAGGCCACATATGGTCGTATTTTAAAAAAAATTGAATAAGAAAGTTTTTTTGAAGGGAATATGCCCTGAGAGGCAATAATAAAAATTTTATTATGTGTATTCCAAGTATATGATAGATGTTTATTTTGCATGCTATAATTGTATTAATACGGAAACATTAATACATGTGTGTTTAATAAACAAACAGAAAGTTCCTAGTTATGCCTCTCTCATAAACTAGTTCGTTGATTAATAAGATGATCATGGTTTCCTGATCATAGACATTGGATGTTGTTAATAACGAGATCACAACATTAGTGTAATGGTGTGATGAACATTCATCCGAAGTATAGCATTACGATCAAAGTCATTGAGTTTATATTGCTATAAATAAACTACGAAGTAGTCCTAATCCTTAGACCATGAGATCATGCCAATCACTAACACCGGAAGAGTTTCTTGTTGACATCAAACGTCACTCCGTAACTGGGTGATTATAAAGATGACTTCAAAGCTACTAAAGTGTTATGTTGAGAATCATGGATCAAGAGTGGAATTTGTTCATTCCGATGACGGATAGATATGCTCTGGGCCCTCTCGGTGATATCACATTGGTTAGCTTGCAAGCAAGTGATTTGATCACTAGAATGTTATATCACGGGAACGAGAAAAGAGTGCATGTCAGTAACGAGATCAAACTAGGTATGGAGATACCGATGATCGAATCTCGGACATGTAATATATCGTGAAACAAAGGGATTAAGATACAAGCGTAAAAGGTTCCACGATCACAGGGAAAAGTCATCGTTGAATGTGTGAGCCAAGATGGATCTCCGTGTCGCCATCGATTATTGATCGGAGAAGGGTCTCGATCATGTCCGCATTATTCGCGAACCGTAGGGTGACACACTTAAGGGACACTGACATCCAGTTGGAGCAAATGTTTCATGCTGAAAGAATAAACAAGAGTAGGAATTTATTTCACTAGATACCGAAACAGGTTTTCGGGTGAAATTGCATAAAGTGGTTATGCATGTGAAATGGAATTCTAGCAAGGGGTTATTTGTGAATGTTTGTCATTAAAGTAATTGACAAAATTCCGAATAAAATAAAAAAGTTTTATTTAATGAGAGTTTGCATTAAATTTGGTGGAAATTTAATGGAAATTTGAGTGGACTTTTGAGTGGAGAAAATTGAAGCGACATTTTGTGAGTGGAGTGTCCACCCACATGAATGAAGGAGGGGAGGGGGCAGCCCCATGGCCGGCGGCCACCCCCTTGGGTGCCCCCCCCCCCTCCTCCTATAAAAGGAGTCCCTCCTCTCACTTGTCTCACACACCTCCTCGTGAAGGATCTCTCTCCCCCTTTAGAATTTATCCCCCATGGTCCCGGACTAGCGAGATACATGTTCCCGGTGGCTATTCGGCAAGAAAGGGTTATGCTTCCGCTGCATCGCTGGAGCGAGGAGGCGGAGGTTGCCCGGTGTCTTGTACGTGTGCGAGCACGCGGCCGCTGCTTTGGCGCTTAGGACTTCCTCTCGATCTTGAGATCGCAAGAGATCGTCACATCAACCACGAGTTGAACTCGTTAAGCTTTGTCGGTCTTCAAGGGTATGTTCTCTACGGATATACATCCGCCCGTTGTTTGTATCTAGTAGATAGATCTTGGTACATAGTTCCCATCGAGGAAATTTTTGTTTTCTATGCCGCGAACCCTACAAAGGGTATCGAGCCGATCTATGTAGATACTTTACAGGTAGTACATATGAGTATGTGGGCGATGATCATGTTGTTGCTCCTTTGTTGTAATTTTGGATATTGGTGGCATAGTGGGATGAAGCGGTCCGGACAAACTTTACATGTCCTCGCACATGAGACCTGTTCCACGCTTGACATGCAACTAGTTTGCATAAGTGGCTAGCGGGTGTCTGTCTCTCCTACTATAGTCAATACCTATTTTGCAAACGAGTTGTCAACAATTTGGTTATCCTCGTTGTGGTTCATGTTCGTAGGTAAGAACGGTTCTATCTCGAAAGTCCTAAGCCACGTAAAACTTGCAATGGATAAATTAGAGGCGTCTAGTTTAGATTGTTGCTGGACTAGTGTTATGATATGGTAGTGTTGTAAGTAGAAGTATGAGATGATACTCTTACAACACACATAGCGTGTAATCTCCATAGACCTTACACATATAGGTATGATAGTAATCATACCACGGTGCACATGATAGAGATCATATGCGGGAACCATATCATTTCACTAATAAAGATGTGATGTTTGATAGCATCTTATATTGCTTGTTTAGCGCTTTGTTAGCATATAAAATGATCCCTCTTTTAAATATCAAGATAAGAATGTGTTCTTCCTTTAGTATGCACCGATTATGTTTTCGTCGCTCCAAGACATCACGTGATGATCGGGTGTTCTTGGATCCACGGCCATATTTCGGGTGTAAAACAGTTACACACGCGAATACTAAGGTTCTAACTTGGCGAGCCTAGCATGTACAGACATGGCCTCGGAACACTGACCGAAAGGTTAAGCATGAGTCATATAGTTGATATGATGCCCATTTGATGCTCGCATTTGAAGCTACACCGACTCACGTGATGATCGGACTTGGTGTAGAGGATTTGGTTCATGTAATCACCAAAAAGGCACGAGGGATGTCGTTTTGAGTGGGAGTTCATTCGTAATATGGATTAGTTGAACTCAATCTATCATACACTTAGTCTAAACTTTACAAATTCTGTTGTAGATGGCACCACCTGCTTTTAATTTCAATGTGTTCATTGAGAAAGAGAAACTTGCAACGAACGGTAGCAACTTTACCGAATGGGCCATGAATTTGAGGATTCTCCTCTCTGCTGCACAAAAGTAATATGTGCTAGAAGAGCCGTTAGGCCCCCCACCTTTAGATGATGCCCCTGACGAGGAGAAGAATGTCTATCAGACTCGTTACGAGGACCACAACTTAGTTCATTGCGGCATATTGTATGGGCTAGAGCTGGAACTTCGAAAGCGTTTCGAAAATGGCAATGCTTTTGATACAATGGGTGAGTTGAAAATGATTTTCGACACACATGCTGATGTAGAGAGCTACAACGCCGTAAAAGTTCTTTAGTCGCATGATGGAAGAGCACTGACTCAGATTAGTGAGCATGTACTCAAGATGTAGGGTTACCGATAAGCTTGTGTCCTTGGGAATATCGATTCCCATTGACTTAGGCATCCATCGTGTTCTGCAGCCTACGCCACCTAGCTATAAGAGCTGTGATGAACTATAATATGCAAGGCATGAAGAAGTCTCCCCGAGCTTCCAATGCTTAAAACCGCGTAAGTGGAGATCAAAAGGAACATCAAGTGTTGATGATCAATAGGAACACCGGTTTTAAGAAAGACAAGAAGGGAAAACGGCGGAAGGGCGGCAAGCTGCTGTCGGCCGAAAAGAAACCCCGAGTTGGACCTAAGTCTGATACCGAGTGCTACTATTGTAAGGGGACTGACCACTAGAAGCGCAACTGCCCAAGTATTTGGCAGACAAGAAAGCCGGCAAGGAAAACAAATGTATATATGATATACATGTTATTGATGTGTACTTGACTAGTGCTCGCAGTAGCACCTGGGTATTTGATATCGGTTCAGTTGCAAATATTTGTAACTCGAATCGTGGAACGCGAATGCCACCGCTAGCAAGGGGTGAGGTCAAGATGCGTGTCGGCAATGGATCAAGCGTTGATGTGATCGGCGTCGGAACGCTGCATCTCCACTTGCCGTCGGGATTAGTTATAAACTTGAATAATTGTTATCTGGTGCCTGCACTAAGCATGAACATTGTATCTGAATCGTGTTTGATGCGAAGTGGTTATTCATTTAAATCCGAGAATAATGGTTGTTCCATTTATATGAATGAAATCTTTTATGGTCATGCACCGATGATGAATGGTTTATTTCTTTTGGATCTCGATAATAATGTTACACATATTCATAATGTTGATGCTAAAAGGATTAAACTAAATGATGATATATCCGCATATATGTGGCAATCGCTGCTCAGGTCATATCGTTAAACGATGAAGAAGCTCCATTCGGATGGACTTTGGAATCACTTCATTATGAATCATTTGATACATGTGAGCCATGCCTTATGGGCAAGATGATTAGAACGCTTTTAGGTTCAATGGAACGATGATTTATTGGAAATCATACATTACGATGTATGCGGTCCAATGAGTGTGTCACGAGGTGGATATCGTTATTTTGTTACTTTCACAGATGATTTGAGTAGATACGGTTATATCTACTTGATGAAAAACAAGTCCGAAACCTTTGAAAAGTTCAAGAAATTTCGTAATGAAGTGGAAAATCATCATAATAGAAAGATCAAATTTCTACTATCCGATCGGAGGTGAGTATCTAAGTTACGAGTTTAGCACTCACATGAAAGAGTGTGGAATTGTTTCACAACTCACACCGCCGAACACCACATCGAAATGGTGTGTTGGAACGCCGTAATCGACTTTTATTAGATATGGTTCGATCTATGATGTCTCTGACGGACTTGCCGTTGTCATTTTGGGGCTATGCACTAGAAACTGTTGCATTCACTTTAAATCGGGCACCATCTAAATCCGTTGAAAAGACACCGTATGAATTGTGGTTTGGAAACAAACCTAAGCTGTCATTTCTTAAAGTTTGGGGATGCGATGTTTATGTGAAGAAACTTCAACCGGATAAACTCGAACCCAAAGCGAAAAAATGATAATGATCATGAAAGGTGTGAGTAGTCGGAAGGTAGAACTCGAAGAGGTTATTGAACCTTCTCTTCAAAGTATGGCAAGTAGCGCAGCGCCGGAAGTTGTTCCGGAGTTGGCTCCACCTGTTGAAGAGGGAACTAATGATAATGATCATGAAACTCCGAAAGAGAGTACTACCGAACCTCGCAGTCAAGCAGACGCTGCAGCCCCGAGTCAGACGGAAATCCTGTCATGAATTTCATGGTTGATGAAAATGATGACCCTGCGACGTATGAAGAAGCAATGCTGAGCCCGGATTCCAACAAGTGGTTAGAAGCCATGAAATCCGAGATGGAATCCATGTATGAAAATCAAGTTTGGAACTTGGTGGAATTACCTCACGACCGAAAGGCTGTGGAGAACAAATGGATTTTCAAAAGGAAAACTGATGCTGATGGTAATGTAACCGTCTATAAAGCTCGACTTGTCGCAAAGGGGTTTCGACAAATTCAAGGAGTTGACTACGATGAGACATTCTCTCCCGTAGCGATGCTAAAGTCAGTTAGGATTATGTTAGCAATTGCTGCATATTTCGATTATGAAATATGGCAGATGGATGTCAAACCGCGTTTCTCAATGGTAATATTGAAGAAGAGTTGTATATGATACAACCAAAGGGTTTTGTCGATCCTAATGATGCTAACAAGGTGTGCAAGCTTCACGATCCATCTATGGATTGAAGCAAGCATCACGGTTGGAATCTCCGCTTTGATGAGGTGATCAAAGAGTTTGGATTTGTCCAAACTTATGGAGAAGCTTGTATTTACAAGAAAGTGAGTGGGAGCAATGTGGCATTTCTGATATTATATGTGGATGACATATTATTGATCGGAAATGATATAGATCTTTTAAACGGTGTTAAAAGTTATCTAAACAACAAATTTTCAATAAAGGACCTAGGTGAAGCGTCATACATATTAGGCATAAAGATCTATAGAGATAGATCTAGGCGCCTAATAGGGCTATCGCAAAGTACATACCTTGATAAGATTTTAAAGAAGTTTAGAATGGAAAATAGTAAGAAGGGGTTCTTACATATGACACAAGGCACGACATTGAGTAAGACTCAAAGTCCGGCTTCGGCGGAAGAAAGAGAGATAATGGACAAGGTCCCCTATGCTTCAGCCATAGGCTCTATAATATACGCCATGCTATGTACAAGACTGGATGTGGCACATGCTATTAGTTTGACTAGTAGGTACCAATCGAATCCAGGTTCAGAACACTGGAAAGCGGTCAAGAATATCCTTAAGTACTTGCAAAGAACTAAGGATATGTTTCTTGTATACGGAGGTGAAGAAGAGCTCGTCGCTAAGTGTTATGTCGACGCTAGCTTTGACACCGATCCGGATGACTCTAAGTCTCAATCCGGATACGTATTTCTCATGAATGTGAGCGTTAGTTGGAGGAGCTCCAAACAACCCGTGGTATGGATCAACAACGAGGTCGAATATGTTGCCGTCGAAGCTCGTAGCGCTTTGATGAAGGAGTTCATATCCGAACTAGGTGTGGTTGCAAACGCGTTGGACCCAATGGTGATCTATTGTGACAACAATGGTGCCATTTCCAATGCCAAAGAGCCAAGGTCTTACAAGCATTCCAAGCATATTAAGCGCCGGTTTCACTCCATCCGCGAGCATGTCAAGGATAGAGATATAAAGATTTGTAAAGTACATACGGATCTCAATGTAGCAGATCCGTTGACTAAAACTCTCCCTAGAGCAAAACATGATCTACACGTAACTTCATGGGTGTTAGATATCACAATGTAACTAGATTATTGTCTCTAGTGCAAGGGAGATCAAGGAATATGCCCTAAGAGGCAATAATAAAATGTTTATTATGTGTATTCCAAATATATGATAGATGTTTATTTTGCATGCTATAATTGTATTAATACAGAAACGTTAATACATGTGTGTTTAATAAACAAACAGAAAGTTCCTAGTTATGCCTCTCTCATAAACTAGTTCGTTGATTAACAAGATGATCACGGTTTCCTAATCATAGACATTGGATGTTGTTAATAACGAGATCACAACATTAGTATAATGGTGTGATGAACATTCATCCAAAGTATAGCATTACGATCAAAGTCATTGAGTGTATATTGCTATAAACAAACTACGAAGTAGTCCTAATCCTTAGACCATGAGATCATGCCAATCACTAACACCGGAAGAGTTTCTTGTTGACATCAAACGTCACTCCGTAACTGGGTGATTATAAAGATGGCTTCAAAGCTACTAAAGTGTTATGTTGAGAATCATGGATCAAAAGTGGAATTTGTTCATCCCGATGACGGATAGATATGCCTGGCCCTCTCGGTGATATCACATTGGTTAGCTTGCAAGCAAGTGATTTGATCACTAGAATGTTATATCACGAACGAGAAAGAGTGCATGTCAAGAATTTAGATCAAACTAGGTATGAAGATACCGATGATCGAATCTCGGACATGTAATATATTGTGAAACAAAGGGATTAAGATACAAGCGTAAAAGGTTCCGACGATCACAGGAAAAGTCATCGTTGAATGTGTGGGAGTCAGTATGGATCTCCAGGTCCCGCTACTGATTATTGATCGGAGAAGGGTCTCGATCATGTCCGCATCATTCGTGAACCGTAGGGTGACACACTTAATGGGACATTGGCATCCAGTTGGAGCAAATGTTTCATGCCGAAAGAATAAATAAGAGTAGGAATTTATTTTACTAGATACCGAAACAGGTTTTCGGGTGAAATTGCATAAAGTGGTTATGCATGTGAAATGGAATTCTAGCAAGGGGTTATTTGTGAATGTTTGTCATTAAAGTAATTGACAAAATGCTGAATAAAATAAAAAAAATTATTTAATGAGAGTTTGCATTAAATTTGGTGGAAATTTAATGGGAATTTGAGTGGACTTTTGAGTGGAGATAATTGAAGGGACATTTTGTGAGTGGAGTGTCCACCCACATGAATGAAGGAGGAAGGGGCAGCCCCATGGCCGGCGGCCACCCCTGGGTGCCCCCTCCTCCTATAAAAGGAGCCCTCCTCACTTGTCTCACACACCTTCTCGTGAAGGATCTCTCTCTAGAATTTATCCCCATGGTCCGGACTAGCGAGATACATGTTCCGTGGCTATTCGGCAAGAAAGGGTTGTGCTCACGCATCGCCGGGAGCGAGGAGGCGAGGTTGCCCGGTGTCTTATGCGGTGTGCGAGCACAGATGCGTTCTCGCTTATGGCGCTAGGACTTCCTCTCGATCTTGAGATCGGCAAGAGATCGTCTACATCAACCACGAGTTGAACTCGTTAAGCTTTGTCGGTCTTCAAGGGTATGTTCTCTACAGATATACATCTGCCCGTTGTTTGTATCTAGTAGATAGATCTTGGTACATAGTTCCCATCGTAGGAAAAATTTTGTTCTCTATGCTACGAACCCTACATTTTTTATTTGAACGAGGGCAAAAGATTTGCCCTTTTCAATTAATTAAGCAGGGAGAGTATAAAGTAAATAAAAGTTTAGAAGTACAAAAAGTGACTACTCTCACGGCAGCAAATTACTCATGCGCTTAGCGCCCGCAGGCACCCATAAATTTGCCTCTAGCTTAATCTTGTCTAAAAGTATCAAGGTGATATATACATGCCTGAGTCATGTCAATTTTTTTCTGAAACTTTAAAATACTACTCCTTCCGATTTAGAAATATAAGATGTTTTAGGTTTGTGAAGGAGATGTATCTAAACACGTTTTAGTGTATAGGTTCAAATGAATCTAGACACTAAAATATGTCTAGATACATATTCTTCACAATCCTAAAACATCTTATATTTCTAAACGGAGGAAGTACGTAGCATTTTGCGATCTTCTTGAAAGACATGTACAGCTACAGCCTGGTTCCTCGAATATCGGTGACGCTATTATACCGTAAGCAAATACCAACTAAACAAGAGAAAGCCATGTACAGAGCGGAGCATTTGGTTCGGCATGTAAAGGTTCACGTCTCTCCGGGGCGGGCAGTCACGCTCACACACACGAACCGTGAAAGAAACAGGCACCACACACACAGAGCACACCCAGGACGCACAAGCACAAGCACAGCGCGCCCGCGGAATCTCCCCCACTAGTACGTGCTCCCACCTTTAGTTTATCAGCTAAGATCGATCGAGCGATCCAGTGCTCCCCTCCCCCCACCACCATCTTCTTCCTCCTCCTCCTGTCTCCTCCTCCCCCATCCCTCCATATATACCCGCCACGATCCTGCGACCATCCACCGTGCGCTACCCTTCTACTCCTACTAGTTTCCTCGATCGGAGCATCACACAATATACCTGTGATCTTCGGCCACAACCCCACCGATATACCGAGATGGTGTGTGTCCCGATGAAGCAGCTGGTTGCGGCAATCATGGCGTGCTCCGTCGGGGTGGTGGCGCGGGCGGTGTGAGCTTGAGCGCGCGTGCACGTAAGGATGTGCCTCGGCTGCCGTCTCGTCCTCGCCGCCGAGCTCTCGTCGTGAGGGTATATATATATATCGATCGACAAGGCCACTACTAGACCGCTCGATTCTGCGGTGCCCTGTTCATACAACTTCTTGGGTCGGTCGGCGACATGTGGGGCGACGTGGTGTCGCTGGTCCGGGGGTGGCGGCGGCGGAGGGGGAGGAGGTCGACGGCGCGGGTGGTCGACGAGAGCGCGCTCGACCTCGCTGTCGCCGCCGCGGAGGACGGCGGCGGCGGCGCCGCGCGCGCCGCCACGGTGGCGCCGAGCGTGGCCGGGGCGCTGGCAAGGGCGCTGCTGGCGCTGGCGTGCGCCGTCCGCTTCAACGGCGACGGCATGTCCACGGAGGAGGCCTGGGCGGCCAGCGCGTGGCGGCCGCGCGCCGACGAGGTCAGCCACCTCATGGTGCGCGAGAGCATGCGCTACGCCATCTACGCGTAGCCCATGCCCTGCAGAGCACAACCGGACGTACGTATGTGTGTAGTTGGATGGTATAGCTGCGTAGAGTTATATACGATTCTGAATACTCCTAGTAGATTAATGTATAGTAGAGTATTGTATATCTTGGATGTACTTCTTCTTCCGTTTGGACAACAAAAAAAAACTACAGCTACAGGAGTGTCCTGGTAAGTGGGCTGGCATGCTTACCTATATGTATACAAATTCTTGGTTAATCTAAGAGATCACTGTAATTTAATGTCAACTGTCAGTCATCCTCTTCTCCTCCTACCCTTTTCCCCCTTTGGATCTTTGTTTTCCTTATGATCTTATTTTTCCTTGTCCTTTCTCTATCTGAATGGGCCCTGAGGACTGAAAGTTTACACTCGTGCCACTTATCCTGAAACACAAACCTGCAAGTTCAGATACCTCTAGTTCTGACTTCTGACGATCCTGGCTAAATTCCGTTCACTCGAAATTCATGGTTCCTGCCCACACATGGAGTTTCTACCTACCTGCCTGGTCAACAAATAACGAGGTTACGCATATATCTTACTTTTGGTTCGCCGATGCAAAGGTGAGGGGTGGTAGATGGTACCATCTCCATTTCCAGAAAGAAAAAACTCAGATATCTTCTACCGATGGCTACTGGTTTCAGCGATATGATGCAGACCTTTGGAAGGTCACTTCTAACTGATAGCAAAACTTAGCAAGCATTTCAGCACATAGATGCAAATGGCCCATGACTGTACGCTACAGCGACGTGCTGCGCTGTCGATACATCTAGAAAATCATGGTGGCATCACAGTTGCGGTGCACGGAGATAAAAAACGTTGACCCCCGGGGAATGATCCCTCGCGGGCTATACGTTGTTAGTAGATGAGATCTCCAGCAGAATTATACGCGCCGGATAATACCTCGCTTAATTCGGTCCCCGGAGACTCGAACCCGGGTGGGTTGGCTGCACTCGCTATTTTGTCACGGAGATAGGAAACCGTGAATGGATGTTCCGAAAACAATGTCTCCCCCACATGAGATCGGTTCAGGCCTCAGGTTTGATACTCGAGAAGTTGAGTCCCGGTCTGAATACGCTGACCAAGTCTCGGCCATCGAGGATCATACATAGTGCAATTTAGGGCCCCCATCCAGATATCCAAATACTGCCCCCACTACAGAAGACCCTGCTGGCAATCCCCTGTCTCATATGTGAGACGTCACCGCATCACTACGGTGCAAGGACCGTGATGATTAGCGTGTTTTGTCAAATTTCCCCCCATATGGTAGTCGACATATGCCACTGAAATGAGGATATCTGAATCTCCAAGGTTAGTGGTGGTATTTTTGCAAGTGGGTAACCTAGCCTTGAGTGGTTTCTAGAGGCACGAGTGCTGGAGATATTCTTGAATATATCATACAAGGAGTCGGAGATGTGGCGATGATTATCAGCCACAGAAAAATATGTATAATGCTAAGCCATTTTAACCCCAAAATTGTTTTTGTGTCACCCAACTAAGTCTGCTCTGATTCTGGTATATCCAGTGCACACTCTTGCATATGATTTACAGCATGGTTTTTCAAGCAAGACAAAAAAAAGGGCATTCATCCATTAGGACCAACACTTTGGATTGATTGATCTACTGTGCACATCATGATTAATCTATATTTGAGCAGAAGAAAAAGAAAAAAAAAACAGTGCTAGATTGGATAGTGCAGCTGAAAGATTAGAACCTAGAGAAGATACTGGGTTTTCGCAGCTGGCTACCAGACAGAAAGCGAAAGCACGGTGCGGATCAGGTTTTTGCTATTTTAGTGGCCAGCTAAACACCGGTTCTAACCCCACTGTTGCAAGCATATCACAAATTGGTTGTCTGGTTTTGAGTTGCTACCTTGTTGATAAGGGCCAGTCATCTCAGGTGTAGGTAGGGGCACCATCCATGATCCATCCATCATGGATGCAATGCCACTGCAGATTACCCGGTCTTGTTAGGTGATAGCCTCTGATTTGACAAGATCTCGATAAAGATCGATGCGTCCTCCTATCAGGCTTCAAAGAAAGATTTAATGGAGGTAGTCAACCCCCAGATACATTCCTTCTGTCTTTTTCATCGTGTCAAAAGTAGTTGGCAATCGCCAAATGGACATTGCAGTGCAAGTTGTTTCTTGGAATTGAAGGTGAGGGGGTGGGCCAAAGGTGGCTGGCCAACACTGCCAGTTGGTGATGATGTCCTCAGACACCATGCGTTCAACTTGCCACTGTTTGAGGGCTGGGAGGCATTGGGTGCTAGGGTCAACAGGGAGATAGCTACAGAAGAGATTCGGCTTAGTTGTCATGGATGACATGGCCACTTCTGATGGAGGAGAATGGAATTGATATCCACTCGATTGATGAGTATCATTTGGTAAACATAATTCAGGCAACTTGTGTTTGCTTGCAAAGGTCATCTACATGATGGGCATTGCCGACATAGTCTTGTGGGCATCATTGTGTTTCTATCCTCCATTTTGCTAGTAAACATTACAGTTACAGGTAATTATTTTTTCAGGTAATGGCATACGAACTACTGATAGCAAGTTGACTCTGTAGTTCAGTAAACATCACCTGATTACATGTATTAGTGTCGCTGCTCTTTCTTCAAACGCCACACGAGGAGTCACCTAAAGTTTCTTCATTTCTTCTGTATGCCTTCATCCGAGAGGTTTTGAAGTTTCAACGTCAGTTTCAGGTGGTACCTCGGGTCCACGACTAGAGGCCACAAAACTGTGTGATATCAGTTGGCGTTTGATAGATACCCATCTGCAAAGTAAGTTGACAGCTTATTTCATGAATGTAGTAAAATAGCAAGCACTAGAATGAACTCTGTCAAGCGAAGTACGAACACGCTGAACAGAACCTAAGCATCCAACTGAACTCTATCATCAAACCATCTGCAGAGTAAATTTTTAACTTGTTGCAGGAATAGTATGCAAGCACCAGAGTGAACTCTGTCAGACAAAGTTGGTGACAGACACACTGGACAGAGTGTGAATCAATCAACTGAACCTAACCATCATCCCCGTTAAAGAAAAACTTAACCTTATCATCCAAGTTTGTCTTCAACTAAATTGCACCATTTAGCAAAAAACAATTCATGACAGATATATTTTTAAACGATATCATGAGCAAGATTTCACTAAGCAATACGAGTGCACCAGAGATAAAAAGAGAAAGCGCATCCCCACCATGGCGCCACCTCGTTGGAGCTTGATGACGATCTGAGCGAATCCAGGACACGTTTTTCTCCTGTCAAGACTTCTACGAGCCCTATGGATCACCAAGAAAGATAAAGTCAGGTTCAGTGTCACAAAAATTCTACAGTAAGTAACAATAATGCTAGCAGCTACGGAATATATATTTGTTTAGGGAGGTGTGAATGCAGACCGTTGGTGTAGTCTCTGCAGTCGTGCTCCCCCACCACCAGGTCGGTCGGCCACCGCTCGCTGAACCTCTCGGCTGCGTCCGCGGCGTCGCCGTCGCAGATCCCGACGAACCAGCTCCTCCTGTCCGGGATCCTCCGCAGCTTCCTTCTCCGAACCACTCCTGTTCGTCGTCACAGGATTCGTTGTGAACAGAAAATTCTAACTCTGCTTAAATTTACTGCAACTTTTTTCTACTACTAGATTGTTGTGAGCTGAAAATTCCGCATTAGTTACCTGGTATTTTACTCCTGGTCAGCACTGATAACGCGGCAAGAGCATCCTCGGGGTCTCGAGGCTGGAAATCGAAGACCAGCGGCGCCTGCAACACAACCATGGCGAACCATCCGCCATGAAGACCTTCTCGAGGAGTAGAAAGGGTTTGGAGCGGATGGATGCGGGCTGGCCTCACCTGGGTTCGCGGCGGGTCGGGCCGAAGGAGCACCATGAAGTGCTGAAGGTCCCAGAGGCCCAGCGAGTAGCCCGCAGACATCAGGGCCTGGGCCGGCCCCTGGGGCTCGCAGCGGCACGGCCGCCACGTACACGGCGTACCTGCCCGCTGGACGCGCCGCGGCCTCGGCGTCGCCGGCGTAGAGGCAGGCGCCATATTGGGCGACGGCGGAAGGCAGACGACCAGGCCGTGGCCACACAAGCAGCTGACGGGTGTAGAGGCATTAGCACCGGCCAGCCGTCCGATAAAGATCGGACGTCTATCCCGGTGGGTATTCTCAGTTCTCACATGGACCTTGGTGATCAGAAAGCAAATCTCGAACACGAGTTCAGATCCTGGAATCGAATCGAGGTATGATTTTAAGCTCGCATTCCAGATGCAAATCACATCAGATTATAGAACAGAATGAACGAAAGATGATGCCTCAGATTCTTAGGAGCTGAATGAAATCAGTGGAATCTCACTGTGTAATCATCTGAATCCAAAAGCAGGCACAGAAGAAATCTGCTGGAACAACGCAGTGCACCACACATATTTACCAGAATGTTTAACTAGGGACCAGCCCACACTAGTGCAACTGTCAGGCTATTCATCAAGCTCAACATCCATCCACCACCCGAAGCAAGAAAATGAATCGCTACATAGAAGTGGCAAAAAGAATAACTACTAGTAGCTCGAAGCAGACTCCAGGAGCTCTAATGCGCCACGCATCGCATGCGCGAGAGTATCCTCAGATCAGCAGGTAAGCGCACAGCATTAGCAGCGTGGCAAGGATAGAGACGTCGGTGCGTATCCTGGAGACCGCGCGAGGGCGCGCTGAAGGTGTGGTGGTGCTCACAGGAGGTAGGGCTGGTTCTTCCACATCAGAGTCTGTCAAGAAGGGCATTGGGGACATAGCCGGTGGCTGCGCAGCATTATCCATGACTGAAAGGAGGCCACCGCTGGGGAGGCTGCATGTAGTATGGCGCCTTGTCTCCCAAGTTCATGCAGGAGTTCACTGCACAAATAAAATCTGGCCATACGGTGTGAGCAAATAATACATCGTGAACCGGTCAAGAGAGGATGCAGTGTGCTACATGAGAATGTTAAGAGAGAACATACATTTGTATCTGTGAGCTGTCGCAGGAAATCGGTGATGACTCCATCCACTCCTCCTCCACCTCCACCTTTCTGCACAAAGGCATTAATCTGCACCGTGGCATCCGAGAAGAAGTCGTAAGGTTGAGAAATAAACTCGTTCATGAGCACATGAGCATAGACTGGAAGGCCAGCAGCCTGCAGGGTCTTCACAAGATGGCTGGTCTGGTTTAACAAGAAATTGCTGGTCGATGGGTAAATGGACGTGGTGCTAACAGAAACAGCATCAGCAAACTTCTTGATATCTGCAACAGAGGAAGGTGCAGCATCTTTGACATCTTCGCCGAGCATGTAGACAAGGTTATACTTGGCTTGTTGCTTGAACTTCACTAGAGTTGAGCTGTTTGCCGACTGAATCATGACTTTCTGGGTGGTCTGTTTGCTGTAACCAGAGTCATCAAGAGCTTTGATCACTGCATCTACCACACCAAACCCAAGTTTCTCTGCCATGAATGAAGCACGCTGCAAAAGATCCAAAATGGAAGTAAATCAAGACTGAAGTAAGCACAACATGGGCTAGCTAGTAGCTACAACTCCAAAACAAAGTTGTTTTTCCTAAATTGCCACTCATCCTTTTGCTAGTCAACTCAACAGGAAATACAGGACATGGAAATTAAGCCTCACCCAAAACCAGAAGTCAATACTGTGAATTAGCACATTACCACACAAATATGGATTACACTATATACTTCCCCTTCCCATATAATTAAATGCTTACCTCCACAGTAATCATGATTCCGGACAAATCCTTATCTTTTGCAAAAGCTAAGAAGTCTGATAATCTCATGAAATTTCCTGCATTCACGTTTCTGGGATTTCTTGATAATTTGTACTTGGTCCATGGGTTTGATATCACAGCTGTGAATATTGGAATGTCAGTCTTGGAATAAGTGATTGACGAGTGAAGGAACTTAATAGATGGAGCATGAATTGTTCACAAGATGATTGATTTGTACAACAATAAATAAATTGTTTCATATCAGCATAGGAATACAAATATTAGGTTTACCAAAAAAAAGGAGTTCAGATTGACTTACGCTTAAGGTTGTTCGTGATATCCTCCCAGGTGAGGTTGAATGTATAGACTCCAGCGGCAGGCTTAATATCTTCTATGATAACCGCTAGAGAAGCAAATTGTGAAGTTACAACAGTAGTAACATCCTTTAGGTCAATGGAACTCATGCATATTGGTATGCCATCTTTGTCACTTGAACAGCACAATCAATGACATCTGCACCATCAGTAACTGCCTTTTGATAAGCTAGGTCAGTGCAGTCTGGGTAGTCACCACTAGCACCATTGTGGGAGATAACAAGAGGTGCCCCTGCAATGTAAATGTGAAGGATGGAGTTCAATAACAGTACTAAGTTGAGGAGTTCATGATGGACAAAGAAAGGAAGCAGGCATACCATGATCTTTCTTGGTCTTGTTCAGGTTACTATAGCAACCTGCAGTAACAAAATATAGAACGAGTCAATAGTCAAGACCAGAGAAGCCATGATCCAACTATATATTCCGATTCGTCCAGATATATCAATGTAGAAACTATAAAGTGGATTTAGATGAAAATCATCCTGACCAAGTGTCCTGCTTGGATGTGTCAGTTTCTTGAAGGAATATTTACGACAATGTGAAGAAGTATAGAAGGTGGACTCACCAATTGCCGCTTGAGGAGTGATAGGGAAATCAGTCAAGACACCATCAACAGAGAAGGCACCGTTGTCGATGAAGCTAAGATATTCTGTTAATGGATCATAGCTGTAGTTGTAGCTGAGCGCAAAGTCATTGGCAAAATCAGCAGCATAAATTTCTAAACCTGCCTTATGAGCATCATCAACGACTGAAGTAGGCAGTTTCAGATAATTATCTGCCGTAACAGGCGAGATATAGTTTTTGGGAACTAGTATCCCAGAAGCAAAAGTCTTGATGGATGTCAGATTTTTCAGTATTGAGCCATATGTCTGATTTGTAGATGGCTCGACCATGCCTTCATCAAGAAAACGGAACACAAGCTTTGTCTTGTTGCCAACTCTTCCAAGCATGCTTTTGAGGAAGCTCACTTCAGGCGATGAGATGTAGTCAACCGTGTATTGCTTTGTCAGAGACAGGATATTGGTTCTCATGCTCAGATTAAACTGGCTGTAGAAACTGTCATGCTGAGTTTTGCACAAACAAGACAAACTGTAAGAGGGGATCACATAATATAAACTGTAGTACACCAAAAGTAACTGAAGTTTGATGTACCTGAATATTTAACCAAACAGGGGCCTTATACTGCGTTAGTACAACTTCAGCTGGAGTTATTAGGTTTACTCCATCATATCTAAATGTACGAGATAAGATTGGTTGTGTCACTGTAATAAATGTGAAATTTGGGTGAGACAAGCAAAAGTGACTGCGCTAATCAAGTAGTATAAGAGAAAGATGGCACAGAGATGCTCAAAACAATAGAACTACAAACTGCATTTGCACTTACAGGTTACATTGCCCAGCTGAGCAGCGTCATAATCCACCGAGAACCACCCCGTCGTAGATACGCCGTTCACACGGTAGGTGTTCTTCCCCTTTGGGAAAACATCGGATATGGTTGTGCAGTTATCCATTTTTATGTCCGGGAGGCAGATGCTAAGATTATCCTTGGTTAACCGAACATCGCACCAAAGGGCCGAGCCCTCAGAGCCGGCAGCAAACCCGTAGGCATTGTCACTGGAGTCGGGAAATAGGCCCGAGAACCCACCCTTAGCAATGACTGCCGGAGGATTGCCTGAAACAATCAGATGTGTGTTAGGCTTGAGGGACACACGGCCAGAAATAGTGGATCATAACTTCGTATGTGCATAGCCCACAGCAGAAACTAGTTATAAATGGTTATATAAATTAAATGCAGAAGCTAGTCATAATGAGATGAGACGCTGGCTACAAATTAGTTAACATTTGCAACCGATGCATCGAGAAGGAAGTCAATCCTTAAAATTATCCACCGAATTAGACAAACAAGCCCCCTGCTCCATAACAGTAAATGCATACAGCTAGTGATTTAATCTAATCTCTCGCTTGTAAGAAAAGCGAGTAAGCTTGCACATGTCGTACAAGTTAGTCGCTGTCGTATCCTAACCAGATGTCTTCTGTCAGCTAAAAAGGCTACTGCCCACAGTACCAAAAAAGAGTTTAAGAAAAAAAAGGAGGCATCATGGCCGGCCCTCAGCCCCAAAGCTTCCAATCAGGAATCTCAAGCCTTGGAACAGCACTAAAAATTCAGCAAGACCATTTCGCCGAAGAAACAGATAGAAAGTTGAGCAAGAACGGGCACTCGGCTCATCTTAATCCTAAAGATCCGACACATACATCGAAAGAGAATCAGAACAGCAAGCAAGACACGATCTTGCGAGCTAGAAATCTAAAAGGAAATCAGCCCAGATCAGAATCAGATCGCAGGCGCACGGGCTAAGCAAATTAACGAGGAACGAAAGGGAAGTGCAGCGAGCATACCGCTCAGCGTCTTCCAGGTCGAGCTCTTCTGCGCAGCGGCCGAGCCCAGCGACAGCAGCAGCAGCGCCAGGAGTGGAACAAGCACGGAGCAGGCATGGCTCCTCCCCATTGCAGACCCCCACCGGCAGCAGCTCCGAGGACGCTGCTGGCTGCAGGCTCCCTCCAAGAACGGCCCTGGGAAGGGGAGAGAGAAGGAGAAGGAGAAGAAGCGAAGCGAGCCAACAGGTGCTCGGAAGGAAGGAGGCAATGCGCGTACGGCGGCCGCGTTGGGATTTTAACACCGAGAGAGACAAAAGAAATGGAGATGGGAGGAGGGGGCTCGGCTGCTGCTGAGCTGTGCGACGAGGCCAACAGGAGAAGGTGGCATCAGGGGGTGGGAGGTGGTCAAGAAAGTGTGTGATCCCTCACTACTTTTACCCCAAAGAAAACTACCGTAGGTTGTTTTAAATTCTTCATTTTTCTCTCTATTCCCAATTTTTTATCTTGTTGATTTTGTTAACTCTGCCCCCCTTTATGTTCATTTTGCCTCCCCTAAGATGAGAAGCTGGCTCCATCCCTGCTCATAGAGTAAGAGCATTTTATAAGAACAAACGCCTCGGCCGGATAACAATCGCCAGTTTTTGGTTTATGCAAACAAAAGATGTCCCAACAAAATTGGTCGGCCCGGAAAAAAATTGGGGTAGTGGGAAATTTCGCGTCAAGAGCTTTGATATAATCGGGTTCGGTTGTTGTTTATCCCGGTCCTCGATACCTAGTACTCTGGCGGGACGGACATTTTAGCTCACCATTTGTCGCCTACCGCCACCGTTGTCAATCTCTCACCTCATCACCCTTCTCGGCTCGTCCTATCCGAGGTCGTGCAGGCACATCCTGCGGGTCCTCGAGCTTTGAAGTCTGTCGTTGGTGCAGTCATGGCCAAGTGGAAGCGCCAGGACAATCACATCGTGTGGCATTTTCGGTCCTATAGCGGCAACGTTGTTGTCGGGGTCGTTGGTAGGCAAAGCTTTCCCGTCCGAGGACCGCCGATGAAATCTATGCCACAAGCAGCACCGAAGAAGGCCAAGAAGCCTTGACGGCGAGGCCGAAATCCACGTCCCACGCCATCCTCCTTCTCCTTGCTCGACGAAACGTCCAAGAGGTATAAATTCTCCCCCTTTTCCCCCGAAATCCCGTGTGAATTGTTCACATTTTGGGTAGTTCTTTTGATTTATGATTGTATAGCTTGCATTATGTTTCCAGCTCGCATGTGGATTTGTTGGCATCGAATGAGGTAAAACATTGGTGTGGTTGCAACTAGGCCAGAATCGGTATCAAGATAAATCTTATAAGTTCTAAATTAAGCATTAAAGACAAATATTAAGATAATACGAAATGACTTCAGACATAAGTAGTTTTCGGACGCCTGAGATCTAGTCATTCTCAATAAAAAATGTAGATCGACTGTTTCTCGGTCTACCGATGGATCCATTGGCTGACTTCTTAACCAGTGTGCATGAGTTTTCATCATGTGAGTGATAACAGGTCAACAAAATTTTGAGCGCGTTTATCCACGCGCAACCCCCCAACATGTTGCCAATATAAAAGTGGCCCGGTTTTTTTCGGTTCGAGCTCGGATCGATGGCGATAGTTTTGGTTTCGCCAGCTGGGATCCCGCGGCCGCGGCGCGAGAGAACGCATCCTGCGGCCGAGTAGGACCAGCCCCTCCCTGCGATTGGTCCGGCCGGCCGAAGGCGCTCGACGGGAGCACGTACGTACATACGTGCCGTGGCCGGCGCGCCGTCCATTTGGCTCACGCCGCGCGCCCCTCGTCCTCGGTCGCGACCCGACGGCCGTCCAGCTAGCGCGCGACGAGCCGAGCCGGTACACGGGAGTTTGATTGGCCAGCCTGGATTCCTTTTTCTAATCCGCCGCCCGCCCAAGACCACGCCTTGAACGGCGCCTCCACGCTGCTCTCGCCGTCTTTGACGCCCTCGTTTACAGGATAAAAACAGACAGCGCGCGCGCGGGCGCACATGCAATGCAACCCTCCCTGTGCCGGAGAAAACGACGCTCGCGCTAGCGCTTCCCGATTCCTGCGGGGACAAGTGGCGAAGGAGCTTTTTCGTACGCGTCCCGATTTTGGCCAAATTTTACTAGCCGGTTCCGTTGGAGCTGACCTCCAGCCTCCTTCAGGCCTGCTCTAGCCTAGCGCTAGGTTTCCCGAATTCTATGTTCTCCCGAAAAGAATGGCACGGTTTTGGTGAAATCAATGTGACCAGTGGCTAGAGCCATGCCTTCTATTCCTTCTTCATACCATACTTGCGTAACAGTCCATACTGAAAGCCACCAAGATTATACAAAATAATATAAATTTGTATGATATAAAATTTATATAATATGATACACTAAGTCAATTTTAATAATATTATTTTTATATTTTATAAATTTATATTATTTTCAGATAATCTTGAGTGGCCAAATTCAACAGAAAACCTTTGTATTATTGGAGTATGAGTACCACTAGCTAGAGCACTTGCCTACAAATGGGAGATTCCAAACAGACCTGGCTTTGCTGGAAAACATGGGACTGCCGATGCTACAGCCATCCACGACGCCTAATTATTGGCGATGAACGTCCAAGTACCCCGAGTAGTACTACTACACAGGATTTAGACCAGCGTAACGTTCGGATGATGATGCTTCACTAAATGTATCATCACAGAGCGTACCACGCTACTCCCTCCGTTCCAAAGGGGACGGGACGTGGCGTATAAATAAAAAGTAAAAGTTTTCTTTAGTATATATGTGTGGTCGAAGTTAGAAACGTTTTCATTTTTACTAAGTATATACTACGAGGGACAGAGGGACTGCCATTATTTTAGGAAAAGGAAAATAAACATTCGTGAGAACAAAAGCTATTTCTAAATAGGTGATTCAACCTCAAAAAAAAAGGTGATTCGAGATAATTTGTAATTTCAGTCATGTACTTTCTAGCCAGCCACCGTTGGAACTAAGATATAAATTGTGATGTGCAGATGATGGCTGCGGATTCAGTTTTGGGTAAGCGGGGAGCAGAGGCAAAGGAGGTGCTGCAAGAAGATTTGACCCTTGCACTCTCTCTGAACAGAGCGGAACAGGGAGGCGCACAACAGAAGAAAGGAAGGAGGGCGGAGGTAGAACAAGGGCAGCAGGAAATTGGTGAGAAGATGGGAGGAAACAACAGGAAGAACTTCAAGCAGAAGGCTACAGCCGGACGTGGGGCTTCCAGTACAATGAGTTGCATCGCGTGGAACTGTCGAGGGGCGGGAGGAGCTTCGACAGTTCATGGATTAGTTAACCTCGTTAGTTCGTTGCATGTTAAATTAGTTTTTCTTTCTGAAACTAGGCAGAAAAAGAATAAAGTCAGACGTCTTAGAAGTCGCTTAGGTCTTCCTGGTTTTGATGGTGTGAGTAGTGAGGGTCTTAGTGGTGGTCTGGCCCTGTTTTGGCATGAGAGTCTGCATGTTGAGATTGTGTCCATGAATAAAAATATCATTGATGCTTATATCCGCTTTTCCCCTGATGAACCACTGTGGAGAATCACTTGTGTCTATGGCGAACCTAGAGTATAAAATAGACATCTCATTTGGTCACAGTTACAAGACTTAAAAGCATATCGATTTACCTTGGTTAGTCATGGGGTTTTAATGAGGCACTTTGGCAATTTGAGCATATGTCTAATGTTCCCGACCAAAATCGATGTGGCCTTTAGGAACACCTTACAAACCTGTGAACTACATGATTTGGGGTTTGTTGGCCTCCCATATACTTATGATAATAAAAGACGAGGTCATAGTAATGTGAAAGTTCGTTTAGATCGAGCAGTGGCGGATAATAAATGGCGGGATATATTTAATGAAACAGAGGTGAAACACATAATTACTCCTTGTTCTGACCATTTGTTGTTGCTTGTGACACTACAACAGGAGCAAGCTCTACCGAGGAGGAGGTCCCCAAGACAATATGAGATTCTATGGGAAAGGACAGGGGAGCTTCCGAAAGTCATTGAAACAATGTGGAAGAAAGAAGGAGTCAAGCGGGATTTAAATGGGGTGATGTATAAACTGGACATGATGATGAGACAACTGCAAGGGTGGAGCAAGAAGAAATTCGGTAATGTACTCCAGCAGCTTGAAAACAGTAGGAAAAAACTAGAACGCCTACTAGAGGTGAATAATGAAGAGATGAGATTAGGAAAACCTCCGATTATATAGATGAACTCCTTTATCAAGAAGAAATGTTATGGTTACAGGGATCACGTATTGCTTGGCTAAAAGAAGGAGATAGAAATACAAAATTCTTTCACCAAAAATCGGTGTGGAGGGCAAGGAAGAATAAAGTGAGAAAATTGAAGGATGCTAATGGAGCTTGGCAAACTGCCCCAACTGATATGGAAAGAATGGCCACTTCTTACTTCAAAGAATTATTCACAAGAGATCCGAACCTGAACCCAAACCGAGTATTACATGTTCTAGAAGGGAAAGTAACAGAGGACATGAACAAGATGCTTACTGAAAATTTTACCGATGAAGAAATTTCAACTGCTCTATTTCAGATTGGACCATTGAAAGCCCCAGGACTGGACGGTTTCCCTATCGTTTCTACCAGAAAAATTGGAGCTTAATGAAGGAAGAAATCATAGCAGCGGTAAAACTTTTCTTTCATACGGGTCATATGCCTGAGGGAGTAAACGATGCTACTATTGTGTTAATTCCAAAGGTAGATCATCCAACAGAGCTAAAAGAATTTAGACCCATCAGCTTATGTACGGTGCTTTACAAAATAGTGGCAAAGTGTCTGGTGAACCGCATCAGACCGATCTTAGGGGACCTTATCTCGCAAAACCAGAGTGCGTTTGTGCCGGGTCGCCTAATAACGGACAACGTGATGATTGCCTTCGAATGCCTTCACTATATTGAGCAAAACACAAACTCTGACAACAACTTATGTGCTTACAAATTAGACTTATCCAAGGCATATGACAGAGTGGATTGGGGCTTTTTAAGGAGAGTGATGGAAAGTTTAGGCTTCTCTTACCGATGGATCGAATGGGTGATGGAGTGTGTGACCATGGTAAGATACAAAGTTAAATTTAATGGAGCCTTGCTGGAATCGTTCTCGCCTTCGCGTGGTCTACGCCAAGGTGATCCCCTATCGCCATTCCTCTTTCTTTTTATTGCTGATGGTCTGTCTGCCTTGTTACAAAGAGAATTACAGGAAAACCAGTTAACCCCGGTGAAGATTTGTAGACGGGATCCCGGTATATCACATCTACTTTTTGCTGATGACAGTCTCCTATTTTTCAAAGCTGAGTCGAATCAGGCTAACAGAGTGGTACATGTGCTTGAGCAATACAGCATGAGTACAGGACAACTGGTCAACCCAACAAAATGTTCAATTTACTTTGGACATACTTGTGATGCAACAACAAAAGCAGCCGTCATGCAGAATCTACAAGTCACCGAGGAAAAATTTGAGGCTAAGTATCTAGGCCTACCAACCCCGGAAGGAAGAATGACTAAAGGAAAATTTCAAAGTCTACAAGGTAAGTTAGCAAAGAGGATTATGCAAGTGGGTGAAAACCAAATGGCCCAAGGTGGCAGGGAGGTTATGATAAAAGCAGTGGCACAAGCACTCCCAACCTATGTCATGGGGGTATATAAATTTCCCCTGGGCCTATGTGATGACCTTACCAAAATAATGAGAGATTTCTGGTGGGATTCGGAAAAAGGAAAAAGGAAGACACACTGGGTGTCATGGGACATCATGTTGAAACTGAAGAAACAAGGAGGAATGGGTTCAAAGACATGAGGATGTTTAATCAGGCACTACTAGCTAGACAAGCTTGGCGGTTAATCCAATTCCCAAATTCACTATGTGCTCAGCTTCTACGGGCTAAATACTTTCCCAATGGAAACCTGTTAGACACGGTTTTTACAGGGAATGGATCTTCTACGTGGCATGCCATTGAATACGGCCTTGAATTACTGAAAAAAGAGCAATTTGGAGAATCGGTAATGGTGCAAAGGTACGCATATGGAGAGATGCCTGGATTCCAAGAAAACATCAATTGACACCGATCACTCCTAAAAGGCGTTGCAGACTTAAATGGGTATCTGAACTTCTCACTCCTGAGGGTACTTGGAACATGCAGCTATTGCAGAGATGGTTCCTGCCTATAGACATCCAAAGCATAACAACGATCAAGCCCTCACAACGCCATGAGGACGATTTTATTGCATGGAACCCGGATACTAAAGGTATTTTCTCGGTTAGCAGTGCTTATCGACTAGGAATGGAAGAAATATTCCGACAACAGGAAACAGGAGAATGTAGTGCATATCCTGACGGCACAAACAATGAATGGCGCCTCATTTGGCATAGTGAGGCACCCCCAAAGGTAAAAACCTTTGCGTGGAAACTAGCAAAAAATGGCCTCGCCACCCGAGAATGCATGATGAGAAGGAAAATGGTGTCAGATGATATTTGCCCAATCTGCGGGATGGAGAAGGAGGATACATTCCATGCTATGATCTCATGTCCACACGCCAAGGGACTTTGAAAAACTATGCACCAATGCTGGAGCCTACCAAAAATAGAATTGGTACAAAATTCAGGAAGAGATTGGATTCTTCCATTTCTTAGCAAGCTGGATGATACGACTAGGCTGCTGGTACTGATGGTGTTATGGAGAATTTGGCACTGCCACAACGAACTGACGCATGAGAAGGAACCACCGCCATTAGAAGCTTCTAAACGCTTTTTATGCAGCTACGTGGAAACGTTACTTAGTTTCAAACAATGGCCGCAAGCGGATGCTGTTAAAGGTAAGCAGGTGGTGGACTTTCAGGCTAGAGCTCATAGGGATAATAACCGAGCTAAACCAAAAACGAAAGTCGCTTGGAAACCACCAGAACAAGGAACCGTGAAACTCAATGTTGATGGAAGTTTTCTGCATCAGAATGGGGAGGCAGGAGCAGGCATGATTTTGCGCAACTACTCAGGAGAGGTAATTTTTGCGGCATGTAGATTCTTACTGAACTGCTCATCTGCCCTAGAAGCTGAACTTGCTGCATGTGAGGAAGGAATTAAACTTGCACTTAACTGGTCATCGGAGCCAATTATTCTGGAGATGGACTGTTCGGTAGCCATTTCAATGATACAATCGAAAACCAAAGACAGCTCTAGACTAGTGCATCTGGTGACAAGCATCAGGGAAAGCCTCCTGGAAAGAAATATTGGGGTTGTGAAAATCAATTGCATGCAGAATGAAGCTAGTCATATCATGGCTAACTTAGGGAGAGGAACCAAGAGAACTAAATTTTGGATTAGAAACTGTCCGGAGGAAGTTCAAAACTGTGTAAACAGTGATTGTAATCCTGTCATAATTTAATGAAATATTTTCCATCGCAAAAAAAAAGATATAAATTGTGTGGGAAAAAATTTCAATGCTAGTCGTAGGAGGATGTAAAATTGTGTGTATGGTTAGGATTTACCAGAGTGGGTTCTACACCACCACATATACCACAATTTGAAATTGCTGTGTCTTAATAATGTGGGTACGTTATTACTAACTTCGGTGAAGGTGATGTTTGTACCGAGATGATCGAAATACCGTCGTGGCTATGGTTTCGGAACTTGGTGATGAATGTGCAACACGAGATGATGGACTGCACCTTGTTATTAGCCTAGCGTGTATGGTATGCAAGAGATGAGATTACTCATAATAAACCTTTACTGCCTGCTGAGGGGTTCAAGAGGTTCTTATGCAACTAGGCTCAGCTTGTTGGAAATGTTCAGGAGTGTACAACCGACCAGATTCTCAAAGGGAAGCAGCCACTTCTGAGAAACCCTGTATTCCGCCACCTAAGGCCTCGTTTGGCGGGCCGGTTTTAACAGGTTTTAGGGTGTAATATTCCGGCCCAATTCAAGACACGCCAAAACACTTGATTGACCGTTTGGTAGGCAGGTTTGGGACGGTGAGCCAGTCAAATTCCCTGGATACTCGTCGGATCGAAGGGGATTAGAGACGCCCCATGCACCTCGCGTTTTTGACGGCTAGACCCGCTGCGGGATTGGGTGAAGGAAGTGTTTTCACCAAAAACACTAGGGATAATACTCTAGAATACACATTAATTCCTGCCCGCCAAACAAGGCCTAAGGGTTGGGTTAAATTGACTGTGGATGAATCTTATAAAATTGATGATGGCTCTGCGGGCACTGGGATAGTCCTCCGTGATGGCGCTGGGGGAATTATCTTCTCAGCTTGTCGTTCGTTGCAAGCTTGCAGTGGGGATCTGGAGGCGGAGCCCAGCGCATGTCTGGAGGGCCTGGAGTTCAGCCTACATCACAGTCAACTGCCAATTATAATTGATAGATATGGACTATGCGCAATTGGTGACTGCTGTTTGCGACCGCTCCTAGGATCGGTCCGCCTTCATTGAGAATATTTCTAAAATTAAGTTATTAGCTGCTAGAGATCGTGAGTGTACCTTTATAAAAGTAGATCGGGAGCAAGTAAGAGTCAGTCACCGCATCGCTAATTGGGCTAGGACAGAAGGTAGAACGCGGTTTTGGTTCGGCTCGATACCTGAGGTTGTTCTTCAGGAACTGATTTCTGAATCTCTTGTAACCCTTGTGGCCTAATAAAGATCTGGTTTTACCCGGAGAAAAGAAGGGCGATGTTTGCAATAGCCCGAAGAACTAGAACACGGGAAGGATAGATATAGAAATTATGCATTTGTATAACTAGTAGATATAAAAATCCATTGCCATTATCCACCGCAAAATGTGCTCAGCAATACAAAGTCTAATCCCACGAGGAGAAAAGTCAAGTATACTCCAGCTGCGAGTATACTCTCTTCCACAATCAAAACAAGCAAGTTGCAACATTTCCCAGAATGGCACGCCGGTAGAAAGGATCACCCCACTCACCAGTTCCTGTCTGGGCTGGAAACGCTGCTGCCACACCGCCAGGCGCCAGCCTCTCCTCACACGCTACATCTTTACCCGGAATCACTTACGTACGTACCAACCATAGTACACATGGCTATCCTTTGGTCCAGTATTGTTGCCGGCACGCGATAGCGACAGAGGAAGTTTTTCCGGAAATACCCAGCGATATACCACAAAAAAAAAAAATACTGCTACGTACAGTAGCGCGGCGGGGGGGAAATGCGTACAGCTCATGCCAGGTGGGCAGCAGCAGCCCTGGGAGAAAGGATGCGGATGCCGGCACGGAAACCTCATCCTCCCACATCCACATGACGCCCATGTTCGGTGGGGGCCCCACCTCCTCGTAGTCTATTCTCGTTTCTCACCAATCCCCGTGGGCCCCGCTCTCACCAATCCCCATCTGGAGTGGACCCTACAACGCATCGACGATTTGCTGTTGCTGCCGGTGGCGCCGCGTAGGCGTTTGCTGCGGCTTGGACTTTGGAGTTTGGACCGGGACCGTTTCGTCGCGCGAGCGAGCCACCCCAGTGCCGGTGCGGGGAGGGAGGGGACGGTGCTGGGATGCATTGGGCTGGCGCTGGAATCTGCCGGGCCACGAGCAGTGACAGTGACGGGCCCGTGTGCTGGCTTCCACTTCGCTAAAACACCGGCCGTGTGTCACGCGTTGATGGATTGTCCTTGGATGGTTAGTTCCTTGATTCCTTCCACCATGTATCGCAGTTTTCCTGCACCGGAACAAGTCTAAGTATATTTGGTTGAGTCGTTCTACGGTGACTAGGACGAAACTTTTTTGTTCCGCTGAGTTCCGTCCGGTTTCGTTGTCCGTAATTTTTTTCTGTCGTTGGAGGGATGTGATCACAATGGTGGATCGAGGGGGACAGCGGCTACGGTCTTTGGGGGAGGTGATCGAGCGGCGTTGGGGCAGAGGGCGTCGGGACCGGTGGAGAGACTGAGGAGCGGTGCTAGCCTTGGGAGGGATCGGTTGTCTATTTGATTTTTTTTTCATGAAGAAATACCGTGTGTACCAGAACGATCGACCTCTAATCAACCAAAATAACACAGTTTTCTTTCGGTCCCACCTTAATTTTATTCCGATCCCACGCTATTTTTTAGTCTCTTTTTGCCGTGTTTGTTCCGCCACTTTTTTCACCGTTAGATCGACGCCTTTGGACGATTATTAAAAATACCAACCATTCTAAAACTTGTATATTTGGTTTACATTATCCTCGTCCTCAGTGCACAGCGACAACGTACATGGCATGCTTCTGAACGAGTTGAAGTAGAAGCGCTGACCATAATGCAGATGCAGCTGTCATACCCAGCTTAGGTGAGCAGAGTTACATTTTTTGACGAAGACTTTGGTAGTACAAATTTACTGTCTTTATACATCCCCAACACCCTACTCGAGTAATTTATCTTCTTTTTGTCAGACGGCTGTAGCTACAACCGGTTTGACTGTCATGTAAACGTGTTGTGTCACCGTTGCAAAAAATGCTCCAAACGTAATTTATTTTTCCTATGTATGTAAAATTTTCAAAAATGCTAACATCATTTTGCAACATTCCAAGAATGCCTACATTGAAAAAAAAAAGTAAATACACGTGTAACAAAACCCCGTTTGTTCTTGTAAATCTGTAAAAAAAAATGTGATTTTTTTGCAACATTTCGAGTGTGTCCATGTACAAAACCAAATACTATATGTAACAAAATCTCATTTGCTCTTGTAGATCTGTAAGACTATGAAAAATTTTAGAACGTTTTGAGCATGTCCATGTAGCAAAAATATATATTCGTATGTAGAAAAACCATATTTATTTGTAGCAAACAAATAAGAATCGTGTAGATTCCAGAACAAAAAAAAATTAATGAATTCAACATTTTTTCCTAACTCACTGAACACTAAAAAGACACGTATGTAGCATTGGAGAAATTTTCGGTAGCACATGCACAAAAATTTCCGTAGCACTTTGCCCATATTAGACAACAAAAACGATGCACATGTATAGCAAATCTCACCACCGTATGTAACATCGACAAAAATCTTCGAAAATTTCTCTCCCCGACGACCATGGAGGAACTTTCACAGACGATTCAAGCTCGCCGACGACAAATCCGCTACGCTGGAGGTCCGTCAAAGTGAGATCGGGTGAACCACCTACAAATCTCCTCGCGGACGTCGTCTTCCCCTGGTTCGGTGGCCTTTAGGGAGTTCGAAATTCCATGGCGAGCTCACCGGGCTTCATTAGTGGCGCCACAGGACGAGTGGCCAACAAGGACGAATACCTCTCGGATATCTATCTTCCCGATCTTGATGGCGATGGAACCTCCGTGGCGACCGACGCGAATGGGATCCGAGGTAGCTCTGGACCGGCCGACCAACCCGGAGGAGTAGGAGGATATGGCGGCCCATCTAGCGGAAGGATCAGCTTAGAACGATCGTGATCGCGCCATCCATCGATCTCGTGCAGAGGCGGGCACACACAAGCGAAGCGGCTAGTGTCAACACCCGGATTTTTAATCCGATATGCCTGTTATGCCATACATCGCAATCCCAGGATTACCATTTTTGCGAGACATAACGGATTGGATATCATGGTACATCATCCATTACAAACCATACATAAGGTATTACACAAATAAAGGATCTCATGATCCAGTCTTAATACAATTCAAAGAATAACGCAATAATAGCGGTAGCGTAGGCGGGGCTCCATCTTCATGGTCACAGGCAATGTTGACGATGGGAGATGATCCTAGTTGTCGTATGATACGTTGGAAACGTATCTATAATTTTTTATGCTCCATGCTTGTTTAGTATCTACTTTGCTTTACTTGTCCACACTTTGAGATGCTTTTTACATGTTTTCTGGTACTAACCAGTAACAAGTTAGTTGCAATGTCGATGCATGTTTTCTGTTTTTGGTTTGAAAGTTACTAAAGAAATATTCTCGGAATTGGACGGGACAAACGCCAAAGTCAATTACTTTTCGTGGGGACGGGGGGCGGGGAGGCGAGCCAGAGAGGCCACACCCCCCAGGCATGGCCACGGGTGGGCCCACGCCTGGCTAGGGTGTGGGGCCCCTGGCCACTGCCTCGGCCTCCTCCTTCGCCTATAAGAAGTCCTCGATGCAGAAACTCTAAGCACCCGATCAAATCTCCACGAAATCGTCTATAGCCACCGCCACCATCGTCCCTAGATCGGAGGGGATCTGAAGTTCTTCCCGACACCCTGCTAGAGGGGAGATCATTCCGGAGGCCTTCTCTCCGGGAGTAGTTCCACCTTGGACTATGGGTCCATGTAGTAGCTAGATGGTTGTATCTCCTACTTTGTGCTTTCGTGTATAGATCTTGTGAGCTCCGTTCATGATCAAGATCTAATCTATTTGTAATCATGCATGTTGTGTTTGCGGGGATCCGATGGATATTGAGATTATTATGTTGGTTTGATTAATGGTTTTGTCTTTATGATTCTATCATGTCTGTGTTGTTTGTGATATTGCATGCTCTCCGTTGTTAGTAGCTATCTTGGCCAAGTAGTTGCTAGTGACTCCAAGAGGGGGTACTTATGCTCGATAGTGGGTTCATGCGTCTAGTTTCCAAGGGAAGTGACAGAAATCTCTTCGGTTGTAGGTGTGTTGTTGCCACTAGGGAGAAAACAACGGTCTCTTGTTCATGGAACATGTGAATTTGTTACCTTACACACTTTGCTTAAAGGTTGTACATTGCTTGCAACTTAATCTTGGAGTGGGTTGGATGATAACAAGGTGGACTTCTAGTCATAGATGCATTTGGATGGCGGTCTATGTATCTTATTGTATTGCCCAATCGAATCTCATAGGATCTTTTGACTAGTAATTGCATTGTTATGCCTTGCTCGATTCATGTCAATTGCCATCTTTGTAATTTGTTTACCCTTCATGCCATGTTGTTTATCTAAGGAGAGCACCTCTAGTGAACTATGGACCTGGTCCAATCTTTACCAATGATACATCTTCCATTGTTACTTGTTTACTTGTTGCAAACCATTACCTTCCACCATCGTTTAATCCTTTGTTACAGCAAACCGGTGATCTTGACAACCTCACTGATTCGTTGGGGCAAAGTCTTGAGTTTGTGTTGTGCAGGTCTTGTAGGGTTTCGTAGCATGGAAAACAAAAATTTTCTATCGCATACAAACAAACAAGCCAAGATCTATCTACTAGATTGTAGCAACGAGTCGATGGAATAACTTACCCTCGAAGATTCCAAAGCGTTTAACGAGAGGGAATTCTCGTGGGTGATGTAGTCGTACTCTTCCCGATCTCAAGATCGCGTAGACGATCCTTCCGGCCTGCGTTAAATGGCGCTCGCCCTGATCACCGTTCGATTTTCGACGAAGACCTTCTCTCCCTTGTTCCGTGACGGAGGTTGTAGCACTCTCCTCGTGATTCGGCCTGACAGCGACATGGTACTGGAAGTAGAGGGAGATCTCGAGGCTTCGCCTTAAGCCGGGCAGTATGGTGGAGTATGAGAGCTCCTCGGATCTAGGGTTTAGACACACCAAGAAGGGTATGCTAGAGCCGGCTATGGTTAGGACCCCCAGTCGGCTGGGGCAAAAACCTAAGGGGCGGCTATGGTGGGCTCAGCTTCTAGGGTTTGAGGTGAGGACTTGTGTGCTCTAGGAGGTCCCTTCCCTCCTTATATAGGTGGAGGGGCCGGCCAGGGGAGGAGTCCTCCCTAACTCGCTTGGAGGTTTGCCGCGGTTGGAGAGGAACTCCTCCCAACTGATTCCCCTTCCTCCTCTTTTCCACTTTCCAATTTTAGCTATTTGACTTTTCAATTTAGCTATTTGACTTTTCAAACTAGAATTCAATTTAATCCTTTATTTGGAACAGCGAGGACACTTAGTACATGATGAAGGGTTCGCAGCATAGAAAACAAAAATTTTCCTACGATGTGAACTATATACCAAGATCTATTTATACTAGATACAAACAACGGGCGGATGTATATCCGTAGAGAACATACCCTTGAAGACCGACAAAGCTTAACGAGTCCAAACTCGTGGTTGATGTAGACGATCTCTTGCCGATCTCAAGATCGAGAGGAAGTCCTAGCGCCGCAAATCGCCGCATCCGTGCTTCACACACGTTCGAGGCACGAGCAACCTCCTCCTCGCTCCAGTGATGCGGTGAGCACAACTCTTTCTTGCCGAATAGCCACCGGGAACATGTATCTCGCTAGTCCGAGACCATGGGGATAAATTCTAGAGGGAGAGATCCTTCAGGAGGTGTGAGTGAGAAGTGAGAGGAGGGCTCCTTTTATAGGAGGAGGGAACCCCAAGGGGTGGCCCGGCGCATGGGGCTGCCCGCCCCTCTTCATGTGGGTGGACACTCCACTCACAAAACTCCTCCAAATTCCTCCTCAAAATCCCTCAAAGATCCCATTAAATTTCCACCAAATTTAATGCAAACTCTCATTAAATAAAACTCTTTTATTTTATTCAGAATTTTGTCAATTACTTTAATGACAAACATTCACAAATAACCTTGCTAGAATTTTATTTCACATGCATAACCACTTTATGCAATTTCACCCGAAAACACATTTGGTATCTAGTGAAATAAATTCCTGCGCTTGTTTATTCTTTCGACATGAAACTTTTGCTCCAATTGGATGTCGGTGTCTCTTAAGTGTGTCACCCTACGGTTCGTGAATAATGCGGACATGATCGAGACCCCTCGGATCAATAATCGAAGCGGGATCGGAGACCCATCGACTCCCACACATTCAACGATGACTTTCTTGTGATCGTCGGAACCTTTTCGCTAGTATCTTAATCCCTTTGTCTCACGATATATTACATGTCCGAGATTCGATCATCGGTATCTCCATACCTATTTTGATCTCGTTCCGACATGCACTCTTTTCTCGTTCCGTGATATAACATTCTAGTGATCAAATCACTTGCTTGCAAGCTAATCAATGTGATATCACCGAGGGCAGAGTATATCTATCGTCATCGGGATGAACAAATTCCACTCTTGATCCATGAGCCTCAACATAACACTTTATTAGTTACGAACCCATCTTTATAATCACCATTGTTACGGTGTGACGTTTGATGTTATCAAGAAACTCTTAGGTGTTAGTGATTGACATGATCTCATGGTCTAAGGATTAGGATCACCGTAAGTTGTTATAGCAATATAAACTCAATGACTTTGATCGTAATGCTATACTTGGATGAATGTTCATCACATCATTACACTAATGTTGTGATCCCGTTATTAACAACATCCAATGTCCATGATCGAAACCTTGATCATCTTGTTAATCAACGAGCTAGTTTATGAGAGAGGCTTAACTAGGAACTTTCTGTTTGTTTATTAAACACACATGTATTAACGTTCCGTATTAATACAATTATAGCATGCAAAATAAACATCTATCATATACTTGGAATACATAATAAACAATTTATTATTGCCTCTCGGGGCATATTCCTTGATCTCCCTTGCACTAGAGACAATAATCTAGTTACATAGTGATATATCTAACACCCATTGAGTTACGGTGTTGATCATGTTTTGCTCTAGGAGAGTTTTAGTCAACGGATCCGCTACATTGAGATCCGTATGTACTACAAATCTTTATATCTCCATCCTTGACATGCTCATGGATGGAGTGAAACGGCGCTTAATATGCTTGGAATGCTTGTGAGACCTTGGCTCTTTGGCATTGGCAATGGCACCATTGTTGTCACAATAGATCACCATTGGGTCCAACGTTTGCCACAACTCCTAGTTCGGATATGAACTCCTTCATCAAAGCGCTTCTGCCGCTTCGAGCGACAACATATTCGGCCTCCGTTGTTGATCCCGCTACCACAGGTTGTTTGGAGCTCCTCCAACTAACCGCTCCGCCATTCATGAAAATCATTATCCGATTGAGACTTAGAGTCATCCGGATCGGTGTCAACTAGCGTCGACATAACACTTAGCGACGAGCTCTTCTTCACCTCCGTATACAAGAAACATATCCTTAGTTCTTCGTAAGTACTTAAGGATATTCTTGACCGCTATCGATGTTAGAACACGGATCCGATTGGTACCTACTAGTCAAACTAATAGCGTGTACATCCGGTCTTGTACATAGCATGGCGTACATTATAGAGCCTATGGCTGAAGCATAGGGACTTTGTCCATTATCTCTCTTTCTTCCGGCCGGACTTTGAGTCTTACTCAATGTCTTGCCTTGCAACATAGGTAAGAACCCTTCTTACTTAGTCCATTTTAAACTTCTTTAAAATCTTATCAAGGTATGTACTTTGATAGCCCTATTAGGCGCCTAGATCTATCTCTATAGATCTTTATGCCTAATATGTATGACGCTCACCTAGGTCCTTCATTGAAAATTTCTTTGTTTAGATAACTTTTAACACTGTTTAAAGTTCTATATCATTAGATCAATAATATGTCATCCACATATAATATCGAAATGCCACATTGCTCCCTCACTTTCTTGTAAATACAAGCTTCTCCATAAGTTTGGACAAATCCAAACTCTTTGATCACCTCATCAAAGCGGAGATTCCAACCGTGATGCTTGCTTCAATCCATAGATGGATCGCTGAAGCTTGCACACCTTGTTAGCATCCTTAGGATCGACAAAACCCTTTGGTTGTATCATATACAACTCTTCTTCAATATTACCATTGAGAAAGCGGTTTTGACATCCATCGCCATATTTCATAATCGAAATATGCAATTGCTAACATAATCCTAATCGACTTTAGCATCGCTACGGGAGAGAAAGTCTCATCGTAGTCAACTCCTTGAATTTGTCGAAACCCCTTTGCGACAAGTCGAGCTTTATAGATGGTCACATTACCATCGACATCAGTTTCCTTTTGAAAATCCATTTGTTCTCTGACCTTTTCGGTGTGAGGTAATTCCACCAAGTTCCAAACTTGATTTTCATACATGGATTCCATCTCGGATTTCATGGCTTCTAACCATTTGTTGGAATCCGGGCTCATCATCGCTTCTTCATACGTCCGGGGTCATTATTTTCATCAACCATGAAATTTATGACAGATTTCCGTCTGACGGGGCTGCCGCGTCTGTTGACTGCGAGGTTCGGTAGTACTCTCTTTGAGTTTCATGATCATTATCATTAGTTCCCTCTTCAACAGTGGAGCCAACTCCGGAACAACTTCCTGCGCTACTCGCCATACTTTGAAGAGAAGGTTCCACAACCTCTTGAGTTCTACCTTGACTACTCACACCTTCGCGAGAAACTCTTTCTCTAGAAAGGATCCATTCTTAACAACAAAAACCTTGCCCTCGGATCGTGATAGAAGGAATACCCAATAGTTTCTTTAGGGTATCCTATGAAGCGCATTTTTCCGCTTTGGGTTCGAGTTTATCGGTTGAAGTTTCTTCACATAAACATCGCAACCCCAAACTTTAAGAAATGACTTAGGTTTGTTTCCAAACCACAATTCATACGTGTCTTTTCAGCGGATTTAGATGGTGCCCGATTTAAAGTGAATGCAGTTTCTAGTGCATAACCCCAAAAGACAACGGCAAGTCCGTCGGAGACATCATAGATCGAACCATATCTAATAAAAATACGATTACGTTCGACACACCATTTATTTGTGGTATTCCGGCGGTGTGAGTTGTGAAACAATTCCACACTCTTTCATGTAGTGCTAAACTCGTAAGATACTCACCTCCACGGTGGCCGAAGAAATTTGATCTTTCTATTACGATGATTTTCCACTTCATTACGAAATTCCTTGAACTTTTCAAAGGTTTCAGACTTGTGTTTCATCAAGTAGATATAACCGTATCTACTAAAATCATCCGTGAAAGTAACAAAATAACGATATCCACCTCGTGACACACTCATTGGACCACATACATCGAATGTATAATTTCCAATAAATCATCGCCGTTCCATTGAGCAGGAAAGCGGCGTTCTAGTCATCTTGCCCATAAGGCATGGCTCACATGTATCAAATGATTCATAATCAAGTGATTCCAAAAGTCCATCCGAATGGAGCTTCTTCATCGTTTAATGCCAATATGACCTGGGCGGCGATTGCCACATATATGCGGATATATCATCATTAAGTTTAATCCTTTTAGCATCAACATTATGAATATGTGTAACATTATCGCCGAGATCCACGAAATAAACCATTCAACATTGGTGCATGACCATAAAAGATTTCATTCATATAAATGGAACAACCATTGTTCTCAGATTTGAATGAATAACCACTTTGCATTAAACATGATCCGGATACAATGTTCATGCTCGGTCAGGGCACCAAATAACGATTATTTAAGTTTATGACTAATCCCGCGGTAAGTGGAGAGGTAGCGTTAAACGGCGATCACATCAACGTTTGATCCATTCTTGACACGCATCTTGACCTCACCCTTGCTAGCGATGCTTCATGACCCACGATTCGAGTTACAAATATTAGCAACCGAACCGTATCAAATACCGGTGCTCTGCGAGCACTAGTCAAGTACACATCAATAACATGTATATCATATATACCTTTGTTTGCCTTGGCCTTCTTATGCCGGATACTTGGGGCGATTCTTCGATGGCGATCCCTTACAATAGTAGCACTGGTATCGGACTTAGGTCCAACTCGGGGTTTCTTTTCAGTAGCGGCAACAGGCTTGCCTTACTTCCTTCCGTTTTCCTTCTTGTCTTTCTTGAAACCAGTGTTCCTATTGATCATCAACACTTGATGTTCCTTTTTGATCTCCACTTCTGCGGTTTTAAGCATTGTGAGCTCGGGAGAGACTTCTTCATGCCTTGCATATTATAGTTCATCGAAGCTCTTATAGCTAGGTGGCGAGCTGCGAACACGATGGATGCCTAAGTCAATGGGAATCGTTATTCCCAAGGACACAAGCTTATCGGCGTAGCCGACATCTTGAGTACATGCTCACTAACGAATTTGTTCTCTTCCATCATGCGACTAAAGAACTTTTACGAAGCATTGTAGCTCTCTGGCGACATGTGTGTCGAAAATCATTTTCAACTCACCCATTGTATCAAAAGCATTGCCGTTTTGAACGCTTTGAAGTTCGGCTCTAGCCCATACAATATGCATAATGAACTAAGTTGTGGTCCTCTGACGAGTCGATAGACATTCTTGTCGGGGCATCGTCAAAGGTGGGGGCCTAACGGCGCTTCTAGCACATATTGCTTTTGTGCGTGAGAGGAGAATCCTCAAATTCATGGCCCATTCAAGAAAGTTGCTATCGTTCGTTGCTAGTTTCTCTTTCTCCATGAACGCATTGAAATTAAAAGCGGTGGTGCCATCTACAGCAAATTTGTAAAGTTTAGACTAAGTGTATGATAGATTGAGTTCAACTAATCTATATTACGAATGAACTCCCACTCAAAAGCGACATCCCTCGTGTCCTTTTGGTGATTACATGAACCAAATCCACTACACCAAGTCCGATCATCCGTGAGTCGGTATAGCTTCAAAGGCGAGCATCAAATGGGCATCATATCAACTATATGACTCATGCTTAACCTTTGGTCGTGTTCCGAGGCCATGTCTACATGCTAGGCTCGCCAAGTTAGAACCTTAGTATTTGCGTGTGTAGCTTTTACACCAAGTATGGTCGAGATCCAAGAACACCCGATCATCACGTGATGTCTTGGAGCGAAAACATAATCGGTGCATACTAAAGGAAGAACACATTCTTATCTTGATATTTAAATGAGGATCATCTTATTATGCTTAACAAAGCGCTAAACAAGCAATATAAGATGCAATCAAACATCATATGTTTATTAGTGAAATTATATGGTTCCATGAGATGATCTCTATCATGTGCATCATGGTATGATCACTATCATACCTATATGTGTAAATCCACGGTCTATGGATTTTACACGCTATGTGTGTTAAGAGTATCATCTCATACTTCTACTTACAACACTACCATATCATAACACTAGCCCGACAACAATCTAAACTAGGCGCCTCTAATTTATCCATTGCAAGTTTTACGTGGCTTAGGGCTTCGAGATAGAACCGTTCTTACCTACGAACATGAACCTAACGAGGATAATCAAATTGTTGACAACTAACACCAAAATAGATATTGACTATAGTAGGAGAGGCAGACACCCGCTAGCCACTTATGCAAACTAGTTGCATGTCAAGCGTGGAACAGGTCTCATGTGCGAGGACATGTAAAGTTTGTCGGGCGCTTCATCCCACTATGCCACCAATATCCAAAATCACAAGAAAGGAGCAACAACATGATCATCATCGCCCACATACTCATATGTGTACTACCGTAAAGTATCTACGCATAGATCCGGCTCGATACCCTTTGAAGGGTTCGTGACATAGAAAACAAAAATTTTCCTCGATGTGAACTATATACCAAGATCTATTTATACTAGATACAAACAGCGGGGATGTATATCCGTAGAGAACATACCCTTGAAGACCGACAAAGCTTAACGAGTCCAAACTGCGTGGTTGATGTAAACGATCTCTTGCCGATCTCAAGATCGAGAGGAAGTCCTAAGCGCAAATCAGCGCGCATCCGTGCTCGCACACACGTTCGAGGCACCGAGCAACCTCCGCCTCCTCCGGTGATGCGTGAGCACAACTCTTTCTTGCCGAATAGCCACGGGAACATGTATCTCGCTAGTCGAGACCATGGGGATAAATTCTAGAGGAGAGAGATCCTTCACGAGGAGGTGTGAGTGAGAAGTGAGAGGAGGGCTCCTTTTATAGGAGGAGGGAACCCCAAGGGGTGGCCGGCGCATGGGGGCTGCCCCTTGCCTCCCCTCTTCATGTGGTGGACACTCCACTCACAAAACTCCTCCAAATTCCTCCACTCAAAATCCTCAAAGATCCCATTAAATTTCCACCAAATTTAATGCAAACTCTCATTAAATAAAACTCTTTTATTTTATTCAGAATTTTGTCAATTACTTTAATGACAAACATTCACAAATAACCTTGCTAGAATTCTATTTCACATGCATAACCACTTTATGCAATTTCACGAAAACTGTTTGTATCTAGTGAAATAAATTCCTGCGCTTATTTATTCTTTTCGGCATGAAACTTTTGCTCCAATTGGATGTTGGTGTCTCTTAAGTGTGTCACCCTACGGTTCGTGAATAATGCGGACATGATCGAGACCCCTCTCGGATCAATAATCGAGCGGGATCTGGAGACCCATCTTGACTCCCACACATTCAACGATGACTTTCTTGTGATCGTGGAACCTTTACGCTAGTATCTTAATCCCTTTGTCTCACGATATATTACATGTCGAGATTCGATCATCGGTATCTCCATACCTAGTTTGATCTCGTTACAGACATGCACTCTTTTCTCGTTCCCGTGATATAACATTCTAGTGATCAAATCACTTGCTTGCAAGCTAATCAATGTGATATCACCGAGAGGGCCCAGAGTATATCTATCCGTCATCGGGATGAACAAATCCACTCTCGATCCATGAGCCTCAACATAACACTTTATTAGTTACGAACCCATCTTTATAATCACCTGTTACGGTGTGGCGTTTGATGTTATCAAGAAACTCTTAGGTGTTAGTGATTGACATGATCTCATGGTCTAAGGATTAGGATCACTTCGTAAGTTGTTATAGCAATATAAACTCAATGACTTTGATCGTAATGCTATACTTGGATGAATGTTCATCACATCATTACACTAATGTTGTGATCCGTTATTAACAACATCCAATGTCCATGATCGAAACCTTGATCATCTTGTTAATCAACGAGCTAGTTTATGAGAGAGGCTTAACTAGGAACTTTCTGTTTGTTTATTAAACACACATGTATTAACGTTTCCGTATTAATACAATTATAGCATGCAAAATAAACATCTATCATATACTTGGAATACACATAATAAACAATTTATTATTGCCTCTCAGGGCATATTCCCTTCACATGATGCAATCATACCAACTTGATACAACACATTCATGTACCCTTCCCCTCCGGAGTGCCGGACATTCCGGAACATTCTAGAACATTCCCGATGAAAACACCGGAATCATTCCCCAACTCCGAAACGGGACTTTCCTTATATGAATCTTATTCTCCGGACCATTCCGGATCACCTCGTGATATCCCGGATCCCATCCGAGACTCCGAACAACATTCGGTCTCTTACTCATCATACCATAACTACTCAAACAACGTCGAATCCTTAAGTGTGTCTCCCTACGGTTCGTGAATTATGCGGACATGATCGAGACACTTCTTCGAACAATAACCAATAGAGGAATAAAATTCATATGGCTCCACATATTTCTACGATTACTTAGCGATCGAATGAACCACTTACATACGATACCAATTTCCCTTTGTCTCACGATAGTTTACTTATCCGAGGTTATGATCGTCGGTATCTCGCATACCTAGTTCAACCTCGTTCGATAAGTAATCTTTTCTCGTTCCGTGATATGTGATCCCTTGAGCCAGTCACATGCTTGCAAGCTAATTGGATGACATTTCACCGGAGGGCCAGTATATCTATCCGTCATATGGATGGACAAATCCCACTCTTGATCCATGTGTTTCAACCAATACTTTCCGAACACTCAATGCCACCTTTATAGCCACCTAGTTACGGTGTGGTGTTTGATGTCATCAAAGCATCCATCCGGCAAAGGTGATATGCATGATCTCATGGTCGAAGGAATTAGGTTACTATGTATCAGAAAGCATATAGCAATTGAACTATTGAAATGACTTGATCTTTATGCTACGCTTATCTATAGGATTATGTCCATCATATCATTCTCCTAACAATATGATCTTGTTGTTGATAACATCTCAATGTTCATGATAGGGAAACCACAATCATTTATCAACCAACAAGCTAGTGATGTATAGAGGCTATACTAGGGACTTCAAATTAAGTTTACAAATCACACAAGTATCAATGTTTCCTTGTTAATACTATTATAGCATGAATGTAAACATTTATCATAAACACAAAGATATAATAATAACTACATTTATTATTGCCTCTAGGGCATATCTCCAACAGTCTCCCACTTGCACTAGAGTCATCTAATCTAGATTACATGGTAATATACCGAACACCCATGGCGGTTTGGTCTGGTCATGTTTTGCCCTCGGAGAGGTTTAGTCAATGGATCCACCACATTGGATATGTGTACTTTGCAAATCTTTATATCCCCATCTTGGATATGTTCTCGAATAGCGTGAAAGCGTAGCTTGATATGCTTGACTTCTTGTGTGACCTTGGTTGTTGCGCATTGGCTATGCCCATGTTATCACAGATAGATAGACATTGGGTCCAGCACTAGGAACCACATCCAGCTCTGTAATGAACTCTTTCATCCATATCGCTTCTTGTGAAGCCTCTGGAAGCGACCATGTATTCCGATTCATTTGAAGATCTCGCCACAACGCTTTGCACTCCTCCGACTACTCTTTGCACCATTCAAAATAAATCGTATCCGGATTGTGATTTAGAATCATCCGGATCGGTGTTCCAACTAACATCGGTGTAACCATTAACAACGAGTTGTTCATCACCTCCATAAGAAAGAACCATATCCTTAGTTTTTCTCAAGTACTTAAGGATGTTTTTGACATTGTCAATGATCCACTCTGGATCACTTTGATATCTGCTAGTTAAACTAACAGCATATGCAATGTCGGGTCTAGTACATAGCATGGCATACATTAGAGATCCTATGGCTGAGGCATAGGGAGTCTTACTCATCCTTCCTCTATCTTCTGCCGATGTCGGACTTTGAGTTTTACTCAAGGTCGTATTGGGCAACATGGGCAAGAACCCTTTCTTGCTATCTTCCATTCCAAACCTCTTTAGAACTTTGTCCAAATATGTACTCTGTGACAATGATATTTGGCGTTTGATCTATCTCTATAAATCTTTATGCCTAATATGTAAGCTGCCAAGATCCTTCATTGAAAAACTATTATTCAAATATTCCTTGACACTATTAAGAAGGTCTACATCATTCCCAATCAACAATATGTCATCCACATATAGTATTAAGAATGCTCTGAGCTCCCACTCACTTTCTTGTAAATACAAGCTTCTCCATAAGTTTGTATAAAACCAAAACTTTGATCACCTTATCAAAGCGTTGATTCCAACCGGGATGCTTGCTTCAATCCATAGATGGACCGTTGAAGTTTGCATACCTTGTTAGCATCTTTAGGATCGACAAAACCTTTGGGTTACATCAAATACAACTCTTCATCAATGTCTCCATTGAGGCAGCTGTTTTGACATCCATCCGCCATATCTCATAATCATAATATGTGATTGCTAACATAATCCTCCACGGACTTTAGCCGCTCTTGGTGAGAAAGTCTCATCGTAGTCAACTCCTTGAATTTGTCGAAACCCTTTTGCGACAAGTCGAGCTTTATAAACGATAACATTACCATCGACATCTGTTTTCTTCTTGAAGATCCATTTGTTCTCGTGACCTTCCGGCCATCTGGTAAGTCCACCAAGGTCCATACTTGGTTTTCGTACATGGATCCAATCTCGGTTCATGGATTCTTGCCATTTATTGGAATCTGGGCTCATCATCGCTTCCTCATATGTCTCGGGGTCATCGGTGTTGTCCACCAACATGACACTCATAACGGATCATACCAATGCAGGGTGGTACGAGTTCTCGTTGACCTCCGAGGCTCTGTAGCAACTTCAACAGAAGTTTCATGATCATCATCATTAGCTTCCTCTCTAATTGGTGCAGGCACCACGGAACTTCTTCGGTCTTTGCACTACGCAATTCGAGAGAAGGTTCGACAACCTCGTCGAGTTCTACTTTCCTTCAGTCACTTCTTTGAGAGAAATTCCTTCTCTAGAAAGGATCCATTCTTAACGAAGATTTTGCCTTGGATCTATGATAGAAGGTATACCCAATAGTTTCCTTCGGATATCCTATGAAGGCGCATTTTTCCGCTTTGGGTTCAAGCTTGTCAATTTGTAACTTCTTTACATAGGCTTCACACCCCCAAACTTTAAGGAGCGACAATCTAGGTTTCTTCCCAAACCATAATTCATACGGTGTCGTTTCAGCGGATTTAGTGCCCTATTTAAAGTGAATCATTTGTTTCTAATGCATAACCCCAAAATGATAGCGGTAAATCGTAAGTGACATCATAGAGCGAACCATATCTAAGAGAGTTCGATTACGTTCGGACACACCATTCTGTTGTGGTGTTCCGGCGGTGTCAAGCTGAAAGTATTCGCATTTCTTCAAATGCTCGCCAAACTCGTAACTTAGATATTCACCTCCACGATCGAGCGTAGAAATTTAATCTTCTTGTTACGTTGATTCTCTACCTCACTTTGAAACTCCTTAAACTTCTCGAAAGTTTGGACTTATGTTTCATGAAATAGATATACCCATATCTACTCAAATAATCCGTGAAGGTAAGAACATAACGATAACCACGGCGATGCTACACTCATTGGACCACACACATCGGTATGTATGATTTCCAATAAGTTAGCTTCGCTCCATCATACCATAAAATGGAGTCTTAGTCATTTTACCCATCGGACATGCTTCGCATCTTTCAAGTGATTCAAAATCAAGTGATTCAAGAAGTCCATCGTAATTGGAGTTTCTTCATACGTTTCACTCCAATGTGACCAAGGCAGCGATTGCCACATATAGGTCGAATTATCGCTTGATTTCAAGCGTTTAGCCTCAATGTTGTTGATATGTGTATTTCCACTATCGAGATTCAATAAGAATAGACCATCTATCAAAGGTTCATGTGCATAAAACATATTACTCATATAAATCGAACAACCATTATTCTCGGACTTAAACAAGTAGCGTCTGCAATAAACAAGATCGATATAATGTTCATGCTCAACGCAGGCACCAAATAACAATTATTTAAGTATAAAACTAATCCGATGGTATATGAAGGGTAGAGTGCCGAGCGATCACATCAACCTTTGATCCGTTTCCCGCAGCGCCCGTCACCTCGTTCTTCACTAGCTTCCGTTTATTCTGCGACTTTTTTGAGTTACAAATATGAGCAACGAACCAGTATCAAATACCCGGCACTACTACGAGTACTAGTGAGATACACATCAATAACATGTATATCGGATATACCTTTCTTCTTGATGTTGCCGTTCTTCAAATCGCCAAGTACTTTGGGCAATTCCGCTTCGATGACCTTCTCCCTTGCGGTAAAGCACTCGATGTCGGGCTTAGGTCCAGCCTTGGTCTTCTTCGCGGCGTGGTAACTTTCTTACCACCCTTCTTGAAGTGTCCCTTCTTAGACTTGCCTTTCTTGAATTTGGTGGTCTTATTGACCAACAACACTTGGTGCTCTTTCTTGATCTCCACTTGCAGACTTTAACATAGCAAGCAGTTCTAGCTGCTTGTTCATATTACGCATGTTGTAGTTCATCACAAAGTTCTTGTAACTTGGTGGTAGTGATTGGAGGACATGGTAAATCCCCAAAGCATTAGGAATCACTATACCCAAGCTTTGAAGTTTGTTTGCGTGCCAGACATCTTAAGCACATGCTCCTTGAGCTGCCCTCTTCCATCTTGCGTTAAAGAACTTTTCGGAAGCCTCATAAATTTCAATTGCCGCATGAGTCTCAAAGATCAATTTGAGATCCTCGACAATATCATATGGGTATGAATTCTCAAACCTTTTACGAAGCTCGATTCCAAACCATACAAGATAGCACCTTTGAACTATAGATCTTGATTCTTAGGCGAGGTAAACATTCTTTACTTCATCGGAGCATCATGCAGTGGAGTCACCAATGGCATCCGACATAGGTCAAATTACCATTTGTGAGGACAATCCTCAAATTACGGAACCAATCCATGAGTTGCTTCCATTGTTTTCAACTTTTCTTTCTCTAGGGCATTAAAATTGATGGTAGGGGCTGCCATTGATCTACAACATATTTGCAATAGTTTAGACTAAGTTTATGACAAATTGAGTTCAAATTAATAATAAAATTAAACTAGGTGAACTCCCTCAAAACAACATCCCTCACATTGTTTTAGTGATCACATGAACCAAATCCACTACATCAACACCGATCATCACGAGAGTTGACATAGTTTCAATGGCGAACAATCGACATGTTCATCATATCTACTATATGACTCATGCTTTACCTTTCGGTGATCCGTGTTCCTGAGACCATGTCTGTACATGCTAGGCTCGTCAAGATCAAACCTTAGTTTCCGCATGAGCAAATCTGGCTTGCTCACGTTGTATACACTTGCGGAATCTAACACACCCGATCATCACGTGGTGCTTCGAAACAACAAGCTTTAGCAACGGTGCTAACTAAGGGTGAACACTTTATGACTTGAAATTCATGTGCATGAGGGATCATCTTATAATGCTACCGTCGTCTACTAAGCAATACAAGATGCATAAAGGATTAACATCACATGCAATTCATAATATGTGATATGATATGGCCTTTCTTCTTTGTGCTTCCGATCTCCATCTTCAAGCACGAACATGATCTCCATCATCACCGGCATTGCATCAAGGTCAATGACTCTTATCCATGGTTGTCGATCACCGGCTTCAACTATTACAACTACTTTGAATAGACATGCGGGTCTTAACATAAATTAAAGACAACCATATGGCTCCTGCCGGTTACCAACTTACAATAAGGAACATTGCATACATCAAATATAATCACAATCATGGCCATATCACATAACTGCACACCCCTGCAAAACAAAGTTAGACGCCTCTACTTTCTTTGCATGTTTTACGTGGCTTGGGGCTTTCAATAAGTGTCGTTCTAACTTACGAACATGAACCACAACATTGATACTAGTATTGTTAATCACCCGCTGTAAATTGGATCTTAACTATGCTAGGAGAAACATGCACCCGCAAAGCCACTTATGCAATACAAGTTGCACGTCAAGCGTGGAGCAAGTCTCATGAACGATGTCATGTAAGGTTAGCCCGGGCCGCTTCATCCCAACATACCGCAAGATGCAAAGTACACAAGAAGCAATCAACAATAAAAGCATCAACGCCCACAATGACCATTGTGTTCTACTTCTGCAGATGTACATATAGACATGGGTAGCATGGAAACAAAAATTTCTATCGCATACAAACAAACAAGCCAAGATCTATCTACTAGATTGTAGCAGTCGATGGAATAACACCTCGAAGATTCGGATTCTTGTGGGTGATGTAGCCGTACTCTTCCCGATCTCAAGATCGTGAGCGATCCTTCCGGCGTTGCGTTCGGCGCTCCATGATCGGTCACGTTCGGTACTCGGAAGACCTTCCTCTCCCTTGTTCCAGCAGCGGAGGTTGTAGCACTCTCCTCGTGATTCCGGCCTGTGGCGTGGTACAGGAAGTAGAGGAGATCTCGAGGCTTCGCCTTAAGCGGGCAGTATGGTGGAGTATGAGAGAGCTCCTCGGCGATCTAGGGTTTAGAAACACCAAGGAGGGGATGCTAGAGCCGGCGGCCGGGGACCCCAAGTCGGCGGCTAGGGTAAAACCCTAAGGGGGCGGCGGCGGCTATGGTGGGCTGCGGCTTCTAGGGTTTGAGGTGAGGGACTTGTGTGCTCTAGGAGGGAGCCCTGCCCCTCCTTATATAGGTGGAGGGGCCGGAGGCCAAGGGGAGGGAGGGAAGTCCCTCCCCAACTCGGCTTGGAGGGTTCTTGCCCGGTTGGAGGAGGGAACTCCTCCCCAACTCGGATTCCCCCCTTCCTCCTCTTTTCCACTTTCCAATTTTAGCTATTTGACTTTTCAATTTAGCTATTTGACTTTTCAAACTAGGATTCAATTTAATCCTTTATTTGGAACAGAGGACACTTAGTACATGATGCAATCATACCAACTTGATACAACACATTCATGTACCCTTCCCCTCGGTCTTGGGACATTAGGAACATTCTAGAACATTCAGATGAAAACAGGAATCATTCCCCAAAGCAATGGGACTTTCCTTATATGAATCTTATTCTCCGGACCATTCCGGATCACCTCGTGATATCCGGATCCCATCAAGACTCGAACAACATTCGTCTCTTTCTCATCGTACCATAACTACTCAAACAACGTCGAATCCTTAAGTGTGTCTCCCTACGGTTCGTGAATTATGCGGACATGATCGAGACACTTCTCTGAACAATAACCAATAGAGGAATCTGGAAATTCATATGGCTCCCACATATTTCTACGATTACTTAGAGATCGAATGAACCACTTACATACGATACCAATTTCCCTTTTTCTCACGATAGTTTACTTATCCGAGGTTATGATCGTCGGTATCTCTGCATACCTAGTTCAACCTCGTTACCGATAAGTAATCTTTTCTCGTTCCCATGATATGTGATCCCTTGTGAGCCAGTCACATGCTTGCAAGCTAATTGGATGACACTTCACCGAGAGGGCCCAGAGTATATCTATCTGTCATATGGATGGACAAATCCCACTCTTGATCCATGTGTTTCAACCAATACTTTCCGAACACTCAATGCCACCTTTATAGCCACCCAGTTACGGTGTGGTGTTTGATGTCATCAAAACATCCATCTGGCAAAGGTGATATGCATGATCTCATGGTCGAAGGAATTAGGTTACTATGTATCAGAAAGCATATAGCAATTGAACTATTGAAATTACTTGATCTTTATGCTACGCTTATATATAGGAGTATGTCCATCATATCATTCTCCTAACGATATGATCTTGTTGTTGATAACATCTCAATGTTCATGATAGGGAAACCACAATCATTTATCAACCAACAAGCTAGTGATGTATAGAGGCTATACTAGGGACTTCAAATTAAGTTTACAAATCACACAAGTATCAATGTTTCCTTGTTAATACTATTATAGCATGAATGTAAACATTTATCATAAACACAAAGATATAATAATAACTACATTTATTATTGCCTCTAGGGCATATCTCCAACAGGTCTCCGTGTTGCCTGCAACACCTGTGTGACGTTTCCTTCCTCCTTCTGGTTCGATAACCTCGGTCTCTACTGAGGGAAAAACTTGTTGTTGTGTTGCTTGACACCTTGCTCTCGGGGTTCCCAACAAGACTCCACATCAAGCACCAAGTTCTCTGGCGCCACCAAGGAGTCATCAACAAGTTTTCTAGCATCGTTGCCGGGGAGGCCAAGGACGTCTTCACTAGGGGAGTCCTTCACTTCCTCTCTCTTTACTTTGTTTTTAGTTTGCTTTGTTTCTTTTGCTTGGTTTTGTTTGCCTCTTTTCAAAAACCCTAAAAAAACTATTCTAGTTTGGTTTTCTTGCTTTATTCAAAAATATAAAAAAATTAGTTCCTGCTCTAGTTGCTGCCATGTCAGGTTTTGGACCAACCTTTATTTACCCTATGGTAGAAATCTCCACTTTTAAGCAAAAAAGTGAAGAAAGTTCTAAAGAAGCTTGGTCTAGAATCTCTACTTTCCAGAAGGAAACTGAGCCTGAGGTAAGCCTTAGCTTGGTTATTGATAGTTTCTACCGCGGTATTGCTCTTCGTTATAGATATGTTTTGGATGTTGTGGCTGAGAAAGACTTTTTGCTATGTACTGAGGATGAAGCTTTTGATGCCATAAGGAAATTAATCATGATCTATGGTACACCTGGCAAGTCTGATTCCTCTTTCATAAATATTTTTGCCAGGTTGAACACTCTTGAGACTAGTATTGCTGCTATGAATAGTTGCTATCACACGCTTAGGGCTTACCATGATTATGTTCCCATAAATTCTAAGCCTTCAAAGTGGTTTCCCACGATCAAATTCTCTATAAATACTACACTTTTTTATGCTCGTTGTGATATCATGTCTGAATTTTGCCTCATGCCTAAAGATATTTATGATTCCTTGAGTCTTTGGGGGATTACTGAAGGAGGTGAGGAAATCTCTCTTACCAACAATGCCACTATATTGCCCATTGGAATAGCTGAAGGTGTGTTTACAAAAATCTCAGGGAAAATGGTGTCTACTGATTATCTTGTTATTGAATGTGTAGGCAAAGGACAGATCACACTTGGAAGATCCCTACTGAAGCACCTTGGAGCAGTAATAGATGTGGGAAAAGGCATTATGCACTTTGCTCCTCCGGTAAGCAATCATATCTTCCCTAAAGAGAAAAAGAAACGTAAGAGAGGAAGGAACAAGAGGGGAAATTCTTCATTTGAAAATACTTGATTCTTCTTGCTTCTTGTGCCAAACTTAAAGGAGTTAAATAAAAGTACTTGTTGGGAGATAACCCAAGAGTTTCCTTGAGTCTTGGAAGTTATTACTTCAGTAATGACCTCTCTTTATCCTTTTTGTTTGCTTTTTGTGCCAAGAATGACCTCTAAGGAGAGGGAAGTAAGATTTGGGGAGGTGCTGTCCCGAAACAGATTTCTGCCCTCCACCAAAATAATTCGTGAGGAGGCTCTGTAACTCGGATTGAGCTAAATATTTATGAATAAATCCCCCAGTATGTTAGCTAACTTTTGTTAGTTCAACACTTTTTTATTTGAGCAACAAAAGATGTTCGAAAAAATCGGTTTCTACTTTCTCGCCTGTTTTGACAGATTTCTGCCATTATTTGCATTTGCTTCTTATTGATTCCTTTTTGAGTTCTCTTTAGGTGAATTGAGCTTTTTGAAGGAGTTACTACAGTAGCTTCTGTTTTTAGTGAAAATCCTTGCCATTCTAAAGCTTTTCCAGGGGTCTAATATCTTCTGAATACACTAATGCTGCTAATGAAGATTGTGTGAAGTTTCGTATGAAGGAAAAAAATTCAGGTGTAGAGAGAGAATCATGCAATGAGATGAAGAATGGACAAAAGCTCAAGCTTGGGGATGCCACCATGGTGTCACCCCAAGAAATATCCAAGAGGTACAAGCGTCGAAGCTTGGGGATGACCAAGGCATCCCCTTCTTCATCAATAAAAAGCTCAGGTCTGTCTAGACACTTCGTTTTTATTGTTTCATGCATAGTTGTGTTGTTCTTGGAGCATCTTAGTTTTTGTTTGATTTGCTTAGGTTGTTTAGTTTGCTTGAATAAAGAAGTTTGGACCCCCGTTCTCGCTGTGTTGTTTTGCAAATAAGTTTGCTTGGTGTTTGGAAAGGAGTAGTAAGTTCTTGCTTGAAGTGCAATAGGAGCTTGCATTGATTGTGACTTAGACTTTAGCATGACATGCTAGGTGTTGTTTTAGATTATTCTTAGTGATTATTGTTGTAGCATGTCTTGTTCCAAACAATTGGGATTGCTTAGTGTGCCTTGAAGAAATTATGCGGTGTTTTAGCATGCAAAAGCATAGTATTGTGGTATTCTCCTTTAATGTTTTGCTTGGGTTGACTTGGCACATGCTCACACCATGTTATGACTATGACAAGTCACCATTAGCCTCTATGATCATTTAGTCCTTGACTTGTAGTACTACTCTTTGCTTTGATTAGTATGCTTTGTTGCACTGCATGATTATGGCCATTATTGCTCTCTTAGTTGGTTGCTTCCAGTCTTTTGCTAGCCTCCACTTGTATGAGTAAGTTCTACTCATGCCTCCAAATCCCAAGAAACAAAGTTATTCCAAAGTGTCCACTATAAACTCCTATGCATGGTGCCATTCCAAGTATATTCTTGTTTTCAACTATCTTCCAATTAAAAACTATTTTGTTATGTGAAAACTTAGTGATTAAAGCCCCCACGAACTTGACGGCACACTTTATTCTTTGACCCTAATAAACTTGAACCATTGTGACAACTTTGTTGTATATGCTTGCACTTATAAGTTGGAATTAGCAGAACCGTGCTGTCACGGGGAACGTTTTCAACATTGCACTTGTACTTTGTACTAAGTTGATATCATGTTCTTTTGTCTATGGATGTCACCAGTGTGAAATAAAGAGGGAACTTGTAAGTCCATGGAGTTTGTATTCTGTGTAAGAGAAATGTCTAGGCCGCTAGCCTAATCATGGTGGAAACTTGCAGCATCACCATAATGAGCTATCTATGAAGCATCCTCAATAAAAATCTATGCATATGGTAAATAAAAAGATTGTTGAGATGCTCATTGTCTGCTTGCCTTGTCATTTTGGTTATGGGAAAGCTCCTGTACCATGCGCAAGGGTTACCCCGTTGGCGGTTCTCAATGATATGCAAATACTTACAATGACAAGAACTTACCTGGACCCAAAGTTGAGTATGCATTAGGTGTGGCCCTCGTATTCAACGGACTTGATATTGCCAACTTATACTTCGTCAAGCATATACTCCAGCTTTGCCACTTTAACCTTAACCACTTCAAGATGCTTATGATAGGGGCAATGAGGGCTGAAAGCTAACAAGTACCATAATTTTTGGAAGCTGTTTTTGAAACTTGTAATCCCTGCTTCCTTTACAAAAAGGCCTTTCTTCCACCATTATTTGAGTCTCCACCTTCTACCTTTAGGCACCATTAAGAGAGCATAGTTGTCATTTTGTGTGCAGTGTTCCAAAGCTTATTAATTGATGCATATTGTGATATTACTTGTTCTTGTGCTACTTGTTTCTAGTCACCCTTGTGAACTTTGAAGGTGTCCTATGCATCTATTTGCTACTCTATGAGGGACAAGCTGATTACACTATGTTGTGTTTTCTGCATGTGAAACAAACAAACGTTTTTCAATGCATGTTATTCATGATCTTTGTTTGTAGTTTGTCATGTTGCATGTATAGTTACTATGTCCTACTGTTAGAACTCCATCTTTCATGCACATGTTTAGAGTTCTTTGATCCCAGCTTTCAATGCTTGCAAATGGTTGGATCTATTGTGAGGGTGCATGTCACCTCAAAAATTATTCTTTTATCCTTACCTACTTTAGGATGAGCAGAGTTAAGCTTTGGGATCTTGTCGTTGGAAGCGTATCTATAATTTTGATGCTCCATGCTTGTTTAGTATCTACTTTGCTTTACTTGTCTACACTTTGAGGTGTTTTTTACATGTTTTGTGGTACTAACCTATTAACAAATTGCTTGATGCGGATCGTGTAGTTTGCTATTTTGGTTTGAAAAGTTAGTAAAGAAATATTCTCGGAATTGGATGGGACAAACATCAAAGTCAGTTACTTTCCATGGGGAACAAGAAGTCGGAGGGCGGAGGGCCATCGAGGACGAGACCAACCCAGGCGGGTGGGCCCAGCCCATGCAGATAGGGTTTGGGCACCTTGGCCGCCTCCTCGGCCTCCCCCGCCTATAAAGCCCGTCACGAGAACCCTAAGAAACCGTCATGAGCCGCCACCATCGTCCCTAGATCGGGGGATCTGAAGTTCTTCCCGGCACCCTGCTGGAGAGGAGATCATCCCGGAGGCCTTCTCTCCGGTATGATGCATGAGTAGCGAAGGGAATATGCCCTGAGAGGCAATAATAAAGTGTTTATTATGTGTATTCCAAGTATATGATAGATGTTTATTTTGCATGCTATAATTGTATTAATACGGAAACGTTAATACATGTGTGTTTAATAAACAAACAGAAAGTTCCTAGTTATGCCTCTCTCATAAACTAGCTCGTTGATTAACAAGATGATCAAGGTTTCCTGATCATGGACATTGGATGTTGTTAATAACGGGATCACAACATTAGTGTAATGATGTGATGAACATTCATCCGAAGTATAGCATTACGATCAAAGTCATTGAGTTTATATTGCTATAACAACTTACGAAGTGATCCTAATCCTTAGACCATGAGATCATGTCAATCACTAACAGGAAGAGTTTCTTGATAACATCAAGCGTCACAGTAGCAGGTGATTATAAAGATGAATTCAGAACTAATAAAGTATTATGTTGAGGCTCATGGATCGAGAGTGGAATTTGTTCATCCCGATGGCGGATAGATATACTGGGCCCTCTCGGTGATATCACATTGATTAGCTTGCAAGCAAGTGATTTGATCACTAGAATGTTATATCAAGGAGCGAGAAAAGAGTGCATGTCGATAACAAGATCAAACTAGGTATGGAGATACCTATGATCGAATCTCGGACATGTAATATATCGTGAAACAAAGGGATTAAGATACTAGCGTAAAAGTTTCAAGCGATCACAAGAAAGTCATCGTTGAATGTGGGAGTCGGTATGGGTCTCGGATCCGCTTACGATTATTCATCAGAGAGGGTCTCAATCATGTCCGCATTATTCACGAACCGTAGGGTGACACATAAGAGACAACGACATCCAATTGGAGCAAATGTTTCATGCCTAAAGAATAAACAAGCAGGAATTTATTTCACTAGATCACAGAAAGCAGTTTTGGTGAAATTGCATAAAGTGGTTATGCATGTGAAATGGAATTCTAGCAAGGGGTTATTTGTGAATGTTTGTCATTAAAGTAATTGACAAAATTCTGAATAAAATAAAAGAGTTTTATTTAATGAGAGTTTGCATTAAATTTGGTGGAAATTTAATGGGAATTTGAGTGGACTTTTGAGTGGAGAAAATTGAAGGGCCATTTTGTGAGTGGAGTGTCCACCCACATGAATGAAGGAGGGGAGGGGGCAGCCCCCATGGCCGGCGGCCACCCCCTTGGGTGCCCCCTCCTCCTATAAAAGGATCCCCCCTCCTCACTTGTCTCTCACACCTCCTCGTGAAGGATCTCTCTCCCCCTCTAGAATTTATCCCCCATGGTCTCGGACTAGCGAGATACATGTTCCCGGTGGCTATTCGGCAAGAAAGAGTTGTGCTTCCGCTGCATCGTTGGAGCGAGGAGGCGGAGGTTTCTCGGTGCCTCGAACATGTGTCTTGAGCACGGATCTGGCTGATTTGCGGCGCTAGGACTTCCTCTCGATCTTGAGATCGGCAAGAGATCGTCTACATCAACCACGAGTTGAACTCGTTAAGCTTTGTCGGTCTTCAAGGGTATGTTCTCTACGGATATACTTCCGCCCGTTGTTTGTATCTAGTAGATAGATCTTGGTACATAATTCCCATCGTAGGAAATTTTTTGTTTTCTATGCTGCGAACCCTACAGTGGTATCGAGCCGGATCTGTCGTAGATGCTTTACGGTAGTACACATATGAGTATGTGGCGATGATGATCATGTTGTTGCTCCATTGTTGTAATTTTGGATATTGATGGCATGGTGGGATGAAGCGGCCGGACAAACTTTACATGTCCTCGCATGAGACATGTTCCACGCTTGACATGCAACTAGTTTGCATAAGTGGCTAGCGGGTGTCTGTCTCTCCTACTATAGTCAATATCTATTTTGCAGCGAGTTGTCAACAATTTGATTATCCTCGTTGTGGTTCATGTTCATAGGTAAACGGTTCTATCTCGAAAGCCCTAAGCCACGTAAAACTTGCAATGGATAAATTAGAGGCGTCTAGTTTAGATTGTTCTTTGGGCTAGTGTTATGATATGGTAGTGTTGTAAGTAGAAGTATGAGATGATACTCTTACAACACACATAGCGTCATAAACTCCATAGACCTTGGATTTACACATATAGGTATGATAGTGATCATACCACGATGCACATGATAGAGATCATGCGGGAACCATAACATTTTACTAATAAACATGTTATGTTTGATAGCATCTTATATTGCTTGTTTAGCGCTTTGTTAGCATAATAAGATGATCCCTCATTTAAATATCAAGATAAGAATATGTTCTTCCTTTAGTATGCACCGATTATGTTTCTAAGCTCCAAGACATCACGTGATGATCGGGTGTTCTTGGATCCACGACCATATTTTGGGTGTAAAACAGTTACACTTGAATACTAAGGTTCTAACTTGGCGAGCCTAGCATGTACAGACATGGCCTCGACACGGACGAAAGGTTAAGCATGAGTCATATAGTTGATATGATGCCCATTTGATGCTCGCCTTTGAAGCTATCAGCTCACGTGATGATCGGACTTGGTATAGTGGATTTGGTTCACGTAATCACCAAAAGGCACGAGGGATGTCGTTTTTGAGTGGGAGTTCATTCGTAAAATGGATTAGTTGGACTCAATCTATCATACACTTAGTCTAAACTTTACAAATTCTGTTGTAAATGGCACCACACCTTTTAATTTCAATGTGTTCATGGAGAAAGAACTAGCAACAAGCGTTAGCAACTTTGAATGGGCCATAAATTTGAGGATTCTCCTCTCTTGCACAAAAGCAATATGTGCTAGAAGCGGTTAGGCCCCTTTGATGATGCCTAACGGGGAGGAGAAGAATGTCTATCGACTCGTCGGAGGACCACAACTTAGTTCATTGCGGCATATTGTATGGGCTAGAGAGAAACTTGGCGTTTGAAAATGGCAATGCATTTGATACAATGGGTGAGTTGAAAATGATTTTCGACACACATCTTTGTGAGAGAGCTACAACGCTTGAGAAAACTTCTTTAGGCGCATGATGGAAAACCTGACTCAGTTAGTGAGCATGTACTCAAGATGTCGGAGTTCGCCCGATAAGCTTGTGTCTTTAGGAATATCGATTCCCATTGACTTAGGAATCTATCGTGTTACTGCGGTCTAGCTATAAGAGCTTCGTGATGAACTATAGTATGCAAGGCATGAAGAAGTCTCTCCCCGAGCTTCTGTCAATGCTTAAAACTGCAGAAGTGGAGATCAAAAAGGAACATCTAGCAAGGGGTTATTTGTGAATGTTTGTCATTAAAGTAATTGACAAAATTCTGAATAAAATAAAAGAGTTTTATTTAATGAGAGTTTGCATTAAATTTGGTGGAAATTTAATGGGAATTTGAGTGGACTTTTGAGTGGAGAAAATTGCAGGGCCATTTTGTGAGTGGAGTGTCGACCCACATGAATGAAGGAGGGGAGGGGGCAGCCCCCATGGCCGGCGGCCACCCCCTTGGGTGCTCCCTTCCTCCTATAAAAGGATCCCCCCTCCACACTTGTCTCTCACACCTCCTCATGAAGGATCTCTCTCCCCCTCTATAATTTATCCCCCATGGTCTCGGACTAGCGAGATACATGTTCCCGGTGGCTATTCGGCAAGAAAGAGTTGTGCTTCCGCTGCATCGTTGGAGCGAGGAGGCGGAGGTTTCTCGGTGCCTCGAACGTGTGTGCGAGCACGGATGCGCTGCTGATTTGCGCTAGGACTTCCTCTCGATCTTGAGATCGGAAAGAGATCGTCTACATCAACCACGAGTTGAACTCGTTAAGCTTTGTCGGTCTTCAAGGGTATGTTCTCTACGGATATACATCCGCCCGTTGTTTGTATCTAGTAGATAGATCTTGGTACATAATTCCCATCGTAGGAAAAATTTTGTTTTCTATGCTGCGAACCCTACGGTGGTATCAGAGCCGGATCTATGCGTAGATGCTTTACACGGGTAGTACACATATGAGTATGTGGGTGATGATGATCATGTTGTTGCTCCTTTGTTGTAATTTTGGATATTGATGGCATGGTGGGATGAAGCGGCCCGGACAAACTTTACATGTCCTCGCACATGAGACATGTTCCATGCTTGACATGCAACTAGTTTGCATAAGTGGCTAGCGGGTGTCTGTCTCTCCTACTATAGTCAATATCTATTTTGCAAGCGAGTTGTCAACAATTTGATTATCCTCGTTGTGGTTCATGTTCATAGGTAAGAACGGTTCTATCTCGAAAGCCCTAAGCCACGTAAAACTTGCAATGGATAAATTAGAGGCGTCTAGTTTAGATTGTTGCTGGGCTAGTGTTATGATATGGTAGTGTTGTAAGTAGAAGTATGAGATGATACTCTTACAACACACATAGCGTGTAAACTCCATAGACCTTGGATTTACACATATAGGTATGATAGTGATCATACCACGATGCACATGATAGAGATCATGCGGGAACCATAACATTTCACTAATAAACATGTGATGTTTGATAGCATCTTATCTTTTGTTTAGCGCTTTGTTAGCATAATAAGATGATCCCTCATTTAAATATCAAGATAAGAATGTGTTCTTCCTTTAGTATGCACCGATTATGTTTAAAGCTCCAAGACATCACGTGATGATCGGTGTTCTTGGATCCACGACCATATTTGGTGTAAAAGCAGTTACACGCGAATACTAAGGTTCTAACTTGGCGAGCCTAGCATGTACATACATGGCCTCGGAACACGGACGAAAGGTTAAGCATGAGTCATATAGTTGATATGATGCCCATTTGATGCTCGCCTTTGAAGCTATCTGAGCTCACGTGATGATCGGACTGGTATAGTGGATTTGGTTCATGTAATCACCAAAAGGCACGAGGGATGTCGTTTTGAGTGGGAGTTCATTAAATATGGATTAGTTGGACTCAATCTATCATACACTTAGTCTAAACTTTACAAATTCTGTTGTAGATGGCACCACCTTTTAATTTCAATGCGTTCATGGAGAAAGAAACTAGCAACAAGCGGTAGCAACTTTACCGAATGGGCCATAAATTTGAGGATTCTCCTCTCTTGCACAAAAGCAATATGTGCTAGAAGGCCGTTAGGCCCCACCTTTGATGATGCCTGACGAGGAGAAGAATGTCTATCGACTCGTCGGGAGGACCACAACTTAGTTCATTGCGGCATATTGTATGGGATAGGCGAATCTTGGCGTTTGAAAATGGCAATGCATTTGATACAATGGGTGAGTTGAAAATGATTTTCGACACACATCTTTGTGAGAGCTACAACGCTTGAGAAAAGTTCTTTAGTGCATGATGGAAGAGCACTCCGTTAGTGAGCATGTACTCAAGATGTCGGGTTCGCCGATAAGCTTGTGTCTTTGGGAATATCGATTCCCATTGACTTAGGAATCCATCGTGTTCTGCAGTCTCTGCCACCTAGCTATAAGATCTTCGTGATGAACTATAATATGCAAGGTATGAAGAAGTCCCTCCCGAGCTTACATCGATGCTTAAAGCTGCGAAGTGGAGATCAAAAGGAACATCAAGTGTTGATGATCAATAGGAACACTGGTTTCAAGAAAGACAAGAAGGAAAGCGGAAGGAAGTAAGGCGGCAAGCTGTTGCCGTGCTGAAAAGAAACCCCGAGTTGGACCTAAGTCGATATCGAGTGTTACTATTGTAAGGGCCCAGCCTTTGGGCGCAAGCCCCAAAGTATCTGGCGAGACAAGAAGGCCGGCAAGGCAAACAAAGGTATATATGATATACATGTTATTGATGTGTACTTGACTAGTGCTCATAGCACACAGGTATTGATACCGATTCAGTTGCTAATATTTGTAACTCGAATCAGGGGCTGCGGAACAAGCGACCGCTAGCAAGGGGTGAGGTCAAGATGCGTGTAGGCAATGGATCAAGCGTTGATGTGATCGCCGTCAGAACGCTACCTCTCCACTTGCCGTCGGGATTAGTTATAAACTTGAATAATTTTTATCTGGTGCCTGCACTAAGCATGAACATTGTATCTGGATCGTGTTTGATGCGAAGTGGTTATTCATTTAAATCCGAGAACAATGGTTGTTCCATTTATATGAATGAAATATTTTATGGTCATGCACCGATGATGAATGGTTTATTTCTTTTAGATCTCGATGATAATGTTACATATATTCATAATGTTGATGCTAAGAAGATTAAACTTAATGATGATATATCCGCGTATATGTGGCACTGCCGTCTAGGTCATATTGGCGTTAAACGCATGAAGAAGCTCCATTCGGATGGACTTTTGGAATCACTTGATTATGAATCATTTGATACATGTGAGCCATGCCTTATGGGCAAGATGACTAGAACGCCGTTTTCCAGTTCAATGGAACGGGCGATAGATTTGTTAGAAATCATACATTCTGATGTATGTGGTCCAATGAGTGTGTCGGCGCGAGGTGGATATCGTTATTTTGTTACTTTCACGGATGATTTGAGTAGATACGGTTATATCTACTTGATGAAACACAAGTCCAAAACCTTTGAAAAGTTCAAGGAATTTCAGAATGAAGTGGAAAATCATCGTAATAGAAATATCAAATTTCTACGGTCCGACCGTGGAGGTGAGTATCTAAGTTACGAGTTTAGCACTCACATGAAAGAGTGTGGAATTGTTTCACAACTCACACTGTAGGAACACCATAGAGAAATGGTGTGTCGAACGTCGTGTCGTACTTTATTAGATATGGTTCGATCTATGATGTCTCAGCGGACTTGCCATTGTCATTTTGGGGTTATGCACTAGAAGCTTTGCATTCACTTTAAATTGGGCACCATCTAAATCCGTTGAAAATACACCTATGAATTGTGGTTTGTAAACAAACCTAAGGCATCTTTCTTAAAGTTTGGGGATGCGATGTTTATGTGAAGAAACTTCAGCGGATAAACTCGAACCCAAAGCGGAAAAATCGTCTTCATAGGATACCCTAAGGAAACTATTGGGTATTCCTTCTATCAGATCCGAGGCAAGGTTTTTGTTGCGAAGAATGGATCCTTTCTAGAGAAAGAGTTTCTCGCGAAGATGTGAGTAGTCGGAAAATAGAACTCGAAGAGGTTATTGAACCTTCTCTTCAAAGTATGGCGAGTAGCGCCTTGTAGGAAGTTGTTCGGAGTTGGCTCCAGCTGTTGAAGAGGGAACTAATGATAATGATCATGAAACTCGAAAGAGAGTACTCACAGACCTCGCGGAGTCAAGCAGACGCGTGCGGCTCGAGCTGTCTGGAAATCTGACATGAATTTCATGGTTGATGAAAATGATGACCTGCGGCGTATGAAGAAGCGATGATGAGCCGGATTCAACAAATGGTTAGAAGCCATGAAATCGAGATGGAATCCATGTATGAAAATCAAGTTTGGAACTTGGTGGAATTACCTCACGGCCGAAAGGCCGTGGAGAACAAATGGATTTTCAAAGGAAAACTAATGCGATGGTAATGTGACCGTCTATAAAGCTCGAATTATGCAAAGGGGTTTCGACAAATTCAAGGAGTTGACTACGATGAGACATTCTCTCCGTAGCGATGCTAAAGTCGATTAGGATTATGTTAGAAATTGCTGCATATTTCGATTATGAGATATGGCGGATGGATGTCAAAACCGTTTCTCAATGGTAATATTGAAGAAGAGTTGTATATGATACAACCAAAGGGTTTTGTCGATCCTAAGGATGCTAAAAGGTGTGCAAGCTTCACGATCCATCTATGGATTGAAGCAAGCATCACGAAGTTGGAATCTCCGCTTTGATGAGGTGATCAAAGAGTTTGGATTTGTCCAAACTTATGGAGAAGCTTGTATTTACAAGAAAGTGAGTGGGAGCAATGTGGCATTTCGATATTATATGTGGATGACATATTATTGATCGGAAATGATATAGATCTTTTAAGCGGTTAAAAGTTATCTAAACAACAAATTTTCAATGAAGGACCTAGGTGAGCGTCATACATATTAGGCATAAAGATCTATAGAGATAGATCTAGGCGCCTAATAGGGCTATCATAAAGTACATACCTTGATAAGATTTTAAAGAAGTTTAAAATGGACGGAGTAAGAAGGGGTTCTTACCTATGTTGCAAGGCAAGACAATGAGTAAGACTCAAAGTCCGGCTTTGGCGGAAGAAAGAGATAATGGACAAAGTCCCTATGCTTCACCATAGGCTCTATAATGTACGCCATGCTATGTACAAGACGGATGTGGCACATGCTATTAGTTTGACTAGTAGGTACCAATCGGATCGAGGTTGAACCTGGATAGCGGTCAAGAATATCCTTAAGTACTTACGAAGAACTAAGGATATGTTTCTTATATCTGAAGGTGAAGAAGAGCTCGTCGCTAAGTGTTATGTTGGCGCTAGCTTTGACACCGATCCGGATGACTCTAAGTCTCAATCCGGATCGTTTTCTCATTAATGGCGGGCGTTAGTTGGAGGAGCTCCAAACAACCTGTGGTAGCGGGATCAACAACGGAGGCGAATATGTTCTTTGCTTGAGCGGCTCAGTAAGAAGTTTGGATGAAGGAGTTCATATCCGAACTAGGAGTGGTTGCAAACGCGTTGGACCCAATGGTGATCTATTGTGACAACAATGGTGCCATTGCCAATGCCAAAGAACCAATGTCTCACAAGCATTCCAAGCATATTAAGCGCCGGTTTCACTCCATCCGCGAACATGTCAAGGATGGAGATATAAAGATTTGTAAAGTACATACATATCTCAATGTAGCAGATCCATTGACTAAAACTCTCCCTAGAGCAAAACATGATCAACACTAGAACTCAATGGGTGTTAGATTTATCACTATGTAACTAGATTATTGTCTCTAGTGCAAGTGGGAGACTGAAGGGAATATGCCCTGAGAGGCAATAATAAAGTGTTTATTATGTGTATTCCAAGTATATGATAGATGTTTATTTTGCATGCTATAATTGTATTAATACGGAAACGTTAATACATGTGTGTTTAATAAACAAGCGAAAGTTCCTAGTTATGCCTCTCTCATAAACTAGCTCGTTGATTAACAAGATGATCAAGGTTTCTGATCATGGACATTGGATGTTGTTAATAGCGGGATCACAACATTAGTGTAATGATGTGATGAACATTCATCAAAGTATAGCATTACGATCAAAGTAATTGAGTTTATATTGCTATAACAACTTACGAAGTGATCCTAATCCTTAGACCATGAGATCATGTCAATCACTAACAGGAAGAGTTTCTTGATAACATCAAGCGTCACACCGTAACGGGGTGATTATAAAGATGGATTGAACTAATAAAGTGTTATGTTGAGGCTCATGGATCAAGTGGAATTTGTTCATCCCGATGATGGATATATATACTCTGGGCCCTCTCGGTGATATCACATTGATTAGCTTGCAAGAAAGTGATTTGATCACTAGAATGTTATATCACGGAACAAGAAAAGAGTGCATGTCGATGCGAGATCAAACTAGGTATGGAGATACCGATGATCGAATCTCGGACATGTAATATATCGTGAAACAAAGGGATTAAGATACTAGCGTAAAAGGTTAAGCGATCACAAGAAAGTCATCGTTGAATGTGTGGGAGTCGATATGGGTCTCCGGATCCGCTTCGATTATTGATCCGAGAGGGGTCTCAATCATGTCCATATTATTCACGAACCGTAGGGTGACACACTTAAGAGACACCGGCATCCAATTGGAGCAAATGTTTCATGCGAAAAAGAATAAACAAGCGCAAGAATTTATTTCACTAGAATCAAAACAGGTTTTGGTGAAATTACATAAAGTGGTTATGCATGTGAAATGGAATTCTAGCAAGGGGTTATTTGTGAATGTTTGTCATTAAAGTAATTGACAAAATTCTGAATAAAATAAAGAGTTTTATTTAATGAGAGTTTGGATTAAATTTGGTGGAAATTTAATGGGAATTTGAGTGGACTTTTGAGTGGAGAAAATTGAAGGGCCATTTTGTGAGTGGAGTGTCCACCCACATGAATGAAGGAGGAGGGGCATCCCCATGGCGGCGGACACCCCTTGGGTGCCCTCCTCCTATAAAAAGGCCCCTCCTCACTTGTCTCTCACACCTCCTCGTGAAGGATCTCTCTCCCCTCTAGAATTTATCCCCATGGTCTCGGACTAGCGAGATACATGTTCCGGTGGCTATTCGGCAAGAAAGAGTTGTGCTTCATTGCATGTTGGGCGAGGAGGCGGAGGTTGCTCGGTGCCTCGAGCGTGTGTGCGAAACGGATCTGGCTGATTTGCGGCGCTAGGACTTCCTCTCGATCTTGAGATCGGCAAGAGATCGTCTACATCAACCACGAGTTGAACTCGTTAAGCTTTGTCGGTCTTCAAGGGTATGTTCTCTACGGATATACATCCACCCGTTGTTTGTATCTAGTAGATAGATCTTGGTACATAGTTCCCATCGTAGGAAAATTTTTGTTTTCTATGTTGCGAACCCTACAAGTAGTTCCACCTTGTACTATGGGTCCATGTAGTAGCAAGATGGCTGTATCTCCTCCTTTGTGCTTTCATGTATAGATCCTATGAGCTCCGTTCATGATCAAGATCTAATCTATTTGTAATCATGCATGTTGTGTTTGCGGGAATCTGATGGATATTGAGATTATTATGTTGGTTTGATTAATGGTTTTGTCTTTATGATTCTACCATGTCTATGTTATTTGTGATCTTGCATGCTCTCCGTTGTTAGTAGCTATCTTGGCCAAGTAGTTGCTAGTGACTCCAAGAGGGGGTATTTATGCTCGATAGTGGGTTTATGCCTCTAGTTTCCAAGGGAAGTGACATAAATCTCTTCGGTTGTAGATGTGTTGTTGCCACTAGGGAGAAAACAACGGTCTCTTGTTCATGGAACATGTGGACTGTTTACCTTACACACTTTGCTTAAAGCAGTTGTCATTGCTTGCAACTTATCTTGGAGGGTTCGGATGATAACACGAAGGTGGACTTCTAGTCATAGATACAATTGGATGGCGTCTATGTATCTTGTTGTATTGCCCAATCAAATCTCATAGGATCTTTCGACTAGTAATTGCATTGTTATGCCTTGCTCGGTTCACATCAATTGCCCTTTGTAATTTGTTTACCCTTCATGCCATGTTGTTTATCTAAGCAGAGCACCTCTAGTGAACTATGGACCCCGGTCCAATCTTTACCATTGATACATCTTCCACTGTTACTTGTTTACTAGCTGCAAACCATTACCTTCCACACCATACGTTTAATCCTTTGTTATAGCAAACCGGTGAGCTTGACAACCTCACTAATTCGTTGGGGCAAAGTCTTGAGTTTGTGTTGTGCAGGTATCCGTGTTGCTTGCAACACCTGTGTGACGTTTCCTTCCTCCTTCTGGATCGATAACCTCGGTCTCTACTGAGGGAAAACTTGCTGTTGTGCTGCTTCACACCTTGCTCTTGGGGTTCCCAACAAGACTCCACATCAAGCACCAAGTTCTCTGGCGCCACCAAGGAGTCATCATTATTCTTTGTTTTTGGCTTGCCCACCTTTACTAAAATGAACTATGCTGAGAACACCAAGTTGTGTGACTTCACTAGAACCAACAACAATGATTTCCTTAGCACACCTATTGCTCCACCTGCTCCTGATGCTAACTTTTATGAAATTAAGCCTGCTTTGTTAAATCTTGTGATGAGAGAGAAATTTTTTGGTGCTGGTCTTGATGATCCCGCTGCCCGTCTCAATAGCTTTGTTGAACTTTGTGAGATACAAAAGTATAAGGATATAGATGGAGATATTATTAAGCTCAAGCTTTTTACTTTCTCCTTGAGGGGAAAAGCTAAAGGATGGTTGCTTTCTTTGCCTAAAAATAGTATTGATTCTTGGACTAAGTGCAAAGATGGTTTTATTGGAAAGTACTATCCTCCTGCTAAGATTATATCTATGAGAAGTGATATTATGAAATTTAAACAACTTGATAGTGAACATGTTGCTCCAGCTTGGGAAAGAATGAAATCTTTGGTTAAAAATTGCCCTACTCATGGACTCACTGCTTGGATGATTATCCAGACTTTTTATGCAGGTTTGAACTTCTCCTCAAGAAATCTGTTGGATTCAGCTGCTGGAGGTACCTTTATGGGCCTCACTTTGGGTGCTGCAACAAGGCTCCTTGATAATATGATGGTTAACTACTCTGAATGGCATGTTGAGAGAGCTCCACATGGTAAGACGGTAAATTCTTTGAGTAAACTTCCTCTTTGAGTGAAAAGATTGATGTTATTATGGCTATGATTGTTAATGGGAAAGCTCCTTCAAATCATAATAGTGTTCCCTTAGCCACTTTGGTTGCTCAGGAAGAGCAAGTTGATGTGAACTTCATTAGAAACAACAATTTCAACAACAATTTCAACAACAATGCCTATAGGAACAATTTTGGTAGCAACAACAATTATAGGCCTTATCCTCCTGATAATGGCAATTCCTATGGAAACTCTTACAATAATGCTAGGAGTGCCCCCTCTGAACTTGAAGTAATGCTCAAAGATTTTATTAGTAAACAAACCACTTTCAATAAGACTATAGAGGAAAATCTTTTAACTGTTGATAAAAATATCCTCTTTGTTTGAAGCTCAGTCCTCTTTGATTAATAAAATGGCTGCTAAACCTGAAGTTATGGAAAATACCTTTGCTACTGCTCATGCCATACACGTTACTATTGATGAAAATGTTAGGTTGTTAGCTCAACTTCATGCTAAGTGGGAAAGGGAAGCTAAAATTGATAGAAACAATAGTGTGTGCACCATCACCACTAAACCACAAGTAGTCCATATTCCTTCTCGTACTATGCCTAAGCCTATTGAGCCTACTATTAGTGATGCCTAGTTTGACTTTGATATTGATGGTTGCAATATTTCTGAAGTGATTATGTTCTTGCAAAAGCTTGCTAGAAGTCCTGATGCTAGTGATATGCATGTTGCTTTCACCAAACACATTACAGATGCTCTTGTTAAGATTAAGGAAGAGAAGCTAAAACACAAAGCTTCTATTCCTAGGAAAGTAGAAGATAGTTGGGAACCCATTATTAATATGCAAGTGAATGACTTTGACCTCAAAGCTTCATGTGATTTTGGTTCTAGTTTCTCTATTATGCCTAGGAAGATTTATGAAATGCTTGATTTGACACCATTGGAAGATTGTTATTTGAATGTCCCACTCAATGATAATGTTAAGAAGAAACTCATGGGGAGTATTAATGATATTCTCATTATGGTTAATAATGCTTATGTCCCTGTTGATTTCTATGTTTTGGATGTTGAATACAATGTTTCTTGTCCTATTACTTTGGGAAAACCTTTTCTTAGAACAATTGGTGCCATCATTGATATGAAAGAAGGCACCATTAAATATAATTTTCCATTCAAGAATGGTATTGAACACTTCCCATTGAGAAGAGAGAAATTGCTCTTTTCTCCCCCTTTGAAAGCAAGGCTTGATGTCATGCTTCCTCATTTGAAAATATTTGATTCTTCTTGCTTCTTGTGCCTAACTTAAAGGCGTTAAAGAAAAGTACTTGTTGAGAGATAACCCAAGAGTTATCTTGAGTCTTGGAAGTTATTAATTCTGTAATAACCTCTCCTTATACTTTTTGTTTGCTTTTTGTGCCAAGAATGACCTCTAATTAGAGGGAAGTAAGATTTGGGGAGTTGCTGTCCTGAAACAGATTTCTGTCCTCCACCAAAAAAAATCATGAGGACACTCTGTAACTCGGATTGAGCTCAAAATTTCCGAATAAATCCCTCAGTATGTTAGATAACTTTAGTTAGTTCAACACTTTTTGATTTGAGCAATATAAGATGTTCGAAAAAAATCGTTTCTACCTGCTGGTCTGTTTTGACAGATTTCTGCCATTATTTGCATTTGCTTCTTATTGATTCCTTTTTGAGTCCTCTTTAGGTGAATTGAGATTTTTGAAGGAGTTACTACAGTAGCTTGTGTTTTTAGTGAAAAGCCTTGTTGTTCCAAAGCTTTACCAGAGGTCTAATATCTTTTGAATACACTAATGTTTCTAATGAAGATTGTGTGAAGGGAAAATTTCAGGTGTAGAGAGAGAATGATGGAATGAGATGAAGAATGGACAAAAGCTCATGCTTGGGGATTCCACCATGATGTCACCCCAAGAAATATCCAAGAGGTACAAGCGTCAAAGCTTGGTGGTGCCCAAGGCATCCCCTTCTTCATTAATAAAAAGCTCAGGTCTGTCTAGACACTTCGTTTTTATTGTTTCATGCACAGTTGTGTTGTTCTTGGAGCGTCTTAGTTTTCATTTACTTTCCTTAGGTTGTTTATTTTGCTTGAATAAAGTAGTTTGGACCCCCGTTCTCGCTGTGTTTTTTTGCAAATAAGTTTCATTGGTGTTTGAAAAGGAGTAGTAAGTTCTTGCTTGAAGTGCAAGAGGAGCTTGCATTGACTGTGACTTAGACTTTAGCATGAGATGCTAGGTGTTGTTTTAGCATTATGCTTAGTGATTATTGTTGTAGCATGTCTTGTTACAAACAATTGGGATTGCTTAGTGTGCCTTGAATAAATTATGCGTTGTTTTAGCATGCAAAAGCATAGTATTGTGGTATTCTCCTTTGATGCTTTGCTTTGGTTGAATTGGCACGTGCTCACACCATGTTATGACTATGACAAGTCACCATAGACTCTATGATCATTTATCCCTTGACTTGTAGTACCACTCTTTGCTTTGATTAGTATGCTTTGTTGCACTGCATGATTATGGACATTATTGCTCTCTTAGTTGGTTGCTCCCAGTCTTTTGCTAGCCTCCACTTATATGAGTAAGTTCTACTCATGCTTCCAACTCCCAAGAAACCAAGTTTTTCTGAAGTGTCCACTATAAACTCCTATGCATGGTGTGTTACACCATTTCAAGTATATTCTTGTTTTCATCTATCTGCCAATTAAAAACTATTTTGTTATGTGAAAACTTAGTGATTAAAGCCCTCACGAACTTGATGGCACACTTTATATTCTTTGCCCCTAATAAACTTGAACCATTGTGATAACTTTGTTGTATATGCTTGCACTTATAAGTTGGAATTAGCATAACTGTGCTATCACGGCCTCACGGGGAACGTTTCAATATTGCACTTGTACTTTGTACTCAGTTGATATCATGATCTTTTGTCTATGGATGTCACCGGTGTGAAATAAAGAGCGAACTTGTAAGTCCATGGAGTTTGTATCATGTGTTAGATAAACGCCTGGGCCGCTAGCCTAAGCCATGCCTAATCATGGTGGAAACTTGCAGCATCAACACAATGAGCTATCTATAAAGCATCCTCAATAAAAAGCTATGCATATGGTTAATAAAAATATTGCTCAGATGCTCATTGTCTGCTTGCCTTGTCATTTTGGTTATGGGAAAGCTCATGTACCATGTGCAAGGGGTACCCCGTTGGCGGTTCTCAATGATATGCAAATACTTACAATGACAAGAACTTACCTGGACCCAAAGTTGAGTATACATGAGGTGTGGCCCTCGTATTCAAGGGACTTGATATTGCCAACTTATACTTCGTCAAGCATATACTCCAGCTTTGCCACTTTAACCTTAACCACTTCAAGATGCTTATGATAGGGGCAATGAGGGCTGAAAGCTAACAAGTACCATAATTTTTGGAAGCTGTTTTTGAGACTTGTAATCCCTGCTTCATTTACAAAAAAGGCCTTTCTTCCACCATTATTTGAGTCTCCACCTTCTACCTTCAGGCACCATTAAGAGAGCATAGTTGTCATTCTGTGTGCGGTGTTCCAAAGCTTATTAATTGATGCATATTGTGATATTACTTGTTCTTGTGCTACTTGTTTCTAGTCACCCTTGTAAACTTTGAAGGTGTCCTATGCATCTATTTGCTACTCTATGAGGGACAAGCTGATTGCCACTATGCTATGTTTTCTGTATGTGAAACAAATAACAAACGTTTTTCAATGCATGTTATTCATGATATTTGTTTGTAGCTTGTCATGTTGCATGCATACTTACTATGTCGTATTGTTAGAACTCCATCTTTCATGCACATGTTTAGAGTTTTTTGATCCCAGCTTTCAATGCTTGCAAATGGTTGATCTTTATTGTGAGGTGCATGTCACCTCAAAAATTATTATTTTATGACTTACCACTCGAGGACGAGCAGGAGTTAAGCTTGGGGATGTTGATACGTTGGAAACGTATCTATAATTTTTGATGCTCCATGCTTGTTTAGTATCTACTTTGCTTTACTCGTCCACACTTTGAGGTGCTTTTAACATGTTTTCTAGTACTAACCTACTAACAAGTTGCAACAGTGCCAGATGCCTGTTTTCTGCTGTTGTTGGTTTCAGAAAAGTTAGTAAACAAATATTCTCAGAATTGGACGGGACAAATGCCAAAGTCAATTACTTTTCGTGGGGAACAAGAAGTCTAGAGGGGAGCCGGGGAGGCGAGACAGAGGGGCCACACCGCCCACAGGCGCGGCCATAGGTGGGCCGCAGCTGAGTGTGGGGCCTGATGCCCTCGGCCTCCCCCTTCGCCTATAAGAAGCCCCGGATGCAGAAACCCTAAGCACCCGATCAAATCTGCACGAAACCGTCTATAGCCACCGCCACCATCGTCCCTAGATCGGGGATGAAGTTCTTCCGGCACCTGCGGAGGAGATCATCCCGAGGCCTTCTCTCTGTATGATGCGTGAGTAGTTCCACCTTGGACTATGGGTCCATGTAGTAGCTAGATGGTTGTATCTCCTCCTTTGTGCTTTCATGTATAGATCTTGTGAGCTCGTTCATGATCAAGATAAAATCTATTTGTAATCATGCATCTTTGTGTTTGCGGGGATCCGATGGATATTGAGATTATTATTGTGGTTCGATTAATGGTTTTTTATTTATGATTCTATCATGTCTATGTTGTTTATGATCTTGCATGCTCTCCGTTGTTAGTAGCTATCTTGGCCAAGTAGTTGCTAGTGACTCCAAGAGGGGGTATTTATGCTCGATAGTGGGTTCATGCCTCTAGTTTCCAAGGGAAGTGACAGAAATCACTTCGGTTGCAGATGTGTTGTTGCCACTAGGGAGAAAAACAACAGTCTCTTGTTCATGGAACATGTGGACTGTTTACCTTACACTCTTTTCTTATAGCAGTTGTCTGTTGGTTGCAACTTAATACTGGAGGGGGTTCGGATGATAACATGAAGGTGGACTTATAGTCATATATGTAGTTGGATGGCGGTCTATGTATCTTGTTGTATTGCCAATCGAATCTCATATGCTCTTTCTAACTAGTAATTACATTGTTATGCCTTGCTCAGTTCCTGTCAATTGCCCTGCCGTAATTTGTTTACCATTCATGCTATGTTGTTTATCTAAGGAGATCACCTCTAGTGAACTATGGACCCCGATCCAATCTTTACCATTGATACATCTTCCACTATTACTTGTTTACTTGCTACAAACCATTACCTTACACACCATACATTTAATCCTTTGTTATAGCAAACCGGTGAGCTTGACAACCTCACTGATTCGTTGGGGCAAAGTCTTGAGTTTGTGTTGTGCAGGTCTCCGCGTTGCTTGCAACACCTGTGTGATGTTTACTTCATCCTACTGGTTCGATAACCTCGGTCTCTACTGAGGGAAGACTTGCTGCTTGCTGCTTCACACCTTGATCTTGGGGTTCCCAACAGGATCCACATCAAGTGAGCCATCATCGTAACCTTCCTGTTGTCCGTCCTCCTGATAGTCCTCTTCATAGTCTGGCCACAGGAATAGCCAAAGACAAAGCCACGAGTACTCTTTAAGTACCGGAAAACTAATACTAACAAGTGAAGTGGTTTTGGGTAGGAAGTACTAGGCTCTAGGTTGTTTTGCAAAAAGCCAGATTTATCTCTACTGAGTTCAGAAGCAAAGAAAGCTAGCTGAAAGTTTTAGAACACCTAAGTGGGAACTTGAATTTCATATCACAACCCTTTTGTGGTCAAGTCAAAGTCATGAATCATTTTACAAGTCATTTTGAAAACATCTGACGAAGGAAAGTATGGCCACTCCAACTGTCCATAACCGTGGACGCGGCTATTCGAATAGTTTGACACTCTGCAGAGGTGGTACACTTTCACCACAATATTCGATACATCCGTTAGGAACAAATCCTGAATTCACCATACTCAGTATGCAGATAATAAATCCTAACCTTTCAATTACACGCCCTAGTATAGGCACCTCTCCTGTGAGTTTGGCCTCCCAACCATGACCAACTATCATCTTGGGAACTACACAGGTGGACAATCTTCACAAGGTAGCCTCAGCTCAAACCTTGGAAGCAAGGGAAACCATACTAAGGTATATAAATTTCCAGTCAAGCCCTACCCAAATTTCAGATATTGTGGTTGTACGGTAAAATTGGAATGGTATCACATCCAGACAACCATCAGTTTTATAAAGGGCTAAGGCCTTAACATTTTCATCATCGAAATCATCTGGTGTTCAAGAACACATGTCAAAACATTTCAGTAGAATTACTCATCATTCTAGGGGTTTCATACCATTTTCACCAAGTATTCCCATCTAAAGTGATCAAGTTTTATGCTTAGCACTACCAACTACAGGTGGGGGTAAACACTAATGATGGGTGGTAAACAAGTGTAAATGATCTAAGTTCAATCTCATGCCTCAGAATGACATCAAGATTATCTAACTTAGGCCAAGTTTTATGCTCCTTATGCTACCTTCATATATCTTTCTAATATCTACAAGTCACTAAGTAAACTCAAATAAAAGCTTTGATAAAGAAATAAAATACTAAGCTTGTAGAGTAAAACTAGGATTGGGTATCAAGTAGCGTAAGCTTGCAAGGATTAGCTGGCTAAGTCAAGTTGTATAGTGAGGCTTGCAAGGTTGCAAGTATAGGCTTGTCTTGTGCAGAGCAGTGGTTGAAGTTCTCCTCGGCTTCTTCCTCGTAGTATCCTCCTTCCTCCTCGTATCCTTGGTCGGTACTAGCATCTATAAATAAATACGAGGTACACAATCACCAAACAATACTTAACTACTTCTATTTATCACACCAAGGTTTTCACTAGATGATCTATTATCATCACAAACATTCCAAAGATTAAAGCAATAATTTTAATCCCCTTTATTTTAGAAAAGTAATTTCTACTCATTGAAAAACTACTTAATATTTAATATTCTCCAACTAAAACATGGGATCATGTTGACACATGTCATCACCACATATTTCAGTACATGGGAATGTTAAAGTGGTGTCACAGTTTAATAAGGTTTAATCTTTTTATTTTAATTAATTAAAGTGACTAGAATGGCCTATGAGGCATTCTTTTATTACTTGACCATTATTTCTGCAAATAAACCTAGATATTTTTATATATTCAGAAAGGTCTTGTTAAAAGTGATTTTTGAGAGTTGGAATCAACTCAAAAGCTTTTGTGGTTGAATTTTGAAAAATGTTTGAATGCACAAAAGCTTCTGCCTTGTTATTTTTACTATAGATGATCTACAAATCCAATTTGTTTGAATCCAACGGGCTTAGAATAAGAATTCCAGTACCTTTCTAACAAAATTGGTTTCATGCATTTTGGTTTAGTGAATCGAGCTGGGTTGATTTTTGAATGCAGGTGTAATCGAGTTTGAAATTAAAAGAATAAACCTAAATTTGAATTCTTGGTCGCGGAATGTTAACTGGCGCCCACGGTGCACAGCCGACGCCTGAAAGTGGTTTAAGTGAATGACCCCACCAGTCAGCGAGACAGGGGGTGCGAAGCGATATGGAGCAATCTAGGTCGTGCGATCAAACTCTAATCCTACGGATGTGGTTCATCGTCCACGTCGGCCAACGCCAGCGAGACAGAACCCTAGTGCGGCCAGTGGGGGTCGTGGAAGGATCACTAGGGCTCAGGAAAGGGTCAGTGATGGAGGCAAACGACAAAGTCGATGATGGCTATCCTCCTGGTACCGACAGCTCCTCCTGGGTGGCTCCTATCAACTGCTCCTTTCTTCCTCCTCCGCGGCAGACTCCGGCCAAATTCCGGCGATGCGCTGCTCGCCTTGCTCCGGGAGTGAGGTGGGGTGCTTCAGAGAGAGAGAGGGGAGTGAGGTGGTGTGTAGAAATCGAGCGGGGGTGGTCTCTATTTATAGTGCCAGAAGGGGACTGACGGGCGCGGGTGGAGATCGTCGTGGTCGTTGTCACGACGAGCTACTGGCATGGGCAAAGGTAGGGGATGGTGCTGTGTTCCCTGGCGAAGCTCAACTGCATGGTCACACGGCGTGGGGCGGTGTGAAATGGTTGTAACGTCATGGTGCTCTGAGCGAGTCTATTGGTTGTTTTAATGGCGCACATGTGATACGGGTCACACGGCGGCGAACGGGCATGTCTAGGGTGTTCCTGGGGTGGTGGCGATCCTGCTTGCACGCGGCGAGGGCGGCGCGCGATCTGTGGGCGTGTGTCGCGGGTGGCGCTCTAGCACGCTCTCGGCATGCTCGCAGAGAAGCTGGGCACGCTCGGGTTGTGTGGTCTGGGGGGCGTGCTCGAGGCTTACAGGTGACGGTGGGCGTGGAATGTGTCCTGACAAGGTTGGCGAGGCTAGAGAAGCTTCTAGGCTGGTGACATTGGGGTGGAAAGGTGTTCTCGGCATGCTTGCCATTGATGGCATGGTCGCTTTACGGTGAGCTAGAGGGTTAAACAAGTTAGATGATCTCACGAGAGTGTAGTGTGAGCTAGATAGGGGACAAGTTAGGCCAAATTACTGCTCACTATAGTGTTGAATGTTTGTTGGTTTGGTGTTTGCAAGGTGTTTGATGAAATGGACGAAAGAGATTCAAATTTGAATTTTTGATTAAAACTTTGTGGGTGTGTTGGTTACATACTAGGGAGTCTCTGATTAGTTGGAAAGGTCAAGGGGTACGGGTTTTCTTGGGTTTTGAAAATGGGGTGATCTTCACATATGAACTAGATTCAATTTTGAAAAGTCATTTGATTCAAGTTGCCAAAAGTTTCTGCAAGTTTGAGAGGTGGGCTTTGATTCTCTTTTACTTGGTCTAGCGAGGGGTGAAAAGAAATGGACATGTTTCTTTTTGAATTCTTGGACTAGAAACACTCAAAGTGGCCTAGTGAGCAAGATTGGCAAAAATGACCATTTGCTTTATTTGTTTTGTTTTTGATTTTCTCTTGATTTTTTTCTGCTTGGAAATGTTTTAGATGATGTTGTTTTAATCTTTAAACCATTCCTTGCTATTTCGATCAATCTCACAAGTCCATTCATGCATTCACACAATTATCACATACACACATGCATTCATATTAATTTGATTAACAAAAGTTTTTGTTAACCCTAATTTTGGTGATTGGAATTTGATAATCATTGTTCAACATTTTTGGGATGTTACAAACCTTCCCTCCTTTGAGATTTGAAAAAGAAGAAAGAAGAAAACTAGGATTTAAAAAGATCGGGAAACTCCGTCTTGATGTGATCTTCTCGCTCACAAGTAGCTTCTTCTTCAGTGTGGTTACTCCACTAAATCTTGAGAAACTTGATGCTTCGGGTTCTGGTGGTCCTGAAAGCTTCCTCCAAAATACGGATGGGTACTTCGGGATACGTCAGGTCATCGTTGATCTCTATGGTGCGGTGATCAATGTTCTTGAAAACTCCAGTCTTCTTTGGGACTTCTAGGCATTTGCGAAGTAACGATATATGGAACACATTATGCACGGCTGACATCTCCTCTCATAGTTCCAGTTGATACGATACTTCTCCTCGACGATTCAGAATCTTGAAAGGTCCGATATATCTGGGGGCTAACTTTCCTTTGAGTTGGAAACACTGCATTCCCTTCAAAGGCGACACTTTGAGATACACAAAATCTCCGATATTGAAAGTGAGGTCTCGACGTCTCTTGTCGGCATAACTCTTCTGTCTTGACTGGGCGGTCTTAACATGCTCCCGGATCTTGTGAACTTTCTCTTCTGCTTCTCGTAGGATGTCAGGTCCGAAAATCTGACTCTCTCCTACTTCCGACCTATTCAAAGGGGTACGACACTTCCTTCCATACATGAATTCAAATGGGGCCATTTGCAAACTAACTTGATAACTGTTGTTGTAAGAAAATTCTGCGAAAGACAGATAGTTTTCCCCTTTAGATCCATACTCTAGAACACAGGCTCTCAACATATCTTTGAGTATTTGATTTACTCGCTCCGTTTGTCCAGCGGTTTGAGGGTGATACGCTGTGCTGAAATCTAGTCTTGTTCCTAGTCCTTCTTGGACTTTCTTCCAGAATCTCGAGGTAAACTGAGTTCCTCGATCAGATGCGATGTTCTTGGGGACTCCATGCAAACTGACGATTCTAGCGATGTATAACTCTGCTAGCTTCGAGCTCTGGTAAGTGGTCTTGACTGGTAAGAAATGAGCGACCTTGGACAATCTGTCAACTATGACCCAAATAGAGTCATTTCCCCTACTAGAAGTAGGCAATCCGGTGATAAAGTCCATTCCAATCGAATCTCATTTCCATTCCGGAATCTGCAGTGGTTGCAACAGTCCTGCGGGTCTCTGATGTCTCGCCTTGACTCTCTGACATATATCACACTTGGCTATATAGCTTCTGATTTCTCTCTTCACCTTATGCCACCAAAATTGCTCCTTCAAATCCCGATACATATTTGTTCCTCCGGGGTGGATAGAATAAAGAGTATCATGGGCCTCTTTCAAAATAGCTTCTTTCAACTCTGAATCTGCTGCTACACAGAGACGTCCTTTGTACCACAACACTCCTTCTTCATCTTTGGTGAATCCGGGTACCTTGCCTGTACTGTTATAACGTTTGATTTCGTCGATACTAGCATTTCCTTTCTGTGCCTCCTTGATCTGACTGATCAAAGTGGGTTGATGTTCTATGCTAGCCAAAAATCCTTCACTTACTAATTCCATTCTGAAATCTTCCATCTCCTTGTGCTAACTTGGTTGCTCCTTGAGAATCATGGAGTTAAAGCGGCACGACAATCTGCTAAGGGCATGTGCTACCACATTGGCTTTACCGGGGTGATAGTGAATGTCCAGATCATAGTCCTTGATTAGCTCAATCCATCTTATTTGCCTCATATTCAACTCCTTCTGAGTGAATATATACTTCAGGCTCTTGTGATCCGAATAAATCTCACAACGGTTTCCCATAAGATAATGCCTCCATGTCTTCAGGGCTAGAACTACGGCTGCTAGTTCAAGATCATGGGTAGGATAGTTCTGTTCATGGTGCTTCAGTTTTCGGGACAGATACGATATAACTTTGCCTTCTTGCATCAACACACATCCGAGACCGATCTTGGATGCGTCACAATACACATCAAAGGGCTTCGTGATATCCGGCATGATCAAGATTGGGGATAAAATCAATCTCCTCTTGAGTTCTTGAAAACTCGCTTCACATTTGTCCGTCCATTCAAACTTCTTTTCCTTCTTCAGCAATTGGGTCATGGGTCTGGCGATACTTGAGAATCCTTCGACGAACTTGCGGTAATATCCCGCTAATCCGAGAAATGCACGAACTTGGGTTTGAGTGGTTGGGGATTGCCAATCTTCAACATCTTTCACCTTTTCAGGGTCAACGGCAATTCCTCTGGATGATACAATATGTCCGAGGAATCCTACCTCCTGCAACCAGAATTCACATTTGCTAAACTTGGCATACAACTGATGCTCTCTAAGGGTTCCAATGATGGTCCTTAGGTGTAGCTCATGTTCTTCTTCTGATTTGGAATATATCAGAATGTCATCGATAAAAACAACGACAAACTTATCCAGGAAGTCCATAAAAATATTATTCATGAGGTTCATGAAATAAGCGGGGCCATTGGTTAATCCAAAAGACATGACAGTGTACTTGTATAATCCGTATCTGGTGGTAAAGGCAGTCTTTGGAATATTCTCTGCGCGAATCTTGAGTTGGTGATAACCAGTTCTAAGACCAATCTTAGAAAACACTTTGGCACCAATCAACTGGTCAAATAGGTCTTCTATCTTTGGCAGTGGGTACTTGTTCTTGATGGTGACATCATTCAACTTCCGATAATCCGTACACAAACAGTTACCTCCATCTTTCTTGTCCACAAACAAGACAAGTGATCTCCATGGCGACACACTTGGTTAGACCAATCCTATCTCCAGCATAGCATCCAGTTGCTTTTTCAGCTCCACTAATTCAGACAGGTTCATACTATATGGTCTCTGGGCTATGGGTCCGGTTCCAGGGATTAGTTCAATGATAAACTCGATATCCCGATCCGGGGGCATACCGGGAAAAATATCTGGAAATACGTCGGGGTATTCACAGACTAATCTGACTTGGTCAATGGTTGGCTGGGCTATACTCTTGTTGCACTTGAATTGATGGGGCAAGGTTTCAGATACATGCTCGACTGATATTCCAGCTGTACTGGTCATGGTTATGGCTTTCTTGGCACAGTCGATTAATCCTTTATATTTGGACATCCAATCCATTTCTAATACTACTTCCAAACCTTTAGTTCTGAGTACTATTAGATTAGCATAAAAATCTATGCCATGGATTCGGATAGGCACGTCCTTGGAAATTTGTCTAGCTTTGGTGGTTGAACCGGGTATTTGCACTATCATAACATGCTTCAATTTGGTGGGTTGAATCTTACTAGTGCATGCAAATTCTTCAGTAAAAAATGAGTGCGATGCTCCAGAATCAAACAACACTCTTGCAAGTACGGAGTTAACAGAAAACATACCCAGCACGACATCGGGCGCTTCTTGGTCTTCTTCAGCATGCATGAGAAAGAGACGGCCGTTGCGGTTGAGAGAATTCCCTGGGGCAAACCTTCTTCCGGGCTGAACACGATGCTACTGCTGATCTGGGGCATTTGCATTGGGGGCTGCGGCAATCTTCTTGGGGCACTCATTGGAATAGTAACCCTTGGTTCCACATTCACAACAAGTCACCTGAGACTTGTCCTTTGCTGCAACAGGTACAACACTGATTCCAGTCTTTGGGGCAGTGTTGGTGTTGGTGGCGACATTGTTGTTGTTGAACTTAGGCGGTGCATAGTTGAAATTGTTGGGGTTGCCGGGGTTGTTGTGATTTCCTCCGGGCCTTGGGTTTCCATGGTTGGGATAAGTTGGACGGTTCATCGGGGGTCTGTTGGTTCTTGGGGAAAATCCTAGAGATGGGTTGGGGCGATACTTTAGTGTATGGTGGGTTCCTGGTTGATGCATCATGCGACGCTTGCGGTTCTCATTAGCTTGGTTGATTTTGCCTTGCATCTGAATGGCAGAGTCCACTAAGGCTTCAATATCAGCAAATGGGATATTGACTAACATTGTCTGCATCTCATCGTGCAGACCATTCAGGAATCTCTCCTTCTTCTTGGCTTCAGTGTCTATATCATCAGGTGCATACCTATCCAATGACAGAAATTTGTCACGATACTTCACTACAGTCATCCAGCCTTGCTTCAGTTCCCTGAATTCATCTCTCATCCTCTTGATCAAACCCGGTGGCACATGGATTCTGCTGAACTTGATTTTGAACTCTTCCCAAGTCATCATTTGACCTCCATTCATGGCACGAACGCTGTTCCACCATGCTCTTGCATCTCCGGCCAGGTACTGGGTGGAAAATAGTACTTTCTCGTTAGCTTCCACTCCTGCAACTTCTAGGTTGTTCTCCATGGTTTGCAGCCAATCATTGGCATCGAGGGTCTCTTCAGACTTAGTGAAAATGGGTGGTGAAAGAACATTTATTTTCCCTAGAGATTTTGGTGTTTATTACAACACACATAACTGACTAATTATCTGCCAAGTATTCTACAGGTTGCATACATAGAATTTCCTGTCCAATGGCACACAAAAGGACTTGCCTGCTGATCCAGTTTCTGCCTCGGTGTTGTCCGGTAGTACCGGATATTTCATCCAGTACTACCGCTCGGACCTGGCTGCGTGTTGGGTACACTGGCCAATGGCTCGATCTTGAGTGGTATCAAAAGCGGTAATCTTGCATTTGGTACCGCTCATGACTGAAGCGCTTGGCAAGATCGCCAACCTCCTCAGAACTGAGCGATATCAAAAAGCGGTAGTACCACATTTTGATACCGGTCAAGTTTGAAGCGATTGGCAAGGTTGCCAACCTTCTCAGAACTGACCGGTACCAAAATGCGGTAGTACCGCATTTTAGTACCGTTCACTTCTGAGGAGATTGGCCTCTTGTCTCACATGTTTGTTCTCCCCTGTATCAATATACGGCACCACCATTGGAGCCACCAAATCCGCAAGATCTCATCAATCCACCACCCAAAGTCCTTGATCTTTGGGGAATCAAAGGAGGAGGCCTTGATCTACTACTTCACCAAAAGAGATCTTTATTTCCCCCTCATTCAATTGAGGTCCCCTTTGTTCTAGTGTTTTCTTGGATACCCTAGTTCTTGTTTTGGTTCTTACAGGCTTGTCTTTGATTGCTTTGACAGCTTGCTTGTATATGGGAGCCTCCGATTAAGTTATGGATGTGTGCCCCAAACTTGTAAAGGTGCCGGCTTCCACCTTGAAGGTTGCCGATATAGTGGAAGGTGAATCGATCCCATTGGGGTGAGATTCATCGGAGAACAAGGGAGGCCTCTCGTGGCGTTGGTGGTTTGAAACCACCCCCTCTCCAAACGTAGACGTACTTCCCCTCAAAAGGAAGGAACTACGGGAAACAAATCCTTATGTCTCCGCGTACACCATTTTGGTTACTTCTATCCTTTACCGCACTTTACTTACTTGTTCTTACTTTGTGTTGTGGTAGCTCGTGCATAATTGTCATATAGGTAAATTCACCTTAGTTGCATTATCTAGAAAATTTACCTTATTGTCAAACCTTAATTTGAAAAAGAATAAAATTTGAAGTAGCACCTATTCACCCCCCTCTAGGTGCCCATACGATCCTTTCAGGTGGGTTGGTGTTCTAGAAATTCTTGATCTTGGATCCATGGTTGTCCTGATTTCCATGGCCTTGATTGTTTTTGGCCATCTGATCTATATGTTGAAGGGTGGATAAGTTGGCTTGACGTTCGGCTCTTTCAACTTCGCGGTTAGAAACCAACATTTGTAAGATTTGCAACATCGGGTCTGGGGATGAAGTGTTTCCTCCACGAGGCATCTAAAGATTGAGATAGATCATGAGAAAAGAGGGAAATTTCTAAGGTTCAGGGTTTTGGTGTTTGAAAATTTTTCAATGTTTGACTCAAGTTTTTCTAGCAACTTGCTTTTCATTCATTCATAGCACACGATACAAACACACACCACAACAAAGGAAAACAGATGGTTTTAAGAACCATTCTGGGAAACTACGATACTGTGGGACCGGATACAACTCACTAACACTAGTGCTCAAGTGATACTACTCCTAGGAGTCAGTGTCCTCATCATCCTCCTCATCATCATCATCAATGAAGGCGAAGTCATCCTCATCGGTGAAGAAGTCCATGGCCTAATCCTCTAGAAAGTCATCATCATCACTGAGATAGGAGTAGGGGTCTCCACGAAGGTCTTTCCCTGCATTCTCCCTCTCTTCCAGCTGCATTTCTCTCTCGTGGATGGTCTCCTCCAAATCCGTGATCCTGTGGCTAAGATGCGCTCCTTCTTGCCGAGATGACGGCGATGAGACCGGCGATCCTTCACTAGCATGGCAATGGTTTGATCCTTCTTGGCGGCGATGTCATACTTGTGGTTGGCGTAGGAGCGGGCATTGTCCAACTCCTTCTGACAGTCATACATCATGAAACTGAGGTGGTCCAATTGACTCTTTAGCTCATGGTGATGGGCCTCCAGTGGCTGTCCCATAACATCATGCCTTGGATAGAACTCAAAGCGGGTACCCTTGATCTGATTGATACTCTGCCCACATAGACGGATAACAGCTTCCTGCATGGCCCTGGCAAGTCCATCTAGCCAATTGTTCTCTCTCAAGGTGAACTGAATTCCTTCTGAGGTGGGGGCTTCAATCTTTCCTCGGAAGCTTGCAACAACCAGCCATTGCAACTCCTCTCCTTCCTGATCGTTGTCTTGAGCTCCGAAGAACTCGGGGTGCGGACGCTCCAGCATCTCCGACAGCTGGTCCAAGTCACGCTCAAAGATGAGGTCTCCTCCATTCCCCAACTGATAAAACTTGCTATACTTCACGTCCATCTATAAGAATGTAGGATGAGTAAGTTAGTAGAGTGGTCAAGTGTGTTAAATTTTATGTAAGTTTGCAAAAAAATTTGAGGAACATGAATTTTCATGAAAGAGTCTAAGTGATAAGAATGAGAATAAGTTTTCATAAATACTCACTTCTTTGGTTTTGAAACTAAGTTTTTTTGATTCAAACGTCCATTCTAAACTAGGGTCTCCTATGGTCAGGATGGCTCTGATACCAACTTGTCAATACCCGAATTTTTAATCCTAGATGCCATACATCGCAATCCCAGGATTACCATTTTTGCGAGACATAACAGATTGGATATCACAGTACATCATCCATTACAAACCATACATAAGGTATTACACAAATAAATGATCTCATGATCCAGTCTTAATACAATTCAAGCAGCGGAACGTAATAATAGCGGTAGCGTAGGCGGGGCTCCATCTTCATGGTCATAGGCAATGCTGACGATGGAAGATGATCCTATTTGTCGTAACCTTCCTGTTGTCCGTCCTCCTGATAGTCCTCTTCATAGTCTGGCCACGAGAATAGCCAGGGACAAAGCCATGAGTACTCTTTAAGTACTGGCAAACTAATACAAACAAGTGAAGTGGTTTTGGGTAGGAAGTACTAGGCTCTAGGTTGTTTTGCAAAAAGCCAGATTTATCTCTACTGAGTTCAGAAGCAAAGAAAGCTAGTTGAAAGTCTTAGAACACCTAAGTGGGAACTTGAATTTCATATCACAACCCTGTTGTGGTCAAGTCAAAGTCATGAATCATTTCACAAGTCATTTTGAAAACATCTGACGACAGAAAGTATGGCCACTCCAACTGTCCATAACCGCGGACGCGGCTATTCGAATAGTTTGACACTCTGCAGAGGTGGTACACTTTCACCACAATATTCGATACATCTGTCAGGAACAAATCATGAATTCACCATACTCAGTATGCGGATAATCAATCCTAACCTTTCAATTACACGCCCTAGTATAGGCACCTCTCCTGTGAGTTTGGCCTCCCAACCATGACCAACTGTCATCTTGGGAACCGCATGTGGACAATCTTCACAAGGTAGCATCAGCTTAAACCTTGGCCGCAAGGGAACCCATACTAAGGTATATAAATTTCTAGTCAAGCCCTACCCAAATTTCGGGTATTGTGGTTGTACAGTAAAATTGGAATGGTATCGCATCCAGACAACCATCAGTTTTATAAAGGGCTAAGGCTCATGCCTTAACATTTTCATCATCAAAATCATCTGGTGTTCAAGAACACATGTCAAAATATTTCAGTAGAATGACTCATCATTCTAAGGTTTTCATAACCATTTTCACCAAGTATTCCCATCTAAAGTGATCAAGTTTTATGCTTAGCACTAGCAACTACAGGTGGGGGTAAACACTAATGATGGGTGGTAAACAAGTGTAAATGATCTAAGTTCAATCTCATGTCTCACAATGACATCAAGATTATCTAACTTAGGCCAAGTTTTATGCTCTTTATGCTACCTTCATATATCTTTCTAATATCTACAAGTCACTAAGTAAACTCAAATAAAAGCTTTGATAAAGAAATAAAATATTAAGCTTGCAAGTAAAACTAGGATTGGGTGTCAAGTAGTGTAAGCTTGCAAGGATTAGCTGGCTAAGTCAACTTGTATAGTGAGGCTTGCAAAAGTATAGGCTTGCCTTGCGCAGAGCAGTGGTTGAAGTTCTCCTCGGCTTCTTTCTTGTAGTATCCTCTTTCCTCCTCGTATCCTTGGTCGGTACTAGCGTCTATAAATAAATACGAGGTACACAATCACCAAACAATACTTAACTACTTCTATTTATCACACCAAGGTTTTCACTAGATGATCTAGCATCATCACAAACATTATAAAGATTAAAGCAATAATTTTAATCCCCTTTATTTTAGAAAAGTAATTTCTACTCATTGAAAAACTACTTAAGATTTAATATTCTCCAACTAAAACATGGGATCATGTTGACACATGTCATCACCACATATTTCAGTACATGGGAATGTGATTTAAAGTGGTGTCATAGTTTAATAAGGTTTAATCTTTTTATTTTAATTAATTAAAGTGACTAGAATGGCCTATGAGGCATTCTTTTATTACCTGACCATGATTTCTGCAAGTAAACCTAGATATTTTTATATATTCAAAAAGGTCTTGTTAAAAGTGTTTTTTGAGAGTTGGAATCAACTCAAAAGCTTTTGTGGTTGAATTTTGAAAAATGTTTGAATGCAGAAAAGCTTATGCCTTGTTATTTTTACTATAGATGATATACAAATCCAATTTGTTTGAATCCAACGGGCTTGGATTAAGAATTCCAGTACCTTTCTAACAAAATTGGTTTCATGCATTTTGGTTTAGTGAATCGAGCTGGGTTGATTCTTAAATCTGGGTACAAAACCGAGTTTGAAACTAAAAGAATAAACCTAAATTTGAACTACTGGGTCGCGCGGGATGTTAACTGGGGCGACCCACGGTGCACAGCGCACACGCGGGTGGTTTTAAGTGAATGACCCCACCAGTCAACGAGACAGGGGGTGCGAAGCGGTATGGGCCGATCTAGGCCGTGCAATCAAACTCTAATCCTACGGATGCGGTTCATCGTCCATGTCGGGCAACACTAGTGAGACAGAACCCTAGTGCGGCCAGTGGGGGCCGTGGGAGGATCACCGGGGCTCAGGCAAGGTCGGCGATGGTGGCGAATGATGAAGTCGAAGACAGCGATCCTCCTGGTACCGACAGCTCCTCCTGGGTGGCTCTAATAAACTGCTCCTTTCTTCCTCCTTCACGGCAGAGTCCGGCCAAATTCCGGCGATGCACTGCTCGCCTTGCTTCGGGAGTGAGGTGGGGTGCTTCTGAGAGAGAGAGGGGAGTGAGGTGGTGTGAAGAAATCGAGCGGGGGTGGCCTCTATTTATAGTGCCAGAAGGGGACCAACGGGCGCGGGTGGATCTCGCCGTGGTTGTCGTCACGACGAGCTACTGGCATGGGCAAAGGTAGGGGACGGTGATGTGTTCCCTGGCGAAGCTCAACTGCATGGTCACATGGCGTGGGACGGTGCGAAATGGTTGGAACGTCGCGGTGCTCTAATGGCGCACAGGTGATACGGGTCGCACGACGGCGAATGGGGTGTCTGGGGTGTTCCTGGGGTGGTGGCGATCCTGCTTGCACACGGCGAGGGCGGCACGCGGTCTGTGGGCGTGTGTCGCGGGTGACACTGTGGCATGCTCTCGGCATGCTCGCAGAGAAGCTGGGCGCGCTCGGGCTGTGTGGTCTAGGGGATGAAAGTGCTCGAGGCTTGGACAGGGGGTGGCGGTGGACGGTGGAGAGTGTCCCATACAAGGTTTGCGAGGCTAGAGAGGCTTGTAGATGGCTGGCGACATTGGGGTGGCAAGGGTGCTCTCGGCATGCTTGCCATTGATGGCATGGTCTGCTTTACAGTGAGCTAGATGGGTTAAACAAGTTAGATGATCTACTGAGAGTGTAGTGTGAGCTAGATAGGGGACAAGTTAGGCCAAAATTACTGCTCACTATAGTGTTGAATGTTTGTTGGTTTGGTGTTTGCAAGGTGTTTGATGAAATGGCCAAAAGAGATTCAAATTTGAATTTTTGATTCAAACTTTGTGGGTGTGTTGGTTACATACTAGGGAGTCTCTGGTTAGTTGGAAAGGTCAAGGGGTACTGGTTTGGTTGGGTTTTGAAAATGGGGTGATCTTCACATATGAACTAGATTCAATTTTGAAATGTCATTTGATTCAAGTTGCCAAAAGTTTCTGCAAGTTTGAGAGGTGGGGTTTGATTCACTTTTACTTGGTCTAGCAAGGGGTGAATACAAATGGACATGTTTCTGTTTGAAATCTTGGACTAGAAACACTCAAAATGGCCTAGTGAGCAAGATTGACAAAAATGACCATTTGCTTTATTTGTTTTGTTTTTTATTTTTTCTTGATTTGTTTCTGCTTGGAAATGTTTTAGATGATGTTTTTTCATCTTTAAACCATTCCTTGCTATTTAGATCAATCTCACAGGTCCATTCATGCATTCACACAATTATCACATACACACATGCATTCATATTGATTTGATTAATAAAAGTTTTTGTTAAACCTAATTTTGATGATTGAAATTTGATAATCATTGTTCAACATTTTTGGAATGTTACGCCTAGCAAATCTAAAATTAAAAAGGAACATGAGGAGCAGGGTGGAGAGACATGGACGAGATGTCGTTGTAATCGGATGTAGCTACATCCTAACGTCCGAATAAGGTCTTTCTCGCCCTATCATCGCCCTGGTGGTGTGTATAGAACCGATGGATGACGCGTGGAGTCATGTGTCCGACGGATCTCCTAGGATCTGGTCGTATTTCTTGTTTATTGGTGTGATTTTAGGCAAGTCTTTTTTGATATACGAATGTCATCATTGGTGTTGATTGCTGGACTAGTGCGTTGGTCTTTTAAAGTCTTAGCACGATGAATCCCCATATGTCTACTATAATAAGATCTGCTACGATAAGTTTTGTCCGGCTCTGGTGATAGAGGGGACGACGAGACGTCTTTGACTCGCGCTAGTGATTGTAGTTGTTGCTAGATTGTCCAAAAACTATTTATAATTTTTATTTATGTTTAGATCTCTTTATATTTATGTTGATGATTTTTAATAGATAGATGGAATTTCGAAAAAAAAAGCTTCCCATTTTTAACTCGAGTCATTTATCACTACCTGCGAGTACTGATATTGATGTTTAGGGAAAAAAAACTCAGCCAGGACGCTTTACGAACGAACAACAGGCACTCCGGGGAAGCCCATCCAGGCCCATAACAAAGGAGCCGAAGTTCGCTCGTCAGATGTAATCCAAGGCTTCAAGCACGGACACAAGCGATCGAGACAAGCAGATGGTGGTGCTCTTCCGTGTTTTCTATCCCCCAAAAAAGGGGAAAAAAGAGATTGTGCTCTGCCGTCGTCTCGATGGGAGAGGAGGAGGAGGAGGAGGAGGAGGAGGAGGAGGAGGAGGAGGAGGAGGAGGGTGCAGTGAGTCCATGAAGCATCAAGTTCTAAGATTGGCCATTTGCTTTGCTATTCTAGGCATCTGCGGGCGACCAAGAAAAGAGCCACCTTTTTAGCCTCTTCCCCTTTTCTTCCTACGGCTCTCTGTAATCCAACCACACGTCCGCTTCGCCACAGTTCTTGGGGTTCGCTTAGGAGCTGGGAGCAATGCAGACGGAATGAGTAGTTTTGGGGTTGCTGAAGGAAGAAAGAAGATCAAAATCTCTCGAAGGAAAATTTCTTCAGAAAGGTTGGTGATGACCTGTTGGGGATTATTATTATTTTCCCCTGCAAATGTATAACCCTACTGATTTTGATCCCTTTCTCTCTTGATGATGCATTTACTTGCAAACCGTGATGCAGAATTGACCATAGGTTGGTGGTAATTTGGTCCTATCTTTATTCTAGGTCTCCAGTAACTGCCGAATTGGTGCGAGACGTAATTTGACACAAAGAGGGAGACTGAACTTGGAAGACAATGTCTAGCGAAAGCTTCGTTGGTGTTCTTGTCTCCGATCCATGGCTCCAGAGCCAGTTCACCCAAGTGCAGCTCCGAACGCTCAAAACAAAAGTAAGCATTTGTGGGACCACTTGTTCATGCATTTGGAAATTAATATTATTTTCCACCTTTGTCTAATCAAAATGCTAACCTCTTATGTTTCACTGTAATAGTTTTTGGCCGTGAAGAAATCGGATGCCGAACATGTAACTATTAAAGATTTGCCGCGGGTGATGGAGCAGCTTAGGGGCATTAATGAGGTTCTGTCTGAGGAAGAGATCAGCAAATTTTTGGAGTCATACCCAGACATGGACGAACCAATAGAGTTTGAGCCGTTTCTTAGGGTACAATGGATCATCTCTGCTTAATTTCTATTGATTCTGCATTTTCATTTGCATCATAAATAACTTTGTTCAATGTTGCAATCTTAAAATTTGTTAGGAGTACCTAAATCTCCAAGCAAAGGGGGTCAGCAAATCTGGAGGCAAAAAGAAACTAAAGGGATCTGTGTCATTTTTGAAGGCTTCTACTACTACTCTGATGCATGTCATAAACGAGTCTGAAAAAACTTCTTATGTGAATCATATCAATAATTTTCTGGCAGAAGATTCTTTCCTGAAGAACTTCTTGCCATTGGATCCGGAATCAAATGATATATTCAATCTTGTTAGCGAATTGTACTACTTTGGTGAGATGTTCTTATTCTCACTGCAACACTTCTTCATTTTAATTTGTTAAAACAATTCGCTAAAGGCAGTTATTTCCTTACCTTATACAATCAGCAAGTTGATCAATGTTGCTGTTCCGGGCACTATAGATGAGAGAGCAATCAATACTAAGAAGACTCCTAATCCATGGGAGAGGAATGAGAACCACAACCTTTGTCTCAACTCGGCAAGGGCCATTGGTTGCACTGTTGTTAATATTGGGACACAAGATTTAATTGAAGCTAGGGTATGTGTTCTATGTTAATATTGCATCAGTAAAGTTTATTAATGTAATTCATGTGTTCTTTTTGTTGATATGAACAATTCAACTTGATATGATTTTTCCAGCTGTTCCTATCTAATTTTGAAGTAGTAAATCAGTATAGAATTTGATCTTGTTTTCAAGGAAGGGAAGTTTGGGCACATCTTGAAATACACCTTACACAACTACACATTTTTTCAAATGAAGACCCTTAGTGTGTTCTTCTTTGGTATTGAAAATTCTCTGACAATGAAAAATGTTATCACTACTAGAAACATACCTGTGCTTTGCTATGGGTAACAAAAACATAACCGGTAATGTTAACTTGTTAAGTCATCATCATTGACTCAATCCCGTCTACAGACCGCGTACTCTCGAGTTCAGGCTAGCCTGATTGTCATGCCTCAGTGTTTGTCCTAGGTCTGCGGTCTTACACCGTAACTTAGGCTCCACAATCACACCTTTTTCCCCTGAAAAGGGGATATCCCAAGCCTCTTCATGACAAGCGCACCTAATCAGCTAAACCACTGTGAGATATTTTAGGGATGTGGTTAAATTCGTTTTACTAAGATGCTTCATTTTTGCGGACGTGGAAGAGGCACGGTGCTCATTAAGACGGTTTATTGGTTTGTTATAAGTTTAGGATGGTAGAAAAGTAAGATAAAAATAAACATCTAAGCTTGGTAAGACATACCATCAACAACTCTCATTAATATAATAGTAAAGATAAATATGAAGGCATATCTATTTACCAAATTGAATCATTTTCGCTATTCTTATGACTGAAATATTTTCCTTTTTTGCAGCCTCATCTTGTTCTTGGTTTGTTATCGCAAATCATAAAGGTATGTGCTATTAGCCACTATTACTATGTTGATTACTAAATATAACTTCAGCAATATATTATAACTAGAACAGTGATGAATGCTACATGTATTGCTAATATCTACGGTGGGTTCTTTCTGACGTGTTTATTTGGACTTCTGTCAGATACAACTCTTAGCTGATTTGAATCTGAAGAAAACACCACAGCTGTTGGAGTTGTTTGCTGGTGATAATATCAAGGTTTGAGTCATCAAGGACTTGTATGTGCCTGCATGTGCATTGACAAAGTCTTGATAATTATCTTACATGATGTTATACAGGAAGCAGAGGAGCTTGTCACCTTAGCACCAGATAAGATGTTGCTCAAATGGATGAACTTTCATATCCAGAAAGCAGGGTACAAAAAAACTGTTACAAATTTCTCTACTGATGTTAAGGTACGTATATCATACACATGTATATTATACTTTATGGTAAATGTCAGGTTGACGCATACTTGAACAATGCACAACCTGTTGGAATTTTTTTTCCACATCGATATAAATACCATGACTTCTATAGCATGTTTATATAACACTATTAAATCATTCAATAAGTCCACGGCTTTTTCAGAGGTAACACAGAATGGCGACATATGTTTTATATTTGATTCATTCTCTTGTATCTTCTGATGTATTTGCAGGATGGTGAAGCGTATGCTTACCTTCTCAGTGCCCTTGCTCCTGAGCTTAGTTCCGAAACCATGATACAAACTACAGATCCTAAAGAAAGGGCAAAGAAAGTACTGGAAACTGCAGAAAAGCTTGAGTGTACAAGATATGTAACTTCAAAAGATATTGTTGAGGGTTCAGCAAATCTCAACTTGGCATTTGTTGCGCAAATTTTCCAGCAAAGGTAACTGAATTGACTGATCTCTCCACTGTCACAATAAAGTTTGTTGGCCCTTAGGTTTAATACAAGAACTTACGAAGTATCATCAATTTGTTTGGATTTTCCCACCTGTAAAAGAACAAAAAGACCATAGCAGCTTTACAATTGTGGAAATATTGATGTTCCAAAGCATTTCCATCGTTTTAGTGCATAGAGTGAAGTGATTACAAACTTTGTGCAGAAATGGTCTATCATCAACCAATGTGACCCCTGTCCAAGAAGATACTCCCGACGACGTCGAAGCGTCCAGGGAAGAGAGAGCATTCCGCTTGTGGATCAACAGTCTCGGAATTGCTACTCATGTGAATAATTTGTTTGAGGATGTTAGGACTGGGTTAGTTCCATTTCCAGCCGTTCCTTAGCCTTGAAATATATTTTACTACTCCCTCTGGCCCATATTAATTGACTTTGATTTGTCAAATTTTGGATGAACCTATATACTAAATAGTGTCTAGATTCATTCAAATTTTGACAAATCGAAGTCAATTAATATGGGTCGGAGGGAGTATCTTATAGAAGTTCATTTACAGATGGGTCCTGTTGGAGGCGCTTGACAAAATTTCTCCAGGATCAGTTAACTGGAAGCAAGCATCAAAACCTCCAATCATCATGCCCTTCAGGAAGGTGGAAAACTGCAACCAAGTTATCAAGATAGGGAAGGAGTTAAATTTTTCTCTTGTAAATGTAGCAGGAAATGACATTGTTCAGGGAAACAAGAAGCTAATTCTAGGTAAATCCCTGCATATTTTTTGGTTTATCTGATTTCAATTTGTTAAAATTTATATTCTGCATAAAATATTAAATTTTCTTCTCCAGCTTTCCTGTGGCGGGTCATGAGGACCAGCATCCTACAGCTGCTAAAGAACTTGAGATCCCAGTCTAAAGACAAAGAGATTACAGATGCTGACATTCTTATCTGGGCGAATAATAAGGTCAAGGAATCAGGCAAAACATCCCATATTGAAAGCTTCAAGGTTTATCAATATTCCTCATTTTGATAATTTTTAGTCATCTCCCCATTTGCATGGCCTTGAGCACTTATCTTTATTTTTCCAGGATCCTAGATTATCTGACGGTGTGTTCCTCCTCGAGCTTCTAAGCGCTGTTCAGAGTAGGGTTGTTGATTGGGATCTGGTCAAGAAGGGGGAGGATGGTGTGTACCTTTGCTCTGTTTTTAATAGTACATCGTTCTGGAGTCAATTTGAGACTGTCGTTTTATTTACTTGTTGATGTCTTCATGATTCTGTTCTCACTAGTTCTGTGATTCCAGATGATGAGAAGAAGTTGAACGCAACATACATCATAAGTGTTGCGAGGAAGCTCGGGTGCACTATATTCTTGTTGCCGGAGGACATAATGGAGGTAGCTTATGAAAACATATATGACTGTTAACCTTAGCTTGACCTCCATTTGGTCAGACAAAGAACATGCAGTAACTTTTGTGCTTTTCAATTGTCTGTGTCAGGTAAATCATAAGATGATTCTCATTCTTATTGCAAGCATCATGTACTGGAGTCTGCAGAAGCACGGACCTTACGAAGCACCACGCGAAGCCCTTCCAGAGGAAGAGGAAGGGGAAGAGGAAGAGGAAGAGGAGGAGGAGGGGGAGGAGCAGCAGGAAGAGGAGGAGGAGGAGGAGGAAGTCAGTTTTGGTATGTAGTTGATCTGCTACTCTTTGCAGATGCCAATGGACAGCTAGGAAGTTGTCTGTGTTGCTTACTAGATAAAGACCCTGCACAAATTGCATGCCCTAAAGCTTGTGTAAGATACCCCAGTTTTTGTAATTGAAGAGTGTAAAATATCCTGTCAGTATCTGTGTGCTCTCTCGTTGTTCTCCGCGTGCCTATGTAGATAGTATGTATAACACTGACAACTGAAAATAAACATACTTTTTTCTGATAAAACTGAAAGGCTTGCGTCTCGATTCATTGGAACAAAAGTTATGTAATTGGCCAAAGAAGGGGAGGACACCCCGGGAGCAGCGTTTTAAGCCCCAGCACCGCCCCCGCCTTTGACCACTTGAGGACAATGTTGAAATATAAGAGTTTTTGAGAACAGATACAAAACTTTGGAGCAGATTATGCTCTTATAGTTCAAATCAAGCAAGAAAGATGCAAAGGATTGGGTTGTAGCTAGTGGAGGTCGTTTTAGTGTATAGGAAATTTAGAGGTCTAGGAATCCCTGCCTAGTCGCTCTTTGTTGCCACTTGCCGGTTAGTATTGGGTCGTTTCTGTTTCAGGTTTTGGTCGATTTGAGGCCTGCCGGCTGCCAGTCTTTCTTTGTTTTCCTGAGGTTGTGGGAGTTCTTTTTTCTTTTCTTGTACTCGGTGTACTCTTTGGCCTTTTCTTTGGCCTTATTTCTTCTACTCCCTCCGTTTTAAAATATAAGATGTTTTAGGTTTGTGAAGAAAATGTATCTAGACTTGTTTTAGTGTATAGATTCACTTTAAACATGAGTGAACCTACATACTAAAACTAGTCTAGATACATTTGCTTCACATAGCTAAAACGTCTTATATTTTGAAACAGAGGGAGTAACATATAACTTGCAGTTCGAAAAAAAAGTTGTCCACTTCATAACCAGGGATGATTTCACTAGAGGGATAGTCAGCTACTCCCTTCGATCCATATTATTTGTCATTGAAATGGATGTATCTAGCACTAAAACATGTCTAGATACATCCATTATGTTGGAATTTGGTGTATATTGGGCTATTGGCCCATTAGACAAATTCTGAAATTCTCTTTGGCCCACTTGTATATGGCAGCATATGGATGTGCTAGTGGTGCTAAAGTTTAGTCCCACATTGCTAGTTGAAGGGGAGTTGGACCACCTTATATAGTAGAGTGTTGCACCACTCACTAAGGTGTGACAAGAAGAGTAGCCCTCGCGCACTCCTCCGACGCCCGCCACGCCTCGCCTCGCCACGGCCTTGCGGGTTGCGGGTTGCGGGTTATGCGGTTATGGAATCTCGCCGAGCTTTATTTTTTGGTTGGGAAAACTGATTATGAGTCATTAACAGACGCGTTAATTACTGCCGTTCGCTTTTATGGACTCGTTTATTTTCTGGTTGGGAAAACTGATTATGGTCGTTATCGACTCGGACGGGTGGAGCCCACGATCCTCCTACTGCACTATATAAAGCGTCGGCTAAACCTAATCGATGCGGTATCAATCCACTCACGCCTACCTCCGGAACCTTGCGCCGCCGCTGTCTTCTCCATCCCGGCTTGCACCGCAGATCGGGACAAGAGGCCTCCGGAACCCGCCTCGTGAACATGCGGGTGAGGCGTCAGGTTTTGGGGGCGCTCAAGCGCGACCTGGCAACCACGGCGTCCGGACGCAGTTCCACGACGACTTCTTCCGGACATCGAGACCTCTTCGACAACCACAACATGGGCGACTGCTGCGACAGCGGCTGCTATTCAGCCTACTCATGCGTGATACTCAACTCTTTTTCGATTATGCTAGAGTACTTTATTCTAGCGTTTGGTGTAGATGTGATAGGTTTATCTTATATAGATGTAATGTGTTCATCTACTTTGTTGATCTGCATGATTGGTTTTACTACTATACGTATGATCATGATTTATAAGTTTATTATTCGGATTAAATCATATGGATTATTGCTTATATTTCCAACAATCCAAAACCCGATTATAGGCAACTGAATTCCACTGGTGTAGCCGGCTACTAGGCCGCCTCCTTTTGATGGCATGCACTATAAGAGATGGCGCAAGAGAGCAGTTCTGGTTTGAAAACCTAAACATTATAGCGCCACTCTTGGCAAGCTGAAGGAGATCTTTCTCGGCGAGCGAACTTTAAGAAAGCCGATACCATGTTTATGGCGGCTTTGTTCAGTGTTCTTGGGGACAACATTGTTGACCCTTATATGTCATTTGATAATGGCAAGGACGCGTGGGAAGCGCTCGAGGCCAAGTTTGGGGTCTCGGACGGCCGGTATGCACGTCATGGAGCAATTCTATGGCTACAGGATGGTTGATGAGCGCTCCGTCGTTGAGCAAGCTCATGAGATACAATCACTTGCCAAAGAACTTGAGCAGTTCAAGTGTTCCTTAACGGACAAATTTGTGGCTGGTGGCATTATTGCCAAGCTTCCTCCTTCGTGGAGGAACTTTGCTACTTCTAAAACATAAGAGACAAGAGTTTTCCGTTACGGATCTCATTGGGTCTCTTCATGTGGAAGAGAAGAAACAAAGGACAAAACTGCTCGAGGACTTGAGGGAGGTTCTACTGCCAATTTAGTGCAGAGGAAAAACTTCCAATCCCACAAGTTCAAGAATAAGAACAAAACTGAAGGAAAGGGAAAGTTCGATGGTAAGAACAAGGCCACGCACTCAACCAACTTCAAGAAGAAAAATGATAAGAGGAAATGCTCTTGCCACGTCTGTGGTGATCCTGATCATTGGGCTCCTAGCTGCCCTAATCGCTTTGATAAGCGTCAACATGAGAACAACGGCAAGACCGCGAATGTTGTTATTAGCGATACTGAGATGAAGGATGTTGGGTACGGTATTTTACCTACTATCCTTTCAGTATGTCATTCTCCTGATTGGTGGATAGACACGGGCGCTAATACACATGTATGTTCTGATATTTCCATGTTCTCCTCTTATCAGGTCTCAAAGACTTCTTCCGTGCTGATGGGAAACGGCTCACGTGCTTCATTCATGGTGTTGGTAGTAGATCGAAGTTTACTTGGAAGACCGCATAACCTGAAGAACGTCAAGATGTTCCTCCATCAATAAGAATCTCGTCGTGGATCGCTTTTATGTCGAGATGGCTTTAAGTTGGTTTTGAGTCCAATAAAGTTGTAATTTCTAAGTATGTACAATTTGTTGGAAAAGGTTATGAGTGTGGAGGTGCATTCTGTCTCTTGTCGGACTCATGTACTAAAGTTATTAATCATGTTTGCAATTATAATGAGTCCAATGTTTGGCATTCACGACCTGTCATATTAACTTTGGTTGCATGACGCTAGCCAATATGAGTTTAATTCGAAATTTACCATCAAAGGTTCTAAGTGCCAAGTTTGTGTGCAAGCAAAGCAACCCCGCAAGTCTCATACATTGCGGGCAGAAACTTAGCACCGCTAGAACTTATACATTCAGATCTCTGTGAGATGAATGGTATGTTGACAAAAGGTGGAAAAAGATACTTTATGACGTTGATTGATGACTCCACTAGATACTGCTATGTTTATCTCCTGAAATCTAAATATGAAGCTTTGAACTACTTCAAAATCTATAAAGTCGAGAGAAAACCAACTTGATCTTAAAATCAAGCGGCTAAGGTCGGATCGTGGTGGAGAGTACTTTTCAAATGAATTTGATTTATTCATGCGGAACATGGTATTATACATGAGAGGACGCCTCCTACTCACCTCTCAAATGGGGTGGCCGAAAGGAAGAACCGCACTCTAACTGATTTGGTTAACGCCATGTTAGATACATCGGGTCTATCCAAGGAATGGTGGGGGGAGGCGCTAATGACTGCGTGTCATGTCCTAAACCGTGTTCCTGTAAAGGATAAAACCATGACTCCATTTGAGGAATGGGAAAAGAAAAGGCTTAAACTCTCTTACTTACGAACTTGGGGTTGTTTGGCGAAAGTCAATATTCCAATACCCAAGAAGCGAAAGCTTGGACCAAAAACCGTTGATTGTGTTTTTCTGGGATATGCTTTTCATAGCATTGGCTATAGATTTTTGATAGTAAAATCTGAGGTATCCGACATGCATGTTGGTACAATTATGGAGTCGAATGATGCGACTTTCTTTGAGGACATCTTTCCTATGAAAGGCATGTCTAGCTCATCAAATCAGGAGATGACTAGTTCATCTAGTCAGGAATTTTCTATAATTCCTGAACCCACTATGCCGATAGAACACTCTGATGATCCTGTGGAGGATGACAATGAAGCTCCCAAAAGGAGCAAGAGACAAAGGACTGCAAAGTCATTTGGTGATGATTTCATTGTGTACCTTGTGGATGATACTCCCACTTCTATTTCAGAAGCCTATGCATCTCAAGATGCTGACTACTGAAAGGAAGTTGTCCGAAGCGAGATGGATTCCATCTTAGCTAATGGTACTTGGGAAATCCGATCGTCCTTATGGGTGCAAACACAGGATGTAAGTGGGTGTTCAAGAAAAAGCTTAGACTGATGGTACTATTGAAAAGTACAAGGCACGTCTTGTGGCTAAGGGTTATACCCAAAGGAAGGTGAAGACTTCTTCGATACCTACTCACTGTGAGCCGATTGACCACTATTCGAGTATCGCTATCCTTGGCTGCCTCACATGGTCTTCTCGTTCATCAAATGGACGTTAAGACAACTTTTCTAAATGGAGAGCTAGATGAGGAAATTTATATGGAGCGACTGATTTGTAGTAGATGGTCAAGAAGGAAAGGTGTGTAAGTTAGTGAAGTCTTTGTATGGTCTTAAGCAAGCTCCTAAGCAAAGGGTACGAGAAGTTTGAAAGAACTTTAACTCAAGGCTTTGTTGTAAACGAGGCTGACAAATGTGTGTACTATCGCCATGGTGGGGGCGAGGGAGTTATTATGTGTCTCTATGTTGATGACATATTGATATTCGAGACCAACCTCGCTGTTATAGAGGAGGTCAAAGAGTTCATATCTCGTTGCTTTGAGATGAAGGACTTGGGAGTGGCTGATGTAATCTTAAACATCAAGCTACTAAAGGATGACAATGGTGGGATTACATTGCTTCAGTCTCACTATGTGGAAAAGATATTGAGTCGCTTTGGGTATAGCGACTGTAATTCTTCTCCAACGCCTTATGATCCGAGCGTGCTACTTCGAAAGAATCGAAGGACTGCTAAAGATCAATTGAGATATTCTCAAATTATTGGCTCGCTCATGTATTTAGCCAGCGCTACTAGACCTGACATCTCCTTTGCTGTAAGCAAACTGAGTCGATTTGTGTCAAATCCTGGAGATGATCATTGGCATGCTCTTGAAAGAGTTTTGCGCTATTTGAAAGGCACTGCGAGTTATGGTATTCACTATACTGGGTATCCTCGGGTACTTGAGGGTTATAGTGATTCAAATTGGATATCTGATGCTGATGAGATTAAGGCCACAAGTGGTTATTTGTTTACACTTGGTGGTGGCGCTGTTTCCTGGAAGTCTTGCAAGCGAGACCATCTTAACGAGGTCAACAATGGAAGAACTCACAAGATTAGACACGCCTTGTTGAAGCGAGTGGCTTCGTGAGCTCTTGATGGACTTACTCGTGGTTGAAAAACCAATACCGCTATCCCGATGAATGTGATAATCAAACTGTGATCGCCAAAGTAAACAGTTCTAATGATAATATGAAGTCATCAAGGCATGTGAAGAGGCGATTGAAATCTGTCGAACCGAGAAACTCGGAGTTATTGTGTTGGATTATATCCAAACATCTAAGAACTGCAGATCCCTTCACAAAGGGTTTATCACGTAATGTGATAGATAATGCATCGAGGAGATGGGTTTGAGACCCACGCTATGAGTTGATCGATGGCAACCCACTCTATGTGATCGGAGATCCCGTGAATTAGAGTTGGGAGACAAGCTGTTGGTCATTTGAGAGGAGAGTATTCCCATATTATATTTACATCTCCATAAAGATGCAATACTCTCTTAATCTGCATGGCAGGTTGATATTTATGTTAATGTGTTTCAAGTGACTTTTTATAAGCGGAGATGTTGTCCTGCAGAACATCTCTTGAGGAACACACCTATGTGAGTCTGACTGTCTAACGTCGCAGTCCGTGAGAGTTGGGTGCTCTCTAATAAACTCATGAAAGGCCCTGGAGTATGACGCATAATCTCCAAACAGCGGGGAAGCCGACGGTAGCCCTGTACTGGTCTAGATTTTTGTGAAACTAGCGCGCAGAAAACTTGTAGTTCAAGGCATAGTCCACTATTCAAGTTGCAAGCTAGTGTAGCATGAAGTTTAACGTGGAAGTTCAACTTAACAGTCTCCACTACACACCGGTATATAAAACAATGTTCTGGAAGAAAAGTGTTGTGATGTGCCAATGAGACTTTGTGGGGGATTGTTGGAATTTGGTGTATATTGGGCTATTGGCCCATTAGACAATTCTGAAATTCTCTTTGGCCCACTTGTATATGGCAGCCTAGGTGCTAAAGTTTAGTCCCACATTGCTAGTTGAAAGGGAGTTGGACCACCTTATATAGTAGAGTGTTGCACCACTCACTAAGGTGTGACAAGAAGAGTAGCCCTCGCGCACTCCTCCTCCGACGCCGCCTTCGCCACGCCTCATCGCCACGACGCAAATCACGGCTGGTTTGGGTTATGGAATCTCGCCGAGCCGAGCTTTATTTTGCTTGGGAAAACTGATTATGAGTCATTAACAGACGCGTTAATTACAGCCGCTTCCAGTTTTTATGGACGTGGTCATCGATTTCGGACGTGGTGAGCCCGATCCTCCTAACCTGCACTATATAAAGCGTCGGGCTAAACCTAATCGGCACGTATCAATCCACTCACGCCTACCTCCGAACCTTGCGCCGCCGTCTTTTCCATCCCGGCTTGCGGCACCGCATCGGGACAAGAGGCCTCGAACCCCGCCTCGTGAAACCTGTACGGGTGAGGCGATCAGGTTTTTGGGCGCTCAGCGCGATCGGCGCAAACACACGGCGTCTCGATGACGAGTTCCCGACGACGACTTCTTCCCGGACGTCGAGAGACCTCTTCGACAACCACAACATGGGCGGCTGCTGCGGCGTTGCTGCTGCTATTCAGACGTGATACTCAACTGTTTTTTTCTGATTATGCTAGAGTACTTTATTCTAGCGTTTGGTGTAGATGTGATAGGTTTATCTTATATAGATGTAATATGTCCATCTACTTTGTTGATCTGCATGATTGGTTTTACTACTATCTGTATGATCATGATTTATAAGTTTATTATTCGGATTAAATCATATGGATTATTGCTTATATTTCCAACACATTCTAGTGACAAGTAATATGGATCGGAGGGAGTAGCAGGCATCTGTAAATGGGAATGTTCTGACCTTTAGCAGATCCATTCTTTTCCATGCCGACGAGCAGCGATTCAAGTTGTCTGTTTCGCTTACTAGATACTGCGGGGCTGAAGCTTGTATAGGCTAAGTTACTGCAGTTTCTGAAGCTGGAGAGTGTCTAAAATCCTCTCCATTTCTACGAATCTCCCTCTTAGTTTCTGCGTGCCTAGCTGGCAAGTGTTAGATAGATCTCAATGTGACTGGGCCCAACGGCCCAGCACGCCCCTATCCGCGCCCTGATTGGGGGCGTCCCAACCCTATCTGGTTGGTGGACCCCTGTCGTCAGCGCTATATAAAGAGGTGGGGGGCCGACAGCACGCCTTATGAGGTTAGCCGTGTCCTAGCCGCCCCACCTACAAACCCTATCCGATCTAGGCTAGCGTTGCGCCGACGGGAAGCTCCATCGCCGCCAAACTCACCCCTTTACCATCCATGGCCAATGACGGAGGCTCCAGCTCCGGCACTAGCTCGGGCATCCCCTCTGGCTCATGTCTCTCGAGCCAGGGAGCAGGTAGTTCATCTCTCTCTCTCTCTCTCTCTCTCTCTCTCTCTCTCTCTCTCTCTCTGTTCGATCTACAAAGGTAAAACATAGTGCTACTGATAGATCTAGACTAGATCCATTACAAAGTTATTTTTAACAGCAAGTAGATTTATAAAACACTGAGAATGGACATAACATAAATATGTTGCTCTGCTCCCTTTCTCTGTTCTTATTATGTTGCACCAGACCTGGCATATCGTTCCTCACCAGCAGTACAGCACATGACGGAGGGGAGGAGTCAACTCACTACCCAACGACAATTAGCCAATAATCTCATGGAGAGACGGCATAGTGCTACGTTCGCAGTTCCCACGTCGATCTATCTCGATCTTCTTCCCACCACGTTCTCCCCTCAACCACAAGCTGGCTCAGATCAGTAAGCCGGGCAACATATTAAAACAATCTCCCTCTCCCGCGATCATCGATCAATCAGCAGATAACCCCCATAATCTTCCTACTACTACTTCCTAGGACGAAATGAAAGGCGGCTTCCTTCGCAGGCTTCTCGTCGACAAGCCATGGCTGGGACTTGTGGTCCTCCTCTTCGCCGTGCCCATTGTTGTTTTGGTATTTCTAGGTGGATCTCCATTCCTAACTGGCTTCAGCGTAATGCCGACGCAACGGAAAGCTTTCTCCCAAGGCTTGGGTACGTATATCCTCTCAATCTATCTATTGCCCAGGGAAACAAAATATATATCTCCTAGCTATAATGGCCGAAAATAGTGTATGACTTGCTTCTTGTATGTCCTTTTCCTGGCATCAGGTTTTGTACAGCAGCAGGAGCAGCACCTTCTTGAGGATGATGTATCGGGAGGTCCAGTTGGGTCTCCAGGTCCAGCTTATGACCGCAGTCGTGATCAGAAAAGTACAGCTACACGGGATGATGGTAAATACGTATATACTTGTGCCATGTTCTGTTTTACAGTTGAATGAAGTTTGAGATGAAATGCTTCAAAGAGCGTGCTATTTGTATTTGGATTCAATGTGAAAGTTTAGGCATGAAACTCATTTTCTTTAGAAATTTCAAAACCTGTCTATGGATCTATAGTACTTTGCAACTAACTCTTCCCAAACATGATATTAGCTGTTTATTCTGTGCACATCACACATGGGAATTCTGAAGCTTATTTTCCACTTACTGGTAGCATGTAACTACGCAAAGGGGAAGTGGGTAGCAGATGAGAAGCGGCCACTCTACTCCGGTTATGAGTGCAGTCAGTGGCTGGCAAAAAAGTATGCTTGTGGCACATTGGGGCGGACAGATTTATCATTCGAAAGATATAGGTGGCAGCCGCATGGTTGTGAGATGCCTGAGTTTTCAGGGCCAAATTTTCTGAAAAGGTATATGGTGCCCTCCTAGTTCTGTTTTACATCATGTTGAACTTGAAGACTTGAAGGTACTGTACTTTTGTTGAGATCTAACATCTGAGGCTTACAGGATGAGGCACAAAACTCTAGCTTTTGTGGGCGACTCGCTTGGTAGACAGCAGTTCATGTCTATGATGTGCATAGCTACAGGCGGTAAGCATAGCCCTGAGGTTGAAGACGTTGGGTGGAAATATGGCCTTGTCAAAGCTCGACATGCTCGAGGCAGCCGGGCTTATCGATTTCCAGGGACTAACACCACCCTTCTTTTCTATTGGTCTGCCAGTCTATGTGAACTGGAGCCACTGATGAACACGAAGATTTCACCGACAGGCTACGCGTTGCATCTCGATCGGCCAGCAAGATTCCTGAAGAAGTATCTCCATTGTTTCGATACGCTTGTTCTCAACACCGGCCATCACTGGAACAAAGTGAAGTTCAGCCAAAACTACTGGGAGGTGTACGCCGACGGCAAGCCTCTGCTAGGGAATGGTACAGTATTGGCGGAAGACCTCGGCCCGTTCAGGAACCTTAAACTGCAGAACATCGTGAGATGGCTGGATTCAGAACTCGCACAACGCCCTCATATGAAAGTTTTTCTGAGGACAAATTCACCAATGCATTTCGTAGATGGCGACTGGAACACTGGGGGTAGCTGTAATAGTACCGCCCCGTTGTCTGGTGGAAGTGAGGTCTTGGCGGACCATTCAAGTGACCCAGCTGCAGAGCATGCGGTAACGGGAACCCGGGTTAAGCTTTTGGATATTACTTCTATCTCACAGCTACGAAGCGAAGGCCATGTCGCGGATCATACTTCGGATTCTCATCGGGTCAAATACGATTGTTCGCACTGGTGCCTTCCTGGTATCCCAGACACGTGGAATGAAATCCTTTTTGCACAAATTTAGGGAGCGTTTTTGGTTTTCAGCCACAGTTTTTGCCAAGCCTACGCTTATGCATGCCACGGTTCTGAAGTATTTGTTCCATATGTCATCATAGAAACAATATATTGTCAAATTCCTTTTCACACTCGAGGCTTCAGTTTTTTTTGTGGTAAAATATGAGGTATTATTGCGACCTCCAAGGTCACGAAATGGAGAGCTTAGAAATTACTCCTTTCAATGGCGGATAGTGTTTAACTGACTACAAGAGAGATGGGGATCCCTGCTCTAGGATCCATGGCTTCATAGCCTTATACTCACAGAAAGGAAGGAAAGTAATTAAACAATTCATTAATGGGAGTGGTTGTCGAATAGGAAATAGTGAAAGTGAGGAGTGCCAGAGCCAATCGATGAAAGGTATGTGGCGACGAGTACATGTGCGATGGCACGGAACAATATAGATGGAAGATCTACGACTCGCGTGGATCATTATTGCATGAGTTCGATGCATATTGCCCTGAGCATCATTGAGACACGGGGTAGGGCTGGGAATTGCCATATGGTCTATGAGTTTCTTCAACTATTTGACATGAAATGTTGGGTGGTGCTGGCAGCCTTCGACAAGAGTAGTTTGTATATGCAGTGTCATCAGCTTTCTCATAGATTCAAAATGGTCCATAAATGTTTGAGTGGAGCTTGAAGCACCTAATAAAATGATGAGTGATGTGTTTATGTGTGGTTATACATTGAGATAGAACATGTCTCCCACTGTGAACTCTTTATCCTTTTTGCATTTGTATGTAAATTGCTTCATTCTCACTTTAGGTTCTAGTAAATGTTGTTTGAACACTTGTACCTTGCATGATGTATTTGGTGTAACATAAATGTTGAATCATAGTGGTGTCATCAATCAAGAATGTCTCATATATCATTGGTGGTGTGATGCATGTAAAATGCATTTATGTTCTTCATAGTTTGTTGTGTCATATTCCATCATATTTGCATCTTATCTTCGGTTAAAATCATGTATTACATTGATTTCAGGGATTTTCCAATTAATCCCTTTTATTTTGGTTCTAACTTTGTTTGGAAGAAAAACATTATGCTTGTATTTTTAATTTCTAGGTTGTTTCGAGACTCCAAAAAGGAAAGATCAAAAGGCACGCTTTAGAATTTTTGTGACGAGCCCAACTAGCTAAAGTGGGCCAATAGGAGGTCAACGGGCTGGCCAAGAGGACCCATGGCACGGCCAGGGTATCAGGCTATGACATGGGGTCCTATTCCCTCCTTGGTCTTTCGATTGATCTCAGTCTTGCGCTCCTAGACTTCTTTTAACCTAAAACACACACATATATATCCCATGGTATTTTATTTTGCTATATACGAAGACGGAGATCGAAAACCACAAAACAGAGAGTTTGGTAATCCGCCACTGACAAAAGATTAGAGGGATTGACCATTGTATGGAATCACCTTTGGCCGCCTGTTCTTCACCAATGCGTCCTCATCTCTGCACCATGAGAGGGGAGTAGTCCACCCCCGGGATTGGGATTCATGGTGGTAACTTGATCCAATATATGTATGTATGATCATTGTTCTAGCCTGTACGGGGTTCCCTACATGATGGTGGTGCTATCTATGTAATTCCTATGCTGGATATTTTGGTATAAGATGATACATGTTATGTATTTACCGTTGTGTTGAGACTCTATAGCTTGTCATGCTATGGAAGAATAGCTATGATATCTATGCATTTGTTTGTTATTATACATCGATACATCGTAAACGTTGTTGGAATTATGCCCTAGAGGCAATAATAAAGATGTTATTATTATAATTCTTGTTCATGATAAAGTTTATATTCCATGCTAGAATTGTATCAAGCGGAAACTTTGATACTTGTGTGGTTTATGAACAACACCGTGTCCCTAGTACGCCTCTATGGACTAGCTCATTGATTAATGATGGTTAAGGTTTCCTAACCATAGACATGAGTTGTCAATTAATAATGAAATCATGTCATTGGGAGAATGATATGATGGACCGACCCAAATCAAGCAGAGCAATTAGATTGTGTCATCGTGTTCATCTTTGCGAAGCGTTTTCTTATGTCAAATATTGTATTCCTTAGACCATGGGATAATGCAACTCCCTGGTATCGCAAGAAAGCTTTGAGGTCATCAAACGTCATCCTATGAGAGGGTGATCATAAAGGTGTCTCTCAGGTGATCGGAAAGTACTTGTTGGGTTGTATGTATCGAGATGGGATTTGTCCCTCCCAAGTCGGAGAGATATACTTCGGGCCCACTCGGTAATCGATACCAACACCGCTTGCAAGCAAGTGGTTAAGGAGTTAATCACAAAGTGATATCGAATTACGGAACGAGTAAACTACTTGCTATGAACGAGATTGAACTAGGTATGCTGATGCCAACGATCGAATCTCGGGCAAGTAAAATATCGCGTGACGAAGGGAATATATATATGGGATTAATTGAATCCTGGCATCGTGGTTCATCCGATATGATCATCGATAAATATGTGGGAGTCAATATGGGTTTCCAGACCCCGCTGTTGATTATTGATAGAAGATCATGTCTGCATATTCTCGAACCCATAGGGTCACACACTTAACGTGTCTCGACGCTAGGATAGAATGGATAATTGGTTTATGAGTTTTTGTTCGGAGTCTCGGATGAGATCCAGGACATCACGAGAGGTTACGGAATTGTCCGGAGAATAAGATTTATATAAGGGAAAGCAATTTTTGGATTTTGGAATTGTTTCGAAATGTTCGGTATTGTACTAGAAGGTTCTAGAAGCTTCCGGAGTGGGACCAACGTGGCCCCACTGTTGGAGATATGCCCTAGAGGCAATAATAAATGTAGTTATTATTATATCTTTGTGTTTATGATAAATGTTTACATTCATGCTATAATAGTATTAACAAGGAAACATTAATACTTGTGTGATTTGTAAACTTAATTTGAAGTCCCTAGTATAGCCTCTATACTTCACTAGCTTGTTGGTTGATTAATGATTGTGGTTTCCCTATCATGAACATTGAGATGTTATCAACAACAAGATCATATCGTTAGGAGAATGATATGGTGGACATACTCCTATAGATAAGCGTAGCATAAAGATCAAGTCATTTCAAGAGTTCAATTGCTATATGCTCGATACATAGTAACCTAATTCCTTCGACCATGAGATCATGCATATCACCTTTACCGGATGGATGCTTTGATGACATCAAACACCACACCAGAATCGGGTGGCTATAAAGGTGGCATTGAGTGTTCGGAAAGTATTGGTGAAACACATAGATCAAGAGGGATTTGTCCATCCATATGACGATAGATATACTGGCCCTCTCGGTGGAATGTCATCCAATTAGCTTGCAAGCATGTGACTGGGTCACAAGGGATCACATATCACGAACGAAAAGAGTACTTATCGAACGAGGTTGAACTAGGTATGCAGAGATACCGATCATAACCCTGGATAAGTAAACTATCGTGAGACAAAGGGAAATTGGTATCGTATGTAAGTGGTTCATTCGATCGCAAAGTAATCGAGAAATATGTGGGAGCCATATGAATTTCAGATTCCTCTATTGGTTATTGTTCGGAGAAGTGTCTCGATCATGTCCGCATAATTCACGAACCGTAGGGAGACACACTTAAGGATTCGACGTTGTTTTGAGTAGTTATGGTATTATGAGAAAGATACCGAATGTTGTTCGGAGTCTCGGATGGGATCCGGGATATCACGAGGTGATCCAGAATGGTCCGAGAATAAGATTCATATAAGGAAAGTCCTGTTTGAGTTCGGGAATGATTCTGTTTTCATGGAATGTTCTAGAAGGTTCGGATTGTCCCAAGACCGGGGAGGGAGGGTACATGAATGTGTCATTGAATGATTGCATCATGTACTAAGTGTTCTTGCTGTTCCAAAACTGAAAAGTCAAACTGCCAGTTTGAAAGTCAAACGGCTAAAACAGGAAACTGTGGAAAACAGGAAAGTGTGGGAAACAGGAAACTGTGGGAAACAAGCAAGAGGAGGTTGAAACCAACTTGGAGGAGGAGTCCCTCTACTCCAAGCCGGCGGCCAGCCTAGGCCGAGTTGGGGAGGGACTCCCCTCCCTCTGGCGCGCCCTCCACCTATAAAAGGAGGGTGGCCTCCTCCTAGACACACAAGTTCCTATCCTCTAATCTCGGTTTAGAGCCGTTTGGTTTAGAGCTTCTAATTGCTTTAGCTCAGGTTTAGAGCCTTATAATTGGTGTGTCTAATCCTAGACCACTAATAGCCCTCTCATACTCCACCATACTCGCTCGCTTAAGGCGGCCTCATGATTTCCCTCTACTTGCACCACTGCCTTAGGAATCGCGAGGAGAGTGCTACAACCTCCGTTTCTGGAACAAGGGAGAGGAAGGTCTTCCGAAAATCGAACGCAGACCGATCAAGGAGCGCCTTTAACGCAGCGCCGAAGGATCGTCTACACGATCTTGAGATCGGGAAGAGTACGACTACATCACCCACGAGAATGGCCTCGTTAAACACTTTGGAATCTTCGAGGGTAAGTTATTTCATCGACTCGTTGCTACAATCTAGTAGATAGATCTTGGCTTGTTTGTTTGTATGCGATAGAAAATTTTTGTTTTCCATGCTACGAATCCCTCACAAAGGTATCGAGCCGTGTCTATATGTAGATCTGTTGACAGTAGAACACAATGGTCATTGTGGGCGTTGATGCTTTATTTTCGATTGCTTTTTGTGTACTTTGCATCTTGCGGTATGTTGGGATGAAGCGGCCGGGCTAACCTTACATGACATCGCTCATGAGACTTGCTCCACGCTTAACATGCAACTTGTATTGCATAAGTGGCTTTATGGTGCCTGCTTTCTCCTAGCATAGTTAAGATCCAATTTACAACGGGTGATCAACAATGCTAGTATCAATGTTGTGGTTCTTGTTTGTAAGTTAGAACGACACTTATTGAAAGCCCCAAACCACGTAAAATATGCAAAGAAAGTAGAGGCGCCTAACTTTGTTTTGCAGGTGTGCAATGATGTGATATGGCCATGATTGTGATTATATTTGATGTATGCAATGTTCCTTATTGTAAGTTGGCAACCGCATGAGCCATATGGTTGTCTTTAATTTATGTTAAGACCCGTGTCTATTCAAAGTAGTTGTAATAGTTGAAGTCGGTGGCGACAACCATGGAGAAGCGTCATTGACCTTGATGCAATGCCGTGATGATGGAGATCATGTTCGTGCTTGAAGATGGAGATCGGAAGCACAAAGAAGAAAGGCCATATCATGTCACATATTATTGAATTGCATGTGATGTTAATCCTTTATGCATCTTGTATTGCTTGGTAGATTACGGTAGCATTATAAGATGATCCCTCATGCACATCAATTTCAAGTCATAAAGTGTTCGCCTTAGTTAGCACCGCTAAAAGCTTGTTGTTTCAAGCACCACGTGATGATCGGGTGTGTTAGATTACGCAAGTGTATACAACGTGAGCAAGCCAGATTTGCTCATGCGAAACTAAGGTTTGATCTTGACGAGCCTAGCATGTACGGACATGGTCTCGAACACGGATCACCGAAAGGTAAAGCATGAATCATATAGTAGATATGATGAACATGACGATTGTTCGCCATTGAAACTATATCAACTCTCGTGATGATCGGTGTTGATGTAGTGGATTTGGTTCGTGATCACTAAAACAATGTGAGGGATGTTGTTTTGAGTGGGAGTTCACCTAGTTAAATTTCATTAATTAATTTGAACTCAATTTGTCATAAACTTAGTCTAAACTATTGCAAATATGTTGTAGATCAATGGCAGCCCCTACCATCAATTTTAATGCCTTAGAGAAAGAAAAGTTGAAAAACAATGGAAGCAACATCCGGATTGGTTCCGCAATTTGAGGATTGTCCTCACACCGGTAATTTGACCTATGTGGATGCACATTGGTGACCCACCGCGGTGATGCTCCCGATGAAGTAAAGAATGTTTACCTCGCCTAAGAATTAGTACTCCATAGTTCGGTGTGCTATCTTGTATGGTTTAGAATCGGAGCGTAAAAGGTTTGAAGAGTCGACCCATATGATATTGTCGAGGATCTCAAATTGATTTTGAGACTCATGCGGAAATTGAAAGCTATGAGGCTTCAAAAGTTCTTTAACCGCAAGATGGAAGAGGGCAGTCACAAGTGAGCATGTGCTTAAGATGTCTGGCACGCAAACAAACTTCAAAGCTTGGGTATAGTGATTCCTAATGCTTTGGGATTTACCGTGTCCTCCGATCACGCCACCAAGTTACAGAACTTTGTGATGAACTACAACATGCGTAACATGAACAAAGAGTTGCGGAACTGTTGCTATGTTAAAATCTGCGTAAGTGGAGATCAAGAAAGAGCACCAAGTGTTGTTGGTCAATAAGACCACCAAACTCAAGAAAGGCAAGTCTAAGCAAAGGGACACTTCAAGAAGGGTGGTAAGAAAGTTACCACGCCGAAAGAATACCAAGGCTGGACCCAAGCCTGAAACCGAGTGCTTTTACCGCAAGGAGAAGGTCATCGAAGCGGAATTGCCCAAAGTACTTGGCGGATTCAAGAACGGCAACATCAAGAAGAAAGGTATATCCGATATACATGTTATTGATGTGTATCTCACTAGTACCGTAGTAGTGCTCGGTATTTGATCTCGGGTTCGCTGCTCATATTTGTAACTCAAACAAAAATGCAGAATAAACGGAAGCTAGCGAAGAACGAGGTGACGATGCGTGGAAACGGATCAAAGGTTGATGTGATCGCGGTCACGCTACCCCTTCATCTACCATCGGGATTAGTTTTATACTTAAATAATTGTTATTTAGTGCCCGTGTTGAGCATGAACATTATATCGGGATCTTGTTTATTGTAGACGGTTACTTGTTTAAATCGAGAATAATGGTTGTTCGATTTATATGAGTAATATGTTTTATGCACATGCACCTTTGATAGATGGTCTATTCTTATTGAATCTCGATAGTGGAAATACACATATCAACAACATTGAGGCTAAACGCTTGAAATCAAGCGATAATTCGACCTATATGTGGCAATCGTCTTGGTCACATTGAGTGAAGCGATGAAGAAACTCCATTCCGATGGACTTCTTGAATCACTTGATTTTGAATCACTTGAGAGATGCGAAGCATGTCCGATGGGAAAATGACTAAGACTCCATTTTCGGTATGATGGAGCGAGCTACGGACTTATTGGAAATCATACATACCGATGTGTGTGGTCCAATGAGTGTAGCATCGCAGTGTTTATCGTTATGTTCTTACCTTCACGGATGACTTGAGTAGATATGGGTATATCTATTTCATGAAACATAAGTCCAAACTTTCGAGAAGTTTAAGGAGTTTCAAAGTGAGGTAGAGAATCGACGTAACAAGAAGATTAAATTTCTACGCTCGATCGTGGAGGTGAATATCTAAGTTACGAGTTTGGCGAGCATTTGAAGAAATGCGAATACTTTCAGCTGACACCGGGAACACCACACAGTAATGGTGTGTCCGAACGTGTAATCGAACTCTCTTAGATATGGTTCGCTCTATGATATCACTTAAAATTTACCGCTATCATTTTGGGGTTATGCATTAGAAACAACCATTCACTTTAAATAGGGCACCGCCTAAATCCGCTGAAACGACACCATATGAATTATGGTTTGGGAAGAAACCTAAATTGTCGTTCCTTAAAGTTTGGGGATGCGGCTTATGTAAAGAAGTTACAATGGACAAGCTTGAACCCAAAGCGGAAAAATGCGTCTTCATAGGATACCCAAGGAAACTATTGGGTATACCTTCTATCATAGATCCGAAGGCAAAATCTTCGGTTAAGAATGGATCCTTTCTAGAGAAGGAATTTCTCTCGAAAGAAGTGACTGGAAGGAAAGTAGAACTCGACGAGGTTGTCGAACCTTCTCTCGAATTGAGTAGCGCAAAGACCGAAGAAGTTCTGTGGTGCCTGCACCAAGAGAGCAAGCTAATGATGATGATCATGAAACTTCGCTGAAGTTGCTACAGAGCCCTGAGGTCAACGAGAACTCGTACCACCTGCATTGGTATGATCCCGTTATGAGTGTCATGTTGGTAGACAACACCGATGACCCCGAGACATATGAGGAAGCGATGATGAGCCCAGATTCCAATAAATGGCAAGAAGCCATGAAATCCGAGATTGGATCCATGTACGAAAACCAAGTATGGACTTTGGTGGACTTACCGGATGGCCTAAGGTCACAAGAACAAATGGATTTTCAAGAAGAAAACAGATGTTGATGGTAATGTTATCCTATAAAGCTCGACTTGTCGCAAAAGGGTTTTGACAAATTCAAGGAGTTGACTACGATGAGACTTTTCACCAAGAGCGAAGCTAAAGTCTGTGAGGATTATGTTAGCAATCGCATATTATGATTATGAGATATGGCGATGGATGTCAAAACAAAGATTCCTCAATGGAGATATTGATGAAGAGTTGTATATGATGCAACCCAAAGGTTTTGTCGATCCTAAAGATGCTAACAAGGTATGCAAACTTCAACGGTCCATCTATGGATTGAAGCAAGCATCCCGTTGGAATCAACGCTTTGATAAGGTGATCAAAAGTTTTGGTTTTATACAAACTTATGGAGAAGCTTGTATTTACAAGAAAGTGAGTGGGAGCTCAGAGAATTCTTAATACTATATGTGGATGATATATTGTTGATTGGGAATGATGTAGACCTTCTTAATAGTGTCAAGGAATATTTGAATAATAGTTTTTCAATGAAGGATCTTGGCGAAGCAGCTTACATATTAGGCATAAATATTTATAGATATAGATCGAATGCCAAATATCATTGTCACAGAGTACATATTTGGACAAAGTTCTAAAGAGGTTTGGAATGGAAGAAAGCAAGAAAGGGCTACTGCCCATGTTGCCCAATACGACCTTGAGTAAAACTCAAAGTCCGACATCGGCAGAAGATAGAGAAAGGATGAGTAAGACTCCCTATGCCTCAGCCATAGGATCTCTAATGTATGTCATGCTATGTACTAGACCCGACATTGCATATGCTGTAGTTTAACTAGCAGATATCAAAGTGATCCAGAGTGGATCATTGACAATGGTCAAAACATCCTTAAGTACTTGAGAAGAACTAAGGATATGGTTCTTTCTTATGGAGGTGATGAACACTCGTTGTTAATGGTTACACCGATGTTAGTTGGAACACCGATCCGATGATTCTAAATCACAACTGGATACGTATTTATTTTGAATGGTGCGCAGCTAGTCGGAGGAGTGCAAAGCAAAGCGTTGTGGCAGATCTTCAACCGAATCGGAATACATGGTCGCCTTGAGGCTTCACAAGAAGCGATATGGATGAAAGAGTTCATTACAGAGGTGTGGTTCCTAGTGCGCTGGACCCAATGTCTATCTATGTGATAACATGGGCGCCATAGCCAATGCGCAAGAACCAAGGTCACACAATAAGTCAAGCATATCAAGCGTTTTTCACGCTATTCGAGAACATATCTAGGATGGGGATATAAAGATTTGCAAAGTACACACAGATCCGAATGTGGCGGATCCGTTGACTAAACCTCTCCGAGGGCAAAACATGACCAGCACCAAACCGCCATGGGTGTTCGGGATATTACCATGTAATCTAGATTAGATGACTCTAGTGCAAGTGGGAGACTGGAGATATGCCCTAGAGGCAATAATAAATGTAGTTATTATTATATCTTTGTGTTTATGATAAATGTTTACATTCATGCTATAATAGTATTAACAAGGAAACATTAATACTTGTGTGATTTGTAAACTTAATTTGAAGTCCCTAGTATAGCCTCTATATCACTAGCTTGTTGGTTGATTAATGATTGTGGTTTCCTATCATGAACATTGAGATGTTATCAACAACAAGATCATATCGTTAGGAGAATGATATGGTGGACACACTCCTATAGATAAGCGTAGCATAAAGATCAAGTCATTTCAATAGTTCAATTGCTATATGCTTTCGATACATAGTAACCTAATTCCTTCGACCATGAGATCATGCATATCACCTTTACCGATGGATGCTTTGATGACATCAAACACCACACCAATCGGGTGGCTATAAAGGTGGCATTGAGTGTTCGGAAAGTATTGGTTGAAACACATAGATCAAGAGGATTTGTCCATCCATATGACGGATAGATATACTGGCCCTCTCGTGGAATGTCATCCAATTAGCTTGCAAGCATGTGACCGGGTCACAAGGGATCACATATCACGGAACGAGAAAAGAGTACTTATCGGTAACGAGGTTGAACTAGGTATGCAGATACCGACGATCATAACCTCGGATAAGTAAACTATCGTGAGACAAAGGGAAATTGGTATCGTATGTAAGTGGTTCATTCGATCGCAGTAATCGAGAAATATGTGGAGCCATATGAATTTCCATTCCTCTATTGGTTATTGTTCGAGAAGTGTCTCGATCATGTCCGCATAATTCACGAACCGTAGGGAGACACACTTAAGGATTCGACGTTGTTTTGAGTAGTTATGGTATTATGAGAAAGAGACCGAATGTTGTTCGGAGTCTCGGATGGGATCCGGGATATCACGAGGTGATCTGGAATGGTCCGGAGAATAAGATTCATATAAGTAAAGTCCCGTTTCGGAGTTCGGGAATGATTCCGGTGTTTTCATCGGGAATGTTCTAGAAGGTTCCAGATTGTCCGACACTCCGGGGGGGAGGGTACATGAATGTGTCATTGAATGATTGCATCATGTACTAAGTGTTCTTGCTGCTCCAAAACTGAAAAGTCAAACTGCCAGTTTGAAAGTCAAACGGCTAAAACAGGAAACTGTGGGGAACAGGAAACTGTGGGAAACAAGCAAGAGGAGGTTGAAACCAACTTGGAGGAGGAGTCCCTCTCCTCCAAGCCGGCGGCCCACCTAGGCCGAGTTGGGGAGGGACTACCTCCTCCTCGGCGCACGCCCTCCACCTATAAAAGGAGGGCAGGGCCTCCTCTAGACACATAAGTTCCTATCCTCTAATCTCCGGGTTTAGAGCCGTTGGTTTAGAGCCGTTTGGTTTAGAGCTTCTAATTGCTTTAGCTCTGGTTTAGAGCCTTCTAATTGGTGTGTCTAATCCTAGACCACTAATAGCCCTCTCATACTCCACCATACCGCCCGGCTATGGGCTCAAGGATTTCCCTCTACTTCCTGTACCACGCCAGTCAGCTTGTCGGAATCGCGAGGAGTGCTACAACCTCATTTTCACTGGAACAAGGGAGAGGAAGGTCTTCGCCGAAAGTCGAACGCAGGACCGATCATGAAGCGCTTTTTAACGCAGGAAGGATCGCTCTACGATCTTGAGATCGAAGAGTACGACTACATCACCCACGAGAATCCGCTCTCGTTAAACACTTTGGAATCTTCGAGGGTAAGTTATTTCATCGACTCGTTGCTACAATCTAGTAGATAGATCTTGGCTTGTTTGTTTGTATGCGATAGAAATTTTTTTATTTTCCATGCTACGAATCCGTACACCCACTTGTCGGAGGGGGGTGTGGGCCTACGAGGGAGTGCCCTGGCCGCATTGGGCCAGGGGCACAAGGCCCCATAGGCCCAGCCGGCCAAGCCCTAGGGGTAACCCTAGGGAGAGCTTCTAGAAGGGGGGGACTTGCCCCCCACTCCACCCATGTGGTCGCCGGCCCTAGGGCTTGGAGGAGGGGCAAGGGCAGCCGGGCAGCCCTCTCTATAAAGAGGGCAGGGGCGAACCCTCCTCCCACACCCCAAAACCCTAGCCGCCATACTGCTGCCCTCTCCTCTCTCTCTCTCTCTCCCGACTGCGCGTAGGCGTAGCCCTGCCGCAGAAACTCTCCACCTTTGCACCACGTCGTCGTATTGTAGATCCAATCTACCTCTCCACCCCACTTGATGGACCGAGGAAGGAGGAGACGTCGCGGTGCCATACGTGTGCATCTCTCGGAGGCGGATCACGAGGAGGAGAAGGCTAGTACGACTACATCAACCATGTTCTATTGAACGTTCCTTTGTGCGATTTCTTCAAGGGTATGAAGATCTCATCTATCCCTCTCATTTATTGCATCTCCTAGATTAGATCTTGGCTTTCCCGTTCGCATCCGTAGAAATTTTTGATTTACTATGCTGCGAAACCCTTCAGTGGTATCAGAGCTAGATCTATGCGTAGATGTGTTTCACGAGTAGAACACAACATGCTTATTGCGGGCGTTGATGTTTTCTGTTGCAAGCCTCTTGTTGTGTACTTCTTATGCCGCGGGATAGTGAGATCGGGCGGTCTGTGCCAACTTTACGCCGACCTCATTCGCGAGACCGCCCGCACTTGACGGTGGCTTGTTCCACACATGCGCCCCGTGGATGCCGCTTTCACTATAGTTGTCATGGGATTTACACCGGATGTTGGCAACCATAATATCACCGTTGTGGCTTTCCGTAGGTAAGAATCGTTCTTAGCTTGTTACTCCCATAAGCCACGTAAAACATGCAACAACAAAGTTGAGGCGTCTAACTTGTTTTTGCAGGGAGTGTTTCTGTGATGTGGTATGACCCAAGATGTGATGTGTATGTTGTATGCAATGATCATGTTTTGTAATATTTCACGACTTGCATGTCGATGAGTACACAACCGGCAGGATCCATATGGTTGTCTTTATAATTGTGCATGACCTGTGTGTCAACTTCTTATACGCCATGTAATAGCTTTACTTTATCGCTAAGTAGTTAGCAATAGTTGTAGTTGCTATTCGTGGTGGAGGAAATCATGGTGGAATGATGGAGATCATGATGGCATGCACAAGATGGAGATCATTGCGCGGAGATTGGCTATACCATGTCACATAAAATTATATGCATGTGATGTTTATCCTTTTATGTATCTTATTATGCTTAGATCGCGACGGTAGCATTATAAGATGATTCCTCACTTAAAGATCAAGATAAAACTGTGTTCTCCCCATGTATGCACCGCTTAGTAAAGTTCGTCGTGTTCAAGCACCACGTGATGATCGGGTGCTATAAACTCTACGCTCACATACAACGGTGCAAGCCAGTTAACGCAGGAAATACTTGGGTTTGACTTGACGAGCCTAGCATGTACATATACGGCCTCGAACACACGAACCGAAAGGTTAAGCATGAGTCATATGAATGATATGATCGACACTTTGTTGTCCACCATTGAAACTACATCTCTTATCGTGAAGATCGGATTAGGTGTGGTGAATTCGGATCATGTTCACTAAAACAACTTGAGGGATGTTGAATTTAGTGAGAGTTCATCTAGTAATTTGATTAAGTTGAACTAGTTATCATGAACATAGTCTAAATTGTACTTGCAAATTTTGTAGATCAAATGTCTAAGTCCAACTTCAAATTTAACGTTTTTGCTGAGAAAGAAAAGCTTAAAAACAATGGGTCTAACTTCACCAACTGGTTCCGCAATCTGAGAATCATTCTCGCTGGCGGACAAAAGGACTATGTCCTTGCGAAAGCGCTAAGTGACACCCCTGCTGTAGATGCGTCGGCTGGTGGGAAAGTTATTTATCAGTCACACAAGGATGATTATGGTGTGATTAAGAGCACCATGTTGTTTTCTATGGAATCGGACCTTCAAAATCGTTTTGAGGAGTTCGTCGGGCCCTTTGAGATTCTTGAGGAACTGAAAAATATGTTTCAGACTCAGGCCCGTTCTGAGAGATATGAGATCTCTGAGAAATTCTTCAACTGCAAGATGGAGGAAGGGAGTTCCATTAGTGAGCACGCCATTAAGATGTCGGGCTACACTCAACGTCTTGAGCAACTGGACTGCAAGATTCCAGAAGAACTCAAGATTGACAGAGTTCTGCAATCACTCCCTCCTAGCCACAAAGGTTTTGTAGTTACTCATAATCAAATTGGTTCTACTGATACGATCACTGAGATCTTCGCTAAGCTGTAAGCTGTGGAGGTGGACATCAAGAAAGATAATCATGTGTTGATGGTCAACAAGCCCCCCAGCTTTAAGAAAGTCAAGGGTGCAAAGAAGTCCTTCAAGAAATGCAGCGACAAGCGCGTTTCCCCTGCTGAGAAGAATCTCAAGTGTGGACCTAAGCTGGACACTGAGTGTTTCTATTGCAAGGACAAGGGTCACCGAAGTTTAACTGCAAAGTACTTAGCGACAAGAAGGCCGGCACCATCAAAGGTATATTTGATATACATGTTATTGATGTTTACCTTACTAGCGCCGTTGTAGTGCCCGGTATTTGATACGGTTCGCCATATTTGTAACTCAAACAGAGCTACGGAATAAATGGCTAGCAAGGGATGAGGTGACGATGCGTTGGCAACGATAAAGAGTTGATGTGATGGCGTCAAGACGCCTCCTTAGTTTTACCTTCGGGATTAGTTTTAAACATTAATAAATGTTATTATGTGCCTGTGTTGAGCATGAACATCATATCTAGATCGTGTTTATTGCAAAACGGTTATTCATTTAAATCGGAGAATAATGGTTGTTCTATTTATATGAGTAACATCTTTTATGGTCATGCACCTTCTATGAATGGTTTATTTTTTCTGAATATCGAAAGCAATGAAACACACATCCATAACAATGAGGCTAAGAGATGCAAAGTAGGTAGTGTTAATTCAACTTATTTTTGGCACTGCCGTCTAGGTCTCATATTGGTGTAAAACGCATGAAGAAACTCCATTCTGATGGACTTTTGGAGTCTCTTGATTTTGAATCATTTGACACGTACGAGCCGTGCCTCATGGGCAAGATGATCAAAACCCGCTCTCCAAAGATAATGGAGCGAAATCGGACTTATTGAAAATCATACATACCGATGTATGCGGACCAATGAGTGTTTTGACGCGTGGATATCGCTATTTTCTCACTTTATCGATGACTTAAGTAGATATGGGTATATATCTATTTAATGAAACATAAATCAAAAACAATGAAAAGTTCAAAGAATTTCAACAAAGTAGAAAACCATCGTGAAGGAAAATTAAATTTCTACAATCCGATCGTGGAGGTGAATATTTGAGTTATGATTTTATCACGCATCTTAAAGCAAGGAATCGTTTCAGTAACTCACGCCACCCGAACACCACAACAAGAATGGTGTGTCCAATGCCGGAATCGAACTCTATTAGATATGGTGCGATCAATGATGTCTCTTACAGATTTGTCGTTATCATTTTGGGGTTATGCATTAGAAACCGCTGCATTCACTTTAAATAGGGCACCATCTAAATCCGTTGAGACGACACGTATGAACTGTGGTTTGGTGCTAAACCTAAGTTGTTGTTTCTTAAATTTTGGGGATGCGAGGCTTACGTCAAGAAGTTGATGCCGGACAAGCTCGAACCCAAAGCGGAGAAATGCGTCTTCATAGGATACCCTAAGGAAACTATAGGGTATACCTTCAATCACAGATCCGAAGGCAAAGTGTTTGTTGCAAAGAACAGATCCTTTCTTGAGAAGGAGTTTCTCTCGAAAGAAGTGAGTGGGAGGAAAGTAGAGCTAGACGAGGTTATTGAACCTTCTCTTGAGTTGGAGAGTAGCGCAGCACCTGAAATTGTTCCAATGCCGTCTGCACCAATAATAGAGGAAGCTAATGACGAGGATCATGAAGCTTCGGACGATGCTACTACTGAACATCGCAGGTCGACAAGGTCACGTGCCCCTCTCCCGAAAGTGGTACTAAGAACCCTCAATTAACTGTCTTGTTAGTAGACAAAGGAACCCGCAAAACTATGAGGAAGCAATGATGAGCATGTTGGAATTATGCCCTAGAGGCAATAATAAAGATGTTATTATTATAATTCTTTATGATAAAGTTTATATTCCATGCTAGAATTGTATTAGCGGAAACTTTAATACTTATGTGGTTTAGAACACCGTGTCCCTAGTATGCCTCTATGGACTAGCTCATTGATTAATGATGGTTAAGGTTTCCTAACCATAGACATGAGTTGTCGATTAATAATGAGATCATATCATTGGGAGAATGATATGATGGATGACAAACTAAGCGAAGCAATTAGATCGTCATCGTGTTCATCTTTGCGTTTTCTTATGTCAAATATTGTATTCCTTAGACCATGAGATAATACAACTCCTGGTATCGAAGAAAGCTTTGAGGTCATCAAACGTCATCCTATGAGAGGGTGATCATAAAGGTGTCTCGTGTGATCGGAAAGTACACATTGGGTTGTATGTATCGAGATGGGATTTGTCCTCCCAAGTCGGAGAGATATACAGGCCCACTCGGTAATCGATATCAACACCGCTTGCAAGCATGTGGTTAAGGAGTTAATCACAAAGTGATATCGGATTACGAACGAGTAAAGTACTTGCGTGAACGAGATTGAACTAGGTATGACGGTACCAACGATCGAATCTCGCAAGTAAAATATCGCGAGACGAAGGGAATATATATATGGGATTGATTGAATCCTGGCATCGTGGTTCATCCGATATGATCATCGATGAATGTGTGGGAGTCAATATGGGTTTCCAGACCCCGTTGTTGATTATTGATAGAAGATCATGTCTGCATATTCTCGAACCCGAAGGGTCACACACTTAATGTGTCTCGACGCTAGGATAGATTGGATAATTGGTTTATGAGTTTTTGTTCGGAGTCTCGGATGGGATCCGGTACATCACGAGAGGTTCCGGAATGGTCCGGAGAATAAGATTCATATAAGGCAATGCAGTTTTTGGAGTTCGGAATTGTTTCGGGTTAATCGGTATTGTACCGAAAGCTTCTAGAACCTTCCGGAGGGGGACCAACGTGGTCCCACCTGCCGGGAGGGGGCATGGTCCTATGAGGGGGTGCCCTGGCCGCATTGGGCCAGGGGCACAAGGCCCCATAGGGCCCAGCCGGCCAAATAAGGGGAAACCCTAAAGGGGGCTTCTAGAAGAAGGAGGGAAGACTTGCCCCCCACTCCTCCCTCCTTGGGCGCCGGCCTAGGGCTTGGGGGAGGGGTTAGGGCAGGCTCCCACCCCTCTATATACAGAGGGCTGGGACGCACCACCCCCCTACACACCTTCCCCTCAAGCCTAGCCGCCCTGCTGCCCCTCCTCTCTCTCTCCCTCCCGACTGCGTGTAGGCGAAGCCCTGCCGCAGAAACTCTCCACCACTTACACCGCGCCGTCGCATTGTAGATCCAATCCGTTTCTCCACCATACTTGCTGGACCAAGGAAGGAGGAGACGTCGAGGTGCTGCACGTGTGCATCTCCCGGAGGCATCGCCACTTGCGGTGCTAGATCGGATCGGATCGCGAGGAGGAGAAGCGAGTACGACTACATCACCCACGCCCGAAACGCTCACAGGCGTAATATTCAAGGGTATGAAGATCTCATCTAATCTCTCGTTGTTTGCATCTCCGGATTAGATCTTGGCTTTCTCGCTCGCATCCGTAGAATTTTTTGATTTACTATGCCGTGAAACCCTTCAAAGGGTATCGAGCTTGATCTATGCGTAGATGTGTTTCACGAGTAACGCAACATGGTTGTTGGGCGCTGATGTTTTCTGCAAGCCTCTTGTTTGTGTTCTTCTTATGACGCGATAGTAAGATTGAAGCCGTGCCAACCTTACGCGACGTCGCTCATGACCGGCCTCACTTGACGTGCACACATGCTACCGGTGGATGCCTCTCTCACTATAGTTGTCATGGGATTTACACCGAGTTTGGCAACCATAATATCACCGCTGTGGCTTTCAGAGGTAAGAATCGTTCTTAGCTTGCTACTCCCATAAGCCACGTAAAACATGCAACAACAAAGTAGAGGCGTCTAACTTGTTTTTGCAGGGAGTGTTTTCTGTGATATGGTATGGCCCAAGATGTGATGTGTATATTGTATGCGATGATCATGTTTTGTAATGTTTCACGACTTGCATGTCGATGAGTACACAACCGGCAGGAGCCATATGGTTTTCTTTATAATTGTGTATGACCTGTGTGTCAACTTCTTATACGCCATGTAATAGTTTCACTTTATCGCTAAGTAGTTAGGAATGGTTGTAGTTGCTATTCGTGGTGGAGGCAATCATGTTGGAGTGATGGAGATCATGCCGGCACGCACAAGATGGAGATCATTGCGCGAAGATTGGCTATACCATGTCACATAAAGTTATATGCATGTGATGTTTATCCTTTTATATATCTTATTATGCTTAGATCGCGACGGTAGCATTATAAGATGATTCCTCACTTAAAGATCAAGATAAAACTGTGTTCTCCCCAAGTATGCACCGTTGCGAAAGTTTGTCGTGTCCAAGCATCACGTGATGATCGGGTGCTATAGACTCTACGTTCACATACAATGGGTGCAAGCCAGTTTTGCACACGCGGAAATACTTGGGTCTAACTTGACGAGCCTAACATGTACAGACATGGTCTCGTAACACATGAACCGAAAGGATAAACATGAGTCATATGAATGATATGATCGACATTTCGTTGTCCACCATTGAAACCACATCTCTTCTCGTGAAGATCGGATTAGGTGTGGTGAATTTGGATCATGTTCACTAAACAACTTGAGGGATGTTGAATTTAGTGGGAGTTCATCTAGTAATTTGATTAAAAATTGAACTAGTTATCATGAACATAGTCTAATTTGTACTTGCAAATATTGTAGATCAAATGGCTAAGTCCAACTTCAACTTCAACGTTTTTGCTGAGAAGGAAAAGCTTAGAAACAATGGGTCTAACTTTACCAACCGGTTCAATATGAGAATCATTCTCTCTGCGGTCAAAAGGACTATGTCCTTAAGAATGCGTTAGGTGACGCCCCGTAGAGATGCGCCTGACGAGAAAGCTTGTCTATCGACAAGAAAGATGATTATGGTGTGATTAAGAGCACCATGTTGTTTGCTATGGAATCGACCTTCAAAATCGCTTTGAAGACTATCCTGCCCTTTGAGATTCTCGAGGAGCCGAAAACCATGTTTCGACTCAGCCCGCTCGAGAGATATGAGATCTCGAGAAGTTCTTTAATCGCAAGATGGAGGAAGGAGTTCCGTTAGTGAGCATGCCATTAAGATGTCGCCACACTCAACGCCTTGAGCAACCGGATCGCAAGATTCCAGAGGAGCTCAAGATTGACAGGTTATGCAATCACTCCCTCGGCTACAAAAGTTTTGTAGTGACTCACAATCGATTGGTTCCATCGATATGATCACCGAGCTCTTCGAAAGTCAAGGCTGCGGAGGTGGACATCAAAAAGGATAATCATGTGTTGATTGTCAACAAGCCCCCCACCTTCAAGAAAGGTAAGGGTGCAAAGAAGCCCTCCAAGAAAGGCGGCGGCAAGCACGTTGCCCCTGCTGAGAAGAAGCTCAAGTCTGGTCCTAAGCCGGACACTGAGTGCTTCTATTGCAAGGACAAGGGTCACTGGAAGCGAATCCCAAGTACTTAGCGGACAAGAAGGTCGGCACCATCAAAGGTATATTTGATATACATGTTATTGATGTTTTCCTTACTAGCCCTCGTTGTAGTGCCCGGGTATTTGATACCGTTCGGTTGCTAATAATTGTAACTCAAACAGAGCTACGGAGACGCGGCCATGAGGATGAGGTGACGATGCGCGTTGGCAACGGATCAAGAGTTGATGTGATGGCCGCACGCCTCCTTAGTATTACCTTCGGATTAGTTTTAAACCTCAATAAATATTATTATGTGCCCGCTGAGCATGAACATTATTTCTAGATCTTGTTTATTGCAAGACGGTTATTCATTTAAATCGGAGAATAATGGTTGTTCTATTTATATGAGTAACATCTTTTATGGTCATGCACTGTTGTGAATGGTTTATTTCTTCTAAATCTCGAAAGGGATGAAACACACATCCATAACATTGAGGCTAAGAGATGCAAAGTAGATAGTGATAATACTACTTATTTGTGGCAATCGCTGCTCAGGTCATATTGGTGTAAAAGCGCATGAAGAAACTCCATTCGATGGACTTTGGAGTCTCTTGATTTTGAATCATTTGACACATGCGAACCATGCCTCATGGGCAAGATGATCAAAACCCCGTTCTCCAAAGATGATGGAGCGAGCAACGGACTTGTTGGAAATCATACATACCGATGTATGCGACCGATGAGTGTTTGGTACACGGTGGATATCGCTATTTTCTTACTTTTACCGATGACTTAAGTAGATATGGGTATATCTATTTGATGAAACATAAATCAAACATTTGAAAAGTTCAAAGAATTTTAATGAAGTGGAGAACCATCGTAATGAAAGATTAAGTTTCTACGATCCGATCGTGGAGGTGAATATTTGAGTTATGATTTTCTCACGCATCTTAAAGCAAGCGAATCGTTTCGCAACTCACGCCACTAACACCACAGCGCAATGGTGTGTCTGAGCAGGAATCGAACCCTATTAGATATGGTCCGATCAATGATGTCTTATCGATTTGCCGTTATCATTTTGGGGTTATGCATTAGAAACCTGCATTCACTTTAAATAGGGCACCATCTAAACTGAGACGACACCGTATGAACTGGTTTGGTGCTAAACCTAAGTTGTCGTTTCTTAAAGTTTGGGGATGCGGCCCACGTCAAGAAATTGATGCCTGGACAAGCTCGAACCCAAAGCGAGAAATGCGTCTTCATAGGATACCCTAAGGAAACTATTGGGTATACCTTCTATCATAGAACCGAAGGCAAAGTGTTTATGAAGAACGGTTCCTTTCTTGAGAAGGAGTTTCTCTCGAAAGAAGTGAGTGGGAGGAAAGTAGAGCTAGACGAGGTTGTTGAACCTTCTCTTGAGTTGGAGAGTAGCGCAGACTGAAATTTTTCCAGGTCGCCGCACCAACAATAGAGGAAGCTAATGACAAGGATCATGAAGCTGACGATCTCGCATCGAACGTCGCAGTCGACAAGGTCGCGTGCCCTCCCGAGTGGTACGGCAACCTGTCTTATTTGTCTTGTTGGTAGAAGACGGTGAACCTAACTATGAGGAAGCGATGATGAGCCCAGACTCTGAGAAATGGCTAGAAGCCATGCAATCCGAATTGGGATCCATGAGCGAAAACCAAGTATGGACTTTGGTGGACCCTCCTAGCGACCGAAAGGCCGTTGAGTGTAAATGGATCTTCAAGAAGAAAACGGACGCGATGGTAATGTTACCGCCTATAAAGCACTTGTCGCGAAAGGTTTTCGACAAGTTCAAGGTGTTGACTACGATGAGACTTTATCTCCGTAGCGATGTTTAAGTCCATTCGGATTTTATTAGCAATTGCTGCGTTTCATGATTATGAAATATGGCGATGGATGTCAAGATCGCGTTCCTCAATGGCAACATTGATGAAGAGTTGTATATGATGCAACCCGAAGGTTTTGTAGATCCTAAGGATGTCGATAAAGTATGCAAACTTCAGCGTTCCATTTATGGATCAAGCAAGCATCTCGAGTTGGAACCTTCGTTTGATCAAGTAATCAAGAGTTTTGGATTTGTTCCAAATTGCTCTAAGCTTGTATCTACAAGAAAGTGAGTGGGAGTTCGGTGACATTTCGGTACTATATGTGGATGACATATTGATTATTGGAAATGACATTAACATGCTTAACGATGTGAAGAGTTATTTGAACAAGTGTTTTTCAATGAAAGACCTAGGTGAAGCTGCTATATATTGGGCATCAAAATCTATAGAGATAGACAAAGACGCCTGATAGCTTTAAGCCGTAGTACATACCTAGACAAAGTTCAAAAGGTTCGTAATGGATAAGGCAAAGAAAGGTTCAGTGCCTATGTTGTCAGGTAAGATATTGAGCAAGGCTCAGTGTCCAGCTACGGTAAATGATAGAGAAGCTATGAGCAAAGTGCCTTATGCCTCGGCCATAGGTTATATCATGTATGCCATGTTGTGTACTAGAACGGATGTGTCCAATGCTCTTAGTTTGACGAGCAGATATCAAAGTGATCCAGGAGTGGAACACTGGACAGCCGTGAAGAACATCCTAAAGTACCTAAATAGGACTAAAGAAATGTTCTTAGTCCATGGAGGTGATGAACAGCTCGTCATAAAGGGTTACGTCGACGCTAGTTTCGACACCGACAAGGATGATTCTAAGTCTCAGACAAGATACGTTTATATTTTGAATGGAGGAGCTGTGAGCTGGAGAAGCTGCAAGCAAAGCGTGATCGCGGGATCTACAGTAGAAGCGGAATACATGGCCGCAGGGCCAAGTGAAGGAGTTTGGATCAGAAATTCATCATCGAGCTTGGCGTGGTTCCAAGTGCATTGGACCCACTGGAGATATTGTGTGACAACACTGGCGCCATAGCACTCGCTAAGGAACCAAGATATCATCCAAAGACCAAGCATATCAATCGCAAGTTTCATATAATCCGAGATTATATAGCATATGGAGATCTGAAGATTAGCAAAGTACATACAGATCTGAATGTCGCAGATCCATTGACTAAACCTCTTCCACGTGTAAAACATGATCAGCACCTTAGTGCCATGGGTGTGAGATTGTTGCCAAATGTAAACTAGATTATTGACTCTAGTGCAAGTGGGAGACTGTTGGAATTCTGCCCTAGAGGTAATAATAAAGATGTTATTATTATAATTCTTGTTCATGATAAAGTTTATATTCCATGCTAGAATTGTATTAAGCGGAAACTTTAATACTTGTGTGGTTTGTGAACAACGCCGTGTCCCTAGTATGCCTCTATGGACTTGTGGCATCCCGCAAAAACCACTACTAGAAAATAGCGTTGTTTTTGTGCATTGCATCATCATGACCGCATGCTCATGTCATCATGCCACATTGCATTTGAGCATCGTCATCATCTTGCATTTGCTTGCATAAAACTATTTTCGAAAAAACCTATTTTTGTTTTCTAAACGCCCCGTCTTGGTTCAAACGCAAAACCCGGGTCTCCGGATTATTTTGTTTTGTCGGCCAACGGTTTGCAAAAACCTGTTTTAAATAAATAAAATATTTAATTATTTTAGGGGGGCAGCCAGACCGGGCCGATCCGACCCAGACGGCCACCCCCAGAATTAAACCGGTCCAACCAAAATCATTTCTACCCTATCCTAACCTACCCAGACACTCCCAACCCTCCACCTCACCTCCCCAGTCCACCTCACCCCCTGGACCCCCAATTCCCTACCCACCTGCCACCTCACCAATCCCTAATCCACTCCTTGCCTCACCCTGGCCACACACGCAACACACACCACGCACACAGCACGCACTCACCCACCCGTGCCAGCCGCACCCCCGGCCCCGCTCCGGCCCCACCACTCCCTCTCTCCTCCCTCACACGCACTCACGCACACACCTTCCTTCCATCGGGCCCCACACCGCGTGGACCCGGCCCCGCGCGACCCACCTCCTCCCTCGCGTCCCCTCTCCCTCACCGCGTCTTCCCCACCCGCGCCGGCCCGAGCCCGCCCATCCTTCCACCCGCCAGGCCTCCTCCTCCTCCCGACGCCTCGCCTTCCGCCGCCAACCTCCGTCATGAAGGCCCACCGCCGGGCCTCGTTGTTCGCAGCCTCGTCGGCGTCCACCGACGACCGTGTCGCCGACCACGTTTCTGCGGGCGCCGTCTCCGACCAGCGTTTCGAGCCGGCTGCGTCGGAGTCTCCATGCCGGTCATCTCTGGCATCGTTGTGCAGATCCCTCGTCGCCCTTTCCTTGGACTCCACTGTTTTGCATAATGTTGCCGTTGTGTTTTGGTGCTACCCCGTGCATGTCCCAGGAGCTTGCAGTTGTACATCGTTTCTTCTAGCTGCATGTTAGGTTGTGTGAATGCTCATGTTCGAGCCCTACACTCGGTAACCACACCTCTAACTATATTCCCATCGATACCGTCAAGATCTTCATCCCGAAACGCCAAGGTCATCGACATGGAACGTCAAGGCCCCGAGCTCTCCCGCCCGGATCGAGGATCCCGTTTCCGGTGGTGAAGACCGATCACCGAGACTGAACCCTCGGCACGCCAAGATCTTCGTCGCAGAACGCCAAGTTCTTCATCCCGGACGACAAGACCGGCCGATCCGTGGACCCGACAAGATCGACCGCTTGGAACCAAGATCTCCGGCACGTCACGACAAGTTCTCCACCTTGTATCCGATCCCGCTGATCCCGTCGAACCCTGAACCCCCGAAACCAGGATCTCCCGAACCCAAATGTGTGACCCCTTTTCCTGAGACCCCTATTTTGTAAATAACATACAACTTGTTGCATATTTAAATTGTTCATGCATGCATACTTGTCATGTGGTTTGGGGGCCTTATGCCGATTCACCTCATAATTAAATATGGGGCCCATATGCGGGCAAATCTAGTCTTATATTGGCCTCATTTAAATTTGTGTAGCGAACAGGTGCTATCTTTTGCCATGTTAAAACAACATCTAAATTGTGGGGTATCTAAACAACTTGAACCATATATTTAATTTTCGGGACCCCCGGTTCCGCTTAATATTGCCCAATTGCATCGCACCTTTGCCATGTCATACATCATACATGCATCATGCCCGATCTTTTGCCGTAGTATTAAATATTGCATCCGGTGTTTATTCTAGTGTTTTGGTTCTTCGCGGATAAGGCCGTTGAGTTGATGTGAGCTTCGCCCCGACCTTTGGATGAACCTTCGGCAATGTTTTCAGGCGAGCATCTCCCCCTTTCTACCTATCTTACTTTATAGTATTTATTCCCTCCTGTTGATCTATTGCTATCTGTGTCGCGTTGCTCTAGTTTTCGTACCCGTGATATCCCTTGCAGCCTTATATTGCCTTGGACACATCCTATTACCTGTTGTTTGGTAGCTAGTTGGACTTGCGTGTCGTAGTCGCTTGCTCAAGTTCTGTTGCGTGTCGTCGAGTACCACAGTTGTTGGAGTATTTGCCGCATGTTTATTGTTGGAGATGATCATAACTTTAATTACTGTTTAACAACTAAAATTGAAGTAGGTAAATGCAGAGGCACATGTGGGCAATAGATGTTATTTGGTTGTTAATCCACTTGTGTCCTGAGGACCCCGAGTACTTGATACTTGCCTTGAATATTCGCTATCCACATCCGGGAGGATTATGGGACCCCGAGCGAGCTTGATTCATTCTTATTTCTTGGGGCCACAAACTAGTTTGAGGTTTTATTTACTATCCTGTACTGCCATGCTTTCGCTTTATTACGATTGTGCGAGGAGCACCTGTCTGCTTAGGTAAGCGGAGTTTTTCATGGTATCGACAAGCCCGCTTTGGGTTCCCGATCGTTACGACGACGCAAACCTTGAGTCCGTCTCGGTCGAGTCAGCTTCATATGGGTGTACTCAATGGGGTGGCCCAAAAATATTTCGAATCCTGTGATTGCTTTGTCGAAAGCCTCTGGGTTTTGATTTGGTTTTTCCGAGGTTGATCGAGTGTGTGTTGCTATTTGTGCACCGCAGGGTAAAACTTTCTGAAAGCCGTGTCATGGTTATGGACGACTTGGAGCACGATCTCGATCATAGACAACTATAACTAAAGTAGTGCTATAAATTTGACTTTATAATGACTAGTAATCAGCTTCACTATAATGGAATGGCTAAATAAAAGCCAACAATTGCTTGTTTGGTTGTCGATGCACCATTGTATCGACTAGTAAGTATTGCAACCACAAGAATGGCTAAATAAAAGTGCCAACAAGCTGCTGGGTTTGGGATATCTCATGCTAATTGTATCGACTAGTAAGTGTCGCAACTACAACGGAATGGTTAACTAAAAGTGCCCACCGCTTATTTTATCGTGATGACTATCTATACTTGACTAGTAATTGCCGCAACGAGAACAATAAATAAAAGCCAACGGTGTGAGTTTCTCGGTTGACTTCCTCGTTGGTCTCGAGAAACACTGGATGGGTTTGTTCGATGGTAGAATCGTTGTTGGTTCGAATAGGTCTTTCTTATCCCTCTCGATAGCCGCCATTGTATCGAGTCTCTATAGGTTGTTTAGTGCATGCCGCCGCTCTGATCACCATACCTATGTAGGCGAGGACCGCCGATCTAGCCTCGCTGTCTTGGCCTCGATCGACCGCTCTCTTTTTCTTTTGCCCTTTTCGCACCCTTTTTGTTTAAGCAGGTTTTGGGATCGACGTCGTTAGTGGTTACCCTTCCGGCTTTGGCAGGGGTTATGGACGCCATTGGTTATTCTTCGTGGCTCTAGCCCCATTTGCATCTTGTCCGTAGTCGGACGCCTATCGCTTTTCAAGGTGATTTGGATCTTTGTATATTATATTCGTATTCTTGACTCGCGTTGAGTCATTTGTATATATCTGTTCTGTGGGTCCCATCGAGGACTGTTGGGTAATGTTATTACTTCGTTTTCCACCCGCACGAAAGTGCCTGGTGGGCACCTTTGAATCGTTTCTATGCGGGTTTGGCGGGTTTCGCTCAAACTTGCATAGGGCCGATTCTGAGGGTGTTACAGGACTAGCTCATTGATTAATGATGGTTAAGGTTTCCTAACCATAGACATGAGTTGTCGATTAATAATTACATCATATCATTGGGAGAATGATATGATGGACAGACCCAAACTAAGCGAAGCAATTGGATCGTGTCATCGTGTTCATCTTTGTGAAGCTTTTCTTATGTCAAATATTGTATTCCTTAGACCATGAGATAATACAACTCCCTGGTATCGGAAGAAAGCTTTGAGGTCATCAAACGTCATCCTATGAGAGGGTGATCATAAAGGTGTCTCTCGTGATCGGAAAGTACTGTTGGGTTGTATGTATCGAGATGGGATTTGTCCCTCCCAAGTCGGAGAGATATACTTCACCCACGTGAATCGATATCAACACCGCTTGCAAGCATGTGGTTAAGGAGTTAATCACAAAGTGATATCGGATTACGGAATGAGTAAAGTACTTTTGTGAACGAGATTGAACTAGGTATGACGGCATCAAGATCGAATCTCGCAAGTAAAATATCGCGAGACGAAGGGAATATATATATGGGATTGAATGAATCCGGCATCATGGTTCATCCGATATGATCATCGATGAATGTGTGGGAGTCAATATGGGTTTCGCACTCACTGTTGATTATTGATAGAAGATCATGTCTGCATATTCTCGAACCCGAAGGGTCACACACTTAACGTGTCTCGACGCTAGGATAGATTGGATAATTGGTTTATGAGTTTTTGTTCGGAGTCTCGGATGGGATCCGGGACATAATGAGAGGTTCCAGAATGGTCCGGAGAATAAGATTCATATAAGGCAATGCAGTTTTTGGAGTTCGGAATTGTTTCGGGTTAATCGGTATTGTACCGGAAGCTTCTAGAACCTTCCGGAGGGGGACCAACGTGGTCCCACCTGCCGGGAGGGGGCATGGTCCTATGAGGGAGTGCCCTGGCCGCATTGGGCCAGGGGCACAAGGCCCCATAGGGCCCAGCCGGCCAAACAAGGGGAAACCATAAAGGGGGCTTCTAGAAGGAGGGGGGAAGACTTGCCCCCAACTCCTCCCTCCTTGGCCGCCGGCCTAGGGCTTGGGGGAGGGGTTAGGGCAGGAGCCCACCCCTATACATATAGAGGGCTGGGGCGCACCACCCCCCTACACACCTTCCCCTCAAGCCTAGCCGCCCTGCTGCCCCTCCTCTCTCTCTCCCTCCCGACTGCGTGTAGGCGAAGCCCTGCTGCAGAAACTCTCCACCACTTACACCTTGCCGTCACGTTGTAGATCCAATCCGTCTCTCCACCATACTTGCTGGACCAAGGAAGGAGGAGACGTCGAGGTGCTGCACGTGTGCATCTCCCGGAGGCATCGCCACTTGCGGTGCTAGATCAGATCGGATCGTGAGGAGGAGAAGCGAGTACGACTACATCACCCACGTTACGAATGCGTTCACTCTTGGTAATCTTCAAGGGTATGAAGATCTCATCTAATCTCTCTTGTTGTTTGCATCTCCTAGATTAGATCTTGGCTTTCTCGTTCGCATCCGTAGAATTTTTTTGATTTACTATGCTGCGAAACCCTTCAGAGCACAGACTCTGAGAAATGGCTAGAGGCCATGAAATCCGAATTGGGATCCATGAGAGAAAACCAAGTATGGACTTTGGTGGACCCTCCTAGCGACCGAAAGGCTGTTGAGTGCAAATGGATTTTCAAGAAGAAAACGGACGCAGGTGGTAATGTTACTGTCTATAAAGCACGACTTGCCGCGAAAGGTTTTCGACAAGTTCAAGGTGTTGACTACGATGAGACTTTCTATCCCGTAGCGATTATTAAGTCCATTCGGATTTTATTAGCAATTGCTGCATTTCATGATTATGAAATATGGCAGATGGATGTCAAGACTGCGTTCCTCAATGGCAACATTCATGAAGAGTTGTATATGATGCAACCCGAAGGTTTTGTCGATCCTAAGGATGTTGATAAGGTGTGCAAACTTCAGCGTTCCATTTATGGACTGAAGCAAGCATCTCGGAGTTGGAACCTTCGTTTTGATCAAGTGATCAAGAGATTTGGATTTGTTCCAAATTGCTACGAAGCTTGTATCTACAAGAAAGTGAGTGGGAGCTCAGTGACATTTTTAGTACTATATGTGGATGACATATTGATTATTGAAAATTACATTGATATGCTTAACGATGTGAAGAGTTATTTGGACAAATGTTTTTCAATGAAATACCTAGGGGAAGCTGCTTATATATTAGGCATCAAAATCTATAGAGATAGAAAAATACGCCTAATAGCTTTAAGCCAAAGTACATACCTAGACAAAGTTCTGAAAAGGTTCAGAATGGATAAGGCAAAGAAAGGTTCAGTGCCTATGTTGTCAGGTAAGATATTGAGCAAGGCTCTGTCCAACTTCTGAACGATAGAGAAGCTATGAGCAAAGTGCCTTATGCCTCTGCCATAGGTTCTATCATGTATGCCATGCTATGTACTAGACCGGATGTGTCCAATGCTCTTAGTTTGACGAGCAGATACCAAAGTGATCCAGGAGTGGAACACTGGACAGCCGTGAATAACATCCTAAAGTATTTAAATAGGACTAAAGAAATGTTCTTAGTCTATGGAGGTGATGAACAACTCGTCGTAAAAGGTTACGTCGATGCTAGTTTCGACACCGATAAGGATGATTCTAAATCTCAGACAGGATATGTTTATATTTTGACTAGAGGAGCTGTGAGCTGGAGAAGCTGCAAGAAAAGCGTGATCGCGGGATCTACAGTAGAAGCGGAATACATGGTTGCTGCAGAAGCGTCAAGTGAAGGAGTTTGTGAAAGGGTAATTGCCCCTATGTGTGGTTTTGGTGATTAATGACAATCCCTATGGACTAATGTTTTCACTGAGTTTTATATGAAGGTATGTTCCATAGGTCATGCTTGTAGTCCATGTGTTGGATTCAAGTATGGATGCCATGAAGATAAAGATATACCTTGAGTATTGGCATCAAAATCATCGAGTTGAAGAGAAGAATATGATATGATCAAGATCTTGAGAGTGTGATCTCAATAGAAGAATTCAAGATATGGCTCTAAGTCGGTCATGATAGCCTCATTAGTTGAGCTATGGTTGACTAAGATTTAGAGAATGTAATCAAATGAAGAGTTCCTTATGTACCTCAAGATATTAAGATGGAGCACGAAGATACTTGGTTGACCAATACAAAGAGTGAAGAGTGATTTCAAGTTGGTCAACACATGAAGCATAAAGAATGTACCACATGGTATTGTGGTATGGTAAGCCTTGTCAATTATGCATCATGAACTAATCCATTATATATTTGCCTTTGTGTTTTCTATATGGACATGTATCTTTCCATGGGCATGCTTCAAAAATGAAGATATTATATAGCCCATGAGTGGATGACATCAAGTGGTGATCGTCATCAAGGTTGAGAAGGGAAAGTTCAAGATAAGCATCTCGAGAAGATCATTTGCTTGAAGCTTGCCATCCATATTGGTGATAATGGACATGTTTTAATGAAGCTATCCCATAGTGGTGTATGGGGAGCAAATTAGGAGTCTTCACGAAGCAACAATGATCAAGTGTTGCATTCAGGCTTAGGTGGAGCTTGAAGCGTTGTCATCAAGATCAAGAGGTATGCGCAAGGCAAAGGTATGGCATTGCTAAGTTTTCCTTTTACCAGTCTCAAGGTGGTTGTAGGGAGACCGGGTTATAGGATAGATAGCCGCACTATCAAGAGGGGATCTCGGTTGTGTAACTTGATCACATCGTCATAGGGAGCTCAATCATCTACATCCTTTGCATCTTCCTGTTTTGTTGCTTCTTGGTGTTTCTCCCTGTGAGGTTCTTGAGCTTGTTTCTAGCTCTTCGACATGCCCAAGTTCATCGAAAACGGAATTCGTATGCATCTTCCATGGCGTTTTCGAGTTTGAAGGTTTTATCTGTTCTTATTTAGGGAGGCTTCTTACCTTTGTTCATTTGGTTCTATCCTCCTTTGTTGGGCTATGATTTTACTCTATACAATCTTTTAGAGCTTGTTGTCCTCGTCAAAATAAGCCCAAGATCATCGAAATAGGAGTCCGGATGCAAAAGTTATTGTGTTTTCCGTAAAGTCAGTTTCATCCCGGTTGTGGATCCAGTTCAACCGGCTCCCAGACCGGGTGGTCGGTGCAGCGTAAAACCGAGATTCAACCGAGATTCAACCGGGATTTTCGGTTTTTCTATACCGAGTCTATCCGAGACTGTATCGACCTTATCGGTTGAGATCCGGTTGTCGGTCAGAACGAACCATCCGGTTCTGGAGCCGGTCCAACCGAACTTTCAACCAGATTCGCACAGTTTTCTCCCAACGGCCATATTTGCTTTCCACTATAAAAGGGTGTTCTACTCCCAACATTTTAGAGTGTTCTTGACCACGAAATTGACCTCCATTGTTGAACCTCTTAAGCTTGCTTCCTTCCCCTTCCCTCCTATGATTCTTGCATCTTTTTTAGGGCTTTTGAAGAGGAGATCTAGATCTACAATCCCCACCAATCAATTCCTCCTCTAAGTGAGGGGAACCCATTGGATCTAGATCTTGGAGTCATTGGTTGACTTCCACCATTGTTCTTCCTCTCTAATTCCTCCCTAGCACTTGTTGCTTTGGTTGGATTTGAGAGTAAAGGATTTGAGCACCCTTGGTGGTCTTCCTTTGCATTCTTTCATAAGTGTTGAGCTCTCCATTACGATTTGTTCGAGTGAGAGACCGTGAGCTTGTTACTCTTGGAGGGTGACCTCCTAGTTGGCTTGGCGGTTGGTGCCGCGGTGTTGTCTTCGTGGAAGATTGTGAAGAGACCCGGGATTCTCCTTCGTGGAGCTTGTGAAGTGGTTGTGGAGCTTGCCATCTCCGGAGTGGAGGAAAAGCTAGCCATAAGGAAAGGGCCTATTCCTTCGTGGGTTAGACTCGGAGAAGAAGGTGAGCCTTTGTGGCGCGTGAGGAATCCTTCGTGGAACATCACACCTCTCCAACGTGACGTAGCCCCCTTCCCAAAGGTGGTGAACACGGGAATACATCTTCGTCTCCACGTGCCTCGGTTATCTCTATATTCGAGCTTACTTTCCTTGTGATAGCCATCGAGCTTGAAGTACTTATATCTTGCTTATCACTTGTGGTATATTTATCTTGTGCTATCTTGCTTAGCTTAATTTGTTGCTGGTGCACTTAGTTGAGCCTAGTGTATTTAGGTTTTGTGCTTGTAAAATAAACTTTAGTTTAATTCCGCATTCTATCAAGCCAAAACCGTAATAGTTTTGAAATTGCCTATTCACCCCCCCCCTATAGGAGACATCTCTATCCTTTCAATTGGTATTAGAGCAAGGTCTCTCCTTGTTTAGGCTTCACCGCCTAGAGTGTAAAGATGTCGGATAGTAGTATAGTGCACAATGACACAATTATCTTTGATGGCACAAATTATGCTTTGTGGAGAAATTGCTTGCTTTGTAATCTTCGGACCTTGTGTCCAAATATTGAGCGATTTCTAGATGTAGGTTTTTCTCCTCCTATGGATCCTCAAAATATATCTTTAGATGATGAGAAAAATTTACATCTCGAAGCTCAAGTATCTAATGAGCTTATTTTCTCTTTGAGCCCCACAGTTAATTTGTTCTTAACGATTGTAAAGCGCAAGTCGTCTCATGAGAAGTGGACCAAGCTTAAAGAAATATTCGGTGGTTCCATTTCTAATATTGTCGGTGATTTCTCCGAGGAGATCTCTTTTCCTTCACATCATGAAGAGCTCCAAGTTGCTTCCACCTCCGGCCGCGATGAGTTCTCATCTTCACCCAGTTCACCAATGTGTGGCAAGACACAAGGTAAATATATGGTGAGTGGTGTTGGGAATTGCAATGTTGATATTGTGCTCTCTAATGATGATCCTTCATCTCTATCCCATTGCAATGTTTCTTCTTTGGACTTAAGCACTTCTTGCAACAATAATGCTATATCCCCTTGTGTTGCTAGTCCTTGTATATCATCTAGAAATTATTTGAGTACTAGTGTAGATGATATGCTTGATTTGCCTTGTTACCATGAACAAAATGCTTCTATTTCCTCTAGTTGTTTATCTAACAATGTAGAGGAAATCAAACATTCTATGAAGCAAGACATGATCATGAATGAAGATTCAAGAATATCCTCATCTTCATTCTCCCATGCTCACATGTGCCTTATGGCAAGAGGATCAAAGGTATCTCCTACTTTGGATCCCAATATATCTTGTAAAGATAATAGCAATGATAATGATGATAGTGATGATGACATTGATGATGATACTAGTGCTCTCTTGCTTGAGTTGACTTTTTTGTGTACCTCTCTTCGTGGTAATAATAAAGCCATTACTTGTCTCAAACACGTTATGGACACCATAACTAAACAAACGGGAACCATAGAGGAGTTGGATTTCCAACTTGATGATGTGAGTCGGAGATTCAATCTCCTTAAGCAAGAGCTTGCCGAGGAGAAGCACACTAATTGTCTCCTCACACAAAAAATTGAATCTTATGAGCTTGAAAAGGAAAATTCCATTAATGATGCTTGTGCTATTAACTCTACTTCTTGTGAAGCATCTATCCTAAAGGAGAATGTTGAGCTAAGGGCTCAACTTGAGTTGCTAACTAACAAGTATAGGAAATTGGAAGAAAGTCACGAAAAGCTCTCGGGCTCTCATAATGATCTTCTAATCTCTTATGATGGGATAAAGTTAGCCCATGAGGCAAGTATTACTAAAGTAGCATCTTGTGAGCCTCTTTTGGACATTAGCACAACTTCTACTCAAAATGCTATTTTGCCATGTGCTAGTCCTAGTAATTCATCTAGCCATACTATTGATAAACCTTGTGTTGGATTAATTGCTTTGCCTTGTTGCTCTAACAATGAAGCTTCTACTTCCTCTAGTACTTGTATTTATACTAACCATGTAGAGGAAATCAAAGAGCTCAAGGCTCAAGTCACTTCCTTGAGGAATGACTTGGAAAAGAGTCATGAAGGGAAATCCACACTCGATAATATCTTGAGTGTGCAAAAATCCCCTAATGATAAAAGTGGACTTGGATTCAACTCCAATAACAAGAACAAGTCCAATATAAACAAGAAGAAGGGCCAAAACCAAGTCAAGAATTCGGCCAAGATTATTTTCTTCAAGTGCAAGGTTGAAGGACATCATGTAAGATCTTGTCCATTGAAGAAAAAGCACTTGAGTGAGAAGCAACAAGGGAAGCGGCCACAAGTTCATGTTCAAGCCCAAGTTGAAGTTAGGCCACTTCCGAAGAAAAATCAAGATAATGCTCCCCAAGCCAAGAAATCAATGAAGAATAGAAAGGGGAGCACTTGTTGCTACATATGTCGTGTGAAGGGGCACTTTGCCTCTTCATGTTCAAACGGTACCTTATCTAACCCTATCATTGTTGATTATGATTATTATCTTAGGAAGGATAAGGATGGCAATGTGTTTGCCAAGTTTGTTGGAACTCAAAGTGGTGTCAAGAAAAGAACCATTTGGGTTGCCAAGCCTATTGTGACTAACCTCTTAGGACCCAACTTGGTTGGGTACCAACTAGCTCAAACTTGATCAATAGGTGTTTATGGAGGGCATTGGAGACTTTGCTAACTCATGAAGAATTAAGGGATCTTCATATTTTATATTTGATCAAGCCAAGTCCTAAGGATTATTATTTCCCTATCTTATCCAATGTGCCTCTTATGTAACTTGTACTTAACTCATTTATATTGTAAGTTACTTTCCCCCTTTATATGTTTTGGTTTTGTACCAAGTATGTGTTTGTATTTGGTGTGCCTAATGCTTGATTATTTTGTGTATTCAAGTATGTCTAGGTGTTTGGCACATCATTTACTCGTGTTTTATTTTGAGCCTCTAATCCATATTGATGATATCTTATTTGGCACTTTTAGAGTGGTTAATGGAACATCCGTTTTGGGTGAGTGACATGCCTCAGCATCTCTCAAACCTTAAAATATGTGTGCATGAGTACTACCACTTAGTATTGATATTGCAAGATTATCTAGTCACTATGTGGTGTATCATACTCATGAGAAATTCAAATTCTAAATGTCCATTAATTATCTCTAGTTGAGGTTGTTTTTCCTCTTATAAAAAATGAATATCACATTATGGGGGAGTAATATGCTTCTTTTGCATATCACAATCCTAGGAAATGTGAACATATGAGGTAGTGCCACTTAGAGTTGATATTGTTGATTATCTTGTTTCTAGGTGGCATGTTGGCTCAAACAAGGTCCTATTTTTGTTAGAAGCTTTTATTGCTCGTCTTTTTGGTCTTTGTTTGAGTAAGAAATTCTTGGTGCGGTCTTTCTCAAATACATATCTATATATCTTATTTGGGATACCATTTGCTTCAAGTTATTCTAATCATTGCTTTGCATGATTGTGTGACTAGTTGAAGCTATCAAGAATATCTATCTTTGCATAGTGCTTAATCTTTTTATTTCTATCCTATGCTTTTTATTGTGAAGATTTATCTTTAATATCCGTGAAATATACCACCAAAAATCTATTCCAATACACTCATTGTCTTTGACAATTGATATACTTGTGTGTGGTCAGGGACGGAGGGAAGGGGGGACGAGCGGGGGCGATACCCCCCCAACGATGCGCTCGTCCCGTGAAAACTACCAGCAAAATCGTTTAGTTTCCTAATTTCCTGACTAATTACTTGTTCCCGTGTAAGCAAGGCTTTTGCATGCAATATCCGTTGGCCCAATCGGCTAATCTAAGTGCTAAGCGTCTAAGCCCATGTTAATTAGTATTATTTTATTATGCTATGTAGGGGACTCGGATGACACACGAGCCTAGGCCAATTTAGCATATCGTAGCAATTTAGCAAATGAAGCCCAGGTCAAGGAATCAGCTAGCAGCCTAGCACACTATCGATCCGATCAGATCGTGGTTTAAATCTGCCGGCAGTTGCTCTGTCTTGACATCGACGCCTCTCGACTCCGGCCACCACGGAGGACTCGGTTCGCCGGCCACACTTTCATCAACTCATCATGAGCAGCCGAAGCGGAAAGGATAAAGGTTTTCTAATTACGAGCTATTGATTTGATCATGTCTTAGATTGAGTTCATTATTAGTGATCTTAATCTAGTCTAGACTAGACTAGATTAGTAAATTAGTTGTTATCTGCTTAGAAAATTTGGATCATTCTCATGTGTTTTTGTAGACGTGAAGAGGAAGAGATCTGAATTAAGAATTTTTCAAGCCAATTGGTTCAAGCTCACAATCGATGTGCAACCTAGCGAAGAGAATGAACCTAGTTACGCAAATGTTAATGCTCAAAGATAATGGTATTATTCCTATGCGAAGTTATAGAACAAGCGATTATAACCACGGCGTATGATCGAGACCCAGGTAGGCGTATACAAATTTGGGAACTCCCACCTGACAAGCAAGATGATGCTAGGCGTTTTTATATATCCGAGGGACCGTATCAACCGATCTTGGATGAGTATGTTTTTACCGGAACATGTCCTAGTCGTCGTCGATTTCAGAGTGCTTGGTACACGAATTTTTTCTGGTTGGAATATTCACCTCACACAAATCGTGCATATTGCTTGCCTTGTTTTCTCTTTTCTAAAAAACCAGTTAGAAAGTGTGGTTCAGACACATTTTCAGTCAAGGGGTTTGATAAGTGAAAGAAGGTCAACAATGGAAAAGAATGTGCTTTTCTCACACATATGGGAACTAGTCCTAGTTCAGCCCACAATTTTGCGGTCGGATGTTATGAAAGCCTCAAAAATAGTATGACTCATATTGACAAGGTGATTGTAAAGCAATGCAAGAAACGTGTTGCTGATGCAAGACTAAGACTTACCGTTGCTATCGATGTTATTAAGTAAGCAAGAATGATTTAAATATCAAGCAACCCTAATTTCTTATTGCATGTTATCTAACAAATTTTCACTATTGATTGCACATCAGGTTGTTAATGCGTCAGGCATGTCCCTTTAGAGGAAATGATGAGTCTGAAAATTCCCAAAACCAAGGTAATTTCAAGGAAATACTCAAGCTTGTGGGTTCATATAATAAGGAGGTGCGAGAAGTTATGCAAAATGCTCCAAGAAATGCTAGGTACACTTCACCAACTATTCAGAAGGAAATTGCAAGCATATTTGCTCGAAAAGTGCAAAATTCAATTAGACAAGAGATTGGTAAGAGCAAGTTTGCTATTATGGTTGATGAATCTCGAGATGAGTCTAAGAAAGAGCAGGATGGCGATGTTGTTCGATTTGTCAACACACGGGGAGATAAGGGGCGTTTCCTTAATTTAGTTCATGTTAGTGACACTTGTGCTTTGACTCTCAAGAACTCAATTATCGCTGCTAGCTGATAATGAGTTGAGTGTGCAAGATATCGAGGGCAAGGCTATGATGGAGCAAGTAACATGAGAGGAGAGTGCAATGGTCTTAAGGCTCTAATTCTCCAAGAGTGTCCTTATGCATACTATATTCCGCCTTGCTCATCGACAGTTGGCTCTTGTTGCCGCTTCAAGGAGGTACATAAGGTCCACAACTTCTTCCAAATGCAAATTTTATTGTAAATCGGTTAGTGCATCTCCCAAACGCAATGATGAGCTGCTACAAAATCAGGCCACTGAAATCGCAAAGGAGATTGAACTAGGAGAGCTTGACACGGGAGAGGATTAAATCAAATAGGATCTTTACAAAGGGGAGACACCAGATGGAGTTCCCACTACAAGTCGGTAAAAAGCTTATTAAGATTGTTTGCGCGTGGGTTTGACTAAAGTGTAGCAAATGACCGCATGTTGTATGGAGTTCAAGAGGAGATGAGGGTGCCCTTAAGTTCCTAGTTACATTTGAGTTCGTCTTCATTCTCCATCTCATGGAAAAAATTATGCAGACCACTAATGTCTTGTGTGTCAAACTCCAAAATAAAGATTTGGATAGTGCAAATGCAGTGGATATTGTTTCTAACACAAAGGTATTGCTTCTGAATTGAGAGAAGGTGGATGGAAAGGTCTTATAGGAGAGGTGGATGCCTTTTGTTTGAAGCACGAGATTGACATCCCGGATATGAATCAAAAGTACGTATATTTTCCTATGTCTCTACATTCATTTCAATTAAACTTTTGATATAGTCACTTGTCCACTTGCAAACCTACTCAATAGCATCTGAATAACTTATTTATGTTTCTTAATATATATTGCAACTTTAGGTATGTTGATGTGAAGAAATCTCGAAATAAGCATGACAACACCACAATACTCCATCACTACAAAGTAGATGTATTTAATGCTGCAATAGATCAACAAGTGACAGAGTTGAATGATAGATTCAGTTCTCAAGTAACTGAGCTTCTAGATCTTTGTACATCATTGGATCCAAGACATGATAATTTTGACAAGTCAAGGATATGTAGTCTAGTGGAAGTTCTATCCTGCTGATTTTCTACTCAAGAGAGAGATAGGTTGGAGTCGAGCTACCACATTTCCATCTTGATACGTTGAATCATCCAGAGATCAAGAACTACAAATCACTTGCTGATTTGACAAAGTAATAGTTAAAACTAGCAAATCATCTGACTATCCAATGGTTGAGAGGTTGCTACGCTTAGTGATAACTCTTAGGTGTCATGCATAGTTGAGCGAGCCTTTCAGCTATGAACTGGTCAAGACGCGTCTTCGCACTAAATTGGGAGATGACTTTCTTCGAGATTGTATGGTAGTCTACATAGAGAGGGAAATAGCTGAAAAGTATAGCGTCGAAGAAATTATTGAGACCTTTGATCTCCGTGCTCGTAAATCCGAGTTCAAATTGATAGATATGTAATTCCATTCATATTATAGAAAAACAGGCATATTTATGACTACCTAGACCTTATAATATTTAATGTGTTGTGTGATATTTTTTCTATGATTTAGAAGCTTCTATTCTCGGCCCCCCCTATCTCCATTTCCTGGCTCCGTCCCTGTGTGTGGTAGCATTTGTGGATCATCTTCACTTTGGAGTTAACCTCTTATTGCCTTACTTTCTTTCCAAAAAAAATTGTGTGGCTCCCATTGTCTTCCTTGGCTTTTGAACATATCTCTGATGATGTTTTTGATTATTATCAAATGTGTTTTAGTGGAAGACAAACCTTTTCTTCTCGAAACCTTGTGCCATTGTGAAAAGTGTTAAGGGTTTGGTTTATTTATTGAAACCTTGCTCTTTTGGGAGTTTGCTATCTCATTATTTATTCTCTATTTTATTTTCTTGAATGAGATAAATCTTTGAGCATTTGTGTTTTTAATTCATCTTTCATGCTTAATAGTTTTTGCTTGGTTCATTTGTTGAACTTTGTTGAACAAATCTTGTGTTGATTTGATTCTTTCATATAGTTTGGACAACAAATGTGTTTTGTCACACCTTGTATGCCTTCTTGAATATTTTTGGTGATTTGTACAAAGTATATCTTCGTTGGATCTTGAAATTCTCGCGCATGCATGTTTAATAAATGTATATCTTATGTCATGTTTTGCTTTATTTTATCCAATATATAGGGTATACTCCATCAAATCCTTAAACGGCTAAGATGTGCATGAAATTCAAATTTCATCTCTAAATATGCACATATTTTTATGGAGTGTATCCTATGTGTTATGGTTATTCTAACCACTTTGGACCCAATAAGTTTGGGGACCAAGATGTACTTGAATGTTGTTTTAGGTACACTAAATATGCAATGGATGCTTGTCTCTTCTATAAGGAAAGTGTTGTCACCACATGTTAATTGGAGCCAAGCTAGGATGATCTAAAAATTCTTATCTACTACATCATACCATTGCTATCTCGGTAACAAGTATCTTATTCATGCTTACTATTCTTCCATCCAATCTCTTGTAGGTTGCATCTTGGCATGAATTTATTTGTTTGTCAATGTTCGATTCTTGCAATTATCTTTGAAAGACTTTGTATCCTTATTGCTTATGTGAGTAATTTGATATGATGCATATAATGGGGAGTATATAAAATCATTTTCATGATTCACCAATTCCAAATATGCCTTCTAGCAATTTATTGCATATCAACTCCTCAAGGTACTCTCATGTGCAATATTGTTTAAATTGCATTGAATCATTCCTTTTGATACTTGTTGCCTTTCTCAAAGTATCCCAACTAGCATTAGTTCCCTTAGTGTTAGTTGTGATGGTTTTGAGATTTTTTGTTTTTCTTTGGTGAAGTTCATTGATATACCATAAGATAAAATAGAGCCATGGGCTATATATGCACTTAAGCAAAATATCCTTTTTGGTATATCTTATGACTTCCGCTTAGATATCATGTATTCTTTTTATTAACCTCTTATGTGTGGATGTTTCTTTGTGGATTATTCTCATGTTTTTCCTTTAGAAACTTATATACACTAGAGTGTTAATCTCTCTCCTTGATATACTCGCTCTTTTCCGACCATCACTCTTATCCTCTTGGTTTTTAATGGTTTTGGTAAGGTCTTGATTTATGAGTGCTTGGTTTACTTTTATTGCACATTCACACACTCATATCTCATATTTGGTTTCTTTTGGACTTAAGCTTGTCTTGACAAGTGTATTGGTTTATATCTAATCCTTATATCTTGGTTGTGTTCTAAATAATATATAGGGAGTGAGGATTCCATGTTTGTGCATATTGTATTCAAATGAAACAACTAATTTATGCACGAACCTTGGGGAGCTTCCTTATTTCATTTAGAGCACTATTTGTCCATTTAATTATTTAGATCTTTTGATTGCTTGCTTCATCCGTTGAAGTTCCTTCACCTTGTTATCCTTTTAGCAATCCTTGATCCTCAATATAGTTTGATTTCCTCCAAGTGTTCATCATTTGTTATGTGCATGTGATTTCACTCATATTACGAGTAATGCACACCTTGTGTAGGAACTCATACTATATTGTCCTTCTAACCTTGTTATCCATTTTGGCACTTATTGTCAATGGGGGAGAAGTTTAGAGGGTTTTAAGGGAATGGGTTTCTACTTAAGATTGGTTTGTTCTTAAGTGTTTGCCTTTCATGCATCTCATCTTTATTATGTTTTGCATGGTTGTATATATAGTGGAAACTCTCCCAAAGGTTATGCTTGACAATGTATGCAATGAAATTCAAGATCATCACACGTGCATATATTGTGGGGGAGTTTGCTCTATATATGTTGGCTCTACTCACATCTCTTGAATTAGTTGTAGTTTATGTGAGTAGAATCGGTTTTGATATGGGCTAGTATCTTTGTGTTACTTAACCATATCAAATACAACCTCATGTATACAACTTATTCTTGGATAAGCTGCGTACTTGTTTCTAATATTCATTATATAAACCCTCTTGTTGTGATTGTCATCAATTACCAAAATGGGGGAGATTGAAAGGGTAATTGCCCCTATGTGTGGTTTTGGTGATTAATGACAATCCCTATGGACTAATGTTTTTACTGAGTTTTATATGAAGGTATGTTCCATAGGTCATGCTTGTAGTCCATGTGTTGGATTCAAGTATGGATGCCATGAAGATAAAGATATACCTTGAGTATTGGCATCAAAATCATCGAGTTGAAGAGAAGAATATGATATGATCAAGATCTTGAGAGTGTGATCTCAATAGAAGAATTCAAGATATGGCTCTAAGTCGGTGTCATGATAGCCTCATTAGTTGAGCTATGGTTGACTAAGATTTAGAGAATGTAATCAAATGAAGAGTTCCTTATGTACCTCAAGATATTAAGATGGAGCACGAGAAGATACTTGGTTGACCAATACAAAGAGTGAAGAGTAATTTCAAGTTGGTCAACACATGAAGCATAAAGAATGTACCACATGGTATTGTGGTATGGTAAGCCTTGTCAATTATGCATCATGAACTAATCCATTATATATTTGCCTTTGCGTTTTCTATATGGATAGGTATCTTTCCATGGGCATGCTTCAAAAATGAAGATATTATATAGCCCATGAGTGGATGACATCAAGTGGTGATCGTCATCAAGGTTGAGAAGGGCAAGTTCAAGATAAGCATCTCGAGAAGATCATTTGCTTGAAGCTTTCCATCCATATTGGTGATAATGGACATGTTTTAATGAAGCTATCCCATAGTGGTGTATGGGGAGCAAATTAGGTGTCTTCACGAAGCAAAAATGATCAAGTGTTGCATTCCGGCTTGGGTGGAGCTTGAAGCGTTGTCATCAAGATCAAGCGGTATGCGCAAGGCAAAGGTATGGCATTGCTAAGTTTTCCTTTTACCGGTCTCAAGGTGGTTGTTGGGAGACCGGGTTATAGGATAGATAGCTGCACTATCAAGAGGGGCTCTCGGTTGTGTAACTTGATCACATCGTCATAGGGATCTCAATCGTCTACATCATTTGCATCTTCCTATTTTGTTGCTTCTTGGTGTTTCTACATGTGAGGTTCTTGAGCTTGTTTCTAGATCTTCAACAAGCCCAAGTTCATCGAAAACGGAATTCGTATGCATGTTCTATGGCGTTTTCGAGTTTGAAGGTTTTATCGGTTCTTATTTAGGGAGGCTTCTTACCTTTCTTCATTTGGTTCTATCCTCCTTTGTTGGGCTATGATGTTTCTCTCTACAATCTTTTAGAGCTTGTTGTCCTCGTCAAAACAAGCCCAAGATCATCGAAATCAGAGTCCGGATGCAAAAGTTATTGCGTTTTCCGTAAAGTCAGTTTCATCCTGGTTGTGGATCCGGTTCAACCGGCTCACAGACCGGGTGGTCCGGTGCCAGCACCGGAAAACCGAGATTCAACCGGGTTTCAACCGAGATTCAACCGGGATTTTCTGTTTTTCTATACCGAGTCTATCCGAGACTGTGTACTGACCCTTATCCCGGTTGAGATCCGGTTGTCCGGTCCACGAACCGAACCATCCGGTTCTGGAGCCGGTCCAACCAAACTTTCAACCGGATTCGCAGAGTTTTCTCCCAACGGCCATATTTGCTTTCCACTATAAAAGGGTGTTCTACTCCCAACATTTTAGAGTGTTCTTGACCACGAAATTGACCTCCATTGTTGAACCTCTTGAGCTTGCTTCCTTCCCCTTCCCTCCTATGATTCTTGCATCTTTTTGAGGGCTTTGGAAGAGGGGATCTAGATCTACAATCCCCACCAATCAATTCCTCCTCTAAGTGAGGGGAACCCATTGGATCTAGATCTTGGAGTCATTGGTTGACTTCAACCATTGTTCTTCCTCTCTAATTCCTCCCTAGCACTTCTTGCTTTGGTGGGATTTGAGAGTGAAGGATTTGAGCACCCTTGGTGGTCTTGCTTTGCATTCTTGCATAAGTGTTGAGCTCTCCATTACGATTTGTTCGGTGAGAGACCGTGAGCTTGTTACTCTTGGAGGTGACCTCCTAGTTGGCTTAGCGGTTGGTCTTGCGGTGTTCTCTTCATGGAATATTGTGAAGAGACCCGGGATTCTCCTTCGTGGAGCTTGTGAAGTGGTTGTGGAGCTTGCCATCTCCGGAGTGGAGGAAAAGCTAGCCATAAGGAAAGGGCCTATTCCTTCGTGGGATAGACTCGGAGAAGAAGGTGAGCCTTTGTGGCGCGTGAGGAATCCTTTGTGGAACCTCACACCTCTCCAACGTGACGTATCCCCCTTCCCAAAGGTGGTGAACACGGGAATACATCTTCGTCCCCGCATGCCTCGGTTATCTCTATATCCGAGCTTACTTTCCTTGTGATAGCCATCGAGCTTGAAGTACTTATATCTTGCTTATCACTTGTGGTATATTTATCTTGTGCTATCTTGCTAAGCTTAATTTGTTGCTGGTGCACTTAGTTGAGCCTAGTGTATTTAGGTTTTGTGCTTGTAAAATAAATGTTAGTTTAATTCCGCATTCTATCAAGCCAAAACCGTAATAGTTTTGAAATTGCCTATTCACCCCCCCTCTAGGCGACATCTCTATCCTTTCAGTTTGGATCAAGAACTTCATCACTGAGCTTGGTGTGGTTCCAAGTGCTTTGGAACCACTGGAGATATTGTGAGACAACACTGTCTAAGGAACCAAGATATCATCCAAAGACCAAGCACATCAACCGCAAGTTTCATATAATTCGAGATTATATAATAGATGGAGATCTGAAGATTAGCAATGTACATACGGATCTGAATGTCGCAGATCCGTTGACTAAACCTCTTCCACGAGCAAAACATGATTAGCAACTTAGTGCCATGAGTGTTAGATTGTTGACAGATGTAAACTAGATTATTTACTCTAGTGCAAGTGGGAGACTGTTGGAATTATGCCCTAGAGGCAATAATAAAGATGTTATTATTATAATTCTTGTTCATGATAAAGTTTATATTCCATGCTAGAATTGTATTAAGCGGAAACTTTGATACTTGTGTGGTTTATGAACAACACCGTGTCCCTAGTACGCCTCTATGGACTAGCTCATTGATTAATGATGGTTAAGGTTTCCTAACCATAGACATGAGTTGTCAATTAATAATGAAATCATGTCATTGGGAGAATGATATGATGGACATACCCAAATCAAGCAGAGCAATTAGATCGTGTCATCGTGTTCATCTTTGCGAAGCTTTTTCTTATGTCAAATATTGTATTCCTTAGACCATGAGATAATGCAACTCCCTGGTATCGGAAGAAAGCTTTGAGGTCATCAAACGTCATCCTATGAGAGGGTGATCATAAAGGTGTCTCTCAGGTGATCGGAAAGTACTTGTTGGGTTGTATGTATCGAGATGGGATTTGTCCCTCCCAAGTCGGAGAGATATACTTCGGGCCCACTCGGTAATCGATATCAACACCGCTTGCAAGCAAGTGTTTAAGGAGTTAATCACAAAGTGATATCGGATTATGGAACGAGTAAAGTACTTGCTATGAACGAGATTGAACTAGGTATGCTGATGCCAACGATCGAATCTCGGGCAAGTAAAATATCGCGTGACGAAGGGAATATATATATGGGATTAATTGAATCCTGGCATCGTGGTTCATCCGATATGATCATCGATAAATATGTGGGAGTCAATATGGGTTTCCAGACCCCGCTGTTGATTATTGATAGAAGATCATGTCTGCATATTCTCGAACCCATAGGGTCACACACTTAACGTGTCTCGACGCTAGGATAGAATGGATAATTGGTTTACGAGTTTTTGTTCGGAGTCTCGGATGAGATCCAGGACACCACGAGAGGTTCCAGAATGGTCTGGAGAATAAGATTCATATAAGGGAAAGCAATTTTGGATTTCGGAATTGTTTCGAAATGTTCGGTATTGTACTGGAAGGTTCTAGAAGCTTCCGGAGTGGGACCAACATGGCCCCACTTGTCGGAGGGGCGCGTGGGCCTACGAGGGAGTGCCCTGGCCGCATTGGGCCAGGGGAACAAGGCCCCATAGGCCCAGCCGGCCAAGCCCTAGGGGTAACCCTAGGGAGAGCTTCTAGAAGGGGGGAACTTGCCCCCCACTCGACCCATGTGGTCGCCGGCCCTAGGGCTTGGAGGAGGGGCAAGGGCAGCCGGCCAGCCCTCTATATAAAGAGGACAGGGGCGCACCCTCCTCCCACACCCCAAAACCCTACCCGCCATACTGCTGCCCTCTCCTCTCTCTCTCTCCCGACTACGCGTAGGCGTAGCCCTGCCGCAGAAACTCTCCACCTTTGCACCACGCCGTCGTGTTGTAGATCCAATCTATCTCTCCACCCCACTTGATGGACCGAGGAAGGAGGAGACGTCGCGGTGCCGTACGTGTGCATCTCTCGGAGGCGTCGCCACTTGCGACGTTGGATCGGATCGGATCGCGAGGAGGAGAAGGCTAGTACGACTACATCAACCATGTTCTGTTGAATGTTCCGCTGTGCGATTTCTTCAAGGGTATGAAGATCTCATCTATCCCTCTCGTTGATTGCATCTCCTAGATTAGATCTTGGCTTTCCCGTTCGCATCTATAGAAAATTTTGATTTACTATGCTGCGAAACCCTTCAAACGTATCTATAATTTTTTATGTTTCATGCTTGTTTAGTATCCACTTTGCTATGCTTTCTATACACTTTGAGGTATTTTTATACATTTTCTGGAACTAACCTATTAACAAGATGCCGTAGTGTCAGTTGCCTGTTTTTTGCTGTTTTTGGTTTCAGAAAAGCTAGTAAGGAAATATTCACCGAGACGAACACAGAGACCAAAGGGCGACCGGAGGGGAGCCACAGGGTAGCCACCCCCCATGCGCGAGGCCGCCCTGGGCCGCGCCTGGCAGGGTGTGGCCCCCTGGCCGCCCTCCTGCCTCGCCTCTTCGCCTATATAAGCCCCCGACGTCAAAACCCTAAGTACCCAATCAGATCTCCACAAAACCATCCGTAGCCGCCGCCACCATCGTCCCTAGACCTGGGGGATCTGAAGATCTTCCCGGCACCCTGCCGGAGGGGAGAGATCATCCCGGAGGCCTTCTTCATCACCATGTCAGCCTTCGGTATGATGCGTGAGTAGTCCATCCTTGGACTATGGGTCCATACAGTAGCTAAATGGTTGTTTCTCCTCCTTTGTGCTATCATGTTTAGATCTTGTGAGATCCGTTCATAATCAAGATTATCTAATTGTAATCATACATGTTGTGTTTGCGGGGATCCGATGGATATTGAGATTAGTATGTCAGATTGATTATTGATTTTATCATGTCTTATTGATTATTGATTCTATTATGTCTGTGTTGTTTGAGATCTTGTATGATCTCCATTTCTAGTAGCTATCTTGGCCAAGTAGATGCTAGTGATTCCAAGAGGGAGTATTTATGCTTGATAGTGGTTCATGCCTCTATTGAATATAAGGAAGTGACATAAATCTCTAAGGTTATAGATGTGATGTTTCTACTAGGGAGAAAACAACAATCTTTTGTTTATGAAACAATTGTATTGTTTACTTTACACACATTCCACTAAATATAACCATATACTTACAGGGTAGCTCTCCGGTGATAGTTAACTCTCTTTATTATCCATCACCTCTTTGGTGGTAGGATGTGCTCAAGTGTAATTTTTTTACCTAGTGCTTTGAACAAGCTCACCAAAGGTTATTGTGAAAACAATATACTAGTATACACTAGGTAGACCACGGAGTTTGAAAAATTGGTGAATGATTTTCCTACAAGTGCACTAGGTTAATTTTAATCATTTACGAAGTAAGATAATTGCTCCCACTAGGACTCGATTGCCTCTGGATTATTTTTTTGATTTGTGCTTGCAAGAAATATGAGTGCACTAGAATTCAGCGGGGTCTTAATTTTATAAAAGAATTGATGGTGTAAACAAAACTTGAAAAATGCAATAATAAAAAAGGAAACAAAGATAACGAGGAAAATAGCAAAGCAATAAAATGATGAACATCTCTTGAGGTGTTTGGGTTCCACATGACCATTCACAACTGTATGTCGGGAAACATCTTAATATTAATACATGTTATTACGAAGGTGGAGTCAAACCAATATACATGCTAATGCCTTAGCCATGTATCACTCACAACACTACCATCCTGTCTAACATTGTGTCAACGGGCATAATATGGCATCCTAGCAAAATCCTCAAATAGATTTGCTTGTTGTTTTTATTTGGTGCATCATCATGACATCATTATGCATATGTTTGCCTCAAATAATATTTGTATTAAAACCCTATTTTTTTCTCTACATTACTTCCCTCATTATTTCAAATCAAAATCTATTTTGTTTTTCTACAAACTATTTGCTAAAAGGGTTTTATATAAGAAAAATGAAAGAAATATGTTTTTTGGGAGGCAGTCTAGCTGGCCAGGCCAAGATCCTAACCAGCCAGACCACTTACCGCCCTGATGGTTGTGAAAATAGTCATCTTTATTCGCGTTTAAATCTTATATTAAGTCAAACAATTTATATGCCACTAATGACTAATTAGTGCAAAGATGTGATCCTTGTTTTGAATTGTGATGTGCAGAAAATAACTCTTTTATGGCAAACTCTAGAGCAATCAATCGAGAATCACATGTTGCCAACAAAATCAAGTCAACCAGGGTCGAATGCGGTGGTTCAGTGTTAATGAGGATCGGTATGGGCGGGATTGCCTACCATCCACCAATACCACGTGGGCGGCCGCCAGTCAAACCAAGCAACTTTCATGAAGGGCCCTATATATTTGAGACTCCCAGCGTGAGAGAGAGAGACCTCCATTCGCATGTTGCATCTAAAAACACAACGAGGAAGATCCACCGCTTCACCATCACCGTAGTTCATCATCTTCATCTCCACCTCCATTCATAGCCATGGCCATTACTTGTATTCAAGATCTCCTTGTGGTTGGTAACTATTGTAAGGATATTTGGTATTGATCTAAGTAATTATACAATATTTTCTATCTTTGATCTTATAATGAGTGAGTAGTTCTCATGGGTAGCAGATTGGGAATAGCCTCGCATCAATTATGTGTATCTAATTACATGAGAATATTGTGTGGTGATTGCATAGCAGATTTGTATTGAAGGGGTTCGTAGCATGGAAAACAAAAAAATTCTATCGCATACAAACAAACAAGCCAAGATCTATCTACTAGATTGTAGCAACGAGTCGATGGAATAACTTACCCTCGAAGATTCCAAAGTTAACGAGGCGATTCTCGTGGGTGATGTAGTCGTACTCTTCCGATCTCAAGATCGTAGACGATCCTTCAAGGCCATGCGTTAAGCTGGCCTTCCATGATCGGTCACACGTTACTTTTCGACGAAGACCTTCCTCTCCCTTGTTCCAGCGGTGGAGGTTGTAGCACTCTCCTCGCGATTCCGCAAAGACAACCTGGCGTACGGAAGTAGAGAGATCCTGAGGCTTCGCCTTAAGCCGGAGCGAGTATGGTGGAGTATGAGAGAGAGCTATTAGTGGTCTAGGTTTTAGACACACCAATTAGAAGGCTCTAATCCGAAGGCTAGTGCAATTAGAAGCTCTAAACCAAAGCGGCTCTAAACCGGGTCTAGGGCTAGGATTTAGATTAGAGGATAGGAACTTGTGTGTAGAGGAGGAGGCCTGCCCCTCCTTTTATAGGTGGGAGGCGGCCAAGGGAGGAGTCCCTCCCAAGTCGGCCTGGGTGGCCCGGCTTGTAGAGGAGGGACTCCTCCCAAGTCAGTTCAACCTCCTCTTGCTTGTTTCCCTCGGTTTCTGTTTTTAGTTTGACTTTCAAATGGCCATTTGACTTTTCAGTTTAGGATTCAATTTAATCCTTTATTTGGAACAGCGAACACTTAGTATATGATGCAATCATTCCAATATGTAATGACACATTCATGTACCCTTCCCCGAGTGGGACATTGGAACCTTCTAGAACATTCCCGATGAAAACACGGAATCATTCCCGAACTCAAACGGGACTTTCCTTATATGAATCTTATTCTCCGGACCATTCCGGATCACCTCGTGATATCCGGATCCCATCCGAGACTCGAACAACATTCGGTCTCTTTCTCATAATACCATAACTACTCAAACAACGTCGAATCCTTAAGTGTGTCTCCCTACGGTTCGTGAATTATGCGGACATGATCGAGACACTTCTCCGAACAATAACCAATAGAGGAATCTGGAAATTCATATGGATCCCACATATTTCTACGATTACTTTGCGATCGAATGAACCACTTACATACGATACCAATTTCCCTTTGTCTCACGATAGTTTACTTATCCGAGGTTATGATCGTCGGTATCTCTGCATACCTAGTTCAACCTCGTTACTGATAAGTACTCTTTTCTCGTTCCCGTGATATGTGATCCCTTATGAGCCAGTCACATGCTTGCAAGCTAATTGGATGACATTCCACCGAGAGGGCCCATAGTATATCTATCCGTCATATGGATGGACAAATCCCACTCTTGATCCATGTGTTTCAACCAATACTTTCTGAACACTCAATGACACCTTTATAGCCACCCTGTTACGGTGTGGTGTTTGATGACATCAAAGCATCCATCCGGAAAAGGTGATATTCATGATCTCATGGTCGAAGGAATTAGGTTACTATGTATCAGAAAGCATATAGCAATTGAACTATTGAAATGACTTGATCTTTATGCTACGCTTATCTATAGGAGTATGTCCATCACATCATTCTCCTAATGATATGATCCTGTTGTTAATAACATCTCTATGTTCATGATCAGGAAACCATGATCATATATTAACCAACAAGCTAGTTTAACAAGAGGCTTTACTAGGGACTCTTATTTTAGTTTACAAATCACACAAGTATTAATGTTTCCGGTTAATACAATTATAGCATGGTATGTAAACATTTATCATAAGTGTGAAGATATGATAATAACCACTTTAATATTTCCTCTTGGGCATATCTCCAACAGTCTCCCACTTGCACTAGAGTCAATAATCTAGTTTCAAACCTTTGTGTATTCAAACACCTATGGCTTTCCGGTGTTGTATGTACACGATTGCTAGAGGTCAACTGATCTCCGGATCTGACACTTCCAGGTCCGTGTGTAATTGCATGTCTTTGCGTCTCTACACATCACTCATTCTCTAATGAGATGGCTTTGTACAAATTTGGTCTTTCGGTGTGACCTTTAGCTCTTTGGGGTTAAAACATGTTGATAATATTGTCGCACAATATATCTTCATAGTATTATCCCACTGTGAACTACACCTAGTTTGATAACAAACTACTTGACACAAATGCCCTCTTTTGCTGCTAAAATAGCAGTCATATACTTAGCCTTTTGTTGTAGTATCTGTCACAATGTCTTAACTTTGGAACTCATCCAAATCCATTATGGAACTCACTTTCCATTATATTGTGCCACCCTTAGTTTAGATTGAGATAAACTTAATTTGTATTTTGTGACAAAACTAGTATCAATGTAGTACTTTTACAATGAACTAACCATCTATTTGTCACTTCTACAAATATTATACTCTTAGTTCTTCCAAAAGATCATAAGAATATCCTTACTATTATCCAATGATCATCTTACGAATCATTCTGGTATATGCTCACAACATTTAGAGCATAGGACATATCTGGATTTGTACATATCACAGTATGATTGATATAAATACTCTTTGTGATTTCATACATCAAGTATCAATCTATACTTGATTATTTGTTTCACTTTACCAAATGTCAATACACTTGAATATATCATCAACATTGAACTCATTCAATCCTTTACGTGCGACAAGAACCTCTCTTGTAGTTTCTATATTGAACTCATTCAATATCTTATCTATGTACAGCACAACCATATTAGCGTCTATTGACGCCAAATATTTGGGTTTGCCTAAGTCTTTCATCGGGATGAAATTCTTAATATGTGTTAATAAAAGATACATTATTTCCAATCAACAATATGTCTTTCACATAATGTATTAGAAACATGTCTTAGCGCTCCCACTTGATTTCTTGCAAATGCAATCATCTTCATCGTCTCTAATGAACTTTTAAACTCCTTTAACGGTTTCATCACGTTGAAGATTCCAACTCGCGATGCTCACTTTAACCATTGAAATTTGCATATGCTTTTAGCATCCTTTGAATTAACAAAACCCTATGGACCGTGTTATGCACATGTCCTAGGTAACGATTCTATTAGAAGAACTTGTTTTGTTTATTCAACTACCATATAACAAATTATATGTAGTGGTTGCTATATTAATCCGTCTAGACTAAATATCACTATGGAAGATCAAATCTTGTCATAGTCAACCTTTGAACATTTTGTGAACTCTTTCCCAGCATGTCGACTATTTCATAGATGTAAAACATCCATGTCTATTTCTTTATAGATCCAGACACAACTGTAAGGTCTTACACCTTTCTCGAGGGTCCTTCAAGTTCAAAACTTGATTTCTCGTCCATGGAACTATCACGGATTTTATGGCTTCATGCCATTTTACGGAGTCAGGGTCCATCATTGCTTCTTTGCATGTAGTCGGTTCATTATTCTCAAATAATGATTCAACCCTCAAATCTTGGTATTTGATTGTTTTACCCGACCTACTTGTTTCAATAGGAACTTAGATCTCTATGACCACAACCTTTGAGGCACGTGATCCATGAGCATTGTTGCTGCCTCCGGAACAATTTTCGGCGCTGCGCAACTCTGCACATATAGAAAAGGTTCTTTTAACCTTATCAAAGTTCTATTGTCCTCCCACTTTACTTTTCACGAAAAATTCCTTCCCAAAGAAACTTGACGTTCTAAGCGAAAAACACTCTTGTCTCCGGTGTTATGGAGGAATACTTTAACAAAGATAGGTTCATCCGACTTTGGTTGCAAACATCTTTCTTATGCATAGCATACCAATGTTTAAGAAAGGACAACTTGGGTTTTATCCCAAACCATAACTTTATATGGTGTCATTTCAACGGATTATGATGAAGCTCTTTTTAGTGGAAAAACGGTAGTCTCTAAAGCTTTTAATCTTTAAAATATAATGACAGTTTTATGAATTATACCTTTGATCTTACCATGTCAAACAAGGTTTAATTACATATCTCGAACGCTCCATACTCTTATGGTGTTTCAGGAAATGCAAATCCACGGAACGATTCCTTAAATCTTAGGTATTATGCTAAACTTGTAACTCAAAATATCTTCCTTTATGATCTTATCATAAACTATTTATATTCTTGTTACAATGATCTTGCACTTCATCTTGAAAGTCTTTGAACTTTTCAAATATTTCATACTTCATCCTTATTAAGTAAATATTCATATATTCACTCAAATTCTCGGAGAAAGCATATGAAGTTGAAATCCATCGCTTTTGACTACACATGATGGACTTTGTACAACAATATGTACAATTACCAATAAGCTAGTCATTCGTTCCCTTTTGGCCTATGAACGAAGTTTTAATTATCTCTAGGAAAGTTTCACAAGCGTCATTTGATCAAACTCAAATAGACTCCAAAATTCCATCCATATGGAGTTTCTTCATGTTTTATTTCCAATATAATTTAAACTGCGATGTCACTTCCTAAGTGATCTTTTAATCAATTTGTCTTTCGACATTTTTAGCACTAGTTTTATGGATGTGATTTCTCCAACGAGATTTGTGAATCATCCATCTTTTATGGATTACGGAAATTATTTGAACAACCCTTTTGTTCTCATAATACCTAATAAAACAAATCCTGAAAGCAAGCTTTGATGTTTAACGAGCAACACAATAACCCTTTATTTGTTCTCGATGAACATCATCACATATTATTTTGCTAGTTACTTAGGCCATTGTAGTTCATGAATTGTGTTGTTTCGTATGACGATTCATACCAACAAATTCAGTATCAAATACTTAGGAACCACATTGTTTAATAAGCAAAGAATATAGCCATAACACGTATATCATCTATATACTTAAACTGAACAATTCTAGTCTTTTCTTTTCTGCCATATACTTATGAGATTCTCTTTCAGTATTTCCTTTTCTGTTTGGAAGAATCTATCAACATCAATAGTGGAGTCATACATATGACACATAGTCCAAAGCATGTATAGTTAAATACCAATGTCTTTGGACTTGCACTTTGAAGTAGATCACCATTATCAAATGTTTGGTGTTCTTTCAAATTCCTTTCTTTAGTAATCTCTTGGTGTAGTAAACATTTTACCTATATCAAATATTCACCCTCATCATGGATTCATCCATGATCTAGCTACTTTTAGCTTGTAACGGTGAATCGCGAGTATAATGTTGCTCTCCAAAACCTTTTGGAAGATTAGGACAACTAGTGTCTCCAACCATTTGCAAATTCTTATCAAATATGAGAACATGACTTTTGCCATATTATACTCTATCATGTTGCAACCAAAACTTCGTTTCAGATATCACAATATCTTCCACACATCATGGTTTCTGAAACAACTCTTTCAGATCCTAGATAACTTTGATATTAAGACAATCCTTTGAATATCAAGAATCATGGAAACAAACATGATACTTATACACTAACTCTTGGAATTGTCACTCTTGTTTTAATACCAATTATTAAACTTCATGGAGTAACCGGAACTTACTGAAAGTTTGCAATAGGACTTTTAAACTTTAGATTAACACTTCAAAACAATACGATACCAGTTCGTAAAGTAACTAACCAGAATTCTATAGTTCTATTATCTCAATTATAACTAAGCGCAAGGTGGTAAACGGATGCCAATGACTACAACAACTATGCAAATTCACTTTGATTTAATTTATGATAAATTGAGTTCTAATTAATAATTAAATTAATCTAGGTGAACTCCCACTCAAAACAATATCCCTCACATTGTTTTAGTGATCACATGAACCAAATCCACCATATCAAAACCGATCATCACGAGAGTTGATATAGCTTCAATGGCGAACAATCAACATGTTCATCATAACTACTATATGACTCATGCTTTACCTTTCGGTGATACGTGTTCGAGACCATGTGACATGCTAGGCTCGTCAAGATCAAACCTTAGCTTTCGCATAAGCAAATCTGGCTTGCTTACGTTGTATACACTTGCGAAATCTAACACACCCGATCATCACGTGGTGCTTCGAAACAACAAGCTTTAGCAACGGTGCATACTAAGGGTGAACACTTGAGAACTTGAAATTGTGTGCTTGAGGGATCATCTTATAATGCTACCGTCGTCTACTAAGCAATACAAGATGCATAAAGGATTAACATCACATGCAATTCATAATATGTGATATGATATGGCCTTTCTTCTTTGTGCTTCTGATCTCCATCTTCAAGCACGAACATGATCTCCATCATCACCGGCATTGCATCAAGGTCAATGACGCTTCTCCATGGTTGTCATCCACCGGCTTCAACTATTACAACTACTTTGAATAGACACGCGGGTCTTAACATAAATTAAAGACAACCATATGGCTCCAGCCGGTTGCCAACTTACAATAAAGAACATTGCATACATCAAATATAATCACAATTATGGCCATATCACATCACTGCACACCCCTGCAAAACAAAGTTAGACGCCTCTACTTTCTTTGCATATTTTACGTGGTTTGGGCTTTCAATAAGTGTCGTTCTAACTTACGAACAAGAACCACAACATTGATACTAGCATTGTTGATCACCCGTTGTAAATTGGATCTTAACTATGCTAGGAGAAACAGCACCATAAAGCCACTTATGCAATACAAGTTGCATGTCAAGTGGAGCAAGTCTCATGAACGATGTCATGTAAGGTTAGCCGGCTTCATCCCAACATACCGCAAGATGCAAAGTACACAAGAAGCAATCGACAATAAAAGCATCAACGCCCAATGACCATTGTGTTCTACTCGTCTGCAGATCTACATATAGACACGGCTCGATACCCTTTGAGGGGTTCGTAGCATGGAAAACAAAAATTTCTATCGCATACAAACAAACAAGCCAAGATCTATCTACTAGATTGTAGCAACGAGTCGATGGAATAACTTGCCTCGAAGATTCCAAAGCGGTTAACGAGCAGATTCTCGTGGGTGATGTAGTACTCTTTCCGATCTCAAGATCGTAGACGATCCTTCGGCCTGCATTTGGCGGCTTCCTTAATCGGTCACACGTTCGATTTTCGGAACACCTTCCTCTCCCTTGTTCCAAAGCAGATGGAGGTTGTAGCACTCTCTCGCGATTCGGCAAAGACAGCGTGTTAGGAAGTAGAGGAGATCCCGCAGGCCTTAAGCCGGAGCGAGTATGGTGGAGTATGAGAGAGAGCTATTAGTGGTCTAGGTTTTAGACACACCAATTAGAAGGCTCTAATCCGAAGGCTAGTGCAATTAGAAGCTCTAAACCAAAGCGGCTCTAAAATCGGAGTCTAGGGCTAGGATTTAGATTAGAGGATAGGAACTTGTGTGTCTAGAGGAGGCCCCCTCCTTTTATAGGTGGAGGCGGCCAAGGGAGGAGTCCCTCCCAAGTCGGCCTTGGGTGGCGCGGCCGGCTTGGAGAGGAGGACTCCTCCCAAGTCGGTTTCAACCTCCTCTTGCTTGTTTCCCTCGGTTTCTGTTTAGCCGTTTGACTTTCAAAGCGGCCATTTGACTTTTCAGTTTTAGGATTCAATTTAATCCTTTATTTGGAACAGAGAACACTTAGTATATGATGCAATCATTCCAATATGTAATGACACATTCATGTACCCTTCCCCGAGTCTTGGGACATTCCGGAACCTTCTAGAACATTCCCGATGAAAACACTGGAATCATTCCCGAACTCCGAAACGGGACTTTCCTTATATGAATCTTATTCTTCGGACCATTCCGGATCACCTCGTGATATCCGGATCCCATCCGAGACTCGAACAACATTCGGTCTCTCTTCATAATACCATAACTACTCAAACAACGTCGAATCCTTAAGTGTGTATCCCTACGGTTCGTGAATTATGCGGACATGATCGAGACACTTCTCCGAACAATAACCAATAGAGGAATCTGGAAATTCATATGGCTCCCACATATTTCTACGATTACTTTGCGATCGAATGAACCACTTACATACGATACCAATTTCCCTTTGTCTCACGATAGTTTACTTATCCGAGGTTATGATCGTCGGTATCTCTGAATACCTAGTTCAACCTCGTTCGATAAGTACTCTTTCTCGTTCCGTGATATGTGATCCCTTGTGAGCAGTCACATGCTTGCAAGCTAATTGGATGACATTCCACCGAGAGGGCCCAGTATATCTATCCGTCATATGGATGGACAAATCCCACTCTTGATCCATGTGTTTCAACCAATACTTTCGAACACTCAATGCCACCTTTATAGCCACCCATTACGGTGTGGTGTTTGATGACATCAAAGCATCCATCCGGAAAAGGTGATATTCATGATCTCATGGTCGAAGGAATTAGGTTACTATGTATCAGAAAGCATATAGCAATTGAACTATTGAAATGACTTGATCTTTATGCTACGCTTATCTATAGGAGTATGTCCATCACATCATTCTCCTAATGATATGATTCTGTTGTTAATAACATCTCTATGTTCATGATCAGGAAACCATGATCATATATTAACCAACAAGCTAGTTTAACAAGAGGCTTTACTAGGGACTCTTATTTTAGTTTACAAATCACACAAGTATTAATGTTTCCGGTTAATACAATTATAGCATGGTATGTAAACATTTATCATAAGTGTGAAGATATGATAATAACCACTTTAATATTGCCTCTTGGGCATATCTCCAACATGTATTTGTATCATTGTCTCTTACCTCAATCCAAGGACTTGTCACATACCCAAAACCCTAAGCATTGATCAAGGTTTGAGGTGAGATGTGTGGTAAACGGCGCCTACACATCGTTTAGTGATGCATTTAGGAACAATAGCAATATCATTGATATTAATGCTTTGGTCTATATTTTACTTAATATAATCATTCATGGCTCGGTTCTTCGTGGTATAACAGTTGGACCAAGAGACTTTATGTTATACATGTGACTCACATGGGATTTAGTATTTACGGATGTGCTTCACATAAATTCTATCTATATTAGATCATTTACACATGAATGTGTTTATTATTAGTTTTAATTTATCTCATATGTATGCATAGCTGCAGGTGAAACCTCAACCTTGGGCTATCTCCATCCATTGATACAACTCCGATAATAAAAGCAAACCGGAAAGATCCAATAAATGAATATTGAAGCAAACTAGCAAGTCTTGGAGATGCTCGTTAACCTACGTCAATTATTTCCCAAGGTTCGATTAAATCTAGGTCTTCTAAAGAAAACTACTATACTGCATCAGTATCCGAATGCACTTTTTCTGGCGCCGTTGACTGAGAAGCAATTCGCTATCCTAGTAAATTTATTAGAGACCTTGTTACTTAGTTTTAATTTTGTTTTAGTTTATTTATTGTTATTATTTTACTTTCTATTATCAATTGAAAAACACAAAAAACTAGTTACTTGTTTTATTGTTTATCCTAATCTAAAAGACCTAAAAATAGTAATAATGCACAAAAAAAGCTTGGGGAATATGTTACTCGTAATGAAGATTTTATGCGTGCACCTATTACTCAGCCCGCTGTCACAACAGAGAATTATGAAATAAAGCCTAACTTTTTAACAACAGAGAATTATGAAATAAAGCCTAACTTTTTAAGTTTGGTTCTTGACTTCTAAGGTTCCAGGTTGGGCGCTAAACGCCAGCGGCGTGCCGATAACTCCTCCTCCAGAGGGCGTTGCCATAATTGGCGAGATCCAGGCGCTCGCCCCGGGATTTCCAATGAGGACAGTGTCGACCCTTGGTACTTCCCCGATACCCAAGCAGCATGGATGGAGTACTTCCGCGAGCGCCACAAGCGGGAGATGGCGGCCTATGAGGGGCCGGCGCCAGCACCAACCAGGAGGAACACCGCAGGCCGGCGCGAGTGGTGGGGCGTGTCTGGGCGCACGCTCACCGCCGTCCTCGGGCACATCGAGGCCGGCAACTCTCAGCGTCTTACATACCTGGCTAGGACGCACGCATGGCTGCTCCTGGCTGCCAAGGAGGATGGAAGGCATCTCCTCATCGTCATCGGCCTCCCGCTCCTGCCGGTGAAGCGCGATCCATCTTCATCGCCGTTTTCGGCCATCGCTCCGACGCGCCGCCAGCCCCCTCAGGGTTTGCGTGGCATTACCATCGGCGGTCCTTGTGCCTCGCCGCCGCCCTAGACCTCCGCACCTTCCAGACACCTCCGCCTTGTCCGCCTCTATTTTAGTTAGATTTGGCCTAAATAGCCTATGTAATGAACCAATTTCGTCTATATGCTATATATCACCAGATTAGTATGAATTTCACCCAAATTTGCTCATTTTCACCTATTTTTATTTAAATTCCGAGAATTCAAGTTCATTCACCGATATCACCTGGGTTTAGGACGTTCAGGGCGAAAACTTCATCCATCCGGCGAAAAAATTCTCTAACCAACTCAAGTGGACATGCTCTTACAACGCGACCTTCGCAGTTGGCACGTCCATGTATTACTTCCCACCACGTTCTCCCCTTAACCAACGAATCAAGTAATTAGAAAAATAAACACGAGGTGCAGGACCAATCAATCGACCAAAGCATTATTTAGAGCAAAGCTGCAGGTTAGCTTTGACGTAAACAATGAAGGGCGGGTCTCTGCTTCTCGTGGACAAGCCATCCGTGGCTCGTGCGCTTCTCCTCCTTCTGCCGGTTGCTCTTTGGTTCTTGCTGGATGTATCCCCGGCATTCCCAAACTTCGGCAGCATAACGTTCATAGATTTCTCCAAAGGTATGCAGGGCATGTCATTCTTCTTCTGCATCCATTAATTAGAAGAAGAAAGCTATTAATAGCTGCTCCCGTAATGAATGGCATAATAATCCACTTCTCTGACATCTATCTGATCAGGTTTCCTACAGCACAGTCTTGTAGATGATGATGATGTGGCAGGAGGTTCCGCAGATCTAGCTTATGACGACGGCACTCGCGCTCTGAATACTACAGCTAGCAGGAACAAAGGTAAACATGGAACGAATTAGCATTTTTAGTTATGTATGCACATCAAATTCCGAAGATCGCTTTCCACTGTTCTTTGATTAGCAGTTTTAGTTATGTGCACTTCAAATTCTGAATCTGTTTGCTACTACTACTTGATATAGCATGTAACTATGCAAAGGGCAAGTGGGTAGTAGACGAGAAGCGACCACTCTACTCCGGTAACGAGTGCAGGCAATGGCTGTCAATGTCATGGTCTTGTCGCAGGATGGAACGGACCGATTTCTCGTATGAGGGCTACCGGTGGCAGCCACATGATTGTGAGATGCCCGAGTTCTCGGGGTCAAACTTTCTGCAGAGGTACTAGTAGCTATGCCCTTCACCAATTTATTTTGTTGGAAATAGTACTCCCTCCGATCCATATGAGTTGATTCAATTTTTTTTAGATTCGTATGTATCTAGTTAAGTATCTAGTCTAGATTCATCCGTATCTAAACAAAGTTGAGTCAACTAATATGGGTCGGAGGGAGTACTACTTCTCCAGATTTGTTCCGAGATGTAAGTTGTATTAACATATCCCGAGGCTTAATTACAGGATGAGGCACAAAACCCTGGCCTTCGTGGGCGATTCGCTTGGCAGAGAGCAGTTCCAGTCCATGATGTGCATGGCGACAGGCGGTAAACGCAGCCCGGAGGTTGAAGACGTCGGGTGGAAATACGGCCTTGTCAAAGCTCCCGCTCCTGTTAGTCCCGGCGGCTCCGCGTACCGATTCCCAGGGACCAACACCACCATCCTCTTCTACTGGTCTCCTACTTTATCAGAGCTCGAGCCTCTGACGAACATGACGACGAACACGACTAGCAGCTACGCGTTGCATCTCGATCGGCCGGCAGGTTTCCTCAAGAAGCATCTCCACAGTTTCGACACCCTGGTGCTGAACACCGGCCACCACTGGAACGCGGTGAAATTCAGGCGAAATCGCTGGAAGCTGTACGACGGCGGGAAGCCAGCGGGGACACTCGCCACGGCAAAGGACTTCGACCGCGCGAGGGATATGAAACTGCACAGCATCGCCAGATGGGTGGATTCGGAGCTGCCGCGTCGTCCACGGCGGATGACGAAGGTTTTTCTTAGGACGATGTCGCCGGCGCATTTCGTGGACGGCGAGTGGAACACCGGCGGAAGGTGCGACGGCACCGTCCCCTTGTCAAGCGGGAGCAGCGAGGTCTCGCGGGATTCTTCGAGTGACTCGGCTGCAGAGAGCGCGGTGAACGGGACTCGGCTCAGGCTGTTGGATATTACCGCCATCTCGCAGCTGCGGAGCGAGGGTCATATATCGAATCATAGTTTCGGAGCTCAGAGGGCCAGTTACGATTGTTTGCACTGGTGCCTTCCTGGTATACCAGACATGTGGAACGAGCTCCTCTTTGCGCAGATGTAGTATTGTTCTAGGCGGAAAGGCGAGATTAGCCTTCCGTCTACAATAGGTTTTGAATTTTGACACTCCATGGTAGATTTGCATGCTGTTGTGGAGCGTATTTCGTCCATCTCAAAATAGATGTTACAGATTTATCAAAATTTAATGATGGATTCAGATATTATTTAGTATATAAATTTATCTAAATTTTGACAAATCTGTGTTATCTATTTTAAGACAGAGAATAGTAACTTTTGTCTTTCGTTCTAGTACTGCATGACAAAATAGAAACTCTAGCCACCCAAACTTCCGGTCATAGACAACAAGAATAGCATCTCTAACAGATTCTGCATCCAGTAAACTGCATCTAGCTCCGTTTCTCAAAATAATCGTCCATTTGCGATACGAGGCGGAAAAGTGGCCATTCTAGATAGTGCCGCATTCAAAATATTTTTCCGGTTCACCGCAAAAGAGCATTTTTGTGCCGCATATATACGGTATGGAGGGCTCGCGATGCGGTTCATCCTGACGCTTCAATTGGCATGAGGGAAATTTCCCCTCCCCTACTTCTCGCACAGCCGCCGCCGTCGCCAACCTGCCGTCGCCGGAGGGAAATTACCACCCCCACTCTCCTCCCCGCTGCTATGGCGAGGCCCAATCTAAACTTCTATGAGGCCGCAATGTTCACTCACTACGACATCCTCGTGTCGCCTCGTGCGACGCTTTCGGCCGGCTGGGAACTCAGCTATGCCGGGGTGCCGGCGGCGTTGGTTCCACGCAGTACCGAGTTGGCTCGTCAGATCGAGGATTGCCGCCGCCAACTGCAGGAGTGGAAAAGGGCAATGGACCGATACGCGTCTGAGAGCTCGTATTGGCTGAAGCATTTCAAGAAGGAGCGCAGGGCGACACTTGCCCTCTGCCTCATTCACTGGCGACAGGTCCACCCCGATCTCCCCAACCCTGAAGGGAGGGCATGATTCTAGGCAGTTAGTGTTCGCACGATTTACAACGTCATCGACAAGGCACGCCGATAAGAGTTCCGGAGGAAGGCGAACCTCGCCGAAATTGCCGAGATTGATGACAGCGGAAGCGACACAGAGGAGGCGGCGGATGGCGACATGGAGGTGGAGGGCGACACGAAAGATGACAACAGAAGCGACATCGTGGAATAGGGTTTTACTTTAATCGTTTGTTATTACTGTGATTGAGAAGCTTCTCGTTGAATTATGTCGTCTATGACCAAATTCTATTCTACTTCTCATTCAAACACTGAATTGTGTGCTTTGAGGTAAACTTTGTTTTGCGATACATGCAGTGGAATAGATACAACATAACTAATCCGTAAAAAAAATCGATACACTATATATGTAGCATCTGCTCCACCCTGGCCTTTTCGCTTGCGATATGCGATTCATCGCAACCGCATTTTGCGGGATGGCCAGATGCGGTATCTGCTAGAGATGCTTTAGACCCCTTATAAGAATATAGGGAAGTTCAATAACCTTCCTTCGTTCTTTTCAGTCAAGTAGAAGCGAGAAACCATCATATTAGGACATGTATAATTTGCTGACGTCAGCTTTTCCTTATGATTACCATATTGGATTTTTGTTTTGTTGGAGGTGAGAGAAATAAGAAAGAGAAGATTGTCTTCACTTAAAGGATATCTCTTAGAAATAAGAGAAGGCTATTTTCTTCATTGTACCACAGGTCTTCTCTTACAAAACCATTTTCTTAATAAAAAATAGTTAATTCTTATTAATTGCTAAATATGGCAATAAAAATAATACATTATACAACTTATATATAGTGTCTACTCCACCGTTGTACATGTCCTTAGGATTAACCTATCGCCCTCTCCTCCCGATAACTCCTATACACCAACTTAAGCGGCACTAGGCATTGCGTCCCATGGCGGATCCCCACCGATTGGCCACCCCAATTAGGGGTTTCTTAATTTCCTTTTTCTATTTATTTATTTTTATTTCTATCTATTTTTTCTTTCCTATTTATTCATTTTTATGTTTTAATTTGGGTTTTTCCTTTTTAAAATCATGAAAAAAATTGGAACTCCATGAATATTTTTTCTTAAACATTTTTTAACCGTGTTTTTTTCCAAATCACGTGAACATTTTGTAAAACTAGACATTTGAAATCTAAATCTTTTTAAAAATCATGAACATTTTTTTAAAAATCTAAAGATTTAAAAATATATAATACCATTTTAAAATCATGAGTTCTTTTAAAAATGATCATTCTTTTGAAAAAACTCGGAACATTTTGAAAAACATGAACTTCTTTGAAATTTTGGATAGTTCTTAATATCCAAGCCTTTTAAAATCATGGAATATTTTTAAAACCTGAAACTTTTATAAATCATGAACAAAGACTGCAATTTTTTCAAATCACAAAAAAAACAAAGTAAAATAATAAACAGAAATAAAAACATAAAAGAAAAATGAAAATACTGAAGAAGAGGAAAGGCCGGCGAAAATGGGCCAGTGCACATGACGGGGGTATGCACTGTGCGGCGTATAGGATTTGGGCTGTCCGCCTGTCCCCCGAGCTTTCCCTCATTCGTGCGCCCTCGATCCCCTTCTCTCCTCCCTCCTCCTCTTCCCTCCCTAGGGTTTCTCCGCGCCCCAACGACACCGACTAGCAATCCCGCAGGTTCTCCCTCTCCTTCACCCATAGCTCTGCTGGTCTAGACGACGACGCTGCTAGAGCTCGTCCACCCGCTTGTTTTTTTCGTTGTGTGGATCTCTCGGAGTCCCAGAACTGCTGCTGATTTGGTTTTGTCCCCTGTGCAGATCGCCGGCTTCGCTTCGTGAACTATGGCGGAGGAAGCGGCTTCCGGTGTAAGCATCCAGAACTAGCAATTTACCCTTCGTTTATTTGGCGTTCAGGCCTTGTCGTCCCAGCTAGCTTCTGTGTATGGTATGGATGGTTAGCGGTGGTAACTGACTTTCCTCTTTTTGTGCTTGGTGTCTCCTTTCTGGCAGCAGGTAAAGAAGGAGGAGGAGGAGTTCAGCACGGGGCCTCTGTCCGTGCTCATGTTGAGCGTCAAGAACAACACTCAGGTTGGTGAAATCTCTTGCTTGTACTGACACACCCAGGCTGGAATTTCCTTTCTACTGTGTTCCTTTGCGCTCCTGTTCAAATTTAACAACCCTATTGACCTAGTTGATGTGCAAGTGAACCGTAGTTCCATGAATTTGCCTCTGGTAATAATGATGTGCTATATGTCCTGAAAAGTTAAATGCATCGGCCCGCCATATATGAGTAATTCAGCATACATTTTATGCAGCATTTGTCTGTCCTATTGTTTCATATCTAACCCCCTTTTATTAACTGAAAGTCTGAAACAAATGCAACACAGTAATCTCAAAGTTGTCTTTGTATTTTTGTTTGCCTGTGTTTTTACTGTATGTCGGCATCTCTGTTTGAATTGAACCCTGTCAGATTTCAGGGGTTCTCTTCGTGTGTACAGCAGCTAACAATCCAGTTAACTTAGTTGCCCGTTATCCTGATATGCGAGTGGACCGTAGCTTTGTGACCTGCCTTTCGTAATAATGATGTGCCCTTTGTCTTGCAAAATTGAATGCACCGGCGCTTAATTTTTAAGTAATCTCCGCACCATTTGTCCTACTGTTTTTGTTGCATGTCAGGCCCTTTGTATGACTGAAACAAACACAACTCTGTCGGTTGATGATATGGCTGTCGGTTGGTTGGTTAACAACCCAGTTAATTGGTTACCTGTTATCCTGATGTCCAAGTGAACCGTAGCTTTGTGGCCTGCCTTTCGTAATAATGACGTGCCCTTTGTCCTGCGAAGTTGAATGCACCGGTGCGTAATTTGAAGTAACCATCATAGTTTCTATGCACCATTTGTCCTAGTGTTATTGTCAAGGTTCAAAAAGGCTCTGGGTGTTCATTGTGCGTTCTGACACCGTACAAACATGCCATCAGGAGCAGTTTCTTTTTTAATATATTAGAAGAAGAAAGCCAAAGGAATGACGATGTCTACAAACGTGGCCATCAGGTCTACAAAGAAGAGGAGAAATGCACTCAACTACAACCCACAGTAGAACTGAAAAAGCAGCCTAAAAACAAACTCAATACGCACAACCAGAACATTGAAGAAACTAACAAGCCGACAGAGAGAAGCGACTGGAGCTGACCAAAACCCACTGCTGGGCTTCAGCTTTAATTTGCTCAATGAGGATCTGAATTGGCTTGAAAGAATTCTCAAAGACGCGTGCATTTCTTTCCCTCCAAATCGACCATGATATTAGCATTACTAGTGAGTCAAACCTGGATCTACGAGTACCCTGCACTCTCTTTCTTGCATTTTTCCACCATTTTCTAAGCGTGCTGGTGGTTGTAGGTGCGACCTGCTGGAGGCCAGCCCAGTTCAAAACAGTTCCCCAGATAATATTGACAATCATACAACCGATGAACAGGTGCTAATCATCTTCATTTGCTGCATTACAGAAGACACATGTATCGATATGTGGCTGTCCTTGTTTAGCCAGTCGGTCTGCAGTCCATACTCTTCCCCTGATAAACAACCGAACCCTGATCTTGTATCTAAGAGGAGCCCAAGATTTCCATAGAGCTTTTGCAGATTCACAAACAATTTTTGTTTGGAAGTGTGCTTGATACACAGACTTAGTTGAGAAAAACCTTTTGGTTCCCACGACCACACCCATTTGTCACTCTCCTCGGGTTACAAATTGACAGAGTTTACTACCTCCCATATCTCCAGAACTTGGATTAACCTTCGTATAGATATTGACTTCCTAATGTCATCGATCCAACTGTTGTTGAAAAAAGCTTGAGACACTGTTTTCTTTATTTTGGTGAGAGGTTGAATGATTTTGAAAACATCTGGGGCAATCTCCTCTATGGTTCTTCGGTTGACCCATTTATATCAGTCCAAAAGAAAATCCTTTTGCCATTACCCACAACCACCTTGGCTGCCGCATTGAATATATGTCTGATTGGGTCCACCTCCGGGACTGCGAGGGAACACCATGGTTTTTTCTCCCCGCCCTTAGGTTCCACGCCCATCTCACCCACAGCGCCTTGCTCATTGCTTCTAGGTTTAACACCCCTAAACGGTTTTCCAGTTGACCAAACATTTGCCACCCTTGACAGCATGCATTCCCTTCCAAAGAAAAGCCATTCTTATCTTGTCTATTGTTTTGAACACCCACAGAGGGTCCAAAGACATCAAATGAAAGATGGCAATGGCACTTAGATTGGACTGGACTAAAATTAATCTTCCACCTTGAGTCAACATGAGTGTTTCCAATGAGCAAGACGGCCCAAAATATGTAATTGGAACTCTTCTTTGCACACTTTGGGTGTGTTCGGTGGTAGCCCAGCTTCCCTGGATCCTCAAATCCAGCTCTACAAACCCAAATCCGGCGCCTCGTTCGGAGTAGAAAACGTTCGGCGCAGCTTCTTGTATTTCGGGTGGGCTAGGAGCCCATTTATAGCCGATACGGCCTGTTCCAAGGCAAATCAGGCCAATATCTTGCACATAAAAAAAAGAAAGCTTATATAACAGCGGCAGTGCCCAATGGAGGATCTCGCCGGCGGCCACAAATTGCTGAAATTGGAAACAGAAAACAATCATTACGAAGGAGGGGATCCTTCCTACGCGAGTAATTGAATCTGGGCTCATAGGGACGACAGATCGAGCCGATTTGGGTTTGTACCTTTGTTTTTGGAACAGAAATCAATCAGCCAGAGGTGGAGTGGGATGACCACGACCAGTAAACTACGAAGGAACCTTCGTAGTCCAGACAGTTTGCTGCATGTAGCCGAGATGTCCCTCGTCGACTCCGCCAGAAGCTCTCCCCGTGGCCACGTTCGCCTTGTTCTCGCTATCATGTTGCCGGGGATGCGGTTGGAGCTGTAGTCCCCAGGATCCACGACTGGGGAGAGGAAGGTCCCAGCAGCGGCGGTAGGAGGGGGTAGAGAGAACATCAGCAGTCAGAGGAGGCAATGTCGCGTCGGGGAGGATGGTACCTGCGGTCGGAGGAGGACGAAGCAAAAATTCTAGTAATGGAACCAGTTAAGTTTCACTTGGCGGTGGCAACTGGCCGTAAATACATGCTGCTCCACGCTTTGCTGTTCCGGGAATCGGCGAAAGACCAGCTTCGCGGTTTGTGCACGAAAATGATCCAGCTTCGCGGATCTGGCTTCCCGAAGCTTGAGTGTTCGGTGCAACTCTGTCACAAAATTGGAGAAGCTGGAAGCCGGAGAACTACCGAACACGCCCTTTTTGTGCAAAGGAAGACCCAAAATATGTAATTGGGAATTTTGCCAAGCTGCAATTTAGGAGAACACTTATCTCCTTCGCTATGTCCTCATTGCCAAAAAATAAGTGATATTGAACTCTTGTCCGTATTGCACTTGAGGCCTGAGGCTTCCCCAAAGATGTCCAAAACCTGCTTGATTCCCAAAGCTTCATGGTTATCTTCTTCGATGAAAAGAATTACATCGTCCTCGTAAACCGACAACCGTTGTGGTATGGGCTGTTCATTTGAGAAAGAAGCAAAGGATTCCATTTGTTTTGGCCTTTGCAGCAAGAGGCTGAGAGCATCCATTAAGGCACTGAGATTGGCTAGTCGTGAGACAGTATATGGCTTATTCTGCTTTGTGTATAACATAGCCCAGTAAGGCCCATTAATTATCTGAACTGTTCATCTTGTTCAATTCTCTACTCCGATGCTCTCTCTCTTTCTTGTTGGGTCGCCTTATCCTTCCTCTGTTTCAACCAGTGACAATGGCTGCGCTGCAGTTCCTCCTCTGCTGCCACAGCTCTTTCCCATACTCTTCTCTGTTCTTGCACTGAAACGTGCTGCCACCTTTCTCCCCGGCAGCGCCGCCACTTCCCGCCGCCAGAGGACCGATTCCTCGCTGGCTGCCTGTTTCAACGCCTAGGGCAAAGGCAGGGCGTTTCACCAGCACCTCGTGCTTATGCGCTGCCTAGAATAATGCCTTTTTGAACATTGGTTATTGTTGTCAGGCCCTTTGTATGATTGATACAAATGCAACTCTGTAACCTGAAAGTTCAGTTCTAACAAAGTTTATGTCTCTTGGCTGAAATTTTAAGGAAGTGATGAAGTTGTCTCACTCGATACAAGTGCAAGTGTGTACTGATGATATTGCTGTTGGTTGGTTAGTTATATGTATTTCATTATGTGGCCCACTTGAGTAACTATGGTAATGTGGCTGCAAGATTAGTTATTGGCTGTTTAATTGAGTAGCTCATTACTCATCATTTGAAATGTGTAGCCAGTAATGTACCCTTTGATGATACCAATGCACAATCAACCTTGAGTAGTATTTTTATAGATGGAAAAAAAATTAGCTATGCATTCTGTTCCAAAATGATTTTCTAGTTTTGTCCTAAGTCAAACTACTTCAAGTTTGACCAAGTTTATAGAAAAATATATTAACATCTAGAAGACCAATTTAGCTTTATTAGATTATTCATACAATATATTTTCATACTATATAGATTGAACGATGTAAATATTGGCAAATGTTTTGTTAAATCCAGTCAAACTTCAATTATTTTTGAATGGATGGAGTATTAGCTACTCTATTTGATAGCTGGTACAAGTCGTCTTGTGTATATTTCTGCTTGCTTGATGTAAATTTTTGCATGTGCCCTAACCTGAAAACTTTGCTTGCTGCAGACACACTCGTTCTATTCTTTTCACTCAGTATATGATGTATTATGAAGTATCTCTAGGTGACTACGTCTGCGCTGGCACTGACTACCCATGATGTTTCCGCATCAGCCATTTGTTCTTATGTGTGCTCTGTTTTGGCTTAGGTGCTTATCAACTGCCGGAACAACAAGAAGTTACTTGGCCGCGTGAGGGCATTTGATCGCCACTGCAACATGGTTCTTGAGAACGTTAGGGAGATGTGGACCGAGGTATGCCGGCACATCATCCCAACTGCCGCTTCGTCGTTTCCCTGCGGTGTATACTATTGATTTGTTCGCTTTGCTAACTTGAGAGCTTCTGTCGTCACAGGTTCCAAAGACTGGGAAAGGCAAGAAGAAGGCTCTTCCTGTGAACAAGGACAGGTTCATCAGCAAGATGTTCCTCCGCGGAGACTCGGTCATCATTGTTCTGAGGAACCCGAAGTGAGCCTGAAGACGGTGCCTTTGTACCACCAGAAAAGCCTCTTCGCTACGTCACTGTTAGTTTGTAATGCTGAATGTTCTATTTTGAAGTGAGAATTTAGCAGTGTTAATGGTTTAGTGTTGTAGTTTTGGATGTTATGAGTTTGCCCATCTTGCATCTAACTTGCACTGGTAGTGCTTCTTCTCAGATCATCAATACAGGCAGGTTCGTGAATTTATAGTTGCCTATTAAGGGCATCATGCTGCCATACGTTCATTGTTTGTATCATCTTTAGCTGCCTCCATTTACACCGCATGTTTTGGATATGAAGCATGGACATGGCAGATCTGGGGATTGCAGGCACGTTCTGCTACAAGAACAAGTACGACGTCTGATTGAAGTTTGCTCTGCTACTGTCCTGCTACATGTTATTAAATGATGAAATGTCACTTGGCAAAAGCATATGGGCAGCACATCTGGGGATGGCGATGGCAACACAAAATATTTCTGGGAAGGACGCGCTGATCCCGAACGGTCGTCACTGAGGGTGATCAAGAAGCAGGGCACATAATCTGTTCAACCAAGGTGCCTATCGTAAATCAATTGGATGATGAACTCATCAAACGAGCCTTCGGTTATGCACAAAACCTAGTGTCACGCGGGTTGGCTGCCGGCCACCAGAGATGAGCAGTAAATTTTTATCATATAGATTTATCCAATTTTTACCATTAGACACTATTTACCAAATAGATTTATCCATTTTTTGACAAACTTAAGACATCTATTTTGAGACGGAGGAAGTAGTAAACTTTTTGGTCACAAACGATACTGTCTTATGTTAACGGAAAGCTCGGTGGTCCTGTTACATAAGAGAAGATTTCCGAAGCATCGACAGCGTTCTCAAATGAAATATAGTGGTCTAGAATAAGAAAAATCAATGAGATTCAGATGGTCCGGTAACTATACTTTCGATATTAATAAACTAACTGTCATTAGTCAACATGTAAGGGTCCATAGCTCAGTGGTAGAGCAATTGACTGCAGATCAATAGGTCACCGGTTCGAACCCGGTTGGGCCCTCTGTTCTTTTTGATTTTTGTTTTTCCAATTTCAGAACACACGAGCTTAGTTACCCAAAATGTTCGTCCCCATGTGAGTAATTACCTCAAACCGCTTATATGCGTGCAAAGCCATCACACAGTCTTTCGCATGCATGTTATGTGACATAAGATTCTCTCTACACTCAAACCTTGAAAACTTCTATCAACTAATAGTATACCTGATTGACATTCCGTTTTCATGGTTGATTAGTCATGACGAAAATTTTAAAACTATCACATGTTGACATGTTTTGACAACTTTTTTAACTGTAAGGTAATTGAAAGATTTTTATCACTACGTTACCAGATTGCAATAACTTGGTTGTCAGGTTTTCCATACAACACTCCACATAATCCTGCATGATGCTAATATGTGTGGAATGATATCATTCTTAGAAATGTTTGAGTACATGTTTTCCTTGCATTGCCCTGAGTATATCATATCTAAAGGGGACTGAATTTGTAGGTTTTTGTATTTTGATTCAGTTGATTGTTTGCGCCAGCCAGGGAGTTCGGCAACGTGCACATGCTCGGTCAGCAGATCCAAACGTATCGATCGAGGAAGAACAGTTTCTAGCAGGTTTTCCTCACCGGAGTTTCTCCCCAACAAAATCCATAAGCAGACTTCCTCATAAGCATAAGCCCCCCTTTGTAGTTTTGCGTGTCACTACATCACCTTCATTCATCCATTTTTTTTGGCATTACCCCTAGTTCATGATTTTGATAGGATTCAGAAACTTCGGAATGAGATAAGACAGATTGCGGAGCAATGTAAACCGTGCTTTCTAAGTCTGTGAATGAACTTTCTATTGCTTGACTTGTACTGTAATATTTTTTTTTTGAAAAAAGTGGTCAGCTAAAAAAGAGTACTCTAGAAAGAGTGTTTGTTGCATATGCTTCTCTGAAGAAATGCATGTGATTGCATAAGGTGCACATGCATGACAGTCGAGCGCGAGGTGTGATTGCGATATTACCGTAGATGATCGCGCCAAGCTAGGCTCATGAGGCGTCACGATCTGAAGTACTGAAAAAATCACCGTCGCTATTTTCAGGATTATTGCTATAGGCTATAGCACGGCGAAAGATGAGAAAACCATCCACCATTAAAAAAAATCAGTGAACGATCAACCTTAGTGTTTATGTTATGCGTGGCTCCCATGTGGTGTTAATCTGTTTCTTCGTGGTCTCTCTTTTGTAAAAGAGGACATACGAAAAAAAAGCATAATAACCTCTACACTTAGGGATACGACTTGGCGCACGACCCCATAAAATTAATGCTGATTTATATTTTGTATAATGACGCAGGTCATGGAATCTTTTTTAGATAATACAACAATAGTAATGGCACAAATAAGCAGAGACTGCATATTTTGATTGCAGTATCACCACATGTTGTTCTCCGGTTTATGCAATATTTATTTAGTGCGATTAGCTAAAAAGAAACACCATAATAACATGATTATTTAGGCATTTGAGCTGAATCAAAAACAAATAACCTACAATTCCAATCACCTTTAGAAATGCATAACTGAAGTAATTCGCTCGCCGGTGATGTTGTCACCAGCGTGGGGGAAGATATTGTTCATGACCAGTTGCAACAAAATGGAAGCAAAACACATGAAACCTATTGGTTCAGATAATTACAAATCTAGAAATATAGAAATCAAAAAGTATAAGCTTGCATGCGGCTTAGGACCTTCACCTGCGCATGTGAGGCCAAAGTGTATACCAGGCTTCCAACGGTAGTGTCACCGATCTCTCTTAGCCGTGCCCTTGCTGCTCATCGGTAGCCACGAATCAGCATTGGTGTTGCGTTGGAACTCTATTCCTTGTCTCATGGCCATTGGACGTCCTACACAGCGAATCGGAGGCACATGAACGGAGGTGCCAGAGTAATTTTTTAGCAAAAAATACCGGGACACAAATGGAAAGAAGGATAATTCAGAGACATATCTCATGCATCATCATCATCAGATTTATTAGAAACTAATACTCTCTCCGTCTTCAAATAGATGAAACACTATGAGACATCTATTCACCTCATGTGGTTTTAATGGCATTATGTCGATTCACCTCATAATTGAATATGGAGACCATATGCGGGCAAATCTAGTGCCTCCATTTAAACTTGTGTAGCAAACCAATAACATATTTTGACTTGTTAATACAACCTTTAAATTGCGAGATATCGAAATAAGAACCATCTAATTAATTGCCGAGACCTGGTTCCGTTTAATATTCCCTAATTGCATCGCACCTTTGCCATGTCATGCATCATGTCCGATCTTCTGCCGTAGTATTAAATAGTGCATTCCGTGTTTCTTTTAGTGTTTTTCTTCTTCATGGATTATGAGTTGATGTGAGTGTCGGTCCGATCTTCGGATGAACCTTCAACAGTGTTTATCAGACGAGCATTGTCCCCCCTTTACCTATTTTGTCTTTATAGTCTTTACTTTCTTATGTTGATCTATTGTTATCTTTGTTGCGATACTTTAGTTTCCGTACCAGTTATATTCCTTATAGCCATATTGAAAGGGCATGTATGCCCCCATGTGTGGTTTTGGTAATTAATGACAATCTCTATGGACTAATGTGTAAATTGAGTTTCACTTGTAGGCTTGTCCATTGGCATCACTTGGGACATGTGTTGGTCTCAAGGTTGGAATATGAAGAAATGTCCAAGGGCTTTGTGCCCATTGGAATCATGAAGAAAGAAGGAGCTTGAAGGTTGATCAAGACATGTGCAAAGAGTTGCATCAAGATGGATCAACCTCAAGTAGGGATGAAGAAGGGCGAGCTCAAGATGCGCCATCTCTAGAAGATCTCATGCTTGAATCTTGCCATCCTCATGCTCATGGAATGATGAACACAAGTTAAAAGAAGAGGTTTCCCATGGAGTATGGGGGAGCAATTTGCAAGTCTTCATCTTCATCAAGCAAGAGCATCCAAGAAAGATGTTCCCACTATAGAAGAACAAGACGGTCTACATCAAGTTCAAGTGGGATTCTCAAGGCAAAGGTATGTTCTTGATAGGGCTTATCTTTTGCCGGTCTCGTATTGTTAGTTGGGAGATAGGGTTTAGGATAGATAGCCGTTCTATCAAGAGGGGCTCTCAAGCGGGTGTCTCGTTTGCATTGTTCAGAGAGAGCTGAAACCTTTGCATTCATAGCATCATATTTCTTGGTTGTTATTTGGTTCTTGTCCATGAGAGGATCTAGAGATTGTGTTCATCATCATAACAAGCTCTAGTTCATCATCTAAGGATTTCACTTGCATATCTTATTGCGGTTTTTGATCTTGCGAGTTTTTCGGCTCCACACCTTGGGGGATACTTCACATATATATTCATAGTATTTTCTCCCAAGGTGATACCCAATATTTCGACTTTTTGTTGGATTCTATTCGTCATTATCTTTCCAACAAAATTGGTTTCATCCCAATCGGAGTTTCCAAGCTCAACTTCTTGTGTTTTGGGTTTTGGAGGTTTTACTGGTTCATCGCTTCTAGAGAGGTCATATCTTTCTCAATTTGGTTTTATACTTCCATGCTGGACTATTATGTTTCTTTGCATAATCTTGTAAAACTTTTCGTTCTCTTCAAAACGAGCCCAAGATCATCAAAAACGGAGTCCGGGATCAAAAGTTATTAAAGTTTTCGTGCAATGTTGTCCTGCGTTTTTGCTTGAGCGGAAGTTCCGGCCCAAGTTCCGACCCAAGTTCCGGTCAGGTTTTGTAACTTGTGTTTCTATTTGCCGGAAGTTCCGGTGGGAGGCCGGAAGTTCTGGTGGGGGCGCGAATCTGGCCCAAACGTTCAGTTTTTCCTTGTCCTATTTAAGGGGGGCTTCTTCCCCAATGGTTCTCTACCTTTTGAGCTCGTTTTTGCCCACCATTGTTGACCTATTTGATCTCTCTTACTCCCTCTCCCTCCCATGATTCTTACATCTTTTTGAGGGAAAAGTGAGAGGAGATCTAGATCTATAATCCCAGCAAGTCAAATCCCTTCCATTGGGATCTAGATCTTGGAGAGTTTTGTGTTCTCCTCTTGTGTTCTTCCTCCCTTATTCCCCCAATAGCTTTTGTAGCTTTGTTGGAATTTGGGAGAGAAGGACTTGCCCTTGCATTTGGTGCATAGGTTTGAGTTCTCCTCTTGTGTTCTTCCTCCCTTATTCCTCCAATAGCTTTTGTAGCTTTGTTGGAATTTGGGAGAGAAGGACTTGCCCTTGCATTTGGTGCATAGTTTTGAGTTCTCCTCGGAGATTCATCGAGTACAAGCTTGTGGGCTTGTTACTCTTGGGTTCTTGGAACCCTAGACGGTTGTGTGGTTGGATTTTTGACCTTTTGTGGTCTTGTTGACCTTTTGTGGTCTTGTAGCCTCGTGTGGCTTTGTTGGCCTTTTGTGGCATTGTAGACTTTTGTGGCTTTGTTGTTGGGAGCCTCCAATTGAGTTGTGGAGTTAGCCCCAATCTTGTACGGGTTCGGTGACGCCCTCAAGCATCCCATAGTGGAGCAAGTGCCCGCCTTTTGTGGTGCGCACTTGGGAGAATAGGGTGAGCCTTTTGTGGCGTCGGTGAGTTGCGTGCTTCCGCATCCGGGGTGAGGCCTTGTGTGGCGTTGGGTGAGCATCGAGCCACCACACCTCGAGGTGTGCCATTTGTGGCGTTCGGAGAGCATTGCGCCATCACACCTCTCCAACGGAGACGTAGCTTCTTTGGAAGTGAACTTCGGGAAACAAATCTTCGTCTCCGCGTCCATCAGTTATCTCTCAACCGAGCCCTTTACTTATGCACTTTACATTGTGATAGCCATCGTGCTTGAAGTATTTATTTCTTGCTATCACCTTGTTGCTTGTATTTCTTAGCATAGGTTGTTGGTGCACTTAGGTAAACTTAGTGGCTAGGTTTTGTGCTCAATAAATTAAACGTTAGTTTTATTCCGCATTTACTTGAGCCTAAACCGTAATATTTTTAAAATCCTATTCACCCCCCTCTAGGCGACTTCCTTTGTACTTTCACCTATATTGTTTTGGACACCTCCTATTGCATGTTGTTTGGTAGATAGTTACTCTTGCGAGTCGTAGTTGCTTGCTAAGGTGTTGTTTCGATGTTGACAAGTACCGCAGTTGTTGGAAGGTTTCCATATGCGTTATGTTGGAGATGATCATGACTTTAAATACAATTTGATATTAAAATGCTGAGAATAGTTATAACTAATGCAGAGGCACCGATGGAAAATGTATGGTATTTGGTTTTTAACTGCTCACTGGTGTCCCGTAGGACCCCGAGTACTTGATACCTGTTCGTTGACTATCGCACTATCCCCATATGGTACCATGAATCCCCTTAGCCAGAGCTTGATTCACATCTTATTTTTTGGGGCCACAAACTAGTTTAGGGCGTTATTACTGTCCTATACTCATGCCATGCTTTACCGCTTCATTTATAGTGGAAGATGTATTAATGGTAAAGATTGTACCAGGATCCATAGTTCATTAGAGGTGTTCTCCTTAAGATAAACAAATATGACATGCTGGGTAAACAAATTACAACAGGGAAATTGGCAGGACTGAGCAAGGCATAACAATGAAATACTAGACATTCATGATCCTATGAGATTCGATTGTGCAATACAACAAGATACATAGACCGCCATCCAACTGCATCTATGAATAGTAATCCACCTTCAGGTTATCATCCGAACCCCCTCCAGTATTAAGTTGCAAGCAACGGATAACTGCTTTAAGCAAAGTGTGTGCGGTAAACAATCCACTTATTCCATGAACGAGAGACCGTTGTTTTCTCCCTAGTGGCAACAACACATCTACAACCTTAGAGATTTCTGTCACTTCCCCTAGATTAAATAGAGGCATGAACCCACTATCGAGCATAAATACCCCCTCTTGGAGTCACTAGCATCTACTCGACCAAGATAGCTACTAGAAATCGAGGGCATGCAAGATCACAAACAACACGGACATGGTAGAATCAATAAGACAAAACCATTAACCAATCTGACATAGTAATCTCAATACCCATCGGATCCCCGCAAACACAACAAGCATGATTACAAATAGATGATCTTGATCACGAACGGAGCTCACAAGATCTAAACATGGTAGCACAAATGAGGAGATACTACCATCTAGCTACTACATGGACCCGTAGTCCAAGGTGGAACTACTCACACTTCATACCGGAGGCTGGCAAGATGAAGAAGAAGGCCTCCGGGATGATCTCCCCTCCGGCAGGGTGCTAGGAAGAGCTTCAGATCCCCCCGATCTAGGGACGATGGTGGCGGCGGATACAGACGGTTTCGTGGAATATTGATCGGGTACTTAGGGTTTCTGCATCAGGGGGTCTTTATAGGCGAAGAGGCGAGGCAGGGGCAGCCAGGGCGGCCGTACCCCCCAGGCGCGGGCTAGGCCCAGCCGTGCGGCCAGGGGGTGTGGCCCCCTGGTAGTCCTCCTCCGTATCGTACTCTGGCTTTGTGTTCCCCACGGTAAAATATTGACTTTGTCTTTTATCCTGTACAATTCCGAGGATATTGATTTTCCGCTTTCGAACCAAAAGCGAGAAAACAACCGGCAATTGTGACATCTTGTTAATAGGTTAGTACCAGAAAACATATAAAAACACCTCAAAGTGTATACAAAGCAAAGCAAAGTAGATACTAAACAAGCATGGACCATCAAAAATTATAGATACGTTTCCGACGTATCAAGCATCCCCAAGCTTAACTCCTGCTCGTCCTCGAGTAGGTAAGTGATAAAAAGAATAATTTTTGAGATGACATGCACCATGAAAATCAAGATCAAACCATTTGCAAGCATTGAAAGCTAGGATCAAAGAACTCTCAATATGAGCATGAACGATGGAGTTCTAACAGTAAGACAAAGTAACTATGCATGCAACATGAAAGGTTACAAACAAGGATCATGAATAACATGCATTAAAAAATCTTTTTTTGTCTCACATACAGAAAACATAGCATAGTGGCATTCAGCTTGTCCCTCATGGAGTAGCAAATAGATGCATATGACACCTTAAAAGTTCATAAGAGTGACTAGATACAAATAGCACAAGAACAAGTAATATCGACAATATGCATCTCAATAAGTTTTAGGACAATACATATAGAACTAAGAATGGAAACTATGCTCTCTTAACTGGTGCCTAAGGATAGAAGGTGAAGACTCAATATAATAGTGAAAGAAAGGCCCTTCATAAGGGAAGCAGGGATTTCAAGTTTCAAAAAGATCTTCCAAAAATTATGGTACTTGTTAGCTTTTAGCCCTTATTGCCTCTATCATAAGCATCTTGAGGTGATTAAGGTTAAAGTGAACAAACTATGGAGTATATGTTGGAATTATGCCCTAGAGGCAATAATAAAGATGTTATTATTATAATTCTTGTTCATGATAAAGTTTATATTCCATGCTAGAATTGTATTAAGCGGAAACTTTAATACTTGTGTGGTTTGTGAACAACACCGTGTCCCTAGTACGCCTCTATGGACTAGCTCATTGATCAATGATGGTTAAGGTTTCCTAACCATAGACATGAGTTGTCAATTGATAATGAGATCATATCATTGGGAGAATGATATGGTGGATAGACCCAAACAAAGCAGAGCAATTAGATCGTGTCATCGTGTTCGTCTTTGCGAAGCTTTTCCTATGTCAAATATTGTATTCCTTAGACCATGAGATAATGCAACTCCGGTACCGGAAGAAAGCTTTGAGGTCATCAAACGTCATCCTATGAGAGGGTGATCATGAAGGTGTCTCTCGGTGATCGGAAAGTATCATTGGGTTGTATGTATCGAGATGGAATTTGTCCCTCCCAAGTCGAGAGATATACTTGCCCACTCGGTCGATATCAACACCGCTTGCAAGCATGTGGTTAAGGAGTTAATCACAAAGTGATATCGGATTACGGAACGAGTAAAGTACTTGCGTGAACGAGATTGAACTAGGTATGACGGTGCAAGCGATCGAATCTCGGGCAAGTAAAATATCGCGAGACGAAGGGAATATATATATGGGATTGATTGAATCACGGCATCGTGGTTCATCCGATATGATCATCGATGAATGTGTGGGGAGTCAATATGGGTGCCTGGACCCGGCTGATTATTGATAGAAGATCATGTCGCATATTCTCGAACCCGCAGGTCACACTTAACGATCTCGACGCTAGGATAGATTGGATAATTGGTTTATGAATTTTTGTTCGAGTCTTGGATGGGATCCGGGATATCACGAGAGGTTCGAATGGTCGGAGAATAAGATTCATATAAGGCAATGCAGTTTTGGAGTTGAATTGTTAAAGGTTAATCGGTATTGTCTCGAAGCTTCTAGAACCTTCCGGAAGGGACCAACGTGGCCCCACCTTCCGGGAGGGCATGGGCCTATGAGGGAGTGTCCTGGCCGCATTGGGCCACAAGGCCATAGGGCCCAGCCGATCTAGATAAGTTTAAACTCGTTTAAACTAGAGATATGATTTCTAGATAAGGGAGAGTTTAAATCGTTTAAACTAGAGATAGGATTTCTAGATAAGGGAGAGTTTAAATTGTTTAAACTAGAGATAGGCTTGGAGGAGGGGCAAGGCTGGCCGCCCCCCCTCTATATATAGAGGGGTGGTGCGCCCCCTCCCCCCTACTACACACCTTCCTCCAAGCCCTAGCCTCCCTGCTGCCTTCCTCTCTCCCTCCCGGCTTGTAGGAAGCCTCGCAGCAGAAATTCTCCACCATATACACCACGCCGTCGTGTTGTAGATCCAATCTATCTCTCCACCATACTCGCTGGTCCGAGGAAGGAGGAGACGTCGAGGTGCTGCACGTGTGCATCTCACGGAGGCACCGCCACTTGTGGTGCTAGATCGGATCGGATCGCGAGGAGGAGAAGCGATGCGACTACATCACCCACGCTCCGTTAACGCTCATTGCTTGAATCTTCAAGGGTATGAAGATCTAATCCAATCTCTCTCGTTGATTGCATCTCCTAGATTAGATCTTGGCTTTCCCTCTGTTCGCATCCGTAGAAAATTTTGATTTACTATGCCGCGAAACCCTTTAGTGGTATCAGAGCTAGATCTATGCGTAGATGTGTTTCACGAGTAGAACGCAACATGGTTGTTGCGGGCGTTGATGTTTTCTGTTGCAAGCCTCTTGTTTGTGTTCTTCTTATGACGCGGGATAGTGAGATTGAAGCGGTCCAGGCCAACCTTACGCGACATCGTCATGAGACCGGCTCACTTGACGTGTGGCTTGTTCCACACATGCGGTGGTGGATGTCATTTCTCTCACTATAGTTGTCATGGGATTAACACCGAGTTTGGCAACCATAATATCACCGTTGTGGCTTTCCGTAGGTAAGAATCGTTCTTAGCATCTACTCCCATAAGCCACGTAAAACATGCAACAACAAAGTAGAGGCGCCTAACTTGTTTTTGCAGTGTTTTCTGATATGGTATGGCCCAAGATGTGATGTGTATATTGTATGCGATGATCATGTTTTGTAATGTTTCACGACTTGCATGTCGATGAGTACACAACCGGCAGGAGCCATATGGTTGTCTTTATAATTGTGTATGACCTGAAGTCAACTTCTTATACGCCATGTAATAGCTTTACTTTATCGCTAAGTAGTTAGCAATAGTTGTAGTTGCTATTCGTGGTGGAGGCAATCATGGTGGAGTGATGGAGATCATCTTAACGCACAAGATGGAGATCATTGCGAGATTGGCTATACCATGTCACATAAAGTTATATGCATGTGATGTTTATCCTTTTATGTATCTTATTATGCTTAGATCGCGACGGTAGCATTATAAGATGATTCCTCATTTAAATATCAAGATAAAAACTGTGTTCTCCCCAAGTATGCACCGTTGCGAAAGTTAAATCGTGTCCAAGCATCACGTGATGATCGGGTGCTATAGACTCTCGCTCACATACAACGGTGCAAGCCAGTTTTGCACGCGAAATACTTGGGTCTAACATGACGAGCCTAGCATGTATGCACATGGCCTCGGAACACAAGAACCGAAAGGTTAAGCATGAGTCATATGAATGATATGATCGACACTTCGTTGTCCACCATTGAAACCACATCTCTTCTCGTGATGATCGGATTAGGTGTGGTGAATTTGGATCGTGTTCACTAAACAACTTGAGGGATGTTGAATTTAGTGGGAGTTCATCTAGTAATTTGATTAAGTTGAACTATTTATCATGAACATAGTCTAAATTGTACTTTCAAATCTTGTAGATCCAATGGCCAAGTCCAACTTCAATTTTCTTTGAGAAGAAAAGCTTAGAAACAATGGGTCTAACTTCACCAACTGGTTCCACAATCTAAGAATCATTCTGGCGGACAAAGGACTATGTCCTTGAGAAAGCGTTAGGTAACCCCCACGCAATCGCTACCGATGAGAAATCTGTCTATCAACAAGAAAGATGATTATGGTGTGATTAAGAGCACCATGTTGTTTGCTATCGAACCGAGCTTCAAAATCGTTTTGAAACCTATCCCGGGCCCTTTGAGATTCTCGAGAGCCGAAAACCATGTTTGGACTCAAGCCCGTTTTGAGAGATATGAGATCTCGAGAAGTTCTTTAATCGCAAGATGGAGGAAGGGAGTTCCGTTAGTGAGCACGCCATAAAGATGTCGGGCTACACTCAACGCTTTGAGCAACCTGGAATGCACGATTCCGAGGAGCTCAAGATTGACAGGTTCTGCAATCACTCCTCCCAGCTACAAAAGTTTTGTAGTGACTCATAATCGATTGGTTGCATCGATCGATCACCGAGCTCTTCTTCGCAGTCAAGGCTGCGGAAGTGGACATCAAGAAGGATAATCATGTGTTGATGGTCAACAAGCCCTCCTTTAAGAAAGGTAAGGAGCAAAGAAGCCCTTCAAGAAGGGCGGCGACAAGCACAATGCCCCTGCGGAGAAGAAGCTCAGGTCTGGTCCTAAGCCGGACATTGAGTGCTTCTATTGCAAGGACAGGGGTCACTGGTAGCGCAACTGTCCGAAGTACTTAGCGGACAAAAAGGCTAGCACCATCAAAGGTATATTTGATATACATGTTATTGATGTTTTCCTTACTAGCCCTCGTTGTAGTGCCTGGGTATTTGATACGGTTGATTGCTAATATTTGTAACTCTCAAGCAGAGCTACGGAATAGATGACGGCTTGCGAGGGATGAGGTGACGATGCGCGTTGGCAACGGATCAAGAGTTGATGTGATGGCCGTCGGCACGCTCTCCTTAGTTTTACCTTCGGGATTAGTTTTAAACCTTAATAAATGTTATTATGTGCCTGCGTTGAGCATGAACATTATTTCTGGATCATGTTTATTGCAAGACGGTTATTCATTTAAATTGGAGAATAATGGTTGTTCTATTTATATGAGTAACATCTTTTATGGTCATGCACCTCTTGTGAATGGTTTATTTCTTCTAAATCTCGAAAGGGATGACACACACATCCATAACATTGAGGCTAAGAGATGCAAAGTAGATAGTGATAATACTACTTATTTGTGGCACTGTCGTCTAGGTCATATTGGTGTAAAGCGCATGAAGAAACTCCATTCTGATGGACTTTTGGAGTCTCTTGATTTTGAATCATTTGACACATGCGAACCATGCCTCATGGGCAAGATGATCAAAACCCCGTTCTCCAATATGATGGAGCGAGCAACGGACTTGTTGGAAATCATACATACCGATGTTATGAGTGTTTCGACGCGCGGTGGATATCGCTATTTCCTCACTTTTACCGATGACTTAAGTAGATATGGGTATATCTATTTAATGAAACATAAATCTGAAACGTTTGAAAAGTTCAAAGAATTTCAGAATGAAGTGGAGAACCATCGTAACAGAAAGATTAAGTTTCTACGATCCGATTGTGGAGGTGAATATTTGAGTTATGATTTTCTCACGCATCTTAAAGCAAGTGGAATCGTTTCACAACTCACGCCACCACATAGCAATGGTGTGTCTGAGCCGGAATCGAACCCTATTAGATATGGTCCGATCAATGATGTCTCTTCTTGATTTGCCGTTATCATTTTGGGGTTATGCATTAGAAACCGCATTCACTTTAAATAGGGCTCCATCTAAATCCGCTGAGACGACACCGTATGAACTGTGGTTTGGTGCTAAACCTAAGTTGTCGTTTCTTAAAGTTTGGGGATGCGAAGCTTACGCCAAGAAGTTGATGCGGACAAGCTCGAACCAAAGCGAATGCGTCTTCATAGGATACCCTAAGGAAACTATTGGGTATACCTTCTATCACGACCGAAGGCAAAGTGTTTGTTGCAAGAACGGTTCCTTTCTTGAGAAGGAGTTTCTCTCGAAAGAAGAGAGTGGGAGGAAAGTAGCGCTAGAAGAGGATATTGAAAATTCAATTACATAGGAGAGTAGCGCAGCAGCTGAAATTGTTCCATGCCTTTACCAACAATAGAGGAAGCTAATGACAAGGATCATGAAGCTTGGACGATGTCATCTTGAACGTCGCAGTCGACAAGGTCGCGTGCCCTCTGAGTGTGCAGCAACTCTGTCTTGACTATCTTGTTGGTAGAAGACAGTGAACCTACGAACTATGAGGAAGCGATGATGAGCCCAGACTCTGAGAAATGGCTGGAAGCCATGAAATCCGAATTGGGATCCATGAGCGAAAACCAAGTATGGACTTTGGTGGATCCTCATAGCGACCGAAAGGCCGTTGAGTGCAAATGGATATTCAAGAATAAAACGGACGCGGATGGTAATGTTACCGTCTATAAAGCACGACTTGTCGCAAAAGGTTTTCGACAAGTTCAAGGTGTTGACTACGATGAGACTTTCTCTCCCGTAGCGATGTTTAAGTCCATTCGGATTTTATTAGAAATTGCTGCGTTTCATGATTATGAAATATGGCAGATGGATGTCAAGACTGCTTTCCTCAATGGCAACATTGATGAAGAGTTGTATATGATGCAACCCGAAGGTTTTGTCGATCCTAAGGATGCTAGTAAAGTATGCAAACTTCAGCGTTCCATTTATGGACTGAAGCAAGCATCTCGGAGTTGGAACCTTTGTTTTGATCAAGTGATCAAGAGCTTTGGATTTGTTCCAAATTGCTACGAAGCTTGTATCTACAAGAAAGTGAGTGGGAGCTCGGTGACGTTTCTGGTACTATATGTGGATGACATATTGATTATCGGAAATGACATCAACATGCTTAAAGATGTGAAGAGTTATTTGAACAAGTGTTTTTCAATGAAAGACCTAGGTGAAGCTGCTTATATATTGGGCATCAAAATCTATAGAGATAGACAAAGGCTCGATAGCTTTAAGCCATAGTACATACCTAGACAAAGTTCGAAAAGGTTCAGAATGGATAAGGCAAAGAAAGGTTCAAAGGCCTATGTTGTCGGGTAAGATATTGAGCAAGGCTCGGTGTCCACTGATGTAAATGATAGGAAGCTATGAGCAAAGTGCCTTATGCCTCGGCCATAGGTTCCATCATGTATGCCATCTTGTGTACTAGACCGGATGTGTCCAATGCTCTTAGTTTGACGAAAGATATCAAAGTGATCCAGAGTGGAACATCGACAGCCGTGAAGAACATCCTAAAGTACCTAAATAGAACTAAAGAAATGTTCTTAGTCTATGGGGGTGATGAGCGACTTGTCGTAAAGGTTACGTCGATGTTAGTTTTGACACCGACAAGGATGATTCCAAATCTCGCATGGATACGCTTATATTTTGAATGGAGGAGCCGTGAGTGGAGAAGCTGCAAGCAAAGCGTGATCGCGGGATCTCTGATGAAGCGGAATACATGGCTGCCGCAGCGTCAAGTGAAGGAGTTTGGATCGAAACTTCATCATCGAGCTTGGCGTGGTTCCAAGTGCATTGGACCCATTGGAGATATTGTGTGACAACCTGGCGCCATAGCACTCACTAAGGAACCAAGATATCATCCAAAGACCAAGCATATCAATCATAAGTTTCATATAATCCGAGATTATATAGCGAGATGGAGATCGAAGATTAGCAAAAGTACATACGGATCGAATGTCGCAGATCCATTGACTAAACCTCTTCCACGTGTAAAACATGATCAACACCTCGATTGCCATGGGTGTGAGATTGTTGCCAAATGTAAACTAGATTATTGACTCTAGTGCAAGTGGGAGACTGTTGGAATTATGCCCTAGAGGCAATAATAAATATGTTATTATTATAATTATTGTTCATGATAAAGTTTATATTCCATGCTAGAATTGTATTAAGCGGAAACTTTAATACTTGTGTGGTTTGTGAACAACACCGTGTCCCTAGTACGCCTCTATGGACTAGCTCATTGATCAATGATGGTTAAGGTTTCCTAACCATAGACATGAGTTGTCAATTGATAATGAGATCATATCATTGGGAGAATGATATGGTGGATAGACCCAAACAAAGCAGAGCAATTAGATCGTGTCATCGTGTTCGCCTTTGAAGCCTTTCCTATGTCAAATATTGTATTCCTTAGACCATGAGATAATGCAACTCCCGGTACCGGAAGAAATCTTTGAGGTCATCAAACGTCATCCTATGAGAGGGTGATCATAAAGGTGTCTCTCGGTGATCGGAAAGTATCATTGGGTTGTATGTATCGAGATGGAATTTGTCCCTCCCAAGTCGGAGAGATATACTTGGGCCCACTCGTGTCGATATCAACACCGCTTGCAAGCATGTGGTTAAGGAGTTAATCACAAAGTGATATCGGATTACGAACGAGTAAAGTACTTGCCGTGAACGAGATTGAACTAGGTATGACGATGCATCGACGATCGAATCTCGGGCAAGTAAAATATCGCGAGGCGAAGGAATATATATATGGGATTGATTGAATCCTGGCATCGTGGTTCATCCGATATGATCATCGATGAATGTGTGGGAGTCAATATGGGTGCAGACCCATTGCTGATTATTGATAGAAGATCATGCGCATATTCTCGAACCCGCAGGTCACACACTTAACGATCTCGACGCTAGGATAGATTGGATAATTGGTTTATGAATTTTGTTCGAGTCTTGGATGGGATCCGGGATATCACGAGAGGTTCCGAATGGTCCGGAGAATAAGATTCATATAAGGCGTGCAGTTTTGGAGTTGAATTGTTCGGGTTAATCGGTATTGTCGAAGCTTCTAGAACCTTCCGGAAGGGACCAACGTGGCCCCACCTTCCGGGAGGGGACATGGGCCTATGAGGGAGTGTCCTGGCGCATTGGGCCAGGCACAAGGCCCCATAGGGCCCAGCCGATCCTAGATAAGTTTAAACTCGTTTAAACTAGAGATAGGATTTCTAGATAAGGGAGAGTTTAAATCGCTTAAACTAGAGATAGGATTTCTAGATAAGGAGAGTTTAAATTGTTTAAACTAGAGATAGGCTTGGAGGAGGGCAAGGGCTGGCCGCCTCTATATATAGAGGGTGGTGCGCCTCCCCTACTACTACACACACCTTCCTCCAAGCCCTAGCCTCCCCGCCGCCTTCCTCTCTCCTCCCGATTGTTTGTAGGCGAAGCCTGCAGAAATTCTCCACCATATACACCACGCCGTGTTGTAGATCCAATCTATCTCCACCATACTCGCTGGTCGAGGAAGGAGGAGACGCCGAGGTGCCGCGTGTGCATCTCACGGAGGCACCGCCACTTGTGGTGCTAGATCGGATCGGATCGCGAGGAGGCGAGTACGACTACATCACCCACGTTCGATTTAACGTTACTGTCAGCGAATCTTCAAGGGTATGAAGATCTAATCCAATCTCTCTCGTTGATTGCATCTCCTAGATTAGATCTTGGCTTTACCTCTGTTCGCATCCGTAGAAAATTTTGATTTACTATGCCGCGAAACCCTTCAGTATATGCTTGACAAAGTATAAGTTGGCAATCTCATGTCCCTTAAATATGAGGGCCGATCCTCATGCTACTCAAGTTTAGTTACTTGCAAGTTCTTGACATAGTAAGTACATGTGTATCATAGAGAACCGCCAACGGGGTACCCCTTGCACATGATACAGGAGCTACCCTATAATCAAAATGACAAGGCAAGCAGACAATGAGCATCTCAACAATCTTCTTATTTACCATGGAAAAATGGTGATTTTTTCTCTCTTTCCTCTTTTCTCATATTTTTTTCTTTTTCTCAATCTTTTTTTTCTATCTCTTTTTTTATAAGAAGAATGCTTCATAGATGTCATTATGGTGATGCTGCAAGTTTCCACCATGATTAGGCTAGCGGCCCAGGCGTTTATCTAACACACATACATAACTCCATGGACTTACAAGCTCCCCTTTCATTTCACACCACAACATCTATAGAAAAAAAAGCATGAGATCAACTGTGTACAAAGTACAAGTGCAATGTTGAAAGAGTTTCCCATGACAACATGGTTCTGCTAATTCCAACGTATAAGTATAAACATATATAACATAGATGATAAAATGGTTCAGGTTTATTAGGGGCAAGAAAAATAAAGTGTGCCATCTCTCGAAACAGGCATACATCCAGCTATATTAATATAGCAACCATTTGAGACCGCTGCTGGGCCAGACAGCACAACTCCCACAAGAGAAAGACAAAGAAATCAAAAAGAAAAAGAAAAGAAAGCAAAGCCGATAGCAGTGGCTCGACGAAAACGAGGTGGAATCGCGACCGTTGCGTCCTCCAGCTAAGTACCACCAGACGCCTAGCACTCCGACGCGTTGCGCACCAAGCATCACCTCTAGGAAGGAAGGCGACGATGAAGACGCTGCTGCCCGGACAGGTCCTAGGGTTTCCCCCGGCATGCTCCGAGAGGTGGGAAAGAGGTACACCCGACGCCCTTCAACAAGGACGGTGACACCCACAAGCGTCACCACGTCGGTGTCAAAATGACAAGGATTTCTCCCGACCCCTAAAAAAACCACACCCCTAGACACTTCGAAGTGCTCCACCATGCTCACCGCCCACCAGCGCATGCAACACTGGTCATGAATCCGCCCCCGCCATCTCACCGTGACATGCGAAGTAGGGCCGAGAAACAACAAAGAGGTAGCAACGGTGGGGGTTGCCAGAACAACAGTTCGCGGGAGGGGACTACCTCCACCACCGAAAGGTGGTAGCCGACCGGATACAGCCACAGGGCAAACCAGGCCTACCTGGCATGGTCGAGCCCATCAGGGCTTGTGAAGCCCCACCGTCGTACTGCAGCAAAGGAACTGTTTTCTATGCCAACCCCATGCAAGCCCCTACTTCGCCATCCCTCAGGGGATCCACTGGCACCGTTGGTCCCTGCCGCCAAGAAGCAGCACCACCACCACGCGCACCCGGTTTTACCGGACCACCACCGGTCTGAGGAACACCACCTGGGCCCGCACGGTCGAGATGGGCCCGCCCGACCCAAATCCGGTGCCCCATCCTCAAAGCAGTGGGGAAGTGCGCAGGGATCCGGGACAAATGGCACCAGAGAAGCTCCGGCCAGGGCTTGCTGGCCCAGATCAGGCCCAACCTGGCCTAGATCTGGGCCCGCCGTCCGCTGCCCCCAATCCCATGCAGCACCAGCCCTCCCTCACTTCCAGCCGCCTTGCATCGCCGGAGTACTCCATCCACGACCAGGAGCCGCCGCCGCAACGCCATGGCCGCGCCAGCGCCGAGCCGCGACGCCCCAAGGTGTGCCGCCACGTGAGGAAGCCGCCCGCAAGGCCTCCCACGCGCGGGAAAAGGACGGCCCGCCGCCGTCGGCACCACCCGGACTTTGCCACGGCGGCGTCCACCGGAGGCGGCAGGGAAGAGATGAAGAGAATATACCTGAGAGGCAATAATAAAGTGGTTATTATCGTATTCCTTAATTATGATAAATGTTTATTTTTCATGCTATAATTGTATTAATACGGAAACGTTAATACATGTGTGTTTAATAAACAAAAAGGAAGTTCCTAGTTATGCATCTCTTATAAACTAGCTCGTTGATTAACAAGATGATCATAGTTCCTGATCATGGACATTGGATGTTGTTAATAATGAGGTCACAACATTAGTGTAATGATGTGATGAACATTCATCCAAAGTATATCATTACGATCAAAGTCATTGATTTTATATTGCTATAACAACTTACGAAGTGATCCTAATCCTTAGACCATGATATCATGTCAATCACTAACACCGAAAGAGTTTCTTGATAACATCAAACGTCACCGTGAATCGGGTGATTATAAAGATGGATTCAGAACTAATAAAGTGTTATGTTGAGGCCCATGGATCGAGTGGAACTTTTCATCCCGATGACGGATAGATATGCTCAGGCCTCTCGGTGATATCACATTGATTAGCTTGCAAGCAAGTGATTTGATCAACGGAATGTTATATCACGAACGAAAGAGTGCATGTCGATGTGAGATCAAACTAGTTATGGAGATACCGATGATCGAATCTCGGACATGGAATATATTGAAACAAAGGGATTAAGATACTAGCGTAAAAGGTTCGACAATCACAAGAAAGTCATCGTTGAATGTGTGGAGTCGTTATGGGTCTCCGGATCCCGCTCGATTATTGATCTGAGAGGGGTCTCGATCATGTCCACATTATTCGCGAACCGTAGGGTGACACACTTAAGAGACACCGACATCCATTTGGAGCAAAATTTTCATGCCGAAAAGAATAACAAGCGTAGGAATTTATTTCACTAGATACCGAAACGGGTTTTCGGGTGAATAGCAGAAAGTGTTTCTGCATGTGAAATGAAATACTAGCAAGGGGTTATATGTGAATGTTTGTCATTAAAGTAATTGACAAAATTCTGAATAAATAAAAGGATTTTTATTTAATAAGAGTTTGCATTAAATTTGGTGGAAATTTAATGGGAATTTGAGTGGGTTTTTGAGTGGAGGGAATTGAAAGGCATTTGAGTGAGTGGAGTGTCCAACCACATGAATGTGGAAGAGGTGGGGGCAGCCCCATGGCTGTGCGCATGGCCCCTTGGGTGCCCCCCTCTCCCTATAAAAGGAGCTCCCCTCCCTCTCTCTCTCACTCACACCTCCTCATGAAGGATCTCTCTTCCCCTCTAGTATTTTGCCCCATGGTCTCGGACTAGCGAGATACATGTTCCCGGTGGCTATTCGGCAAGAAAGAGTTGTGCTTCCGCTGCATCGCTGGAGCAAGGAGGCGGAGGTTGCTCGGTGCCTCAAACGTGTGTGCGAATGCGGCTGGCATTGTTTGGCGCTAGGACTTCCTCTCGATCTTGAGATTGGCAAGAGATCGTCTACATCAACCACGAGTTTGGACTCGTTAAGCTTTTGGTCTTCAAGGGTATGTTCTCTATGGATGTACATCCGCCGCTGTTTGTATCTAGTAGATAGATCTTGGTACATAGTTGTTCCCATCATAGAAAAGTTTTTGTTTTCTATCTGCGAACCCTGATTAGTATCGAGCGGATCTATGCGTAGATACTTTGCACGGAGTACACATATATGAGTATGTGGCGATGATGATCATTTTATTGCTTCTTAGTTGTACTTTGGATATTGGTGGCATAGTGGGATAAAGCGGCTGGACAAATTTTATATGTCCTCACATGAGACCTGTTCCACGCTTGACATGCAACTAGTTTGCATAAGTGGCTAGCGGTGTCTGGCTCTCCTACTATAGTCAATATCTATTTTGCAACGAGTTGTGAACAATTTGGTTATCCTCGTTGTGGTTCATGTTCGTAGGTATGAACGGTTCTATCTCGAAAGCCCTAAGCCACGTAAAATTTGCAATGGGTAAATTAGAGGCGATAGTTTAGATTGTTCTGGGCTAGTGTTATGATATGGTGATGTTGTAAGTAGAAGTATGAGATGATACTCTTACAACACACATAACGCACAATCTCCATAGACCTTGGACTTACATATAGGTATGATAGTGACCATACCACGGTGCACATGATAGAGATCATATCAGGAACCATATCATTCCACTAATAAACATGTGATGTTTGATAGCATCTTATATTGCTTGTTTGGCGTTTTATTAGCATAATAAGATGATCCTCATTTAAATATTAAGATAAGAATGTGTTCTTCCTTTAGTATGCACCGATTATGTTCTCGCTCCAAGACATCACGTGATGATCGGGTGTTTTGGATCCACGACCATATTTGGTGTAAAGTTACACACGAATACTAAGGTTCTTACTTGGCGAGCCTAGCATGCAGACATGGCCTCGGAACACGTAGGCCAAAGGTTAAGCATGACTCATATGTTTTGATATGATGACCATATGGATGCTCGCCTTTGAAGCTACACCGACTCACGTGATGATCGGACTTGGTGTAGTGGATTTGGTTCATGTAATCACCAAAAAGACACGAGCGATGTCGTTTTTGAGTGGGAGTTCATTTCTAATTTGGATTAGTAGAACTCAATTTATCATAAATTAAATCAAAGTGAATTTGCATAATTTGTTGTAGTCATTGGCATTCGTTCACCACCTTATGCATAGTTGTAATTGAGATAATAGAACTATAGAATTTTGGATATATACTTTACGAACTGGTATCGTATTATGTTGAGTGTCAATCTAAAGTTTAAAGTCCTATTGCAAACTTTCAGCAAACTCTATTTACTCCGTGAAATTTAATAGTTGGTATTAAATCGAGAGTAACAATTCCAGTGTTAGTATCTTAAGTATCATGTTTTGCCTCCATGATTCTTGATTGTTTTAATATCAAGTTTATCTAGGAGCTGAAATAATTGTTTCAGAAACCATCATGTGTGGCAGATATAACGATATTTGAAACAATGTTTTGGTTGCAAAATGATAGAGTATAATATATGTTCTCATATTGGATGAGAATTTACGAAGGTTGGAGATGCTAGACACCCTAATTATCCAAAAGGGTTTTGGAAAGTAATGTTATACTCACGATTCGCCTTTATAAGCTATAGTAGCTTGATCATGAAAGTCGTCATGATAAGAATGAATAGAAGATGTATGTAAAGTGTTTACTACACTAAAAGATTACTAAAGAATGGATTTTGAAAGAATACCGATCATTTGATGATGGTGATCTACTTCAAAGTGCAAGTCCAAAGGTATTATTATTTGAATATACACGCTTTGGACTATGTGTCATGTATATGGCGCCACTTTTGATGTTGATAGATTCTTTTAAAAAGAAAAAGGAAATGCTGAAAGAGAATCTATAAAATATATTTGGCAGAAAAAAAAAGATTGGAAATATCCAATTTAGGTATATATATGATATACATGTTATGGTTGTATTCTTTGCTTGTTAAACAATGTGGTTCTTGGGTATTGGATACCGAATTGGTTGGTATGAAATTTCATAGAGAACGACGCAATTCATGAACCACAATGGCCTAAGTAACTAGAAAGAGAATATGTGATCATGTTCATCGAAAACAAACAAACCGTTGTTTGTATTTCTCGTTGACATCAAAGCTTGACTTCAAGATTTGTTTTAATAATTGTTATTTGAATCAGGTATTATGAGAACAAAGGTTGTTCAAATAATTTCCGTATTCCATATAAGATGGATGATTTATAAATCTAGTTAGAGAAATCACATCCATAAAACCTAATGCTAAAATGTCGCAAGATAAATGATTGAAAGATCACTTACGAAGTGACATCGCTGTTTAAATTATATTGAAAAGAAAACATGAAGAATCTCCATATTCATGGATTTTTGGAGTCTTTGATTTGATCAAGTGACGCTTGTGAGACTTACCACGTGATAATTAAAACTTCGTTCAAAGGCCAAAGAAGAACGAACGACTAAATTATTGGAATTTATACATATCGATGTATGTAGTCCATTATGTGTAGTCGTAAGCGATGGGTTTCAACTTCATATGCTTTCTCTGGAAATTTGAGTGAATATTCACTTAATGAGAAAGAAGTATGAAATATTTGAAAAACGTTTCAAAGACTTTCAAGATGAAGTGGAAAATCATTGTAACAAGAAAATAAATGATTTATGATTTGATCATAAAGGGAATTTATTTGAGTTACAAGTGTAGCAAGAAAAATAAATGAATTATGATTTATCATAAAGGGATTTATTTGCGTTACAACTTTAGCAAAACACCTAGATTTACATCTCCCGAAACACCATAGGAGTATGGAGTGTTTGAGATTTGTAATGAAACCTTGTGAGACATGGTTGGATCAAAGGTTCTATTTATAAAACTGCCATTATGTTTTAAAAGATTAAAGCTTTAGAGACCACCGCTTTTACACTGAAAAGAGCTCCATCTTGATCTGTTGAAATGACACCATGGAAGTTATGGTTTGGGGTAAAACCCAAGTTGTCATTTCTTAAATTTTGGTATGCTAAACATAAGTAAGATGTTTACAACCGAAGTCGGATGATCATGTCTTTGTAGGTTATTTCGAATAACAATTGGTTATTCCTCCATAACACCGAGGACAAAAGGGTTTGTCTCTTGAAATGTGAAGTTTCTTGAAAAGGGAATTTTTCGCAAAAGTTAAGTGGGAGGACAATAGAACTTTGATAAGGTTAACGAACCTTAGCTAAATGTGCTGAGTTGCGCAGCGCCGAAAATCGTTCCGGAGGCTGCCATAATGCTCATAGATTATGTGCCTCAAAGGTTGTGGTCACGGAGATCTAAGTTCTTATTGAACCAAGTCGTTCGAATAAACAATCAGATACTAAGATTTGAGAGTAAATCATTATTGTTTGACAATGATGAACCGACTATATGCAAAGAAGCAATTATGGGCCCTGACTCCGTCAAATGGCTTGAAGCCATAAAATCCGTGATAGTTTCATACACGAGAAATCAAGTTTTGAACTTGGAAGACCCTCCGGAAAGGTGTAAAAACCTATCGGTCGTATTTGGATCTATAAAGAAACAGACATGGATGTTTCATATCTATGAAATAGTCGACATGTCGTAAAGTATTTTACGACAATGTTCGAGGAGTTGACTATGACAAGATTTGATCTTTCATAGCGATATTTAGTCTGGACGGATTAAAGTAGCAACCACTACATATAATTTGGTATATGGTAGATGAATAAACAAAACAAAATTCTTCTAATAGAATGGTTACCTAGGACGTGTACATGACACGGTCCAAAGGGTTTTGTTAAAATTCAAAGGATGCTAAAAGGGCATGCAAACTTCAATGGTTGAAGTAAGCATCGCGGAGTTGGAATCTTCACCTTAATGAAAATGAGTTTTCATCAGGACACGATGAAGATGCTTGCATTTGCAAGAAATTAAGTGGGAGCGCTGAGACATATTTCTAATACATTATGTGGATGGCATCTTGTTGATTAGAAATGATGTATCTTTTATTGACAAATGTTAAGAATTTCATTTTGATGAAATACTTAGGCAAAACCCGAATATTTAGCGTGAATGTCTATAGTGGATAGACGGTGACGCCAATATGGTTGTGCCAAACGTACATATATGAGATATTGAAGGAGTTCAATATAGAAACGACAAGAAACAGTTCTTGTTGCATGGAAAGAAATTGAATCAAGATTCAAGTGTATCGACACTTGATAAGTGAAACACGATTCAAGTGCTTTGACACTTGATAAGTGAAATCACGAGAATGTTTTGATCAATCATACCATGATATATACACATCCAGATATGTCCTATGCTCTAAGTGTTATGAGCATATACCAGAATGAATCATAAAATGATCATTGGACGATAGTGAGGATATTCTTATGCTCTTTTTGAAAGAACTAAGAATATATTTGTGTAGAGGTGACAAACAATTACAAATAGTTTATTGTAAAGCGTTACATTGATACTAGGTTTGTCACAAGATACAAATTAAGTTTATCTCAATTTAAACTATGGGTGGCACAATGTAATGGAAAGGAGATTTCATGATGGATTTGAATGAAATGCATAGTTAAGACATTGTGAAGAATACTACAACAAAAAGGCTAAGTATATGACTACTATAGTAGCAGCAAAGGAGGGAATTTGTGTCAAGTAGTTTATTATCAAACTAAGGTGTGGTTCGCAACGGGCTAACACTAAAGATATATTGTACGACAATAGTATTGACATGTTTTAACCCCAAGGAACTAAAGGTCTCACCGAAAGACCAAATTTATACAATGCCATCTCATTGGAGAATGAGTGATGCGTGAAGACGCAAAGACATACAAATACACACGGACCTGAAAGTGTCAGATCCGTAGATTATGTTAACCACTTGCAGTTGCGTATATGGAACACCAGAAAGCCATATGTGTTCAATACGCAAAGTTTTCAAACTAGATTATTGTCTCTAGTGCAAGTGGGAGACTGAAGAGAATATGCCCGAGAGGCAATAATAAAGTGGTTATTATCGTATTCCTTATTTATGATAAATTTTTATTTTGCATGCTATAATTGTATTAATATGGAAACGTTAATACATGTGTGTTTAATAAACAAAAAGGAAGTTCCTAGTTATGCCTCTCTTATAACTAGCTCGTTGATTAACAAGATGATCATAGGTTTCCTGATCATGGACATTGGATGTTGTTAATAACGAGGTCACAACATTAGTGTAATGATGTGATGAACATCCATCCAAAGTATAGCATTACATCAAATTCATTGAGTTTATATTGCTATAACAACTTACGAAGTGATCCTAATCCTTAGACCATGAGATCATGTCAATCACTAACACCGAAAGAGTTTCTTGATAACATCAAACGTCACACCATAACTGGGTGATTATAAAGATGGATTCAGAACTAATAAAGTGTTATGTTGAGGCCCATGGATCGAGAGTGGAATTTTTTCATCCCGATGACGGATAGATATGCTCTGGGCCCTCTCGGTGATATCACATTGATTAGCTTGCAAGCAAGTGATTTGATCACTAGAATGTTATATCACGGGAACGAGAAAAGAGTGCATATCAGCAACGAGATCAAACTAGGTATGGAGATACCGATGATCGAATCTCGGACATGTAATATATTGCGAAACAAAGGGATTAAGATACTAGCTTAAAAGGTTCCGACGATCACAAGAAAGTCATCGTTGAATGTGTGGGAGTCAGTATGGGTCTCCAGATCCCGCTTCTGATTATTGATCTGAGAGGGGTCTCGATCATGTCCACATTATTCGCGAACCATAGGGTGACACACTTAAGAGACACCGACATCCATTTGGAGCAAAAGTTTCATGCCGAAAAGAATAACAAGCGCATGAATTTATTTCACTAGATACCGAAACGGGTTTTCGGGTGAAATTGCAGAAAGTGTTTCTGCATGTGAAATGAAATACTAGCAAGGGGTTATATGTGAATGTTTGTCATTAAAGTAATTGACAAAATTCTGAATAAATAAAAGGAGTTTTATTTAATAAGAGTTTGCATTAAATTTGGTGGAAATTTAATGGGAATTTGAGTGGGTTTTTGAGTGGAGGGAACTGAAAGGCATTTGAGTGAGTGGAGTGTCCAACCACATGAATGTGGAAGAGGTGGGGGCAGCCCCATGGCTGGGCGCATGGCCCCTTGGGTGCCTGCCCTCTCCCTATAAAAGGAGCCCCCTCCCTCTCTCTCTCTCACTCACACCTCCTCGTGAAGGATCTCTCTCCCCCTCTAGTATTTATCTCCCATGGTCTCAGACTAGCGAGATACATGTTCCCGGTGGCTATTCGGCAAGAAAGAGTTGTGCTTCCGCTGTATCGCTGGAGCGAGGAGGCGGAGGTTGCTCGGTGCCTCAAACATATGTGCGAGCACGGATGCGCTGCTGTTTTGCAGCGCTAGGACTTCCTCTCGATCTTGAGATCGGCAAGAGATCGTCTACATCAACCACGAGTTTGGACTCGTTAAGCTTTGTCGGTCTTCACGGGTATGTTCTCTACGGATGTATATCCGCCCGTTGTTTGTATCTAGTAGATAGATCTTGGTACATAGTTGTTCCCATCGTAGGAAAATTTTTGTTTTCTATGCTGCGAACCCTACAAGAGAGAGGAGGAGGACGGTTGAAGAGGGGCAGCTCGGGGGCGCCCCTGTCGTCGCCCACGGGGACGACGCAGGAGCGAGGCTCTCGTTTTTTCTCCTAGCTAGGTCGCAACTATCCAAATTCTCAAATAAAGTGTGCCATCAAGTTCGTGAGAGCTTTAATCACTAAGTTTTCACATAACAAAATACTTTTTAATTGGAAGATAGATGAAAACAAGAATATACTTGAAATGGTGTAACACACCATGCATAGAAATTTATAGTGGAAACTTTGAAATAACTTGGTTTTTTGGGAGTTGGATGCATGAGTAGAACTTACTCATACAAGTGGAGGCTAGCAAAAGACTGGGAGGGACCAACTAAGAGAGCAATAATAGCCATAATCATGCAGAGCGACAAAATATTACTAATCAAAGCATAAAGTGGTACTACAAGTCAAGGACTAAATGATCATAGAGGCTATGGTGACTTGTTATAGTCATAACATGGTGTGAGCATGTGCCAAATCAACCCAAACAAAGCATCAAAGGAGAATACCACAATACTATGCTTTTGTATGTTAAAACAACACATGATTCCTTCAAGGCACATTAAGCAATCTCAATTGTTTAGAATAAGTCATGCTACAATAGTAATCACTAAGCATAAGGTCAAAACAACATCTAGAATGACATGATAAAGTCTAAGTCACAGTCAAAGCAAACTCCTCTTGCACTATTCAAGCAAGAACTTTCTACTCCTCTCCAACACCAATCAACTTATTTGAAACAACACAGCGAGAACGGGGGTACAAACGACTTTATTCAAGCAAACTAATCAAACCAAACAAAAACTAAGACGCTCCAAGAACAACACAACAGTGCATGAAACAATAAAAACAAAGTGTCTAGAAAGACCTGAGCTTTTTATTGATGAAGAAGGGGATGCCTTGGGCATCCCCAAGATTTGACGCTTGTACCTCTTGAATATTTCTTGGGATGACACGGGATGGCATCCCCAAGCTTGAGCTTTTGTCCATTCTTCATCTCATTTCATTATTCTTTCTCTACAACTGAAAATTTTCCTTCATACAAAACTTCACACAATCTTCATTAGCAACATTAGTGTACTCAAAAGATAATATACCTTTGGGTTTAGCTTTAGAACAAAAAAACTTTCACTAAAAACAAAAAATACTGTAGCAAATCCCTCAAAATCTCAATTTCCCAAAAAGAACACAAAAAGGAATCAATAAGAAGCAAATGCAAATAATGGCAGAAATCTATCAAAACATACCAGCAGGTAGAAACCTATTTTTTCGAATACCGTCTGTTTCTAAAATAAAAAAGTGTTGAACTAATGAAAGTTATCTAACATACTGGGGAATGTATTCAAAAAATATCAGATCAATCCGACTTACAGATAATTTACACGAATTTTTACGGTGGAGCATAAAAATCTGTTTCGGGACAGCAACTCCCCAAATCTTACTTCCCTCTCATTAGAGGTAATTCTTGGCACAAATAGCAAATAAAAAGGATAAGGAGAGGTCATTACTGAAGTAATAACTTCCAAGACTCAAGAAAAATTTGGGTTATCTCCCAATAAGTAGTTTTCTTTAACGCCTTTAAGTTAGGCACAAGATGCAAGAATTAAGTATTTTCAAATGAAGAAGCATTAAGATCAATACTCAAAATCTCTTCAACTAGGAAAGGTATCTCATCCAAATGAGTTTTATAGGATCCTTTCTCATCTCTTTTAGGTTCACCACTTTCATTAAATGGATTTTCAGGAACAATCCAATTAAAATTCTTTTCTAAGGCTTCATGCATTCCTACAAGTTTTAAAAGGTATGGGTATCTTAATTTCCTCTCTGGGTTTAGTTTTATCTAAAGTATCCATAACATCTACACATGAGCCTAGCATATTAAAACGTTCAAAGACCTGTTTGGCTTCCTTAACAACATCATTGAACTCTTCTAGTAAAGTTTTTAGGATAAAATCTCTCTTTTCAGGATCCTTTTCTTCTTTTAGTTTAAGAAACAAAATTTGCATCATGGGGTTAAGGTTAACAAACCTAGCCTCCAACATATGAACTAAAGAAGCTGCATCAATTTCATAATTAGGAGCAAATTCTGCTATAGATCTATGCTCAATATCCTCGTGTTTGCTAACATGATTAAATAATTCTTCAATATTTTCTTTCCCAATTATAGAGCCACTACCTATTGAAAGGTCTTTCAGGGTGAACCTGGGAATCAACATGGTGAGCTAGAGAAAGGTGACAACTAGAGTAGGAGCTATTTTTTGTGTTTTTTATAAGGGAAAGCAAACCAAACTAAACTAATTTTTTTTGGAGTTTTTGATAAAAAGAGGCAAACAAAACCAAACAAAAGAAACTAAGCAAAACAAAAACAAAGTAAAAAAGAAAGGTTGTGAAGGACTCCCCTTGTGAAGACGTCCTTAGCCTCCCCGACAACGGCGCCAAAAAAGTCTTGATGGTGTGTGGAAGCTTCGTTGGGAGACCCCAGGAGGAAGGTATGATGAGCACAGCAGCAAGTTTTCCCTTAGTAAGAAACCAAGGTTATCGAACCAGTAGAAGGAAGGAAACGACTCAAAGGTGTTGCTAGCAACTTGGAAACCTGCAAAACACAAACTCAAGACTTTGCCCCAACAAACAGTGAGGTTGTTAATCTCACCAGTTTGCTGAAAACAAAGGGTTAACTGTATGGTGTGGAAGGTAATAGTGGTTTGCAGAAAGTAAACAATAACAGTGGAAGATATATCAATGGTAAAGATTGGACCAGGGTCCATAGTTCACTAAAAGTGTTCTCCTTCAAATAAACAAACATGGCATTCTGGGTAAACAAATTACAGCAGGGCAATTGACAGGACTGAACAAGACATAACAATGCAATACTAGACATTCATGATCCTATGAAATTTGATTGGGCAATACAACAAGATACATAGACCCCCATCCAAGTGCATCTATGACTAGTAATCCACTTTCAGGTTATCATCTGAACCCCCTCCAGTATTAAGTTGCAAAGTGTGTAAGGTAAACAATCCACTTGTTCCATAAACATGAGATTGTTGTTTTCTCCCTAGTGGCAACAACACATCTACAACCTTAGAGATTTATGTCACTTCCCTTAGATTAAATAGAGGCATGAACACACTATCGAGCATAAATACCCCCTCTTGGAGTCACTAGCATCTACTCGGACAAGATAGCTACTAGAAACGGAGAGCATGCAAGATCACAAACAACACAGACATGGTAGAATCAATAAGACAAAACCATTAACCAATCTGACATAGTAATCTCAATACCCATCGGATCCCCGCAAACACAACAAGCATGATTACAAATAGATGATATTGATCATGAACGGAGATCACAAGATCTAAACATGGTAGCACAAAGGAGGAGATACAACCATCTAGCTACTACATGGACCCATAGTCCAAGGTGGAACTACTCACACTTCATACCGGAGGCTGGCATGATGGAGAAGAAGGCCTCCGGGATGATCTCCCCTCCGGCAGGATGCCGGGAAGAGCTTCAAATCCTCCCGATCTAGGGACGATGGTGGCGGCGGATACAAACAGTTTCGTGGAATATTTATCGGGTACTTAGGGTTTCTGCATCGGGGGGTCTTTATAGGCGAAGAGGTGAGGCAGGGGGCAGCCAGCCGCGGGCTAGGCCCGACCGCGCGGCCAGGGGTGTGGCCCCCTGGTGGCTCTCCTCCGTCTCGTACTCTGGCTTCGTGTTCCCCAGAGTAAAATATTGACTTTGGCTTTTTACCCGTCCAATTACGAAAATATTTATTTTCTGCCTTTCTGGAACCAAAAATAGAAGAAAATAGGCAACTGGCATGGTGGCATCTTGTTAATAGTTTAGTACCAGAAAACATATAAAACCACCTCAAAGTGTAGACAAAGCAAACCAATGTAGATACTAAACAAGCATGAAATATCAAAAATTATAGATACGTTTCCGACGTATCACGTTTCTGTCGTGCTCGTTTTCCTGCCGCTCTTGGAGACGAGGTGGTCACTCCTGCTCGTTCTCCGGTCGCTCGTGCTCCCTGCCAGCGAAGCCACGCTCCATCCGCTCAGCCTTATCGCCCCTCGTCGACCTAGAGTTGGGCGGAGGTCATGGGCCGCTCGTCGACGATTGCACCGTTGCCGCCTCCTAGGTGTTGCGAGCAGTTCAAGGTCAACGCCACCTTGTACTCTCTCTTTTAGTCCCAGGTTGCATTTATGCCTATGGAGCTCTTTCAGTTGGCCGCCGTCCATATCAAGGAGGTGACTCTCCCCGTCCATGAGGAGGTGGCACTCTCAAGTTGTTGTTAGAGCATGGTGGTGTTTCTTTGGAGCTGATGGGGGCATTGCCCTTCTGATGGTATGGGGCTCTCCAAAGCGCAGGATTTGGTTGCGCTTGACTTGTCTGAGCGGAAGTCATATATGGTCGAGGAAGAACAACTCTATGACCGTCTCTCTCCTCGTGGCCCGTTGTCGCTACTTGTTGTGTCGGCTGCCTCTGAGTGTGAGGGCATGGGCTTGCTGATGTCCTAGGCGCTTGACTTTGAGAAGGGTGGTAGTATTGACGCCTCTCTCTCTCTCTCTCTCTCTCTCTCTCTCTCTCTCTCTCTCTCTCTCTCTAGTCCGACAGGCTTGAGCTTCCCATATGTGATGGGGTTGCTAAGTCAAGTGCGTTGACTCTTGTGGTTGGAGCTATCGTTGCGAGAGAGATTTGTGATTTTCTCGCCACCTTGGCTGCTGCCTATCCTGGATCGAACAATTTGATTGGGTGTAAGCTTAAGTCCATGAGAGTTGGTGCGGGTCCAAGATCGGCCTTTGGAAATGAGAAATCAAGCAAGAAGAGAGATGCTACAGGGTAATGCATCGTCAGTTGTTTGATGGATGTCCGTCGGCGTGGGCTAGGAGTGTCGTGTTTGGTATTTTCGTTCATGTGACTTTGTGGGTCTTCTCTTAGGCTTGGTTGTCGGTGTGGGTGGATGTTGCCCTGTGTTGTTGGTGTTTGGGTGAGCTTGGTCCTATTGTTGGTGCGTCGTTGTTGTAGGTTTCGTTCGATTTTCTCTTAAAAAGCTAGACATGTCTTCTTAATTAATTGATGAGACATAACTTTTGCATCCGTTTTTAAAAAAAAAGGCTCAAAACAAGTCACCCAAACTTCCATAGAGTACGACCCTTCGTGTCTTGTAGAAGCAAAGACAAAAGAAGAGTGAATCTACGAACTATTCATTTATGTCTTGTCAATTTTTTGTGCAGGACACAATGCTTTATCTGAGTTTGCATGTCATAGTGTAATTATTCCCCGGCTCTCTGTCTAGTCCCAATATCCCCATCAGTCCTTCACTCATGCTCATAACCACTCATTTCTCCAATCTCCTCCTTGTTACCAGTAACCTCTCGTCTAGAGTACGACTCGTCCGCACCAAACTCATGTGTAGTCAAACTCATTGCGGCTGATGCCAGAAAACTCATTTCTGAAGGCGCTGGCACATGCTGAGATTGCATCCACCGTTTAGAATGCTTTGAGATTAGTTTCTTAACACAAGCCTACATTGTGTGAAACATAACTGAAAATTTTATGTTACCAGATTGAAACACAGTAAATTTGTGAAACATTTTTTGAACAGTAGAAGATGTTTCAGACATGTTTCAGCTTTGTCTCATAAAATTTTCAGAGTTTTGGTCACCGTGACGATACATACGGTACCGGCTCCTTTAGAATCGCCGTGTTGCACTACTTACATACTGCTCTCTCTGTTTTAAAATATAAGATATTTTAGGTTTATGAAGAAAATATATCTAAATTTTTTTAGTGTGAAAATTTACTTTAAACCTAATTGAACCTGTATATTAAAAATAGTCTAAATATATTTGCTTCACAAATTAAAACATCTTATATTGAAAGAGAGGGAATACTGTATCTATATGTCTTCATGCCAACAAGCTACCCGGAGCAGGCGGGGCTCTATTGCCATTGCACCCAAACTTACACCAACCATGGAGCTGGACTCGGTCTCGCCCCTGCTCCTCTGCGTCACCCTCTCCCTCTCGTTTGCAGCCTCGCTGCTCCTCCTGCTTCGCCACAACCATGGACGCGGGAGCAAGGCCTCACCCCCTCCGGGCCCGCCGGCCCTGCTCTTCCTTGCTAAGTTCCTGGCGCTCCGGCGTTCCATCTTCGGCCTCGCCCCTCTGCTCGTCGACCTCCACGCGCGCCACGGCCCCGTCATCTCTGTCCGCCTATTCCGCCGCACGCTGGTCTTCGTCGCCGATCGCCACGTGGCGCACCGCGCGCTCGTCCAGGGCGGCACCACCTTCGCGGACAGGCCGCCTCCTGTCGACCCGGGCCGCATGTTCTCGGCCGGCGGGCGTAACATCAGCTCCTCTCCCTACGGCCCTTACTGGCGCCTCGTCCGCCGGAACCTCGCGTCCGAGACGCTCAGCCCCATGCGCGTCGGCCTCTTCGCGGCCGCGAGAAGGCAGGCGTGCGACGGCCTCTTCGACAGCGTGCTCCGCGCGTGCCGCCGCCAGGGGACCGTGACGGTCAGGCCGCTCCTCCGGCGCGCCATGTTCGAGCTGCTCGTGTACATGTGCTTCGGCGCGCGGCTCGGGCAGGACGCGCTCGACGAGGTCGAGGAGCTACAGCACCAGGTGCTCCTCGGCGTCACCACCTTCCCGCTCTTCGCCTTCTTCCCGCCGGTCACCAAGAGGCTCTTCAGCAGGCGCTGGGCGTCGTACCTCGCGGTGCGCCGGAGACAGGAGGAGGTCTTCGTCCCGCTCATCCACGCCGCTAGGAACCCCGACGGCCCGCCGTGCTACGCCGGCTCGCTCCTCGCTATCCGCGTGGCCGACGAGGGCGAGCGCCCGCTCACGGACGCCGAGATGGTCAGCCTCTGCTCCGAGTTCCTCAACGGCGGCACGGACACCACGGTGACCTTGCTCGAGTGGATCATGGCCCAGCTGGTGAACCGTCCCGACATCCAAGCTAAGGTCTACGAGGAGGTCAGTGCCAGGAGGGAGCTCAACGACAGTGATGTGCAGGCGATGCCGTACCTGAAGGCCGTCGTCCTCGAAGGGTTGCGTCTTCACCCGCCGAGCCACTTTGTCCTGCCACACGGCGTGCGCAGCGACGCGAACCTCGGAGGTTACAGCGTGCCCAGAGGCGCGGAGCTCAACTTCCTGGTCGCCGAGATCGGCCGCGACGCGACGATGTGGACGACGCCGAGGGAGTTCCGGCCGGAGAGGTTCTTGAATGGCGGAGAGGGACACGGCACGGACATCACCGGGAGCAGGGAGATCAAGATGATGCCGTTCGGCGCCGGGCGCAGGATGTGCCCGGGGTACTCGCTCGGCATGCACCACGCAGAGTACTTCGTGGCGAGGCTGGTGAGGGAGCTCGAGTGGCGCCCCACGGCGGAGACGGAAGTGGACATGACGGAGGCGCTGGATTTCACCACCGTGATGAAGCATCCGCTCCGTGCACGCATCATCCCCAGATGCTAACTACTGTTGCGCAAACTCATTAGCTCTCCTGTATAATAAATGTAATGTAATAATAGATCACAGAACTTTTAGCGTGATAGCGTGAGAGATTATCGGCAATAAAACTACCGCAAAAACTATACACTGTTTCAGTTTATAATTCCTGCGCATATATCAAGATCATCAATTTACTTAATAAATTATAAATTATATAGCACTAAAATTGTACCACTAAAAACTTTAGATGTTATATTTTCTAATAATATAATTTTTATGCTATAAAATTAATATTTTAGTGATGTAGCAATTGAAGATATCAACATTATTTTAACTTTAAGAAGCATATAAACACACCATATAGGAATTCATCAATTCCCAAGCAGCTCCGTGTCCCACTCACACACCGTCAGCTCTAACCAACTTTTTTTTTCGACAAGTCATATTAGAGTAACATAGATAATAACATGTATCTAGATGTATTAACAACTAGACAATTTGGTGACTTGTCATGTCACTAAATGATAAAAGAGAGTTTTGTGGCAATAAGTAGCTATGTTACCATAGCATCATGCATCCCAAGCTAAGGCTAAGATGAGTCTACATGTTAATACTCTGTTACAAGGCTTAAGGTCTAGCATGATACAACCGAACGCGGATTTCCCCAGCGTAGGAGGGGCCCCCGACACCATCTGTGTCGTCTGTTTGTTGGAGATTCGTGTGAAGTCAACTCGGTCATCGCCCGTTGAGCATCTATATTTATGCCCTCCTGCTATTTTGGATTTAACCCTCTGTCCAGGAGAGCATGACCACCTATCCCCAAACCAAAGTCACAGGAACACGTCGTTCTCCTCCCGATCTAGATCAGGAACCTCTCCACCCTTTTCTCCAGGAGCTTGCGCCGCCTCCCTCTACTCCCTCCCGCTCCCATGTTGTTCTTCCCCGATCTCTCGCTCCATGGCCCTCCCCTGCTTGATCTATTTTTTCTTTCCACGAGGCAGCCATGAAAGGCATGATCTGGCCATGGAGGTCACGGATCTAGGCCTCAATCTGAACAAGATTGAGAGAGGCACCACGAGGAGGAAGGCGTGATCTGGGCATGGAAGCCCGGATCTGAGCTGGACCGCCTCCAATCCAATTTTTCCTTTCTTGTTCCTTCAAGTTTGTTAGTGATTCTTTCTATTTCTCTAAAGTTTTTTAGTGATCTATTTTTTCTTGACATTTTGAGTTGAATCTATGATTTATTTTTCAAGGTAAGAGATGAATCTGTGTTGATATGGTTATGAATCATTATATTATTTGTGATGCCTCTAGAAAACTACTATGAATCTGAGTTGAAGCTATGTTTATACACTTGATAATCTGATGTGCTTCTCGAATAAAACAGAGGATATTGAGTACATAGTTGAATATACTATAAGAACTATTTATGAATCCTCGAGGAAACATGTATAAGATCTACTGTATTTTGTTCTAGAATTTTTTATGGTTCATTTCTTTTTTATTTCCTTGTCCGTGGCATAAACCAACGTCCGGACATAGATTATTCTTCGAGGAAACGTGTATAAAGTCTGTTGCATTTTGTTCTTAAAAGCATACACCAAGGTCTATTGGATTATTCTATTTGAGAGATACAGATTTGAGTTCATGTTAAAAAAAATCTAGATCTTGTTGTTTGTTCTATGAAACATGTAATTTCTTCTTTCCAGATCGTCAAGTATATATGGAAATTACATGATTTTCTTATCGATCTTGTATGGACTTGTATTAAATCTTGTGATTCTCTGAAGATTGTAACCATTGTGGACGAGGATTTTCTCATGGCCTGTTTTGTATTAATTGTGATGAATCTATGATGAAACTGCATTTGTATTAAACTTGTATGCATGCTTCATTTTTAGAATAAAAATGTATGGATCATTTGATTTTGTTCATGAATCTGTGTGATTTTGTTCATGGATCAACCCATTTCAAATCTAATATAGATTTGATAGAGTGAAAACCTTATGGATCTTGTGCGAATCTGTTTATGGATGTCCACCCATTTCAAATCTTGTGTGAATCTTGGGTGAGAAATTATTACATGAAAAATCTATGAAAAACATTCTGTGAAAATGATATGTAAGAAAAATTCCGTGAAATATGGATCATGGTATGAATCTTCTATGGATCTATGTATGAAACATTAAAAAAAGTGATTTTGGTCTAGAATATGAGGGAAATGTTGTTTTCTGTGAAAAAATATGTGAATGAGATTAGATATTGTGAGTAATCTCGTGAATCTTGTGTGCATCTTGTATGAAATGTTCTTGGTATTAATCTTATTCTATGATTAAATAACCTTGGACTGGTTCCATTTTATCCAAATTGCTTTCCCTAAATTTGGAAGTACGAATATTCTGGGATTCTTGTATGTATCTTCTATGAATCTCGACACACTTGAAAATCCACGGTGAATGTATAATATTTTTTTTGGTATTAATCTTATTAATGTGGTTTTAAGAAAATCAATGTAAAAAATACTTTGATTGCAAATAAAAAACATGGTAGATCTGTTAATGAGAGGAGTGACAGTGCGATAGTGTGTGAAATCAGACTAGATAGTGTGTGAAATCTCGTGAACCTTGTATGAAACGTTCTTGGTATTAATCTTGGTTGATGCAGATTACAGAAAATCAATTTCTAAAATGTTGAAAAATCTTGTATGGAACCATGTTGAATCCTATAGATTTTGATGGATTTTGCATGAATTGTTCATGTTTCTTGCATGAATTTGGAAATATATGATAAGAGTGCATTGAAACGTCCATGAATTTTATAGTTGCAAAATCCTTAATAAAATTTAGCTTGAAAAAATAATATGAATGTTCGTATGGCTATTTGAAAAAAAATCTGTGAAAATATTTTGTAAACATTCATACATGTTAACGGATAAATTTTAAATAAATATGTGTGAATTTATTTTTATTAAACTATATTGTAACTAAAAACGGATAATTAATAAATTAAAAATATATTATAACTAAAAATATTTCAAGAATCCCACCATTGTCAAGAACAACGTATTTCTATAGATTCACGGTTCATCCTATACCTGTAGTTGTGTACCTATAGTTGTAGTTTTGTACACTGTCAGCGACCATTAAGCCGCGCACCCTGGATAGTGGTAAATTAAAAATATATTTTCTCTATGTAACAAGTGGTGAGACAAACAATGACGAAATATGTATAAAACTTGAAAACATTAGGACCTAAGAAGCAAAACTGTAATAGACTCAAGAAGTGAGATGGAAGGGTTGTTCTGTAAAAAAACTAGCACGAATCTCCAACAAATAAAGGGCAATGATGGCGCCGGGAGGCCCTCCTACGAGGGGGGATTTCATTGCCCTGATACAACCTCCGTTCCAAGGCTTAAGGTCAATTTTTTTCAAAAATCAAACTACCTCAAGTTTGTCCAAATTTTTAGAGAAAAATATTAATATCTATAATACGTAAGTTACTACCTACTATAAAGATGATAACATGGGCTAATAACACCTGTATGACACTATCTCATGTTACTCCCCACTATGACTAGACTTCGACGAGAGTATGAGACCTCGTCAGAGTGTGGGGCTCTAGTATTGCATTAAGATGAAAAACGGTCTAGTAATTAAGGAAACCTGCAGAAACGACACATACCGACAAACAATCAAAATCATCGTAAACATCTCATACCTAGCCATGGAAAACTCTGCTACCCTGAGAGAACTCTCGCAACAAGATGGGGACCTCGAGCCTAACATTATTGAGACATAGATTAACCATTAACCTCTACCAACTCATGAACTGCCTGGATCGCCGTTGGCGTGATAGGTTTCTTGCACCTTCTGGGATAAAACTTCATCTTCTTTTGCACATCTTCCTTGGTGTCTTTCTTTAAGGTGCGTGTGCTTTGGAAAATTCTAGGGGCGTGATTGGTATCCCCCACTAGTTGGAAACACGCCTGTTGGATGCAAAAACAGCCCGATTGGAAGCCCACACGATGCTCGCGTTGTGTCCAGCGCACGCGTCAAAGCGGCGCTAAGCTAGGCCCGACGACAACGACCGATTCAGCCGTTTCCCTAGAGCCACCCTATCGACTGCCTCCAAAGAGCCAACTTCTACCGCAAGCTACACGAGATGTTGCGACCATAGAGATGGGTGAGCTCCCGGGAGTATTATGTTCACCGCCCTTGGAAATTCTCCCCGCTTCCCTCACCTGAAGTGTGAAACCACCATTGCTCGCATCGAGGCCTATTCTCCCAACGGCGGAAAATCTAACAGACGGCAACCTCCGAGCCTATCCGTAGGCGCCATGCCGAGTGAGAACGAGGCCGAGAGCTCGACCGCAATGATGGTAGGGGTAAGTTCCATTTCCCCAATTCTTTTCAATGGCCAGGGTTAGCTTCCGGTTGGGGATTTCGACCTCGATTTGAGACGATTATGAGGAACTTCTTATGTGTTAGGCCTTTATGGACAAAGACTATGCTCCAGACTACATCGAAAACCTCTCATTCTGTGGCGTAGAAGTAGATTTTCTCCATGTTCGCGATGTCCACAAGCTTGAGACTCTGAAGTGCGCTGCATTTGAAGATACCAACACTGGCAGCAGGTTCTACCTCTGTCCTATGAAGGATGTAATTACAACTCGTTAGCTTGACCTGAATATTATAGTTCTACAGTCACCAGCCCATCCACTACACATGTCCACGACATTTTGATATGCAGGAGGCCACGAAGCTGTGGATTCGTGGCTTGGTTGGACAAAGAATGGCCAGAAACCACCAAAAATGCACTAGAAAGAATGTACTAAGATAGCACCAATGCAAGAATCGAAGAGAGGATTCATAATGCTAAGCTGGTGAAGGAGCTTGCTGATGAGGAGAACAAGATTGACAAGAAGTATTCAAGTCTCTTGGATGATGTGGATAAATTAAAGGATGAAACTAAGAGAAGGGTTATGGAGAACAACTTGTCAAAGATTGATGGCAAGGTTACTCGAGAACTGCAAAATGAAATTGATATGCTTAAGCAAGTGCATAAATCCTAGGCTGGCATAACAAAGGCCAGAAAGAAGAACCAGGATTAGGAAAAGGAGGGGATGAAGGAGGAAAATAAGAAGGTTGAGCATATGCTCATTGTTGTGCTCAATGCTGGCGATGGATGATATCTAGTGGTAGGATAATTTATGTCCTAGCTATAGGATAAAGGATGAACTTGTCGCCCTCTTCAGCTAATGGCGGAGTAGAGTAGGAATGTAGGATGACCGTGGAATGTGATGGTATGATCACCACACTATAACGAGGTAACCACATCATACTCATGTATGTAACCAAACACATGTTATTTGCAGCAGCCTAGCAAAAGTCCTACATGTAGTGCACCTAACAAAGGGGTTAAAATGCTCAAGAAATACAGGGAACTTCCATGTGGACGACCAAACTAAATCCACAACATGGCTCTACCTTTGTTTTTATGTGGCCATGCTCCCTAGGGCTTGCCCCCTCCCCCAAGCTCAAAAATCTCACAACCTACCATTCACGCCCTAAGGAGGCGTTTGGTAACGTACACGCTGGTTGGTAGATCGTATGAGGAGAGAAAGATGCTCTTTTTCGCGGGCAGCCAACACAAGAGGGGTGGAGAAACTGTCGGTCCGATTCTCAAAGCACCCCGGGCAGGCAGGGCAACGCCCAAATTGAGGGTTTCTCTAGGGCAGGCCGGCGCGATCTACGAAAAGAGGAAGATTCTCTTGCTTTTCGTGCCAGGTTGCATGCCTCTTTGACAACTCATGTAGAAAGCCTCCACAATCAAACACCCTGCTGAGAATCTTACCAGCCCCTCCTACCACCATGCAACCAACCAAACAACTCGACAAAGACGTTTTTTGCATCTTTTTCTCTCGACAGACTCGCTAGGGGCAACAACGTGGGTTCTTTTTGGACTTGCCTCCATGCGAACGCCAACCAAACACGCCCTAACTGCCAGCATATATAATGCAGCGCCCTCGGTAGTCAGGATGTTGCAATTTTTGTTCTTCCACATCCAAACGTCCACTATGCCTCCTGGCACTCCTGGCACAAACGAAGTCCCCTTTAATCTGCACATGATTGGGTGGATCGAGCAAGAATTCACCACGGTATAGCCGAAGCTGTTCAAGAGCAAATTGAGCAAATTGTCGGCCGGTCTCCTAACACCCCCTTCCCCAACTCTTCTAATGGCATTCCCAACTTATTTTTGGAACCCACACGTACTCTGAAGCCAACTCGTCAAGCAATAGAAGGTGGACATGTGTGTGGTGGGGCCATAGGGAGAAAAGTCAATGATTTTGAAAAAACATATTTTTAGAGTTCAAAAAACTCCAAAAATATATTTACATGTATATAGTGACCGACTAGGTGTGTACGAAGTTTGAAACTTGAATATACATATTTGCGTCTATATAAGAAGATAAAGATACATTCATTTGACATGTGTAATTTACTCATGCATGCATCACTACAAGAACATGTCACTACGTGGACGGTCGGAAGCCGTCGGCATAGGCCAAATTGTCGTCAACATCGCTCTATGCCGACGGCGTAGCCCCGTCTGCTTGGTACAACGTCGGTCTAAACTCATTTGTCGACGGCGTAGTAAAACCATCGGCGTTGATGGCTACGATGATGACTCATCTGTCGACATAGTAAAGCCATCGACAGTCTAGATTGGCCCACCTAGACGGTTAACGGCCGTTTGGATACGCTGACGGCTTAGCCGTGGCCTAGTTTTTTTTCATTTTCCTTTTCAAATTTCTTTTTACAATTTTTTTGCTTGTGGGTATGTTCCAAGATGTATATGGATGACCCTAGGGTCTACTTTCTTTGCTTATGGTCAGCTTATAGACAACATTGCGGATGCCCTAAAATAGTTAATTGTCGAATTACTACTACTAGTTATCACCCTTAATTTGGATTCTATGAAGTGTGAGTGAGAACCGGCGAGGGTTTGGTCCTAACTAGTACATCGATCAAGAACATGCACCATTTCACTTTGTTTTCCTTCTAAGAAGACTCCTTTCAATTTCCTTCGGTTGCCCTGATCAGTGACTATTGAGATGTATACGTGATCTTTCAACTTTCAGAGTTTCTAGTCCATTCAGGCATTCACTGCTCCTCTCGTACGTTCAAGGCACCGCAGCTCTCGGTTAGCAAGGGAAGTTCAGATAACCATGCATAGGAGTATGCAGGCATGGACACTCATATATATATATTACTCTATAACTTAAGCGTGAGCAAAAGCGAGTGATTTCAGACTATCTGCCGTGCGTTAAGCCGGTTGTTGCCGCTGACTGTGGGCCAGGGCGGCACTCAGCCACTCACACCTCCTCGCACGGTCGCACCCCCCAAACCCAGCCCCGCAAGGCCATCCCTTTTCTTTTCTCCTCTCTAATATTCTTCTTCTCTTCCCCTAGCACCCATTCTAGGGTTTACTATTTAATTTGGCAACTCAGCCATGCACCAGCTGATATGCATTTCCCCCTTCTTGTAGTATATAACTCTCGAGGCACAGTACGGCAATAGTGTTTGGCCTCAGAAGGGAGAATTAAACAAAGCCACAGCGTGGGAGAGCAAGCTATTCGATCGCCTGCAAATCTGCAATTTTTATTCCATAAACACGGCCCAGTACAGTACATCTCAGTCTACTGAACGGTCTTCTGAACAAGCACACATGACATATATAACCTTGCAAGAACCACACACGCGTACATATATGTACGCACATTCGCCTAGGTAGCTTTTATTCATATTATTGAGCAAACTGCATGCTGACCAGGTACGTGCGTGCGCACGCACGCTGCATGCATCTGGTGGATGCTCATGCGCTCAGTTGTGCACCTCCGCCTCAGGGCGGTACATGGGCTCCGGCATCTCGTCGAAGCGCCCGCAGCAGCGGCAGCCGCCGTAGTAACCGCGGCCGCAGCAGCCCCAGCGGCAGTACCCGCCGCCGCCACGGCCCGGGTAGCCGCCTCCCCCGCGGCCAGGGTACGGGTAGTACCCGCCGCCGCGGCCTGGATAGCCGCCGCCTCCGCGGCCGTATGGGTACCCTCCGCCGCCACGGTAGTAGTCCTGCAAGTCCGCCGTGGGATCCTCCTTCTTGGCCTCTGCACGCATCAGACAGTACGGTACTAAATATTCTAGCAATCGATTACTACTAGAAGCTAAGCTAGTGTGGTGTGGTACTCACGAGTTTTTTCGTCGGTCGACGAGGCGACGACGAAAGCAGCAGCGAGCAGGAGAGCAAACACGAGCAGAAAACCCTTGAGCGTCGCCATGGTCGATCCCTTCAGTCGATCACAGTGTATTATGAGACTGTATCTGTCTGAGCTAGCTTGATGAGAGGCTATGCATGGAGAGCAAGCGTATTTATAGGCAGAGTTGGGAGCGGGAGCAAGTTGACGCGTCGTCGTCGTCGCCCGGCGTGCATGTGGATGCCTGTCCGAACGATAGCTAGCGGTTGGCAGATGGACGGCATGCATTAACGCCTCCATGCATGCAAGTAGCGGGAGCTCAGGGTTATCTTTATCTGCAGTGCAACCATAGACATTGTGAGAGTGGATGGAACGTCAAGTTTGACTCGGCATGCAGAGTGCGATGCCGGATGCATGCATGGATCGCTAGTCAGCTCCACTACGAGAGAGATCTTTTTTTTTTTTACAAAACTACGAGAGAGATCAGACACTCATGCGGCAATGCATTCATTGTGTACAAAACTATATAGCATGTCCAATCGATCGAGTACCTTCTGGATATAGACATGTTTAATCTGCTACTCAGTACTAGTCAGTACTCGCTCTTGACGGTGCTTCACGTGCTGCCTCCTCGGTAGGCCTGGCCTCTCTTGATTTTCAAATTGTTAGATTACCTATAGTCTATGGGTATCATAACATTTATTCTTGAACCAAAAAAAGTTGGCAAAAAATCTAATTTGTCACAACAATTAATGATGACGTAGCATGTAGACTATAAAAACCTAATGTTAACTATATCTTGTACACAATTTTGTATTAAGATTTTATAAATCAGTTAACATAGCGAGAATATGGTACTGGTACACGATAGTATTCTTTAATTATCCTCCTTACGCTCTCCCAATCCACACTCTAAATGTGTGTGTACAAACAGGCCACGAGCCTCACAGAATTTGGAGATCTTCTCGTACTTAACTTGGTAAATCTCGGTGACCTGCTCTCGAAATTGTGACAAATCGTGCCACCGACTTCAGAACATCCGGTCTCACATGGACCATAACAAAATTGCATGCACCATGAACATCGGCTTCAACAAATAGCAACTTCCTCGCTTTCTTCTTCGTCAGATTTTTATCAAAGTATTATCTCTATACACAATAGGCAGTTTATAAATCTGGATCCATGCCACAAACTAATTGACATCAGTAGTATCGGGTGAAGCTAGCCCATCATACTTCTGAATGCACGCAGGGTTTTGATGGAACTGTCAAACAAAAGCGCTGAATCGTAAAAACATTATTCTCAAGTTGCTAAAAAACCCACCTCCTTTGCAGTTTCCGCTCGGACTGCGGGGATATCAGCCTACTGGTTTTACTTCGGTTTATCTCCAGTATGACCGTCTGTGACGTTTCAGTTGTTGATGACGCTACCGCTACGACTGTGGAATGTTAGAGTATATTACAGTTTAGGTAATCTAGGATAGAGATAGATCTCGTGTCTTGTCTTGTACTTCAAGTTGATCCCTGTACGCCTATATATACTCGCTCATGAGGCTCAATAATACATCCAACATATTCTGTCAATCTCTCTCTATCGTTCTACACAGGCTATCTGCATGTGATGCTCGAAGGTTTGCGGGCTAAAGTAGTTCGTGGTGTGCACTTTTTCATGTGTCATCCACTTTATCCCATCTTTTGGAGTTGTCTCCTCATCCTCAAAAACTAGGTCCTAAACAATGCAGCAGATTATCAATGTCTCCTGATTGCTTAGTACTAGAGACTCCCATCTAACTCGCCGAGCTCGTCACAGGACTCGTTACACCCCTAAAAAACTCACCGTGAACCATCGATTCTCGAGAGAGATTGTTAACGAAACCCAAAATAACAGCCCCTTAAGACCGAAGTCAGGGAGTGCATAGGCTGGGGCTAATCGAACTTCGTGTCGTAGTAGAATATGGAGGAATAGATGCTGGAAACCCTAGTCGCTTTGGCGTCACCAAAGCACTAGGTTAATTCTAAGATAGGGCTCTTGTTATACGCGATGTGATTCCAAGAATGGAGTCTAGTGATGGGGACTTTTAAGATGGAGTCTAGCGGTGGCCATTGTCAAATTGGTGACCAGTTGATAATATTAGAAATAATAGTACTAACTCCTAGGCCGGTTGTGTGAGGGTGGCTCCGAAGGACCCCAAGAAAACCCTAGAAAGCGTCGCGATCTCCCCGGCACTTCCGCCATGGCGCCGGTGATGGTGGCCATGCCTCGTCATCGAAGGCGATGAGCAGAACTTGCATGTCTCGCCAGGCTACCTTCGCCCGAGGGGACGAACTCTAGGGTGGTGTAGCGTGGTGGGGTCCGTGCGGTGGGACGACGACATTGAGGCGTTCGCCGGCGCGTGGCAGTGAGGCCTGGAGAAACGGTGGACATGGTGCTATAGACCGAAGGTGTCGGCGTGGCTATGCCCTGTGGCATCGACGCAGTACCTATGGGCTCGGGCCCGATCCCTCTCGATCCGATCACCGAAAGTCAGTCAGCAGTGTGGGGACTACTGGATCTGCTGGAATAAATTTGGCGGCTGACGAGGTTTGCTCTCGTCAATGCCCATTGTTATGGACTTGAGTTTTGGAGAAGATGGGGATGCTGGAGATCGCGGAACGGTTAGCAAACCCTACTCCTGCTTGTCTGCTCTTGATTACGGCGGAACCGGTGATTACAGGGGTGCGCAGATGCAATCTGGCGTGGAGGTGTGTATGCGGAAGTATGAGAGAGAGAGATCTAGGTCATACCCTCCTAGCCTTTATATAGACTTAGGCAGGTCCCGGGCACAGATCTAGTCGGTTACAGGTTCTAGGGTTTACCCCTTTAAATTTCCTATCTACTCTAGTCTTGCTCTCCAAGGATCCAAGGCGTCATGGGCCTTGGCCACCCGAAAATCTTCATAGGCCGGCGTATATTTACCGTGGGCCTTTCTTGGGCTGGACAGGTATGCTATGATCGTGTACCCGCAGGGTATAACCATGTCAGTAGCCCCCGAGTGTTCAATCGAATCGTAGATTCGGCTGAGGACTCTTCAATCCTTCGGGTGAAACTCTGTCTTTCAAGAGAATGTGTAGGGATTGTTGATGCATGTGCCTGACTCTCCCGACGGATCAGGGTCGATTAAGCTCTTAGGACAAAACAACATGATCTTCTTGAGTTGAGTCCTCGACTCGAACCGGAACTATCTTTGGCGTAATTCGACTTAGGCCGCGGAGGACTTACAGGAGTGGAATTCCAGTGAATTTAATTGATGTACCCAAAGCGTCCGTCGGGATTTTTCATTGCGCCTGTTGGCACAGGTTTATACTAGCAGAGCACAGTCATGTGCGTTACCAGACCATCAGATGATATCTGTAGGTCTTATCTTTGCGTCGCAGATACATCATCCGAAGTTTATCACCGTGGAGGTGTTTCGGGTAGCCAAGGAGAATGCTACTCACTTAGCGTTAATTGGGGCAGAGTTGCCGAAAAGTTTTTGCATACTGATCCGAAGGATCACAGTCGAAATTTTATAGGGTGCGTCACGCCTCCTATGGGAGTAGTCCAGTGTATTCGAGTCGTAGACTCGAGCAGAGACTTTAATTCAGCCGTTGTTCGGCTTCAGGTCCATAGGACACAAATTTTTCGGATGCTTGAATCCATCCTCCCTATGGGAGTAGCCCCCGAGTCCATAGTGAAGTCGTAGACTCAACGTAGGACTCGAAGAAACAGTTCAGTGTTGTAACGTGTTATTCTTTTTCGGGTGCGCGGCTAGCGCTCCTGATAGGAGTAGCCCCCGCGTAATTGGTCGAATCGTAGATTCGAGTGAATACTCTTAGCTTTGAAGCCGAAGATAGTGTAGCTTTTGATGACGTCAGTGCTGACGATCGATGACCTCAAGCGTCTGCTGCGCCAGAGATTATTTGACTGACGAACATAGGTCCCAATTTCTGACCTTGAATTGACCGGTCACGCGCGGCTTGGAGATAATTACGGCGTCGCCTCGATTCCCGCGCGTAGTGGACGGCGTGTTAGCGACGATTCGTTGTGATCTTGACGTGTATGGCGATCTGCCCGTTGGCGTTAGGTCTTCTCGATGGACGATTGTCGTGCATCGTCTTCGTCTTTATAATCATTGGGGAAAACTTTAGTTTGTTTTCACCGCAGCTATTCTCGTTTCACTGCTTCCTTGTTCTCTGAGAGTTCTTGCTACGCGCTGGAATATCCTTCCACATTTCCTTCTTCCATCTCGTGCTCTCGCCACCGGCGCCGCCGTATCGCGATGGGGAAGTCGAAAAAGCCTTCTTCTGCGGTTGGTACCAGCGCTGCTGGAGGGAAGAAGAGTGCCACCGCTACCCGTGTCACCGACGGTGGCTGGCGGCGATCGGAGACGCGGGAGAGTGATCTCCGCAAGCTTCATGAGCGGGGCTTGATCCCGCGGGATAGGGAGGCCGTCAAACTCCCGAACAGCAGGTAATCCCGTCCCCCTGGGTTTCGGGTTATGTTCCTTGCCTTCGTCATTCGCGGATTTTCCTTCCTAGTCCACGACTTCCTTCGTGGACTGCTTTTTCTGTACGGTGTCCAATTGCACCATATTTCCCCCAATTCTCTTCTTCACATTGCTTGTTTTATCACTTTCTGCGAGTGCTGGCTCGGTATTGAGCCGAACTTTGGCCTCTTCCGGAAACTCTATTCCGTGAAGAGGCAATCTGGTTCGGATGGTGTTTATCCCATTGGGGGTTGCATCATCTCCCTCAAACCCAATCTGCTTTTCTTTTCTTTTTCCATGTCCGAATCTGTCCAGTACTGGCGGAGGCGATGGTTTTATATTCGCGACTCCATAGTGCCTGGGCAGGATTTTGGTCTTGTTCCTTTCGACCCCTCCCAAAAGATCGAGCTGAAAAGGTCTTGGAAAAACCAGATCTTGGATAGCGAGGTGGCGGAGATAGAGGCTCTCTATCGTCGAGTGGAGGATCTCCAGTTGATTCCGGAGAAGGAAGTGAATGGTGTGGATATCATCCGCATTTTTCTTGAGCGTCGGGTGTAGCCACTCCAGGCTAGGGCGCACCCGATGTTCCTTTATGCTGGCCGCCGTGATCTAACGAGGGTTTCGGCTGAGAAAGTCTCCCAAGGAGATCTCGACAGGGCCCTTCGTTCGCTGCTGAAGTTCAAGGCTGGAGAGGATATCCCGGGGAAGTCGCTAACTCCTCCGTTTTCTTCTTCGCTTCGTGTTCCACAGGTGTAGATCCGTGCGCGTAGCGCTATTTTCGACTGCATTGTATTTGCATCTGTTTGCTAACAAATTTTCTTTTTTTGTGCAGAGCTTCAAAGTGTCGGGCATGTCGCCTCCATTACCCGAAATATTTCCGGATGCTCCAGATAATGATGTGGTGGATTCCATTTCCGAGCTGCTGTCGGCACGGTCTCCGGCTGAAGAGGCCAACGAGTCGAGCAAGGACCACACTCGCAAACGATCACGGAGCTCCAGTGAGTCTTCGGATGCCTCGACTCCGCCGACTCCTAGGAACCCGTTGTGTCTTGAACGTCACAGTTGTGGGCATGGAGGCTCTTTCTCTCCGATTCCTGCCCTTCCCGTGCGGGATGTAGCACCGCACCCGCCGGCGAAGCGGAAGAAGGAAGAATAGAAGGAAGAGAAGAAGGAAGAGAAGAAAGAGGAGAACAAGGTCTGGAGGACCCCTCCTGTCTTCAACCTGAGCGAGCTTGACTCGTAAGTTTCCTTTGTCCTGCATTGCTTTTTCTTGCCTGTTTACTTTATACTTGTGCTAATTTGTCCTTGTGCAGGCACTCTTCCAACGACTCCTCCAGCGATGGTGCTCGGGAGATGATGGGGGAGTCGAAAGTCGCGTCTCCTCCTCCTCCTCAGATGGTGGCTACCTCTGAGGGCGCTCCTCCGAACCCTTCTCCGCAGGAGGTTCAGGTAGTTGCGCTTCAGAATTTTGCCAGCGGTCCTTCGGAGTCGCCATCGGATCATGTGAGTAGCTCTGCCTCCTGCCACGGGGGAATCCCCCGAGCGTCTGTAAGGAGTTTTTGTTGCGTGTTCTTCTTTTGAGTCTCGGGGGGAGCCCCCGAGCATTTTCGTGTGTGTAATTTGTTTCTGCGCTTTCTTTTGGGCGTAGCCCCCAAGTCCTTCTCTTGACTAGTATGTATTTTTCTTGCAGCCTTTTGTGCAGGATGCCAAACGACTGGTGCAGCAGCACCTAGCGCTGGAGGCCAGCCTCAAACAGCTTCAAGGTACTTTTATGCCTTGATGGTTGCTTCTTCTTGTATTCTTGTCCTGTTATCCGACGTTTGTATTTTTTGACTGCAGAGGAGCACAACACCTCCCTTCGTGAGATTGATTCTCTCAAAAAGAGCCTCGGTCAAGCGGATAAGAAGGCTGAGGCCGCCGTTGGTGCGAAGGAGCGCCTCGAGCTGGAGCTGGCCACTACGGCCGAGGCTAAGGAGCGCCTGCAGCGGGAGGCTACGGACCGCGAGGAGCAGCTTGCTACCGCCACGGCTTCGCGTGAGAGAGAGGTGGCCAGCAAGCTTATGGTGGCTGCCAAGGCTGTTTCGGGTGAGTATCTTCGCCGTCCTCTTTTGGTTTCCTTGTCTTTCTTTTGCGGTGCTGTCGTTCACTCTCCTTTCTTGCTGTTTTAGATGTCGCAGGCATCGAGTTTGATCGCGGTGCCCTGGAGCATGGGAGTGCTCTGGATGCTGCTGCTGCGGCAGTCGAAGATCGCTGCGGCAACGTCGTCGCTTCGCTTGCCAAGGCCAAGGAGGTCCTTGGGCGCTTATACAAGGAGCTTGTCCCCAAGGGCGCGGCCGTTGATGATGTTGATGCTCTGGCAGAGGCGCTGTCAGCCAAAGCACCTGCGGCGTACAAGCGCAAGCAGAAGGGCATCGGTGAATCCGTCGGGCTGGCAATGGCCTTGGCGACTGGGGCGGAGCTGGACCTTCCCCAGATCACTTCCCGGATGCCGACGACTGCTGATGGATCCGAGGTAGCCTTCGCTACCTATTCTGCTCGATGTAATCGTTATGGGCCGAAGCTGATTGATCTGCTGGCCGAGTACGCGCTACGACAGCAGGGGAAGCCAAGGCGAGGCAATCCGGCTGCGAGGCTACTCAGGGTGCTGCGTCTTAGGCGCTGTAGCTGTAGGATAGTTGTAGTCTCTTTTGTTGTAATTATTTTTATGATCAAATCCTTGTGCCACGTAGTGGCTTTTAATGCACTTAATGAATTTGTTAAGTTATGTGCTCCTTCGTCTGCGTGTTCATGTCTTTGCCTTTCTGTTGATCTAGGGTCCTTCGGGTGCTGATCCCGTTGACACCTCGCCTGCAACGTGGCTGCGGCCATCCTTGGATGATTCGTCGAAGCTTGCGTTTCTTCGAGACCATGTTCGTAGTAGCGAGAAATGGTTGCTTGGGGTGCGTGGCCATGCTGACATTTGGAAGTACAAGGCGGATCGCGGTGCTGCCAGAGAGGAGTACTTGATGGCGGAATTGCTTCGATTATCCGAGCAGCTGCAGTGTAAGTTTTTCTAGATGTTGCCCGTTTCTTCGGATGCGCCTGCTGGCATTGCATCTTACTTTTGTGCAAGTATTGCAGGTGCTAACCTTGCTCCAAGGGAGGAAAAAGAGCGTGTTGCTGTTCGGGTCAATTGTTTGACTCAACAGGACATGGAAGCCGGCGGGTTCTTCTGGATGGATTGTGACCGTGCTATGGTCCTTGCAACGGTGCAAGATCGCGTTCACCAAGTATCGCGGGTGCCGTCAGTCTGAGACTTCGCCGGTTACTGCATGTGATGTTTACATTGGATCTGCACCAACAACTCTTCGGTCTTGCCGTCAAGTTTGGAACGTGAATCGTGTCAAGGAGTTGGTGCGGCATCAGCTCGTCACAGGAGTGAAGGCTGCGTTGTCCCTTGTGAGGCTGCATCGCCCTGATGTAGATCTGCCCGTTGTAGCGGCTGGACCACCCCCTCGACCAGATGGTGGTGTGTGGGATATGCGTCCGCATTCTGGCTGTAAGGCGATGCCGAAGAGATCGTAGATCTATTTGAGCAGCGTGCTCAGGTTATTTTTCAGAATAGGTAGTGCCTGTAAAAAGGATAAATGTAAAATTTGTATTTATTTGACTGGGCGTGTTTTGCCCTTTGTTATAAAGGTTTGGTTGTTGTTTGAGCACGTAGTGCTTTGTTCGCATACGTGTCCTTTTCGTTAGCTTTGGCGTGGTCACTACTCGAGCGTACGTGTTATCCTCAGCCGACGAAATCGTGAGGTGGGGGAGCCCCCGAGTGCATTTATAGCATGAAGTAAAAGTGCGGATAGAAAAACGAACTTTTTGGGGCGAGACACTTAGCTTTATTTATATCGTAATGGAGGAGGTACATTGTTCGGCTGAGTAGCCTTGGCTGAATAGCCTTATTGAAAGTAAGGGGGTAGTTAGCTAGGGGTAGAATCGTCATAAGTGTGCGATGTTCCATGGGTTGGAGTATGCAACTCCAGACTCCACGTGCTTGAGGCGATAGGCGCCACCTGGGATGACTTCGGTGATGATGTAGGGTCCTTCCCATGGTGACTCGAATTTTTTCGGTCGCTCTTGCTTGAGTTGCAAGACGAGGTCTCCTTTGAATGGCAGTGCGGTGGCGTTTTGTGGTAGTTGCGGAGACTCTGCTGGTACACCGCTGACCGAGCTGCTGCTATGTCTCGTGCCTCGTCGAGTGTGTCGACGTCGTCTTCGAGTGCAGCCGTGGATTCGGCTTTGCTATAAGCGACGACCCGGGGGGCCTGGTGGCGTACTTCGGCTGGTAGCACGGCTTCGGCTCCGTGCACCATGAAGAACGGCGTGTAGCCGGTGGAGCTGTTTGGCATGGTACACAAGCTCCATAGGACGGATGGTAGCTCCTTCGTCCAGGCTCCGGCGAGTCGCTCGAGTGGGCTCATGAGGCGCTTCTTGATGCCAGCGCCGGTTAGGCCGTTGGCCTTTTCCACCTGCCCGTTCGTTTGCGGGTGCGCCACATAGGCGTATGTGATGTTGATTCCGAGGCCTTCACAGAAGTCTTGGAATTCTTTGGAGATGAAGTTCGATCCATTATCGGTTATGATGCTATGCGGTATGCCGAACCTGTCGACAATGGATTCAAAGAACTTGACGACAGTCTTGCCCTTTGGTTAGTGACCGGCATTGCTTCGATCCACTTGGTGAATTTGTCGACTGCGACCAGGAGGTAGACGTGCCCCCCTTTCGAGGACCTTGGCAGTTTGCCGATCATGTCGAGGCCCCATTGGGCGAAGGGCCAGGCCAAAGGTATGGGCCCGAGCTATGACCCGGGTTCATGCGGTTTGTCAGCGAACCTTTGGCACCCTTTGCATCTTCGGACGATGTCCTTTGCATTGTTCATGGCCGTTGGCCAATAGAATCCAGCTCGTAGAGCTTTGGCGACAAGGGAGCGGCTGCCTGCGTGATGGCCGCAGATGCCCTCGTGGATGTCTTGGAGGATGGTTTTCCCATCACCGATGGTGACGCACCTTTGTAGTACACCCGAAATGCTGCGCTTGTACAGCTCGCCATTGATGATGGTGAAGGCTTTTGACGGGCGAGATTGTTGGAGATATGCCCAAGAGGCAATAATAAAGTGGTTATTATCATATCTTCACACTTATGATAAATGTTTACATACCATGCTATAATTGTATTAACCGGAAACATTAATACTTGTGTGATTTGTAAACTAAAATAAGAGTCCCTAGTAAAGCCTCTTGTTAAACTAGCTTGTTGGTTAATATATGATCATGGTTTCCTGATCATGAACATAGAGAGATGTTATTAACAACAGGATCATATCATTAGGAGAATGATGTGATGGACATACTCCTATAGATAAGCGTAGCATAAAGATCAAGTCATTTCAATAGTTCAATTGCTATATGCTTTCTGATACATAGTAACCTAATTCCTTCGACCATGAGATCATGCATATCACCTTTACGGATGGATGCTTTGATGACATCAAACACCACACCGTAATCGGGTGGCTATAAAAGTGGCATTGAGTGTTGGAAAGTATTGGTTGAAACACATGGATCAAGAGTGGGATTTGTCCATCCATATGGCGGATAGATATACTGGGCCCTCTCGGTGGAATGTCATCCAATTAGCTTGCAAGCATGTGACTTGGTCACAAGGGATCACATATCAGGAGCGAGAAAAGAGTACTTATCGATGCGAGGTTGAACTAGGTATGCAGAGATCTGACGATCATAACCTCGGATAAGTAAACTATCGTGAGACAAAGGAAATTGGTATCGTATGTAAGTGGTTCATTCGATCGCAAAGTAATCGTAGAAATATGTGGGAGCCATATGAATTTCCAGATTCCTCTATTGGTTATTGTTCGGAGAAGTGTCTCGATCATGTCCGCATAATTCACGAACCGTAGGGAGACACACTTAAGGATTCGACGTTGTTTGAGTAGTTATGGTATTATGAGAAAGAGACCGAATGTTGTTCGGAGTCTCGGATGGGATCCGGGATATCACGAGGTGATCCGGAATGGTCCGGAGAATAAGATTTATATAAGGAAAGTCCCGTTTCGGAGTTCGGGAATGATTCCGGTGTTTTCATCGGGAATGTTCTAGAAGGGTTTGGATTGTCCGGCACTCCGGGGGGGAAGGGTACATGAGTGTGTCATTGAATGATTGCATCATGTACTAAGTGTTCTTGATGTTCCAAAAACATGAAAGTCAAATTGCCAGTTTGAAAGTCAAACGGCTAAAACAGGAAACTGTGGAAAACAGGAAACTGTGGGAAACAGGAAACTGTGGGAAACAAGCAAGAGGAGGTTGAATCCAACTTGAAGGAGGAGTTCCTCTACTCCTTGGCCAGCGCCCAGCCCTAGGCCGAGTTGGGGAGGGACTCCCTCCCTCCCTGGCGCGCCAAGGCCCCTCCACCTATATAAGGAGGGGCAGGGCTCCTCCTTGAGACACACAAGTTTCCACCTCTAATCTCAGGTTTAGAGCCGTTTGGTTTAGAGCTTCTAATTGCTTTGGCCTGCGGTTTAGAGCCTTCTAATTGGTGTGTCTAAATCTCTAGACCACTAATAGCCCTCTCTCATAATCCACCATACTCGCTCCGGCTTAAGGCGAAGCCCTGCGGGATCTCCCCTCTACTTAGGTACCACGCCGTTGTCTTTGCGGAATCGCGAGGAGAGTGCTACAACCTCCATGCTTTGGAACAAGGAGAGGAAGGTCTTCTTGAGTACCGAGCGTGTGACCGATTGCGGGGCGCTGCGGAGCATGGCCGGAAGGATCGTCTACACGATCTTGAGATCGGAAAGAGTACGACTACATCACCCACGAGAATCTGCTCTCGTTAAACACTTTGGAATCTTCGAGGGTAAGTTATTCCATCGACTCGTTGCCACAATCTAGTAGATTGATCTTGGCTTGTTTGTTTGTATGCGATAGAAAATTTTGTTTTCCATGCTACGAACCCCTACAGAGATATGCGTCGGGCATCTGTCAGGCTATCAGGTAGTTCTCCGTCTATCAATCTTGGAGAATGCAGTCGTGTCAGGTTTCTTATCGCCATTACACGCATCAGGTTGACCGTGTCCAGCTTTTCGGGTCCTTCATGACCTTCGGGTAGCGTAGCCCCCGAGTGTTCTGCTTCTTCGGGTGATCCCTTAGGGAATTTCCGCTTGATGGATGGCACGCAGATCTGTTCGAGGAACACACCTGGTGGCACCCTTGGCGCAGGTGGAGCCGATGTTGGCGAATATGCATGTTGGCCTCCTCGTTGCTTTCTCTTCCAACGTGCCGAAGCTCGCAGCCATCGAATTCTCCTTCGAGTGCGTTGTAGAGTGCGCGGTACGCGGTCATGTTTTCGGCGTGTGCGTCACACTCATTCATCGTCTGTTGGACGACGAGATTGGAGTCACCGTAGATGACCAGGCGCGTTGCGCCGCAAATCTTTGCCATCCTCATGCCGTGGATGAGGGATTCGTATTCGGCCTCGTTGTTGGAAGCTCAGAATTTCATCCGGACGATTTCATCTTGTCGCTGCGGGAGGTCGATATGACCCGTCTCTGCTCGACTTCACGCTTGGAGCCGTCGAATTGCATCGTCCATAATCTGCGACATGTCCGGGTGTCGCACTGCAGCTCCATCCGTGTACAAGGAATTCGGAGGAACTAAGACTTGATTGCGAAGTCGCTTCGTGAGCGATGTCTAGGGTGATAGCTCGATGCCCCACGACCCACAGCGTCTGTGGCCTCCGGATTTTTTAATATGCTGTTCAGGGGTGCTTCGTTGACGACCATCACCTGGTGCTCCTGGAAGTAATGGCTCAACCGACGAGCCATCATGAACACGCCGTAGGCGAGTTTCTGGTAGTGAGGGTACCTCTGCTTTGTTGGCGTCAATACCTCGCTGAGGTAGTAGATTGGGCGTTGGACCCCATAGGTCTTGCCTTCTTCGGGTCGCTCAACCACCAGCACGGTGCTTACCACCTGGTGTGTGGCTGCTATGTACAGCAGTAGGGGATCACGCTCCTTTGGCGTAACCAAGACGGGCGAGGTGAAGAGCAGCCGCTTCAGATCTTCGAATGTGTCATCCGTTTTAGGTGTCCACTCGAATTTATCCTCCTTGCGTAGCAGTTGGTAGAATGGCAGGGCCTTCTCGCCCATGCGGCTGATGAACCTGCTCAATGCCGCTATTCGTCCTGCGAGCTGCTAGACACCCTTGAGGTTTTTTGGCTTCTCCATGGCCATGATGGCCCAGATTTTCTTCGGGTTCGCCTCGATCCCTCGCTGGGAGATGAAGTACCCAAGCAGCTGACCCGATGGGACGCCGAAGGTGCACTTTTCGGGATTGAGCTTGATCCTGTAGCGGTCGAGATTATCGAACGTCTCGCGGAGATCGTCGATGAGCGTTCTTGCCTCCCTGGTTTTGATGACTATGTCGTCGACATAGACTTGGACGTTGCGACCGATCTGGTCCTTCAGGCATGCCTGCATGCATCGCTGGTACGTATCACTTGCGTTCTTTAGCCCGAAGGGCATTGTGTTGTAGCAGAACACTCCGAACGGTGTGATAAACGCCGTTTTCTCTTGATCTTCGACCTTGAGTCGGATCTGGTTGTAGCCTGAGTAGGCGTCGAGGAAGGAGAGTTTCTCGCATCCTGCAGTCGAATCGATGATCTGATCGATCCGAGGAAGGGGAAGTGGTCCTTTCGGCAGTGCTTGTTTAGCGACGTGAAGTCTACGCTGTTGGAGATATGCCCTAGTGAAGGGTTTCGCGGCATAGTAAATCAAAATTTTCTACGGAGCGAACAGAGGGAAAGCCAAGATCTAATCTAGGAGATGCAAACAACGAGAGAGATTGGATTAGATCTTCATACCCTTGAAGATTCGCACTGTGAGCGTTCGTCGAACGTGGGTGATGTAGTCGATTTCGCTTCTTCTCCTCGCGATCCGATCCGATCTAGCACCACAAGTGGCGGTGCCTCGTGAGATGCACTGCGTGCGTCACCTCGACGTCTCCTCCTTCCTCGGACCAGCGAGTATGGTGGAGAGATAGATTGGATCTACAACACGACGGCGTGGTGTATATGGTGGAGAATTTCTGCTGCAGGGCTTCGCCTACAAACAGTCGGGAGGGAGAGAGGAAGGTAGCAAGGCTGCTAGGGCTTGGAGGAAGGTGTGTGTAGGGAAGGGGCGCACCACCCCTCTATATATAGAGGGGGGCGGCCAGCCCTTGCCCCTCCTCCAAGCCTATCTCTAGTTTAAACAATTTAAACTCTCCCTTATCTAGAAATCCTATCTCTAGTTTAAACGATTTAAACTCTCCCTTATCTAGAAATCCTATCTCTAGTTTAAACGAGTTTAAACTTATCTAGGATCGGCTGGGCCCTATGGGGCCTTGTGCCTATTGCCCAATGCGGCAGGACACTCCCTCATAGGCCCATGCCCCTCCCGGAAGGTGGGGCCACGTTGGTCCCCTTCGGAAGGTTCTAGAAGCTTAGGTACAATACCGATTAACCCGGAACAATTCGAACTCCAAAAACTGCCGCCTTATATGAATCTTATTCTCGGACCATTAGGAACCTCTCGTGATATCCGGATCCCATCCGAGACTTGAACAAAAATTCATAAACCAATTATCCAATCTATCCTAGCGTCGAGACACGTTAAGTGTGTGACCTGCGGGTTCGAGAATATGAGACATGATCTTCTATCAATAATCAACGGAGTGCAGGCACCCATATTGACTCCCACACATTCATCGATGATCATATCGGATGAACCAAGATGCCAGATTCAATCAATCCCATATATATATTCCCTTAGTCTCGCGATATTTTACTTGCCGAGATTCAATCGTGCACCGTCATACCTAGTTCAATCCGTTCACGCAAGTACTTTACTGTTCGTAATCCGATATCACTTTGTGATTAACTCCTTAACCACATGCTTGCAAGCGGTGTTGATATCGATTACCGAGTGGGCCGAAGTATATCTCTCCGACTTGGGAGGGACAAATTCCATCTCGATACATACAACCCAAGATACTTTCCGATCACCGAGACACATTTATGATCACCCTCTCATAGGATGACGTTTGATGACCTCAAAGCTTTCTTCGGTACCGGGAGTTGCATTATCTCATGGTCTAAGGAATACAATATTTGACATAGGAAAAGCTCGCAAAGATGAACACGATGAAACGATCTAATTGCTTCGCTTAGTTTGGGTATGTCCATCATATCATTCTCCCAATGATATGATCTCATTATCAATTGACAACTCATGTCTATGGTTAGGAAACCTTAACCATCATTGATCAATGAGCTAGTCCTTAGAGGCGTACCAGGGACACGGTGTTGTTCACAAACCACACAAGTATCAATGTTTCCGCTTAATACAATTCTAGCATGGAATATAAACTTTATCATGAACAAGAATTATAATAATAACATCTTTATTATTGCCTCTAGGGCATAATTCCAACAGTCTCCCACTTGCACTAGAGTCAATAATCTACTTTACATTTGGCAACAATCTCACACCCATGGCACTGAGGTGTTGATCATGTTTTACACGTGGAAGAGGTTTAGTCAATGGATCTGCGACATTCAGATCCGTATGTACTTTGCTAATCTTGGATCTCCATCCGCTATATAATCTCGGATTATATGAAACTTGCAGTTGATATGCTTGGTCTTTGGATGATATCTTGGTTCCTTAGCGAGTGCTATGGCGCGGTGTTGTCACACAATATCTCCAGTGGGTCCAATACACTTGGAACCACGCTAAGCTCGATGATGAAGTTTCGATCCAAACTACTTCACTTGGCAACCTGCGGCGACCATGTATTCCGCTTCCTGTAGATCCGCGATCACGCTTTGCTTGCGACTTCTCGACTCACAGCTCCTCCATTCAAAATATAAACGTATCACGTAAAGATTTGGAATCATCCTTGCGGTGTCGAAACTAGCATCAACGTAACCTTTACGGCAAGCTGTTCATCACCCCATAGACTAAGAACATTTCTTTAGTTCTATTTAGGTACTTTAGGATGTTCTTCACGGCTGTCGATGTTCCACTCTGGATCACTTTGATATCTTTCGTCAAACTAAGAGCATTGGACACATCCGGTCTAGTACACACATGGCATACATGATGGAACCTATGGCGAGGCATAAGGCACTTTGCTCATAGCTTCCCTATCATTTAGTAATGGACCTGAGCCTTGCTCAATATCTTACGACAACATAGGCCTTTGAATCTTTCTTTGCCTTATCCATTACGAACCTTTTGAACTTTGTCTAGGTATGTACTGGCTTAAAGCTATCGGTCTTTGTCTATCTCTATAGATTTTGATGCCCAATATATAAGCGACTTCACCTAGGTCTTTCATTGAAAAACACTTGTTCAAATAACTCTTCACATCGTTAAGCATGTTGATGTCATTTCCGATAATCAATATGTCATCCACATACTGTACGAAGCGTCACCGAGCTCCCACTCACTTTCTTGTAGATACAAGCTTCGTAGCAATTTGGAACAAATCCAAAGCTCTTGATCACTTGATCAAAACGAAGGTTCCAACTCGAGATGCTTGCTTGATCCATAAATGGAACGCTGAAGTTTGCATACTTTACTAGCATCCTTAGGATCGACAAAACCTTCGGGTTGCATCATATACAACTCTTCATCAATGTTGCCATTGAGGAAAGCAGTCTTGACATCCATCTGCCATATTTCATAATCATGAAATGCAGCAATTGCTAATAAAATACGAATGGACTTAAACATCGCTACGGGAGAGAAAGTCTCATCGTAGTCAACACCTTGAACTTGTCGAAAACCTTTTGCGATAAGCCGTGCTTTATAGACGGTAACATTACCATCCACGTCCGTTTTCTTCTTGAATATCCATTTGCACTCAACGGCCTTTCGGTCGCTAGGAGGATCCACCAAAGTCCATACTTGGTTTTCGCTCATGGATCCCAATTCGGATTTCATGGCTTCCAGCCATTTCTCAGAGTCTGGGCTCATCATCGCTTCCTCATAGTTCGTAGGTTCACTGTCTTCTACTAACAAGGCAGTCAAGACAGGGTTGCCGTACCACTCAGGAGGGGCACGCGACCTTGTCGACCTGCGACGTTCAGTAGCAGCATCGTCCGAAGCTTTATGATCCTTGTCATTAGCTTCCTCTATTATTGGTGCATGCAGCACTGGAACAATTTCAGGTGCTGCGCTACTCTCCAATTCAAGAGAAGGTTCAATAAACTCGTCTAGATCTACTTTCCTCCCACTCACTTCTTTCGAGAGAAACTCCTTCTCAAGAAAGGAACCGTTCTTTGTGACAAACACTTTGCCTTCGGTTCTGTGATAGAAGGTATACCCAATAGTTTCCTTAGGGTATCCTATGAAGACGCATTTCTCCGCTTTGGGTTCGAGCTTGTCCGGTATCAACTTCTTGACGTAAGCTTCACATCCCCAAACTTTAAGAAACGACAACTTAGGTTTAGCACCAAACCACAGTTCATACGGTGTCGTCTCAACGGATTTAGATGGAGCCCTATTTAAAGTGAATGCAGCGGTTTCTAATGCATAACCCCAAAATGATAACGGCAAATCGAAGAGACATCATTGATCGGACCATATCTAATAGGGTTCGATTCCGTGCTCGACACACCATTGCGTTGTGGTGTTGGGTGGCGTGAGTTGTGAAACGATTCCACTTGTTTTAAGATGCGTGAGAAAATCATAACTCAAATATTCGCCCCCACGATCGGATCGTAGAAACTTAATCTTTCTGTTACGATGGTTCTCCACTTTATTCTGAAATTCCTTGAACTTTTCAAATGTTTTAGATTTATGTTTCATTAAATAGATATACCCATATCTACTTAAGTCATAGGTAAAAGTGAGGGAATAGCGATATCCACCGCGCGTCGAAACACTCATCGGTCCGCATACATCGGTATGTATGATTTCCAACAAGTCCGTTGCTCGCTCCATCATACCGGAGAACGGGGTTTTGATCATCTTGCCCATGAGGCATGGTTCGCATGTGTCAAATGATTCAAAATCAAGAGACTCCAAAAGTCCATCGAATGGAGTTTCTTCATGCGCTTTACACCAATATGACATAGGCAGCGATTACCACAAATAAGTAGTATTATCACTATCTACTTTGCATCTCTTAGCCTCAATGTTATGGATGTGTGTTTCATCCCTTTCGAGATTTAGAAGAAATAAACCATTCATAAGAGGTGCATGACCATAAAGATGTTACTCATATAAATAGAACAACCATTATTCTCCGATTTAAATGAATAACCGTCTTGCAATAAACACGATCCGAAATAATGTTCATGCTCAACGCAGGCACATAATAACACTTATTAAGGTTTAAAACTAATCGAAGGTAAAACTAAGGAGGCGTGCTGACCCATCACATCAACTCTTGATCCGTTGCCAGCGCATCGTCACCTCATCCTCGCAAGCCGTCTATTCCGTAGCTCTGTTTGAGTTACAAATATTAGCAACCTGAACGGTATCAAATACCCGAGCACTACAACGAGGGCTAGTAAGGAAAACATCAATAACATGTATATCAAATATACCTTTGATGGTGCCGACCTTCTTGTCCGCTAAGTACTTGGACGATTTGCTTCCGGTGACCCCTGTCCTTGCAATAGAAGCACTCGATGTCGGCTTAGGACCTCGAGCTTCTTCTCGGCGAGGGCATTAAGCTTCGCCGCCCTTCTTGAAGGGCTTCTTTGCTCCCTTACCTTTCTTAAAGGAGGGCTTGTTGACCATCAACACATGATTATCCTTCTTGATGTCCACTTCCGCAGCCTTCAGCTTTGCGAAGAGCTCGGTGATCGTATCAGTGGAACCAATCTGATTATGAGTCACTACAAAACTTTTGTAGCTGGGAGGGAGTGATTGCAGAACCCTGTCAATCTTGAGCTCCTCTGGAATCGTGAATTCCAGTTGCTCAAGGCGTTGAGTGTAACCCGACATCTTTATGGCGTGCTCACTAACGGAACTCCCTTCCTCCATCTTGCAGTTAAAGAACTTCTCAGAGATCTCATATCTCTCGGAACGGGATTGAGTCTGAAACATGGTTTTCAGCTCCTCGAGAATCTCAAAGGGCCCGGAATAGGTTTCAAAATGATTTTGAAGCTCCGGTTCCATAGCAAACAACATGGTGCTCTTAATCACACCATAATCATCTTTCTTGTTGATAGACAACTTTCTCATCGGTAGCGATTGCGTGAGGTCACCTAACGCTTTACCAAGGACATAATACTTTTGTCCGCCAGACAGAATGATTCTTAGATTGCGGAACCAGTTGGGGAATTTAGACCCATTGTTTCTAAGCTTTTCTTTCTCAGCAAAAACGTTGAAGTTGAAGTTGGACTTGGCCATTGGATCTACAGTATTTGCAAGTACAATTTAGACTATGTTCATGATAAATAGTTCAACTTAATCAAATTACTAGATGAACTCCCACTAAATTCAACATCCCTCAAGTTGTTTAGTGAACACGATCCAAATTCACCACACCTAATCCGATCATCACGAGAAGAGATGTGGTTTCAATGGTGGACAACAAAGTGTCGATCATATCATTCATATGACTCATGCTTAACCTTTTGGTTCTTGTGTTCCGAGGCCATGTTTGTACATGCTAGGCTCGTCAAGCTAGACCCAAGTATTTCCGCGTGTGCAAAAACTGGCTTGCACCCGTTGTATGTGAGCGTAGAGTCTATAGCACCCGATCATCACGTGATGCTTGGACACGACGAACTTTCATAGCGGTGCATACTTGGGAGAACACAGTTTTATCTTGATCTTTAAGTGAGGAATCATCTTATAATGCTACCGTCGCGATCTAAGCATAATAAGATACATAAAGGGATAAACATCACATGCATATAACTTTATGTGACATGGTATAGCCAATCCTCGCAATGATCTCCATCTTGTGCGTTCGGCATGATCTCCATCACTCCACCATGATTGCCTCCACCACGAATAGCAACTACAACTATTGCTAACTACTTAGCGATAAAGTAAAGCTATTACATGGCGTATAAGAAGTTGACTCAGGTCATACACAATTATAAAGACAACCATATGGCTCCTGCGGTTGTGTACTCATCGACATGCAAGTCGTGAAACATTACAAAACATGATCATCGCATACAATATACACATCACATCTTGGGCCATACCATATCACGAAAACACTCCTGCAAAAACAAGTTAGGCCTCTACTTTGTTGTTGCATGTTTCACGTGACTTATGGGAGTAGATGCTAAACGATTCTTACCTACGGAAAGCCACAGCGGTGATATTATGGTTGCCAAACTCGGTGTTAATCCCATGACAACTATAGTGAGAGAACCGGCATCCACCGGCCGCATGTGTGGTACAAGCCACACGTCAAGTGCGAGCCGTTATCGCGACGACGTCGCGTAAGGTTGGCCTAGACGCTTCAATCTCACTATCAGCGTCATAAGAAGAACACAAACAAGAGGCTTGCAACAGAAAACATCAACGCCCAACAACCATGTTGCGTTCTACTCGTGAAACACATCTACGCATAGATCTATCTACGATACCCTTTGAAGGGTTTCGGCATAGTAAATCAAAATTTTCTACGGAGCGAACAGAGGGAAAGCCAAGATCTAATCTAGGAGATGCAAACAATGAGAGAGATTGGATTAGATCTTCATACCCTTGAAGATTCGCACAGCGGAACGTTCGTCGTAACGTGGGTGATGTAGTCGTACTCGCTTCTTCTCCTCACCATCCGATCCGATCTAGCACCACAAGTGGCGGTGCCTCCGTGAGATGCACACGTGCAGCACCTCGACGTCTCCTCCTTCCTCGGACCAGCGAGTATGGTGGAGAGATAGATTGGATCTACAACACGACGGCGTGGTGTATATGGTGGAGAATTTCTGCGGGCTTCGCCTACAAGCGGTCGGGAGGGAGAGGAAGGTAGCAAGGCTGCTGGGGCTTGGAGGAAGGTGTGTGTGGGGAGGCGCACCACCCCTCTATATATAGAGGCGGCCAGCCCTGCCCTCCTCCAAGCCTATATCTAGTTTAAACAATTTAAACTCTCCCTTATCTAGAAATCCTATCTCTAGTTTAAACGATTTAAACTCTCCCTTATCTAGAAATCCTATCTCTAGTTTAAACGAGTTTAAACTTATCTAGGATCGGCTGGGCCCTATGGGGCCTTGTGCCCCTGGCCCAAAGCGGAGGACACTCCCTCATAGGCCCATGCCCCTCCCGGAAGGTGGGGCCACGTTGGTCCCCTTAGGAAGGTTCTAGAAGCTTAGGTACAATACCGATTAACCGGAACAATTCGAACTCCAAAAACTGCCGCCTTATATGAATCTTATTCTCGGACCATTCGGAACCTCTCGTGATATCCGGATCCCATCCGAGACTTGAACAAAAATTCATAAACCAATTATCCAATCTATCCTAGCGTCGAGACACGTTAAGTGTGTGACCCTGCGGGTTCGAGAATATGCGACATGATCTTCTATCAATAATCAGCAGTAAGTGCAGGCACCCATATTGACTCACACATTCATCGATGATCATATCGGATGAACCAAGATGCCAGGATTCAATCAATCCCATATATATATTCCCTTCGTCTCGCGATATTTTACTTGCGAGATTCGATCGTCGAGACCGTCATACCTAGTTCAAGCCCGTTCACGGAAGTACTTTACTCGTTAATTCCGATATCACTTTGTGATTAACTCCTTAACCACATGCTTGAAAGCGGTGTTGATATCGATTCGAGTGGGCCCGGTATAACTCTCCGACTTGGGAGGGACAAATTCCATCTCGATACATACAACCCAATGGATACTTTCCGGTCACTGAGAGACACCTTTATGATCACCCTCTCATAGGATGACGTTTGATGACCTCAAAGCTTTCTTGGTACAGGATTTGCATTATCTCATGGTCTAAGGAATACAATATTTGACATAGGAAAAGCTTGCAAAGATGAACACGATGAACGATCTAATTGCTTCGCTTAGTTTGGGTATGTCCATCATATCATTCTCCCAATGATATGATCTCATTATCAATTGACAACTCATGTCTATGGTTAGGAAACCTTAACCATCATTGATCAATGAGCTAGTCCTTAGAGGCGTACCAGGGACACGGTGTTGTTCACAAACCACACAAGTATCAATGTTTCCGCTTAATACAATTCTAGCATGGAATATAAACTTTATCATGAACAAGAATTATAATAATAACATCTTTATTATTGCCTCTAGGGCATAATTCCAACACCTAGAGGCAATAATAAATGTAGTATTATATCTTTGTGTTTATGATAAATGTTTATATTCATGCTATAATAGTATTAACAAGGAAACATTAATACTTGTGTGATTTGTAAACTTAAATGGAAGTCCCTAGTAAAGCCTCTTCATAATACTAGCTTGTTGGTTAATAAATGATTGTGGTTTCCCTATCATGAACATTGAGATGTTATTAACAACAAGATCATATCGTTAGGAGAATGATATGATGGACATACTCCTATAGATAAGCGTAGCATAAAGATCAGTCATTTTAATAGTTCAATTGCTATATGCTTTCTGATACATAGTAACCTAATTCCTTCGACCATGAGATCATGCTTATCACCATCACCGGAAGGATGCTTTGATGACATCAAACACCACCGTAGCGGGTGGCTATAAAGGTGGCATTGAGTGTTCGGAAAGTATTGGTTGAGACACATGGATCAAGAGTGGGATTTGTCCATCCATATGACGGATAGATATACTCTGGGCCTCGGTGGAATGTCATCCAATTAGCTTGCAAGCATGTATTTGGTTCACAAGGGATCACATATCACGGAGCGAAAATAGTAATTATCGATGTGAGGTTGAACTAGGTATGGAGAGATACCGACGATCAAAACCTCGGATAAGTAAACTATCGTGAGACAAAGGGAAATTGGTATCATATGTAAGTGGTTCATTAGATCACAAAGTAATCGTAGAAATATGTGGGAGCCATATGAATTTCCAGATTCCTCTATTGGTTATTGTTCGGAGAGGTGTCTCGATCATGTCCGCATAATTCAGGAACCGTAGGGAGACACACTTAAGGATTCGACGTTGTTGAGTAGTTATGGAATGATGAGTAAGAGACCGAATGTTGTTCGGAGTCTCGAATGGGATCCGGGATATCACGAGGAGATCCGGAATGGTCCAGATAATAAGATTCATATAAGGAAAGTCCTGTTTCGGGGTTGGAGAATGGTTCCGGTGTTTTCATCGGGAATGTTCTAGAAGGTTCCGAAATGTCTGGCACTCCGGAGGGAAGGGTACATGAATGTGTCATAACAAGTTGGAATGGTTGCATCATGTACTAGGTGTCATCGCTGAGCAAAATAAAGAGATAAATCAAATCCTAGTTTGAAAACTCAAACGCCAATTTGAAAAGTCAAATGGCTATTTTGCTTGGTGGAGGGAGAGTAGGAAACCTACTTGGGGAGGAGTTCTCCACCGCCGGCCAAGGAGGCCGAGTTGGGGAGGGACTCCCCTCCCCTTGGCCGCGCCCTCCCACCTATATAAGGAGGGGCAGGGCTGCCCCTCCTAGACCTACACCTTGCCCCTCTAAACCCTAACACTAGCCGTCGGCCACCAAACCGCCGCCGCCGCCCTAGGGTTTCTCCCTAGCCGCCGAGTTGGGGCATCCCCTTGCCCTAGCCGCCGGCCTAGCCTCTTATCCTTGGTGCGTCTAAACCCTAGATCACTGAGGCTCTCTCATAGTCCACCATACTCGCTCCGGCTTAAGGCGAAGCCCTGCGAGATCTCCCCTCTACTTTCGGTACCACGTCGTCGTGCTGCCGGAATCGCGAGGAGAGTGCTACAACCTCCGCTGCCTGCTGGAACAAGGGAGAGGAAGGTCTTCGTCGAGTACCGAACGTGTGACCGATTAGCGGGGCGCTTCGGAGCACGCCGGAAGGATCGTCTACGCGATCTTGAGATCGGGAAGAGTACGACTACATCACCCACGAGAATCCACTCTCGTTAAACAATTTTGGAATCTTCGAGGGTGAGTTATTCCATCGACTCGTTGCTACAATCTAGTAGATAGATCTTGGCTTGTTTGTTTGTATGCGGTAGAAATTTTTTGTTTTCCATGCTACGAACCCCTACATACGCACATCCGCAGGATGTCCGTGTCCTTCTTGGGGACCATCACTGTATTTGCGAGCCACTCGCTTTCTTTGATCTCCCTGATGAAGTCTGCAGCGAGTAGTCTGTTGATTTCCATTCCGATGGCTTCGGCCCGTGGCTCTGGATGGTCTCGGATGGACCTTGACGGGCTTGGTGTCCGGAAAGGCGTTGAGTGCGTGCTTTCGCGAATTCACAGGAACTCCTGGCATGTCCGCAGGACACCAGGGGAAGAATTCCCAGCGCTCACGGAGGAATTCGACGAGCGCGCTTTCCTATGCGGGGATGAGGTCGTTGGCGATCAGCGTCGTCTTGGAGGAATCCGTCGGGTGGACCTGCACCTTCTTTGTGTTGACGGTGGAGTCGAAGGACATGTCAGGTGCGTTTTGTCGTGCGACTGGGGGTGCCCCATTGTCCGTCACCTCGCGGAGCCTTACGAGCTCATCCTGCATGCGAATGACCGAGATTCTGAAGTCCCCGTCGCGGGTCCGATCGGGTGAAGCTCCGTGGACCGTAATGACGCCCAGGTCTGCATCTTGAGTGGGTATGCGTAATGTGGGACAGCCAAGAACCTTGCGAATGCTACACGCCCGAGGATGGCGTGGTATTGTGATGGCAAGTCCACCACTTCGAATTCGAGCCGCTCACATCGGAAGTTGTCTGGCTTGCCGAAGATGACGTCGAGCCATATTTTGCCCAGGGGGAATATGCCCTTTCCTGGGACTTTGCCATGGAACATTGTGTCTGACTGTTACAGGCTGCACAGCGGGATCCTCATTGCTGCTAGAGTGCTTGCGAACATCAGGTTGATGCCGATGTCGCCGTCCATGAAGACGCGGCTCATCTCGAAACCTCCAATCTGCGCCTCCAACACCAGGGCAGCATGACCTGGGCGAGGGATCTGGCAAGGGTGATCCAAACGACTGAACGTGATGCAGGACTCCGATCTGCTGAGGTACTCAGGGATGGCGGGTGGAGTTGTCACGGCCAGGTTGATCTGATGGGTGATTTTCTTCTGCACCCTATTCGTGAGGCTCTGTTATCACCGTATTTTGGCCAAAGACGGAGATGGGCCGTGATCAAGATGGGCTTGGAAGATACATTTATTCAACGTATTGTTGGATCGGCCTAGTGCGTAGATTTGGGCTGAATTGCCCGTGTATCCTGTGTCATAGTAGGGTTCGTGTTTGTTTAGGTTCCGTTTATGTTTAGGTAAAGATAGAGTTGTAGAGTTATTCCAAAAGTAGAGAGTCTCCGGACTATAAATATGTACCTAGGGTTATTGAAAGACAAGGACAATCACGTTCACAACCAACAACAATCTCGGTATCGCCACCCTTGTTTCTAGGGTTTTCTCGGGTAAGTGCCATGCGCCTAGATCGCACCTTGCGATCTAGGCGATATTACTATCGTTATCCGGTGTTACTCGTACTAAGCCTTGTTGATGGCGGTAACACCCTTACCACGATTTGTTAGAGCTAGCATCGATGCTTTTACTACGATTGCTTATTTATGCTATCTCTAGCTATCTCGTCTTTGCACCGTCTCCGGGTGTAAAGGTGGCATCTTGCTTGATTCTGCTTAAGTCGATTTGATCTGTTATAGTTGTGCCTTGTTCATCAAGGTTTAGTTTGATATCTACGTGGTTAGGCCTCACAAACGGGTTGAACGATCCGTGTCGTAAGGTATGGTTTATTGATCTTAGAGGGATGTTTAGGAATTGACGTTATGTTGGTTTTAGGCCCTCTCTAGGATCGGTTTTCTACTATTTTTCGTATCTATTAGGCTCAACTACGTGGGGCGTTCGGTTGCGTGGTGAAAACGTTAAACTATCGAGATCGATTTAACTTGTAGTAATTAAGCAAAACCCCATGTTATCATAGATCCAATGCAAAGCCATGGGGACAATCGGCTCGAAGCCGATTCTGAAACACAGGAGCCGATCACGGCTCGAATTTTACCTATACTTGTTTACCGTGCGAGAAACCAATCGAACAATCCATCACCTTCACGGCGGTATAGGTCGGTGGCATCTCGAACCAAGACAGACGCGCGTGCGTCTTTGGAAGATTTGGCCGTTGACCGAGGACTAGGCCCACCAGCTCTGGGAGCCTCCCGGCTCTTCGTGTTGCTAGTCACTGCCCGCGGTGAGTTTTGACAGCAACACATTACGCACGCCGGTGGGACCTTCAACAACGTCTACATCAATGTCCGACGCGATGGAGAACAGGCCGGTCACGTCTGACGAGCTTCTGCTGAGCACAAAGCGAAGTATGACGAGATCAAAGAGCTCTTGAAGCCGACCTCATCGGCTCTTTCGAGGACCGTCGCGGGGCATCAAGTGGAAGGATTCTCCAGGGTGCTCTCGATGAAGTAGATCTGCTCTTCCGGAGGACGCTCGAGGCTCTGACGTGAAGTCAACTATATGGTGGCTCATTCTCTACACCGCCACTCTGAGAGCCTGGTGAACGCTTTCGAGCGGATTGCAGTTCGCGTGGTCCAGGAGATCATGAAACATCAGTACTCTCCGTCGGGGCCCACTTTGGGAACCCACCAAGGAGAAAGACCGCTCCACACCGCATAGCGCGGTCACGCTTCATGCTCCAGAGCCGCCAGGATCAGCGGCATACATTGTCTACAAGGCTGGAGGCGATCCAGGTGATTGCCAATTCCTGTTCGAGCCACCCAAGGAGATTCCGCATGGGTACATATGTGCCTACGTGCCGGACTGCAACAACTTGGCCACGCGCCGGATCAACCGCGGAGTCTCATGGCGGGGTTCCTGCAGGATCTTCAGGAGCAGGCGTTCCTGGGGCAACGGTGTCCGGGATGGATGCTGACAAACAGGCGTGGCTAGCCAAGTATGCCACTGGAACTAGCCAGGAGAATCCAGCCCCCGCAGCTCAAACAGTGGACCAAATCACTACCATCTTGAGAGATCAGTTCGGCTTTGTGCCGAAAAGGCGCACGATCGGCTACTCAAAGCCGTACCCCAACGAGTTTGACCTGATTCCACTACCGCCCAAATATAAGCTCCCTGAGTTCTCAAGATTCAGCGGGTCAGAAGGGTCAAGCTCGATCGAGCACGTAAGCCGATACCTGGCGCAGCTAGGTATGATTTCGGCATCGGATCAAATGCGCGTGAGATTTTTTGCACAATCTCTGACAGGACCAGCTTTTTGGTGGTACCTCACGCCACCTGATTCAATTCGCTTTTGGAAGCAACTAGAAGAACAGTTCACATCGATTACCATTCGAGGCGGAGGTGGCATTGCGGACTGGCGCAAGTACGATGCGGGGAGAAGCGGCGAATACATCCAGCGCTTCGTAACCATCAAGAACAGATGTTATTCGGCTCGTTTAGCGAGAAGGAAGCAATCGACTGGCTGTGGTGGGGCTCTTAGCACCGTCAAGGATCTGGCTTTCGGTGGAGTACAACTCATCGCACATGGCCCGATGTATGAACAACGCCACCGAGTTATACCAAGACGGTTCAAACGGCCGTAAGCCTGGTAGTTACGGAAGAAGATGATCCTACACAAGACCAGGAGGTGGCCGTGGCCGAGTGGGCTCGAAGCGCACCATGTCCCGCAAATGGGTGAAGCGGCGGGGGCCTTTGAAAGGGTTTGACTTGACGTAAGCAAAGCCGAGCAGATATTCGATTTACTCGAAAGAAAGCGTTGAGGTTACGAAGGCCACAAAGATCCCCACCGCTCGAGAGATGAACGGGAGACCATACCGCAAGTGGCATCATTCGCTCACCCACACCACCAATGATTGCAAAGAGCTGCGGCGCCAGATCCAAATGGCAATAGAACAAGGCCGCCTGATCCTCGGCCAGCTCGCCATGAAGGTGGACACGAACCCGTTCCCCGGTGTCAACATGATAGAGCTCGATCGCTCATGACGTCAACTAGACTTTTCGTTTGATGTCAACATGGCTGGGTCTGGGTACCACCATGACACGTACAAGGAAGGAGGTGATCACTCTCGAGGCAAAGACAGAGAGAAGGCTGGTCCACGCGACCGGCCCGGCCACGATGGTGGGCGGTACCTAAGAGGAACAAGTGAGAGAGTGCGATATCGAAGCCACATTCCGCACCTCCTTAACAAATATGAGCCGGTCGACCAACGTCGCCAAAGACGAGGCGATGAAAGACATGGGAACCTCGCCAAGAGACCACCCAAAGAGAAGGAAGGCGCAGACAAACATTGGGATTGCCTTCTTCAAGCATTCTTTGGGACGTGGGAATGAGCCGATTGCCTACAGCCAAACAAGCGTAATGTGGACCACAAAAGAAGGGCACGAGGCCAATATCGGTGTTGAACGTCTGGGACCTCTCCACCTCGAGCCGTCCTAAGGAGTCCACTAGAGCAAAGGGCCTTGAGAGGACCAGGGACGAAGAAGAAGACAGGTTTCACCGTCCAAGGTGGTGCCCGATGGACTCGACACACTCGAGCGCGAGTGCAACGGCTCGTAACTTAGAAGAAGTCAAGCGCAGTATCTCCACGCTAAAGAAGGCACGGCGGATCGGCCGTCAAAGTAAGGCAGATTACGGAGACGGAGGGCATGCGACAAGGAAAGAGTGGCGCCCCAAACCAATAAAGCCGATGCACAGGCATCGGGCACAACGCTATGGTGTTCGTACTCGGCGTGAGTTCGCGCCACGAACCAATATGCTACGTGTACGGCTTGGCTGCGTACAGACGATTATCTTTGAGAAGCCACGAGAGAAGGGTTACAAACATCTGAAAGCTCTGTACCTACGGGGCTACATCAATGGACAACCCGTCAGCAAGATGTTGGTGGACACAGGAGCGGTAGTTAATATCATGCCATACTCCATGCTACGACGTTTGGGACGCTCCACCGCAGACCTGATCAAAACCAACGTCACGTTATGACTTCAGCGGTCGTCGGAAACTCAAGGCGTTCTAGCGTGGATCGACCGTGGGCAAGAAAACCATACCCACGTCTTTCTTCGTGAACAGCAAAAGTACCTCGCCCGTCTTGCTAGGAAGGGATTGGATCCACGCTAACTGCTGCATCCCATCCACGATGCACCAGTGCCTGATACAGTGGGACGGGGATGAAGTGGAGGTCGTCCATGCAGACGATTCCATCGAGGTTTCCACCGACATGAACATCCGGAAGCGGAAGACCAAGAGCCGATCTCGGAATCAATCTAGACGGCTGCGGCGTATTTAAGCTACAAAAAGCGGGGTGAGGCTGGTCTTATCCGCGGCCTTACAGAGTAGAAAAGCCCACGATCATCCGTGGTACGGCCGATCCTGCGATCGGCCACAAAAATAAAAGCAGCGATCATACGACAAGCGGCATGTAGTCGTAGAGTAGAGATACTCGCCAGTAAAATAATAAGGTGTAAACCGTCCTTGGCATACATAAGCAGAAGGGGCCGATTCAGCGATCGGCCCAAATTATTTAATGCAGTTCCATTCGTGCAGTTCACGGAATCGACGACTTGAGAGCCGATATCTTCAAATTACTTGAAAGATTCGGGGGCACCTAAATGGATAAGGCACAAAAGCACGGAGATATTGAACAGCAAAAATGTAGGGGCGATATCAAAATCGGCGAATAAGGAAACAATATACAGCCAATGCACGGTCATCGGCTTTAAGTGGTCCACACACACTACAAACAAGTGCGGTTTACATACAGTGCCGGTTTACACATATGAGCTCAAGAAGGCATCAAGGCGTGGAAGGCGTCGGCCGGATCGATCCACCTCGGCGATCTCGGCCGTCATCTTCATCTTTGCCCGACACTAGCTGTTTGCTTAGGGCGCGATGCCCGCCAGATCGGTCTTGATTGAGATTTGAGGCCTTCGCCTGTCTTGGGAGGGCTATGGATTCTTCCTTGTCACGGATGAGCTGTTTAGTCACCGGGCCTTCTCCTCAAGATCTTCCAGCTCCTTTTTCAAGGATGCGAGCTCGGCGTCTTGCAAGCCGATGTCGTTCTAGCATCCAGAGATGCCTTTTCTCATTGAGCCGACATCTTTACGCAATATCGGCTTCGGGGAGTTGGGCATGGCGCGGTGAATCCTTTCACGGGCTAGTTTCACCGTGGCGAAAAGGGACAGATTTGCAACCGACCAAAGCTTCACTTGTAATATGCCTGGAAGATGATCCTGAATTTCGGCAAGAACGCCCTTCACTTCCTCAGAACCCTCGATCAACTCCTCAAGCGGGGAAGACAGCAAGTCTTTCAGGCGCTAGAATTGAGGGGGAGCAATCCTGGCTCGTGGTTCAGTGGGGTCGACAGAGGGAGTAGGTTCGATGGATTCAGGGTCGAACGACAAACACGAAAGATCGCAACCTGGCAGCGAAAGCGTCGGTCTGGCGTCTAAACATGCAAGAACGGACACGGATGTAAACGTACCTCTCCTATCGAAGAGATAGCCGATGAAGAGACCATCGGTTCGTGCGTGGTCACTGGAGGCTCCAGGTTGGCAGCCATTCCATCTACACCTTCGGGGTTCCCCAGATCCGGCGTCAGCACGGCCCCGGCCTTCCCACTAGAAGCGTCAGTTGCCTGTATAAAGGGTAATTTATCAATATCAAAAAGGGAGTAAGGGGCAGGAACATAGAAGATGAGGATTTTTCAGGACCTCTGGCAGCGAAGAGACTTGCAGTTCTTCGAGCTCTTTGGGACTCAGATGGCCCCCTCACCGACGCTCGGGGCGGTTCGAGGCCAACCTCTTCTTGAAGCCGATGGTGGTGAGCCGGCTGGTTCGTGTGATGGTCCTCTCGAATCATGGGACCTAACTCCCTCGATTGGTGCAGGTATCCTCATGGAAGAATCTTGACAGAGGCCGCAAAGGAGAGTCGATGGCGTGGTGTGGCTGCAAGAGTAAAAGAAACAACAAGGATCGACTAAAACCTAAAGTTAAGCGTACATGCGAGCCGTCGGGAAGGCTCCGGCGCCTCAAGGTTTTTCGGCCTACCTTCCTCACCATCGTCTGGTTTTAGTGAACTCGAGGGCAGCTGACTTAGGAGTTCTTGGTTTCTTGGAAGCCGACCGTGGGGTTATCGGCTTTGCATTATGACCTTTTTCGTGAGGTGGCGAGTCTTTGCAAGAGAACCACGAGGCTGGCGGGAAGAATTGAAGGGGAGCCATCATGTGAGTAGGCTCAGGGCCATCTTGTTGCTGCGAAGAGAAAGTGAGTTAATAAAAGGATCAATTGCAGGCTGCATCAAGAAAATTTGCAAGTGGGAGTACTGGTCCACAGGATGTCATAGTCGTCAGGTTGTTTCAAAGAACGGTCCTGTGGCTCTCCTAAAGACGTGAGTCTTCCACATCGACCACCAGTCTTCAAAGCCATCGGTTGATGAGGCAAAGGTGAGGTCGGTGGAATTGGGATGGTCGAGCATCAAAGAAAGAGTAGCACCTCATTTGGTGAGAGGATCGGCAGATCGGCTCTACACTCGTGAGTTGATGAAGAAAGAAGTGGGAGCTACTTGTCCAAGGCCGAATTGACGAGCCACTACGTTGGCTGGTAGAATTCGTACAGGTTTGATTATCGGTTGGATGTGCTCATGCCGACTGGAAGGAAGCGCGAATAACGGTGGAAAAGAGTTGCGAGTGCGGTGTCATCGGCAAAATTGTCCACTGAAGGAGTGGATTCTCAAAATGTTACCTTCTTCTATATAAGGGAAGAAGTTGGGGTTGTCGCCTTGGAAGAAGATCTTTGAACCATTTGACGCCTCTTGAGGGTCAGTTTACTACCGCAATCGATACAAAGCTTGGCCATAGTGGTGCATCGGATTTGCCTCCCTTTAGCATCGGGAAAGTGCAACTCGCCGAAGAAGTCAGGATGCGGTTTTGGAAGTACAGTGAGCCCACGGTGGATGAACCACCAAGGTCCACATTACATTTGTATGCTGAGTGCAACAGACATCAACTGGAGGTATCGATAGACCTCTCCAAGGAACAGTTTGCCGATGCCAAGCTGGGTACCTTTGGCCAGTTCATAGGCTAGGGAAAGATAGTTCTTAGTAGGAGCCAGGGAAGGGCCACAGAAGATGAAATGCTCTAGCCAGAAGTTGAGGAAGGCTGTATGTTCTTTTTCTGAAACAGGGCCCTTGGTTTTCATGTGACGTTGGATATAAGCGCCCCAGCTCGTGCAATCTGCTTTGGAAGATAGTTTGTAAGGGACTGTGGTCGATTGAAAGCGGAGGGGGTGATGTAACATCCGGACCGTAATCATTACCACATCTAGCAAGGTTGGCGACATAGGGCCATGGCGAAAAATGAAACAATTCAGGCGTCGGACTGAAGTAGCCGATGGTTTTGAGAAGATTCTCGTGTTTCTCAAGAGGAGACAGTGATAGATGCAAGGCGTCGGCTATTCCCAAAATTTCCCATTGGGGTTGGTAAGCTCTAGCTACTCTACTGAACCAAGAAACCCAAATTTCGGGGGGATTAGGCCAGGCTCGCAAGCAGTCGGCCCAAGAGTTCAGATCTAGATCCTGGCTTACAAAGGGGATTCTATTGGCCTCGCAAGAGATTAGATGGGCAGGACTAGAATCTGTACGAGGACCAAGACAGAGAGAATTTGGGAGAGAAGGATGCGGCAGCAGAATGTCTGAAACCTAGAAGATTTAATGACGAAATAAAGGCATTAATTCAAGTGTTCGCCGTCAAGTTTTAACATTGTGTTAAGTTTACGAGGGGTAAACGTACCTTCAGACCGGAGACCTCCGGATTGGTGGTGGACGATTCTGCCATCTGGTTTGCCGGCGGGGATGGATCTGTGCGGAGTAAGGATTGAGGGTTCTTGTTGCTATGAGCTCGATCTGGTCGGTAGGCAGTTGGGGGTCTAGGCAGCCCCTTTTTGAAGAGGTTCGCAGGTTACCGTTTGAAACTTGGAAGTGGCCGTTTGGTTTTGCCTAAATATACGGCTGGGTTGACCTTGTCAACAATTTGGGGAAAGTTGATATGCATCGGCTTTTGAGGTGTGGTTTGGTTGACTGTGAAAACATGATAAGGTAAAAGCCGATGCGTTGCTATCGGCTCTTGTGGTATCGGTTTATTTATGCTATCGGCAAAATTAGGGGCAAACAAGCAAGGAAAAGCTTTGGGGAACGGATTCTCATTCATTTGAGGATGGTCGATTACAAAAGGAGTCTTGCTACTACTAATGCTACTGCTGCTAAATCCTAATCGAAGCCGAGGTAAGTAAGCTGCTGCTTTGGCCGTCCTCCTCGCTGTCTTCAGTATTTGCTACCGCGTCGTCTTATTCGCTGGCATCGAGGAAGACGGTAGGGGCCTCTTCGGCCTCGTCTTCGTCATCATTGTCGTCTTCGGACCCGGCAAGGAAGTACTTCACCGGCTGGTACTCTTCGGAGGAGGTGTCCTCCTCCTTTTCTTCTTCCTCTTCTTCAGAGGAGTCGACGCCATCCCAAGACATGGCGTCGTCACTGCTGTCCTCCTCCAGCTCCCCGTCGGCGAGGAACGAGGTCTCTTCTGGTCATCGAAGGCATCGTCCTCTGACCAGACGGCAAAGTCCCAACCTCTCTCGTCCCACCATTGTGGGGCGAGAGTGTTGTACGCCGAGGTCGGCGGGTGCTCCGGAGTTGGTTCTCGCTCGCTAATCGAGTTGGAGGCATGGGAGGATGCATTGGAGGAAGCAGGGGAGGCCATGGCAAGTAAGAGGGTTTTTCCGATGAAGAAAGAGGGTTTTCTGGCCACGGGAGGAAGATGAGGACTGCGAACTGTTCAGGCTGATTTAAATAAGGGGAATAATGGACAGACGGTTCAATGCCATGGCGGTTTCCCAGATTGCACTGCCAAAATGGTCAAATCACGCGCTGTGCAGGAGTTGAGAAGACAGGGCATCATTGATGAAGGGGTAGCGTGACGGTGCTGTTCTGCCATGCGTTCTGTCGACGCGCAGCCCGATATAAAAAAAAAGGGGAGAAGAAGAGAAAAAAAAAACGCACAGAGTGGTTTTGGAATTATCATTGCCAAAACCAGGGGGGCATGTGTTATCACCGTATTTTGGCCAAAGACGGAGATGGGCCGTGATCAAGATGGGCTTGGAAGATACATTTATTCAACGTATTGTTGGATCGGCCTAGTCGTGAATTTGGGCGGAATTGCCCGTTTATCCTGTGTCATAGTAGGGTTCGTGTTTGTTTAGGTTCCGTTTATGTTTAGGTAAAGATAGAGTTGTAGAGTTATTCCAAAAGTAGAGAGTCTCCGGACTATAAATATGTACCTAGGGTTATTGAAAGACAAGGACAATCATGTTCACAACAACAACAATCTCGCCACCCTTGTTTCTAGGGTTTTTCTCGGGTAAGTGCCATGCCTAGATCGCACCTTGCGATCTAGGCGATATTACTATCGTTATCGGTGTTACTCGCACTAAGCCTTGTTGATGGCGGTAACACCCTTACCAATTTGTTAGAGCTAGCATCGATGCTTTTACTACGATTGCTTATTTATGCTATCTCTAGCTATCTCGTCTTTTGCACCGTCTCCGGGTGTAAAGGTGGCATCTTATGATTCTGCTTAAGTCGATTTGATCTGTTATAGTTGTGCCTTGTTCATCAAGGTTTAGTTTGATATCTCGTGGTTAGGCCTCACAAGCGGGTGGAACGATCCGTGTCGTAAGGTATGGTTTATTGATCTTAGAGGATGTTTAGGAATTGACGTTATGTTGGTTTTAGGCCTCTCTAGGATCGGTTTTCTACTATTTTCGTATCTATTAGGCTCAACTCTGGCGTGGGGCGTTCGGTTGCGTGGTGAAAGCGTTAAACTATCGTAGATCGATTTAACTTGTAGTAATTAAGCAAAACCCCATGTTATCATAGATCCAATGCAAAGCCATGGGGACAATCGGCTCGGCGATTCTGGAAACACAGGAGCCGATCACGGCTCAATTTTACCTATACTTGTTTACCGCAGAAACCAATCGAACAATCCATCACCTTCTGGCGGTATAGGTCGGTGTACGCCTCGAACCAAGACAGACGCGTGCGTCTGGAAGATTTGCCGTTGACCGAGGACTAGGGCCCACCGGCTCACAGGAGCCTCCCGGCTCTTCGTGTTGCTAGTCACTGCCCGCCGGTGAGTTTTGACAGGCAACAGGCTCCCCTTCTGGATCATCAGTGCTCCTTTCAGCAGGGGATACCCGTGCCCAGCGTTGTTCTGTGCTGGTGCGACTGGTTGGTTCGGGCCTCCTGCAAGTGGCGGTGGAGGAGCTCCATGCGCTATTTCACCTGGTGCGGGTGCGTTTCCGAACACAGGGGTGGAGCTTGCTGCCTCATCTGAGCCATGCTTTCGCTGAGCTTCTAGAACTCGCGGCAGTCCTTGAGCATGTGGCTTGCCTTCTTCTTGCCATCCTGCTTGTCGATGTAGAAGTGGATGGTGCATGGACCCGAAAGTTTTTCGTATGCTGAGGGTTCGTTATCGCGATCGCGGCGTTGCCATGACTGTGCTGGGCGTCCTCCATCGCGGAAGCTTCCGCGGTATCCGCCACTGTTGCGGTTGGCATCGTTGTGGCTATTGGCGTAGCCGGCCGCGACCATGTCGGGTCCATTACGATCGTCGTAGACGTGCGGTCTCCTCTTGTTACGGCGTTCCCGTCGTCAGCCGTAATCGTCCTCTTCCTCCAATTGTGCCCGGTGGACGGAATCTTCACCGTCGGCCCACCTGTTGGTGATGTCCATGAGGTGGTCAAGTGTCTTGGGCTTGACGCACCCGAGTTCCTCCTTGAAGTCCTGGCGCTTGACGCCGTCCTTGAAGGCGTCGATGGCCCTTTCTTCGGAGATTTGCGCCGCGGAGTTTTTGGTGTTGGACCAGCGCAGTATGTACGAGCGAATGGATTCGCCCATTTGTTGAGTGCAGGCTCGCAAATCCTCGATCGAGGCGGGCCTCTTACTGGTGCCTTTGAAGTTTCGGATGAAACTGTAAGCCAGCTCCTCGGCCGGATGGATCACGAGGATAGGCTGCTAAGCGGATCCATGCGCTGTCATTGCGGTGAAGGCATTGCATGGCGGTTTCCTTGTTTCCACCATGCAACTTGACGGATGACAGGTGGTCGCTGAGCCATGCCTTGGGGTCTTGTGTGCCATCGAACTTCGGAGTATCCGAAGAAAGCTTGAAATTTTGCGGCATCCGTGTCCGTCGGACAGATCTGCTGAAGCACCGGGCTCCGCAGAGTTCTCCTTCATCTTCGTCCATCTCGGATTCAGACGAGCATGCGCGCTTGGCTCGCGCTTTGTCGAGTTTGCGATGTGTTAGCGCGTCTCTGGCGTCGTAATCGCGGCTGCGATGACGCGAGTTCTTGTGTCTTCGAGGAAGGTCATGGTCCTCTTCTTCGGATGAAGGAGTGGGGTTGCGGTTGAACCTGACCGTAGCTTTCTTTTTCGGCTTCGTAGGAGTTTCTTGATGGAGCGCAGCTCCGACGAGCCCGAGTCCGGTGAGTGCGGACTTGTGCATGGCTCTCTTCGGGTCCCCCTCCGGAGGTGGGTGCGCCGCGAGGTATGCAGTGGCTGCTATGATCGCAGCTTGCGGTGTCTTCGGGATGATGTTACCGTCAGCATCCATCTCCATGAAGGATGCGTTGAGGGTTCGGGTCACCTCACGGCGCTCCTTGGGGTCCATGTTCTCCGTCCGGGAGCGGTGCTTGTTGTCGTGGTTGTCGTTCGAGCTGGAGCCGATGCCCATGACGAAGAGCGCAGCTCGTCGTGCGCTGGACTCCGAGGCTGCTTGCTTGCGTTTGTCGAGAACCTCTTGCATCTTGACCTTCTTCTTGTGTTCCTCGATCAGGAGCAGATGGTAGGCCATCGGAGTCCGTGTGAGTCTGGCGGGGACTATCTGTCATCGCCACGGCGGCGCGTGCCTGGGCCCATCCTTCTTTGCTAAGGTGGATGACATGGCCGTTGTTGTCCCCTTCGGGTGGGGGGACTGGCTTCTTCTGTTCCCGTCGTTTTGGTCTTGCGGGTGAGGTGTCGGGTTGGGCGGCGGGTTAGGTGTTTGCCGCTCCACGTCGCCCTGGATGACTATGGCGCATTGGTAGAGCTCGTAGATTGGTCCGCTGCTGTGGCATCCCGCAAAACCACTACTAGAAAATCGCGTTGTTTTTGTGCATTGCATCGTCATCATCATGCATTGTTTGTCTGCATTATTTTGAAAAGCCTAGTTTTGATTTATACAAATACCCCTCTTATTTTCAAACACAAAACCCCGATTGCATCGGAGATTTTATTTGTCTAAAAACTGTTTGCAAAATGGCCTAGTTTTAAAATAGACAAGACCAAACAAACACACATACTAAAACAGCCCCCCCCCTAAATCCTACTCCCACCAAATCCTATCCAACCCACCACTCACAGCTCGCCACCTCACCCTCTCACCCTTTTCCTACCCACCTGCCACCTCACCGATCCACCAGCCCACCCTCTTCCCTTTTCTCACCTAGCCATTCTACCCACTCTCCTAAACCTCTCCCTTACCCACAGGGCCACCGCGCCCCACCCCGTCAGTCCCTCTTCCCTCGGCCCACCCCTCTCTCTCTCCTCCCGGGTCCCACCCGCGCGCCCCACGCGGTCCACCCGCGTGGACCCCGCACCCGGCCCCACCCCTGGCCCCGCGTGCCCCCCACCTCTCCTCTCTCCCCATGGTCCCTTCTTCCCCACCGACGCAGCGCCTCGCCTCCTCAGCTCACGCTGGCCCTGCTCCGCCATCTGCCTCGAGCCGCCTCGGCCTCACCCCCTCGCGTGAGCTCCCTAGCGCTTAGCCTCGCCTTCCGCCCTTTGCGGGCTCATGCCGCCAACCGCTTCCCCTCTTGGCGTGTTCCGCCGGCCGACCTCCGGCTTGGCGCGCGCCGCGTCCTGCCCCGCCTTGGCCCCCTCCTCTCCGTCTCCTGGCCCCGCCTCGGCACCAGCCGGCTCCCTCACGCGCCTCCGGCCTCCTCCCGCTCCGCTTTGCATGCCGCCTCCTCGCCTCGCCCGGCCCGCGCGACCACCTCGCCTCGCCTCCCAGCGCCCCTCCTCCTCGGCCCCACCCGCCCTGCCTCCTTCCTTGCGCGGCGCCTTGGTGACTCTCCGCTTTCCCCTTGCGCCGCTTTCGGCGGTCCACCATGCACTGCCGTCAGCCACCCGCCTCCACCGCGGCCTCCGCCTCACTGCGCCTCGCCCGGCCCAGCGTCGCCACCACCTCCATCCGTCGACCCGCGGCGACCCTCTCCGCCCCCAAGCTCCGGCCTCCTCAAGCTCCTCCGCTGCCGTCGCCGCCCGGAAGCCCGCCGCCTCGGCCGCTTCCACCGTCGACCCTCGCCACCGCTGGCGCGACCGGCTGGCGCCGACCATGCCCCGTTCGACCCGACCCCAGGCCCGTGCTAGTCGCCCCCCGAGCCTCGGCCCTACAAAACGTCACCGGCCGTGTCGCCTCTCCATGTGTCCTTGTGCTTTCGTTGTCCCATGTGCGCGATAACAAGATCTTCTGGCGGCTAGGACCATCGGATGACAAGTTCCATCACGAACCCGAAGCCCTCGAGCCCTCACGCACGGAACCCCAAGTCCTCCATCGTGTTTCGAGAACCCGAGTTCAAGGCGAAGACCAAGCCTCGGCACCGAACCCGGTGCGTCTAGATCTCGAAAAACCCGGTCGGACAAGTTCGCCATCGACCTCGAGAACACCTACGGCGAACGACAAGAACGCCCAGGCGAGCGAACCCGGACCGGAGCATCCTGGACACCAAGAACTACCGCGACCGACCAAGACCAAGACCGATCCCACGAATGCCAAGGCTTTCTTCACAGATTGAGACCCCAGCGTCGAACGACAAGATCATCGTTATGGAATCCGAAGACCACATATACGACAAGTACTCCCTCGAGGACGCCGAGTACTTCACCCCGGACACCGAGACCCTGAAAACCGATCTAGAGCGCCAAGGCCTTCACATGGAGTCGGCAAGATCATCCGGAAACACCAAGATCAACTGCGCAGGCCCGACAAGTTCGACACCATCCAGGGCGAGACCGATGCGCCCCGACGCTACGCCAAGTTCGTCTACCCGAACGCCAAGATCTACTCGCATCAGAACGATCCACGAGACCGTTCGTCCGAACCACGAACCACGAGACCGACCCCAGAACTGTGCTCCAAGTCGTCCATATCCGCGGACACGGCTTTGAGAAAGTTTTACCGGCGGTGCACCAATAGCAACACACGCTCGATCAACCTCGGAAAAACCAAAACAAAACCCAACGAGGCTTTCACGGTGAATAATCACGATTCAGAAATATTTCAGGGCCAACCTTGGAGTACACCATAGCAGTAAGCAAGCTACGAGACGGACTCAAGGTTTGTGGGGCGGCGGAAGCATATCCCAACGGGGACTGCCGATCGATACCACGTAAGCGGTCACAATTCCTAAAGCAGTGTGCTCCTCGCACAATTAAAATACATAAGTAGCATGGCATAAGTACAGGATTGTAAATAAAACCTCAAACTAGTTTGTGGCCCCAAATAAGATGAATCAAGCTCGGCTCGGGGTCCCATATACCTCCGGATGTGGATAGCGATAAATCAAGGAACAATTATCAAGTACTCGGGGTCCCACGGGACACAAGTGGGCGTTGAAACCAAATATTATCTATCACCCACCGATGCCTCTACTTACTTCAATTTTAGTTGTTAAACAGAATTAAAGTGAGCGATAAGTGCAGCTATGATCATCTCCAACATCAAACATGCGGCAAGGCTCAACAAGCTGGCACTAAGCGACCGCATAACACTTGAGCAAGCGACTACGACGCATAAGTCCAACTAACTACCAAACAACGGTAATAGGATGTGTCCAAGGCAATATACTGCGGGGAATATCACGAATGCGGAAACTAGAGCAACGCACACAGATAGCAATAGATCAACAGGAGGGAAGTAAATACTATAAAAGTAAGATAGGTAGAAAGGGGGAGATGCTCGCCTGAGAAACATTGTCGGAGGGTTCAACCGGTGATCCGGGCGAAGCTCACATCAACTCAACGGCCTTATCCGCGAAGAAGCAAAACACTAGAAGGAACACCGGATGCAGTATTTAATACAACGGCAGAAGATCGGCATGATGCATGTATGATGCATGACATGGCAAGGGTGCGATGCAATTAGGTCAAGATTAAGCGGAACCGGGGTTCCGACAATTAATTAGATGGTTCAAGTTGTTTAGATACCCCGCAATTTAAATGTTGTAATAACAAGGCAAGATAAGATACCGGTTCGCTACACAAATTTAAATGAGGCCAATATAAGGCTAGATTTGCCTGCATATGGGCCCCATATTTAATTATAAGGTGAATCGGCATAAGGCCCCCAAACCACATGATTATGCATGCGAGATGAATGACAATTTAATATGCGACAAGATTATATTTTCATTTATAAAATAGGGTTTGCGGAAAGGGGTTCACACATGAGGGGGTCGCGACGAACTTGGGGTTCCGGGGGTTCGGGGTTCGGGGCCTCGATGGTTGACAGGCGTTCTCGGACTCCGGGATTTAGGGTCTTGTCGCATCCGTGGTCTTCGGGGCATGTTGTCGGCCTTGTCGTCTCTCGTGGGGACCTTGGCGTTCCGGAAGGGCGTTCTTGTGCAGCGTCGGGCATCGGACTCGCCCTGGCCGATGTCGAACTGGTCGGGTCCTCGTGTCGGGTCGGTCTTGGCATTCGGGGTGAAGTTCTTGGCGTTCCTTGTCTAGTTGAAGGCCTTGTGGCTCTACGGCGAGGAACTTAGCGTCATCGGGTCCGAGAAGGAGATCTTGGCGCGGCACCGGGTACGGGATCGGACTTTGGGTTCGGGGGTCTCGGCGTCCGTGAAGTAGATCTTGACGGGGTGTTGTCGGTCTCGGTCGGCCTTGCATTTGCATCCACCCGTATCTGGAGAACACGCAAGCAAATATACATACACGCATGTCCAAAACAACACACGGGTGCCAGCGACAACGCGTTGTCGGCCGGAGAAACTTGTAGACGTGCCGCGGCAGAGGCGGTCTTGGCGGCCCGATTCCCTGGCGGCGTGGTTTCCCGAGCAGCGAGGACGGGGCGAGCGGCGGGCGTTCGGAGGCCGACACGGCGACCAACGGGGCGGTGAGGGCGGCTAGGGCAGCATGGCGCGCAGGCGTCGGGCTCGCTGGCGGGAAGACGGCAATGGCGCTTGGCGGGCTGCGGCGGGCCCTGCGGTGGCGGCTTGCGAGCAGCAGTGGGGCGGCGGGGCGAGCGGCGCTCGGGGTCCCTGGCGGCGCGCAGAGAAAGCGGCCGTCAGCGCGGTGGGCGGCTCCGGCCTTCGGAGGGAGGCGTGGAGGCCGTGGCGGCGGTCGGGGCAGGTCCGCGGCGTCGGGCGGCTTTCAGCGGGCGCTGGCGAGTCGGAGAAGCGGTGGTCGGAGGGCCTTGGCCCGGCGTCGGAGGAGGCCCAGTGCAGGCGGCGGGCGGCTAAGGCGGCAGGGCTCCCAGGAGTGGCGAGTGGGGAGGCGCGGTCGGAGGGAAGAGGTCGCCAGAGAGCGCGAAGGCAGGCGACGGAGGAGAGGAGGCTGGGCGGACGCGTCTGGGAAGAGGAGAGCTAAGGAAGAGGAAAGGAGAAGCGGCGGTGGTGGGGAAGATGAGCAGGCGGGTGGGGCTCGGTGGGGACAGGTGGGTCCAGGCGACAGGGAGGCAGGGTGAGTCGGTCGATTCTGTGCGTGTGTGGTGTGTGTTTGGTGAGTCTTTGTGTGGTGGGGAGAGAGAGGAGTGGGGAGAGAGAGAGGGAGGGTGAGATGGCAGATTTTGATAGGCTAGGGGAGAGAGGGTGAGGTGGCACAAGGGGTTGGTTGGGGTGATGTGGAGGAGTGCTGGGTAGGAAGATTGGTAGATGTAGGATTTAGAAGGGCGGATGTAGGTGGACCGTTTGTAAAAACCTGGGGGTGGTCGTGCGGGTCGGGTTGGCCCGTTCGACTGCCCCCACTAAAATAATTAAAAGTTTTATTTAATTTTAAATGCACCGCTGCAAACCAATAATAGACAACAAAATATTCCGGCGACCCGGGTTTGAATTTGAAACAAGACGGGGCGTTTTTAGAAAGCAAAACGGGCTTTGCGAAAATAGTTTTAGACAAACAACATATGATGATGACGATGCAATGCACAAATTCAACGCGATTTTCTAGTAGTGGTTTTGCGGGATGCCACATCCGCTCCGGCCTGCCGCTCTGCCGCTCCGCCGCCTCCTCGCTCGCTCGCCGGCCCCGCCGCGACCACCCTCGCCTCGCCCCTCCCAGGCGCCCCCTCCTCCTCCTCGGCCCCACCGCCTTTGCTCCCTCCTTCATGGCCGCTTGGCGAGCTCTCGCCTTTCCGCCCTTGCGCTCGGCCACCTGCACTTTGCGCTGCCACGCCTCACGCGGCCTCGCCTCCTGCGCCCCGCCGGCCGCGCCACCACCTCCATCCGTCGACCCGGCGACCCCTCTCCGCGCCCCCCAAGCTCCGGCCTCCTCCAAGCTCCTCCCACCGCCGTCGTCCGCCGCCGCCCAGAAGCCCCGCCTCCGGCCGCTTCCACCGTCGACCCTCCGCACAGGCGCGACGGCGCCGACCATGCCCGCGCCCGTTCGACCCGACCCGTGGGCCGAGTCGCCCGCCGAGCCCTGCTGCCCTACAAGAACGCCACCGCCGTGTCGCCTCTCCATGTGTCCTTGTCGCTCGTTGTCCCATATGCGCCGATAACAAGATCTTCCTAGCGGCTAGGACCGTCGGATGACAAGTTCCACATCACGAACCCGAAGCCCTCGAGCCCTCCTGCGGAACCCCAAGTCCTCCATCGTGTTTTCGAACCCGAGTTACGGTACGAAGACCAAGCCTCGGCACCCCGAACCCGGTGCCGCGTCTAGATCTCCGAAAAACCCCGGTACCGGACAAGTTCGCCATCGACCTCGAGAACACCTACGCGGAACGACAAGAACGCCCCACGGAGCGACGAACCCCGGACCCGGAGCATCCCTGGACACCAAGAACTACCGGCGACCCGACCAAGACCCGAAGACCGATCCCACCGAATGCCAAGGCTTTCTTCATGATTTGAGACCCGGCGTCAAGCGACAAGATCATCGTTATGGAATCCGAAGACCACATATACGACAAGTACTCCCTCGAGGACGCCGAGTACTTCACCCCGGACACCGAGACCCTGAAAACCGATCTAGAGCGCCAAGGCCTTCACATGGAGTCGGCAAGATCATCCGGAAACACCAAGATCAACTGCGCGGGCCCGACAAGTTCGACACCGTCCAGGGCGAGACCGATGCGCCCCGACGCTACGCCAAGTTCGTCTACCCGAACGCCAAGATCTACTCTGCATCCGAGAACGATCCCGCCGAGACCGTTCCGTCGAACCCTGAACCCTGAGACCGACCCCGAACCCCGGAACCCCAAGAGAGTCGAACCCTAATGTGTGAACCCCTTCCCGAAACCCTATTTTATAATATAACACAACTTGTCGCATATTAATTGTTCATGCATGCATACTTGTCTGAAGTTTGGGGGCCTTATGCCGATTCACCTCATAATTAAATATGGGGCCCATATGCGGGCAAATCTAGTCTCATATTGGCCTCATTTAAGTTTGTGTAGCGAACCGGTAACTTATTTTGCCATGTTAAGACAACATCTAAATTGCGGGGTAGTTAAACAACTTGAACCACTTAAGTAATTGCTGGGACCCCGGTTCCGCTTAATGTTGACCTAATTGCATCGCACCGTGCCATACCATGCCTCATACATGCATCATGCCGATCTTCTGCCGTTGTATTAAATATTGCATCCGGTGTTTCTTCTAGTGTTTTGCTTCTTCGCGGATAAGGCCGTTGAGTTGATGTGAGCTTCGCCCGATCTTCGGTTGAACCTTCGGCAATGTTTTCAGGCGAGCATCTCCCCTTTCTACCTATCTTACTTTTATAGTATTTATTTCCCTCTTGTTGATCTATTGCTATCTGTGTTGCGATGCTCTAGTTTTCGTACCCGTGATCTCCCTTGCAGCCCTATATTGCCTTGGACACATCCTATTACCTGTTGTTTGGTAGATAGTTGGACTTGCGCGTCGTAGTTGCTCGCTCAAGTGCTGTTGCGTGTCGTCAAGTGCCACAGTTGTTGAAGCCTTGTCGCATGTTTGATGTTGGAGATGATCATGGCTTTACTTATCGTTCACTTTAATTCCTGTTTAACAACTAAAATTGAAGTAAGCAGAGGCATCGGTGGGTGATAGATAATATTTGGTTTCCGAACGCCCACTTGTGTCCGTGGGACCCAGTACTTGATACCTGTTCCTTGATTTATCGCGCTATCCACATCCGGGAGGATTATGGGACCCCACGAGCGAGCATGATTCATTCTTATTTCTTGGGGCCACAAACTAGTTTGAGGTTTTATTTACGATCTGTGCTTATGCCATGCTACAGATTTACGTTTGTGCGAGGAGCACACTTCTTTGTCTGTTTAGGTAAGGAGTGTTTTCAGTGTCGACAAGCCCAGCCACACTTTTGGGTTCCCGGTCGTTTCTGACCATTGTCGCAAACCTTGAGTCCGCCTCTTGCTAACTTCGTTGGGTCTACTCAATGGGGTGGCCCCGAAATATTCTGAATCCTGTGATTGCTTTGTCATGAAGGCCTCGTTGGGTTTTGATTTGGTTTTCCGAGGTTGATCGGCGTGTGTTGCTATTGGTGCACCCGGGTAAAACTTTGAAAAGCCGTGTCATGTTATGGACGACTTGGAGCACGATATCGACCATAGACAAGCATAACTAAAGTAGTGTTATAAATTTGACTTTATAATGACTAGTAATCAGCTTCACTATAATGGAATGGCTAAATAATCCGCCCACAATTGCTTGTTTGGCTTGTAAACTTGCGACCATTGTACTGACTAGTAAGTATTGCAACTACAAGGTAATGGCTAATAAAAGTACCAACAACTGCTGGTTTTGGGTTTATCTCATGCTATCTCAGTCGACTAGTAATTATTGCAACTTCTAGCGGAATGGTTAACTAAAAGTGCCCATCGCTTATATTATCGGGATGATTATCTATACCGACTAGTAATTACTGCAACGATAACCGAATAAGTAAAACTGCCAACTGTGTGAGTTCCTCGGTTGACTTCCTCGTTTGGTATCGAGGGGGAAACACCAGGATGGGTTTGTTTGGTGTTAGCTTCAGGTTGGATCCAGATAGGTCATCCTTATCCCTCTCTGATAACCGCCAGTTGTATCGAGACTCTATAGGTTGTTTAGTGCATCTTTGCCGCCTTCCACCATACCTATGGCGAGGACCGCGAATTCTAGCCTCGTGTATCTGGCCTCGATCTTGGCACTCCTCTTTTCCTTTGCCCTTTGTCGGCACCTTTTTGTTTAAGCAGGTTTTGAGATCGACGCCGTTAGCGGGGTTACCCTTCCGCTTGGCCTGAGGGTTATGGACGCCATTGGTTATTCTTCAGGGCTCTTAGCCCCATTTGCTTCTTGTCCGTAGCTGGACGCACTATCGTTTTCAAGGTGATTTGGATCTTTGTATATCATATCTGTATTCTTGACTCATTGAGTCGCTGTTATATATATCTGTTCTGTGGGTCCCATCGAGGACTGTTGTGTAATGTTATTACTTCGTTTTCCACCCGCACGAAAGTGCCTGGTGGGCACCTTTGAATCGTTTCTATGCGGGTTTGGCGGGTTTCGCTAAGACTTGCATAGGTCCGATTCTGAGGGTGTTACAGCTGCTGCCGCAGCTTTCGGATCCGGAACCGTAGGTCCCTTCATCCGATGGCGGATCGCACATATCGGAGTTGCAGCTGCTGCTGTCGTAGGACTCATCTATTGATGATGTTGTGCGTAGCACAGGGTGTGGGGCCCATGAAGCGGGCCTGATTGATGGTAAGGGCACCCGCTCTGGGAGGCGGAGGGTGCCAGTTTGCCCCACCTGGAAGCAGAAGCTCCCGAACAGGATCTCGAGTCCGTCGCCTACGGGCTCGAAGTCCTTCATGGTGGCCGGTGAGTGGGCCGTGAAGTCGAAAGTGCCGAAGAGTAGGTGACTCTCCGTCACCACAGAATTGAAGATCGCTTGGGTTGGGACCGTCACGATCGCACAATCAGCGTCCCCAGTTCCCACAGACGGCGCCAATTGACGAGGTTTGCTCTCGTCAACGCCCATTGTTATGGACTTGGGTTTTGGAGAAGATGGGGATGCTGGAGATCGCGGAACGGTTACCAAACAAGCAACACGGGGACAAGAGGTTTACCTGTGTTCAGGAGCCCGGAGAAAACCCTACTCCTTGCGCTTGTCCGCTTGATTACGGCGGAACCGGTGATTACAGGGGTGCGTAGATGCAATCTGGCGTGGAGGTGTGTATGCGAAAGTATGAGAGAGAGATCTAGGTCGTACCCTCCCTGCCTTTATATAGACTTAGGCAGGTCCCGGGCATAGATCTAGTCGATTACAGGTTCTAGGGTTTACCCCTTTGAATTTCCTATCTACTCTAGTATTTCTCTCCAAGGATCCAAGGCGTCATGGGCCTTGGCCACCCGAAAATCTTCATGGGCCGGCATATATTTGCCGTGGGCCTTCCTTGGGCTGGACCAGGTATGCTGAGATCGTGTACCCGCGGGGTATAACCATGTCAGCGGCAGTCCTAGGGTTCCATTCTTGCCACGATGAAGATATGCTTGATGTCTTCCGACATGATTTGGCCAGAACGTCGAGTTCTGAAAGGCTCCGCCCATGAACTCCCATGGGAAAATTATGCCTGGAGATTGTCGGATCGAATGGGATTTGGTTGCACGCAACCATGTTTTTTTTGACCATTTGGTTCCAGAGGGAGCAAGTCGAAGATCTAGAGTCTGTTTTCATCGTTGCACATGTCTTTAGTTCCATGGTGAAGTAAGTGTGCAGAGAATGCCATGGAAGCCGAAATCTAGCTATGGTGGTTCGAGTCCTGGTGGCCATGTGGAATTGACTTGGTGATTCGTGTCTCGTAGCAATGGCATCGGAAAGTGGGGATGATAACACATGATAAGTTCAACGCATAAGCTTTCAGGATGAAAAACCAAGGCCTAGCCTTAATTGGTTGTGCCTAGCAATGACCTTTGTTGAGGGTATTGCTTTGGGATCACTGATTTATCTCTAGGGTAAAAACCTATGATCTATGATCGAGCAATGACGATGCTTGTGTATTGTTCCCTTATTGGAGGCGTCGCTTTTGGAGAAGTTGAATTTCTAGTGTTGTCTTGGTGATGTTTGGTCTGCTGTTACAAGTCATAGATCGTTGTAGCAGGATTTTTCCTTTTTTGGTATTTTTTCTTTATTTTTTGGCTATGTGTATGCGGATTGCTATTATAGCACTGTATTTTTGCAAAGCATATTCGTAACTGATATCCTTGCGATATTAATATATACTCCTAACAATTTTTTTGCCCAATTGACATGTTCGTGATGGCCAATGACTTTATTGGACCATTTTGAGGAGGTAGGAGGGAGCCACGGCCCACGAAGATTGGCTTTCTTGACTTTCGGGATGACTACCTTCTCACTATTGCCATATTTTTGTTTTTTCATGTGCATATCTACACGTACACTACTTGTATGAGATATTTTGTCAAAATAATTAGGTATACATTTGAATATCCTTGAATTGAACTAAGCGAGCCACTAAGCCTGATCTATTAAAGAATCAGAAGCGAGCGCCCACACAAGAAATGAGTGCACCTATGTATAGCGAGCACTTCCGGGGTATATCGCCCATGGAAGTCATTTACTAGGTCGGCCCATTTTGAGCGGTCCTGCTTTTGTTTTTTTATACTTTTTTTATTTTAATTTTGTTTTTTATTTCATGTTACTTTACTTTTTCATGATTTTTAAATATTTATATTTGAAAAAATTATGATTAAAATAAGTTTTAGATTAAAAAAACACTCATGATTTAAAACATTTTTAGATTTTAAAAATCTTTAATTTTGACAATCCTTTAAATGTTTAGTTTTAAAGTTCATGTTAAAAATGTTCAAATAAAAATTCAATGTTTTAAAAATGTTAAGTTTTAAAAATTGTTTTTGATTTTCATCACATTTTAAGAAAATTGTTCACTAGGTAAAAATGTCCAGTTTTTGAAATTCTTCATAATTAAAAATGCTAACTTTTGAGAAAATATCATGATTTTAAAAAGGTTCATATTTTTAAATTATCCATCTATTAAAAACTAAAATAAAAACATTAACCATTAGAAAAATAAATAAAATTTCAACTATTAGGAAAAAGGGAAAATAAACCATAAAACAAAACAAAAAATGAAACCATAAAACGATAAGGGGACGGAGAAAATAAGCAGAACATAACACATAAAACAAAAGGAAAAAATGTACTCCTAACAAATACATATTGTAAAGGCATCTGTTCCCCTCCCTGCAAAGGCGGTTACGGTTTCGCCGCCTCCCATCGGTGTCGCCGCCGATCTACCTCGCTTATGTGACATTTGGGCCATGGAGGCGAGGTGGATCTAGGCTCCCGTGGGTGGCGATAAGCTCCCTTTTCCTGTTTTTAGGGTTCAAATTTGGTGGGGCGTTGCTTAGGTGGTGGCGGTGGCATTTCTTTCAATAAGGTCTCTCCGACTCCAGTCCCATTTCGACGGCAACGCCGAGAATTTTGTGGGAGTGGTGTGGTCCTTGAGGTCTTTTTCTGGCTGTGGGGATTTTCAGATCGTCAAGGAGGTTTATCGACAGATTATCCTTCTTTTTTGTCTCTACGACAGATGTGGTCTTTCTGACCCATTCGGGACTTCCCGTCCGCAACCAACAACGTCGGGCTGGCTAAGGGAGGAGGAGCGGCAGCGGCGACACGCCGTCGACATAATCTTGAGGTTGAAGATGACGGATTTTTTTAAGGAGTTTGATGTAATTTTCGTTTTCATTGAGCTGATTTATACCGTTTGATGGTTTTTTAATGCGAAAGTCCTATTTGATAGTACTCGGGAAACAAACAAAAAATACTTGCTCTGCCCCGAATTGGATTGTGTCGCTGGACCAGCCCACGTTGGCGGACGACCACGAGGTGCTCGCGCAAGAGACGCCCACAGTCCACAACTCTTTTCCCGTGAGTCGATCTCCAAAAGGGAAAAGAAAAGAACTCTTTCGCGTGAGTTGTGCTGTTTGTGACCGCTTCTCAAGCTCACCCTGACTCGTTCTGTGTTATTTCATAGGTACTACCACACCGCCGCTCATGGGCGCTCGGCCTCGCCCCGATCTCGTGGTGACGGCTCTCCATTCCTCCCCCTGCGTAGCTACTGATCGTTTTCGACCGTGGCGAGGCCAAGGCAACGAGCCCTTCCATTGCCGGTGACGGTCGATTTGTGTCAAATAAGGACAACTATTTTACCCTCAGAAACAGAGAGAGAGAGAGAGAGAGAGAGAACAAATAAGCGCTGCGGCTCCTAGTTTATCCGAGATCGTCACTACTGTATACAATTTTTTCCATTCCTTTTGCAACTTCAAATATACAGTAGCGAAGATCTCAGAAGGAATTTTCATGCTATTCCACTATCATTTTATTTCAATAACAGTGGAGTCATGGGGTTCCAAATTTCGATGAAATTTCGCTAATTTCAGGTTTTTTTTGAAATGTAATTATCTCTGAATATATATTTGGGCCAGATTTAGACATATGTCGTTGATTTCGGTGTGTTGTAGGATCTTTTTAAAACCGAAATTCAAGACCCTCCTACATTATCGGCCGTACTTTCGGTCAATCCCAAGGAAAACACAGATAAAGCGGCCATATATATCAACTCATACGATCGAACTTGCAAGAATACAGCAGGGCCGTGTTCTGCATGCATGATCACAGCGCAAACTCTCGATCGCACGGATACATAGTTACATACATACATACTTGCACGCACACCTTCCTTTTATTATTGATACGATCGGTCACATTTTACCTGCAGTTACTTACTACGTGCGCCGAGCCACACCGCTGTAGAGCTCTACGCTACGCGTGTGGGTTCGTAGCGTTGCATGCATGTCGCCGACGTACGGCTCAGTTGCGGGTCTCAGCCCGGTACTTGGGCTCCGGGACCTCGTCGGCGCGCGCACAGCAGCGGCAGCCATATTGCCCGTAGCCGCAGCAGCCATGGTAACAGCCGCTACCACCACCGCCGTAGCCCGGCGGGTAGCCGCCGCCGCCAGGGCTCGGGTAGCCGCCGCCGCCGCCACCGTGACCCGGGTAGCCGCCGCCACCGGGAGCTGGATACCCACCGCCGCTGCCTCCTCCAGGAGCTGGGTACCCACCGCCGCTGCCTCCTCCACCGGGAGCTGGGTACCCACCGCCGCTGCCTCCTCCACCGGGGGCTGGGTACCCACCGCCTCCTCCTCCACCGGGGCTCGGGTACCCACCGCCGCCTCCTCCACCGGGGCTCGGATACCCACCGCCGCCTCCTCCACCTGGACTCGGGTATCCACCGGGGCTCGGGTACCCACCGCCGCCTCCTCCACCGGGACTCGGGTATCCACCGGGGCTCGGGTACCCGCCTCCAGGGCCTGGGGGATAATCCCCGCCGCCGCCTCCAGGGGGCGGGTGGTCTCCCTTGTCTCCACCATGGTGGTGGTGGTGGTGATGGTGGTGCTCATCACCACCGCCGTCGTGGAAGTGCTGCACGCCGGCCCGAGGCTCTTCCTTCTCGGCCTCTGCGGGAACAGAAAACGTGCATGCAAATTAGTAGCAGCATGCAGATAATAAAAGCATCAGTAGTTTCTTAGCCTAGTAACGATTGATTAATTCCTAGCTAGTTCAAGACTACTGGAGTAGTTCGATCGCTAGCTTACGGGTTTCGTCAGCTGTGGCCACCAGGAAAGCCGCAGCGAACAGGAGAGCAAACACCGTGAGACCCTTGGACCTGGACGCCATGCTTGACACTCTCATTTTCGGTGTGTACGTAAGAGAAACTAGTGTGATGGATGAGATAGATCGCATGCGGGGCAAGCATATTTATAGTAGGGAGAGGCCGGCCAATGGAGGCTTGGATAAGATAGGAGAGAGGAGCTCATCAGTGCAGGGATCACACAACCAGTTGGACGCTCCCGATCTATCAAGACCGTCAATTCTGCATCCAACGATAGATAATTTAATTTTCGCAAAAAAAAGATAGATATTTTAAATTCCGAAAAAACCTGGATAGAGTCAATGCTATATATACTTTAGTAGTGTGAAATTTTAAACCCTTGTATTCTTGCCTCAACAAAAATGACAAGTGCAAATATGTGTATGGTGAACGGTGCAAATTCCGTAGTTTCTAAATTTTGCCATATTTTTCATTTAGCTAAGCCCATAATACATTTGTATTCCACATTTGAAAATTTACACGCTCGTTAAGTGAAAAAATTTATGATAAAAGAAAGTGAAAATTGTGTTACTTTTAGTGTGGAAATGAATCTGCTGCTGATTGTTCTGACTTCTGAGTGGTGTTTTTTTTTTCTGCCCATCCCAATTTCCATGCAATCTTACCTCAGGTTTCATCTACGGATAAATAATCCCATCCCAAATGATGCATCTTCTGTCTTGAGAGACATTTCCGTGCGTCGCAACTTCACTTTCTTTTTGGTTTTTCATGTTTCCTCGTAGATATATAGAAACGATGTGAAACTAAGGTTTGGTCCAGTAGTTGTATATGCATGTTTGATTCTGATTTGATGTTTCACAAACTTATTTCGAGATGAGATGTTTGATCTTAGTTTTTTTTTTGTCTTTAGGAGATTAATTGTGGAACATTAATTAGGAAAATGTGTATCCATATTATAATTAAATAAATATGAGAATTTGTATGCTGTTAACATATTTGGACGCCATGGTACGGTGTGGCGTTGCATTTCCGGAAGGCGAGCTGTGAGAAAGTCGAGGCTGGGTGAGGTCTGTGTGGGGGTGTCGCAACTCGTCGTCGGCAAATGAGTTTTCTACGGAGTAAATTGCGAAAACGCACCACAATTGTGGAGAAGTTATCAACGCTTCACACACACACAAAAAAACAGGAAAACATGCATTTTGGTGGGTGTGTGATGACTTTGCCCCAGTTATGGTGGTTTTTTGCAATTCAGGATGTGATGAATGTAGGCCCGTGAACGGCAGTGGTTTGGAAATGACGGCATGTGCATTAACGTACGTCTCCCAGCAATCCAGCATGCAAATAGCTAAACTCCGCGTCATCTGCAGGTGTACCAATGGCGCCAGCGTCCGACTATTTGCGGTGAGGAAACTCGCTCGTCGTCATGCATATATAATATCAACCAGCACCTCATGCATCCTCTGGATCTTATTAGCTACGGACGGCTGCACATGCATATATATATATATATATATAGCCAAATCAACCGAGCGTATTCCGGATCTACTACCTGGTGGTGGTGGATCCGTGAACCAGCTAGCTGTGCCTTCCTTCTCAGGGTAGAAATTAAAGCCCAGCTATATATGACGTTCCTTCCTTCTTTAGCTAGGGGGTACAAGCTCACATAATTACGTACCTACACACGGTGAGCGCAAGTCATTTTGTCTGCTCGCAATTATGTATCTTCAGATCGATCGCCATCCATGCATCCGGTCGATTTCTCGCTGGCGTTTTGCACTACGCCTACTACGAACCAAAAGGCAGTTAACGTGTACATGAGTTAATATGTGAGGACGTACACGAGCGGATCGATCGCCACAAGGCCATATCATGTACCGTTTCGATCGGCTGGGCGTGTGTGCGTGGAGTGTGTGGAGTACTGTTTTCGATGGCCTCCACGTGTACATGAGTTCTGCTCGACGTACGGCACGCCTAGCTAGGCAGCACATGTTGCGCTCGGGACATACGGGGATTGGAACACGTCGAGGTCGCGATACAATTTTTTTTTTCAAACGAGCCAAAAGATTTGGCTCAATCTACTATCTATCTGATCCATACATACTAAGTTAGCAGAGCAGCCCGTCACGCCGGCGGCCCAACAGCCCGCCAACGCGCTTCTCTTAGCGCTCCGCTCTGGGCGGCAGACAGCGGACTAAACGGTGGCCCAGGCCCACGCACTGGCGCCGCACAGTGCAGCCCGTCTGTGGCCCAACGGCCAGCCTGGACTCGCCGCCGCCCAATCCTGGCCGTAGGATGCCATCGGACGGCCTCCCTTGCTTTTCGCTTGATCAAGAACAGCCCCGACCAGCCCCCGACGTAACCCTAGATCCCACTCTCCCCCACGCGCGCGCAACTCTCTGTCCCGGTGGCGGCGGCGCTGCGCGGCTAGAGGCGAGGCGGCGCCGCCAGGCTCGACCGGCGGCCCCTTTCCCTCTCCCTCGCGAGAACACACCCCCTCTGTTTCCCCACTTCACCACCTCTCCAGCTCTGTCACGCGGGGCGGCGGCGGCCCTGGGAAGAAAAGACGCGCCAACGCCGGCGGCCTTCCGTGGACGGCGCGACGCTGCTGCGGCGAGCCTCCCTCCCCCCTTCCTTTCCTCTCCTTGAAGCGGCCCGCAGGCGAGAGAGAGATAGGCGCGGCGGCGCCCCCCACTGCCCCTGGCGTGCGCTCGGTGGAGGTTAACCGGCGTTGTGCGATGGAGCTGGGTGGCTCGCCCTTTGCCCCCGAAGGGGATCTTTCCTTCGGCAGTGGCTCGGTATGGTTTCTTTTGATTCTTTTCTACCAAAAAGATCTAGAACTAGCATATGCTCTGATACCAATGTTAGATCTGCCTTAGGATCATCTAGGCTAGATCAATTCGGTAGCTTCTTTTGCCTATGCAAGATCTTGTCCAAGATCTAAGAGGAGAGGGAAGAGATCAGTGAGGAAGAGAAACATACCGAGCTAGTGGTCATGGTAGAGAGCGGCGGCGCGACGAACCTCGTAGTCAGTGCCCCGGTCCCCACCTCTCTTTATATTGCGCTGCCACAGGGGCCCACCAACCTTGACTTGGTTGGGTGCCCCCGATCAGGACGCGAATCGAGGGTCCGTATGAACCGTCGGGTTCATACGTGGAGAGGTCAGCCTAACACGAATCAGTGACACTTATTATTGATCGGAGGAAGTAATTAAGATGAAGTTTGTACAAGAAGCTAGCCCAAAGTTTGCTTCAGTTTTGATCTTCCATAGAAGGGCTACGGGGAGTGGCGTGATTGTTGTGGAACATGCGGGAGTTTCTTTCATTCCTAAGTCCCCAAGTGGCGACAAGCTAGCGTGAGGAAAGCCCCGCATCATATCATCATCATCCCGTGGTGGATCTCATGATCCTCTCTCCTTTGGATTGCTCTGGTACAGGTCATCTTTGACCGCTCTTTGTGGATGGCGTTGTGAGCTTCCTCGAGCCTTTGCCAATAATTAACTTCAGTGTATGTGTGCCCTATTAGGTGCAACAGAGCAACATCAACTAATCTCATCCTTCTTGTGATTCCCACGGGATAATCTACCTTACACCTAACTTGACCTTTCACTGTCCATTCACAAGAAATCAAGGGCACAACTAAAGGCTTTGCGGAAAACACGATTAACTAAACTCATTTTGTCATCTCACAATTATGTATTGTCAGATCGATGGCCAAGATTTATTTAAATCACAATCCGATCGATATGGACATAGAGGGCTACTTGGATACTTAAATTCCCGCTTCCTTAATCAACATGGATGCCTACAAACTGTGAACGAAAAGGATCAAATGTGAATTGAGTCACTTGATAGGGTTTTGATCCCTCACGAGGTCGTGTACCCTTTTTTCGATCATAGCACGGAACCTAGACTGCCGTATCCTCAACTGTGTTTATTCAAGAGAGATTAGCATCATGTGGTCAATTTCCTAGAAATACCGAGTAGGTGCCACTAAGAGAATATATGCTCTCAACATGTTGATCATTTGATTCTCTCGCAGTGTTGGACGCTTGGGAATTTAGTGGTTTTCAGAGAGGGAGGCGTCGTGGGTTCAACCATCTTGCACTAGGTGTAGAAGGCATGCTTGGTTAAACACCAGACTCCAATGTGCGGGTAGTGATTCGTACTTAGCGACGTTGTATAGGTAGACTGATCCTGCAAATTTATTGTGTGTGAGGCGGACTGTCGCGATAATGTTGTAACTGGCCTCTTTGTCACTCTATTCTCTACTCTATGATACGCTTGCTACGTTTGCTAGGAATTGATAAAATTTACCTAGTATATGGGTCCCACCTAATCCTGTATGATACTTATGTAGACAAGAGTCAAGAAAATTCAAGGTGAGTCAAGTCAACAAAAGTCTACCGCAAAGACATGGCCAATAATTCAAAAGGAATGGAAGAAATAATAGAGAAGGGTAAAAAATAAAGCCCGTTAATGAAGAAGCAAAGGATAGATGGGCCAACCCACCATGGACCATGGACTACTTACCCATCTCTCCTCAAAATCTGTCCTAGACCGTGGACCATGTTTTATAATGTAACCATCCTACCTACAACCATAATTGTACTCTTTGGTTATTTGTCGAGGACACCATGCCTATATAAGCCCAAAGGGGTGGAGTCTCATCTCAATACAAGAAGTGGAGATGGGTAGACATTCAAGACTGGTTTGGGTATAATTTGTTTTGAGGAGGTTTTCGTTCTTTAATTTTTCGTCCGTCGTGGCTGTTTTTTGTTTTGGCCCCTCAATAATGCCCATATCAACCCGCAGTGCCTTATCTCTTTATCATCTACCTGATTTTTTTGGGGAAGGACCGCCGCAGTCCATGGAGGCGCGCCGACACATAGAAGGCGAGATGTACCACTGTGCAAGAGAGGGAAGCGGGATGGACTCTGTGGAGAGGAAGGTTAGGTCTGCGTCACCGCGGAGGAGAGGGACTTCGGTCGCGGGGCCGTTGAGGTGCCGCAAGAGGAGGTTGCTCGGGGAGGGACGACTGCCTCCGAGCTCACAGAGGAGCCAGACCTGGGGTTCCTCCACTTCAAACTCCACCGCCGCATCCATCTAACGCCGCCGGTAGCCTCCACATGCCGATTCCGCGCCGTGGCCCATACAAGCGGGCGTGCCCTATCGCCGTCAGTTCGCTCCTCGCAATGGCGTCGGCGAGCCGCACTGTGTAGACTGTGCTGCTTGGTGTAATGGTGTCCAGGTGCGAGCTGAGTGCGGTACTGCCGGAGACATGCAGACCATGGCCCTACGAGGCTACGACAACCGTAGCCGGAGACGTTGGCGTGGGAACCCGTCATCTTCGTCATAGACAGGGACGACCTTGATCTCCACCTGCGTTAGTGCGCAACGGCAGTGTGCAAATCTCCAAGTGCACCCCTGCGCAGCGAGCCAGCGAGGAGAGGCAGCGACGGTCATCGATTTATCTGGTGCTGCTGTACGAAGATACGTAGATGCACTAATTAGTCCTGCTGAACCTGTTGACCAAGCAAAACGCCTAGGTAGCAGCAATGCATAAGCTGGACTGATTAATTCTAAATCGACCTGCTGCTCCTGTAAGCTTTTTTTTTTTAGGCGGAACACTATTATTCCATTAAACAAACACAGCTGACTCGCTGGCCACAGTATCGAGTACATATTCTGGGACATAGTCCAACCAAACAACACGACGCTCAACCTGATCAGCACCTAAAGCAGCAAGTTTATGAGCTAACATATTACACACACGAGGAGCATATATATAACATCTCCACTGAAATAAAATTGAGTCGGATAAATGCACGTAGGTTACGAAAAATTATTCCTTCCGACGCCAGGTCGAACTACGTTCCACCAAGAGCCTTGACTAAGATTTGGGAATCAGATTCTAGGACTATACGTCCCACGTCCCATCCCCCAGTCTGCAGCAGCCTGGAACGCCTCACCGCATGCAATAGCTTCAGCCTGCAAAGCATGCGAGATTTGGCCAAACCCTGATCCACGTACATCCCCTTGATCATCTCTCTCGCAGCAAAGCCCCAACCTCCCATACCAGAATCAGCGTTAAAGGCTCCATTAGTGTTGATCTTGATTATCTCAGCCGTGGGTTTCTCCAGTAAGCTTTCTTGTTAGAGAATAACTCTACAAGAATAAGGAAAAGAAATACATCAACGATGTGTCAGCCATTATAAGGAAAATCCATAGCAGAGGGATCACCATGAAATTAAGAGTGATCCATGGAATTTACTCATCAAATGTTGTATGAGACTAAGTTACAACTGTACTTAAATTTTCATATATGTCATTTTCACATTTACATGTGTGAAAGCATGCACTTTCGGTATGATTACTTTCTTTTAATCCAGGATGTTAACCAATAGCCACTGTACAAAAACACCGCACCCGAGAAAGTAAACGTTGAAATGTCCATTTTGATTTTCTATTTACTCCATCAACTTGTTATTTTTTGGAAAATTTTATAATGTTAAAATGGTGCAGATTTGTTGATAAATATTACTTCAAAATAATTCTAGATTTTTCAGATCACAAGCGAAAAAAGATAGATTATGTTGATGGTCCGGAAAAATCAAGACATAAGCCCTAACACATTATATCGAGACTTTTTGTATCGTTATTGCTACGAAGTTTAACTATTTAATCTGGAGATATCGTGGCAACGCACGGGCATTCAACTAGTCATGTATAACTTAGTCTAACACCGAGAAGGGAAATTTGACTTCACCTTTAGTAAGCCTCTTATGTCCCAAAGACCATGTACAACTCCCTCGACGCTTTCCTCACATAGCATTAGGTCATGCTCCAATGAGACTTCCAAACGTATTTATAGAAATATCATTGTGTCAATTCTTGCTAATTGTGCGATGAAGTTTCACATAAGCCCACCATAGACAACCCCTATTTACTACTTTATCGAGAGCCCATGTTGCTCAAGGTACCCATATTGTCTTCAGTATGCATATTCTCAAAAAGACAAGAATGACAGGTACAACACTTCTTACTGGTCCTATTCCACCCCTCTCTCGCTCTTATATATGGTACATGCTTCCATTCAAATATATTGTTTTTATCCCTAAATCTTCATGGAAGATTCGACAACCCATGCAATAAAAAATATCAGCTGTACGTCTCTCTAGAGGCCTGAGATTTTAACACGCATGAGACTTGCATGTACTACGCGTTTTATTGATTGTTTTATTGATTGTTTATAAGTACCTCTGAGACACGCATGAGGAAGTACTATTTTAAGCAAGGAAGACAAGTCTTACAGTGCGAATACCCTTAGCAGGAACAGAGTCCTGAAACTGGATCGATCACGATAAGCGTGCAACGCGTATGTATACGTACATACGTACGCCGTGCATGCACCTTCCTTTTTATTGACCATCTACGAGTACTTACTACGTGCGTGCAGCCACACCACGTACAGTATTATTACATGCACATACGGACGTACGTAGCTGCATGGATATATCTGGTACTGGTACTCAGTTGCGGACCTCCGGCACCTCGTTGGGGCCGCAGCAGTGGCAGACACCATGCCCGCAGCACTGGTGCCGACAGCCGTGGCCGCCTCCATCTCCGCCGTGGTAGCCACCCCCGCCGCCGCCTCCGCCTCCGCCTCCGCCGTGGTAGCCACCGCCGCCGCCGCCGCCGTGGTGGCCACCGCCGCCGTAGCCCTGAACACCGGCCTTGGCCTCTGCATGCACAAAAACGTATGCATGTTAAACTAGTTGGAGCGGCAGGAGGAGCAATCTCTTAGCGTTACGAGGATCTTATATGAATCCCTAGCTAGCATATAACAGAGAGAGAATCGACTGAAAATCGGTGCTGCGCTAGCTCACGGGTTTCGTCAGCTGTGGAGACGAGGAACGCCGCAGCAAGCAGGAGAGCGAACACGATGAGACCCTTGGACGCCATGCTTGACACTCTTTTCTTCACTGTGCAAGGCTAGCTGCTAGTTCGTCACTTGTGTAATGGATGGATGCCCTTGCGGACCAACGAATTTATAGGCTAGCTAGAGGCAAAGGATAAGATATGAGGAGCTGTGGCCAAGCTGAGGGTGGCTCTCTCTCCCCTCGATCGATCTGACTCCATGGGTGTCGGCTTGTCGTCGTGGACAATCCATGGCGCATGTACGTACGTGGACGCACGCACGTAGGGCACCGGTGGCGGGATCTGACAAGAGCGCGCCGGCCGGTTGGGAGATGGACGGCGATTGAATTAACGTCTCCCCGCATTCAAATGCTTGTAAGTATCCGCAGGTGTGCAGATGAGGTAGCGCCACCTCCTCGCGCGCGCGCCAAAGTCGACTATGTGCAGGAACGGCGTACAGTGCACTCACTCGCAGGGCGGCGATCGGTCAGGAAACATGACGAGGTTTGACTAGGCATTGATTTTAGGTTCTTAGGTATTTTTTTTAGACAAAAGGTTTTGCAGCGCGGCTTTAAATTACTAATAAAATTAAATTGCCGAACGATACTAGGTGTAGAGGACATGGAGATGGTGTTTTGGCTCACACATGAATCTATTACAAAAAATCATCAAAAAACAAAATTTAAAATGTCGAAAAATTCTGAAAAAAATTCAGTGGACATTCAGGCACTCTATGTTCGCACATAAGTTTTCGAAAGAAAATAGTTTTATGTGGCTTGTGTAAAAAGACAAATAAATGTTCGTGAATAGTCATGTCGAAGCATCAAAATTTGTTATTCGAGACACAAAATAAATTCTGGAAACTTGTGTACAGACATACAATAGGCCGGTTGTACGTGCATATAATTTTTTTATTTTAAAATATATTTTCAAAAATATGATTCACTACTGCAGAGGCGCGGTAAAGGTCACGCGGAACTCGGCAAAGGCTTTGCCGTGTGTTTACACACGACAAAAGCCACACGACAGCGATAGCCACGACAAAAGCTCTTTGTCGTGTGTCTTGACGCCAGAACTCGACAAAGCCGTTGCCGTTGTTTTCTACGAAGACACGGCAAAGTAAAGGCACTTCACGGTTCCGCTCGTCTGACGGAGCCAACATGTCTCTGCCGTGTGAATTCTTTGTCGTGTGCATTTCTTCTTCGTCGTGTACCCGAGCTTTGCCGTGTGCCCAATCTTTACCGTGTTGTCCGTTCCGGTAAAACCGGGTGGATAGTGCCCCACCTTGTGAACCAATATGGTTTTACATCATCCTATGACCTAAACAAACACAAAATAAGAGAGAGCTATGCTGGGCTACCTCCATCAGAAGAATGTCTAGGGGATAGACGATCCGATGCCCGCAGATCATGGTTCCGCAACAAACCGCGTTCCGGGGCATCGGAATACCTCAAGGACATGCATGCATGTGACCCTAGCACATGCATAAAAGTGTGGTGTTATGTTGAAACATACGAAACCTACTAGTCTCTGGGTGCTTGCATGCGTCCTCCCTCACATGCATGCGCTCTAACCTAGAAGCGAAGGTTCTAGACTTATATAAGAGGGAAACTCCCTGTTCTGATGAAACCTAATTGTATAAGGGAGGTGCATGTAGTGATCAAGACTACAACAACCTATTCTTATGTGTGTGCTCATGATCCTATGAAATAACATCACCTAACATATATGTAATAAAAGCCTTGCTAACTAAAAAAGAAAAAAAAAGGGAAAACAGTTCTTTGCCGTGTATACAGAAGAATACACATGACAAAGTTGTTCTTTGCCATATACCTAACGACGAGGGCACACGGCAAAGATTCTGCCATTCGCCCCTGCCGGCGGGTGCCCCTGCAGGCCGCGGGGCCCACTTCTTTGTCGTGAACACAGCTTTGCCGTGTGTCCTCAGTGATTTTTCCGTGTCTATTTTCTTTGTCGTGTGCCATAGTTTCTCCATTGTCGTGTCCTTTTTCTGTAATCTGTCGTGTACGTTTTCTTTGTCGTATGCTTCTAGATATACACATGGCAGAGATCAGCTTTGCCGTGTTTCGGGCTTGTTGGCACATGGCAAAGGCGAGGAGCGATGACCGCGGCAATTTTTCCCGTAGTGGTTCATTTGTGTATCCATGAGCCGAATTGGATTTTCATTAAGAATATTGATGTCTACGCACTTCTATTCTTGTAGACAGTTGTTGGGCCTCCAAGTGCAGAGGTTTGTAGAACAGCAGCAAGTTTCCCTTCAGTGGATTACCCAAGGTTTATCGAACTCAGGGAGGAAGTGGTTAAAGGTATTCCCGCTCAAGCAATCCAACAATCAAGATACAAGAAGTCTCTTGTGTCTCCAACACAACCAATGTAGGTGCACTAGTTCGGCGAAGAGATAGTGAAATACAAGTGGTAACGGTGCCAGAAAAGAGCTGATGGCGTGGAGGAAAGGTAAAAGCCCAAAACCTCGCCCGCAAACGGAACAAAGATGGAAGCAAGCAAACATGCAACATATCTAGATGCAAACGGTGTTTGAATGTTTAGAAACAAGGCCTAGGGATCATATTTTCACTAGTGAACACTCTCTCATACAAATATCCTCTCTTCATGATACTACTCTTAACTACTCTCCGGTTGGACACTCTAATCATCGGTAGGGCAATAACAGTACTCCTCAAAGTCTGCCTTCCCCAATCTAGATAACCCCACACTGTCACCTTGAGCGCTAGATGGTTCCAACAAATACCACAATTTCATAGAGACATCCAACTCCAAATATAACTCATAACAAATATTCAATCTAGCCATAGTGCCACACACGGTATGCACGTTGTCACTTTCACACACGTGGGGAAAAGCATAGATCTATTAAAGCACAAAGAGTATTTATGTAGGCTCAAACCTAAGTCCCACCATGGCGTCCACGCTGTCACTTTCACACACACATGGGAAGAGCAGAGATCTATTAAAGCACTTGAGTAGCAAGGTAGATCTACTAGATTACAAAGCTCATGACCACAACAAGATCATGCATAGAGAGAGATGAACACATAGCTAGCGGTAGAGCCCTTAGCCTTGAGGAAGAACTACTCCCTCCTCATCATGGGAATCAGCAACGGTGATGGAGATTGTGGTGGAGATCGATGGAGATGGCTCTGGGGGCAGTTCCACGTCCCGGCAAGATGCCGGAACAGAGACTTTCTATCCCCCGAATCTCCCTTTCTGTGGCGGCAGTGCTATGGAGGTTTTTCTGGAAGTAAAGGCACAACTCAGGGTTTTCTCATCGGGGGCTTCTTATAGGCAAAGAGGCGAGGCTGGGAGGCAGCCGGAGGGCCCACACCCTACCCAGGCACGGGGCAGGGCCCACCCACGCCTAGGGGGGTGTGGTGGCCCTGGTTCTCCTCTCTGTCTCCCCTCTGGACTTCGTGTCGCCCACGGTAAAATATTGACTTTGGCTTTTGTCCCATCCAATTCCGAGAATATTGATTTTCTGCCTTTCTGGAACCAAAAACAGAAGAAAACAGGCAACTGGCACTGTGGCATCTTGTCAATAGGTTACTTCCAGAAAGTGTATAAAAATACCTCAAAGTGTAGACAAAGCAAAGAAAAGTAGATACTAAACAAGCATGGAGCATCAAAAATTATAGATACGTTTCCGACGTATCAAGCATCCCCAAGCTTAACTCCTGCTCGTCCTCAAGTAGGTAACTGATAAAAAGAATAATTTTTGAGGTGAGATGCACCATCAAAACAAAGATCAAACCATTTGCAAGCATTGAAATCCGGGATCAAAGAACTCTAAACATGTGCATGAAAGATATAGTTCTAACAATAGGACATAGTAACTATGCATGCAACATGAAAGGCTACAAACAAAGATCATGAAAACATGCATTGAAAAACATTTGTTTGTTTCACATACAGAAAACATGGCATAGTGGCAATCAGCTTGTCCCTCATAGAGTAGCAATATAGATGCATAGGACACCTTCAAAGTTCACAAGGGTGACTAGAAACAAATAGCACAAAAACAAGTAATATCACAATATGCATCAATCAATTGGTTTTGGGACACTGCACATAGAGTGACAACTATGCTCTCTTAATGGTGCCTAAAGGTAGAAGGTGGAGATTCAAGTAATGGTGGAAGAAAGGCCTTTTTGTAAAGGAAGCAGGGATTTCAATTTTCAAAAAGAGCTTCCAAAAAGTATGGTACTTGTTAGCTTTCAGCCCTCATTGCCCCTATCATAAGCATCCTGGAGTGATTAAGGTTAAAGTGACAAAGATGGAGTATATGCTTGACGAAATATAAGTTGGCAATCTCAAGTCCCTTGAATACGAGGGCCGCACCTCATGCTACTCAACTTTAGTCATATGTAAGTTCTTGTCATTGTAAGTATTTGCATATCATTGAGAACCGCCAACGGAGTACCCCTTGCACATGGTACAGGAGCTATCCTATAACCAAAATGACAAGGCAAACAGACAATGAGCATCTGAGTGATCTTTTTATTTACTATATGCATAGCTTTTTATTGAGGATGCTTCATAGATAGCTCACTATGGTGATGCTGCAAGTTTCCACCATGATTAGGCATGGCTTAGGCCAGCGGCCCAGGCGTTTCTCTAACACGGGATACAAACTCCATACATTTACAAGCTCCCTTTTTATTTCACACCGGTGACATCCATACACAAAAGAGCATTGATATCAACTGAGTACAAAGTACAAGTGCAATGTTGAAAACGTTCCCCGTGGCAGCACGGTTCTGCTAATTCCAACGTATAAGTGCAAGCATATACAACATAGATGACACAATGGTTCAAGTTTATTAGGGACAAGAAATATAAAGTGTGCCATCAAGTTCGTGAGGGCTTTAATCACTAAGTTTCACATAACAAAATAGTTTTTAATTGGAAGATAGCTGAAAACAAGAATATACTTGGAATGGTGTAACACACCATGCATTGGAGTTTATATTGGACACTTTGGAAAAACTTGGTTTCTTGGAAGTTGGAAGCACGAGTAGAGCTTACTCATACAAGTGGAGGCTAGCAAAATACTGGGAACAACCAACTAAGGAGCAATAATGGCCATAATCATGCAGTGCAACAAAGCATTACTAATCAAAGCGTAGAGTGGTACTACAAGTCAAGGACTAAATGATCATAGAGGCTATGGTGACTTGTGAGAGTCATAACATGGTGTGAGCATGTGCCAAGTCAACCCAAACAAATCATCAAAGGAGAATACCACAATACTATGCTTTTGCATGTTAAAACAACGCATAATTTTTTCGGAGCACACTAAGCAATCCCAATTGTTTGGAACAAGTCATGCTACAGCAATAATCACTAAGCATAAGATCAAAAAATCAACTAGCATGTCATGCTAAAGTCTAAGTCACAGTCAATGCAAGCTCCTCTTGCACTTATCAAGCAAGAACTTACTACTCCTCTCCAACACCAAGCAACTTATTTGAAGCAACTCACAAAGATAATAATCAGTAAAGATCAGTGAGCTTGTCTCACAAATGCACAAAGAAGAACTAAAAAGTTCTAAGCTGAAAGCACAAGAAAACTAAAGCTAAACACAATGCTAGCTAAAGAGAACACTCACAAGACAATAAGAGTGAAAACTAGACTGTTCTAGGCCATGAAAACAGAGTGTGTCTCTCTCCAAAAGAAGTGTGGTGTAACCAACCAACTTACTCAAGCAAACTAAGCAAACAAAAACTAAGACGCTCCAATAACAACACAACAATGCATGAAACAATAAAAATGAAGTGTGTAGAAAGACCTGAGATTTTTATTGATGAAAAAGGGGATGCCTTGGGCATCCCCAAGCTTTGACGCTTGTACCTCTTGGATATTTATTGGTGTGACACCAGGGTGGCATCCCCAAGCTTGAGCTTTTGTCCATTCTTCATATCATTACATCATTCTCTCTCTACACATGAAATTTTTCCTTCCAACAAAACTTCACACAATTTTTATTAGCAACATTAGTTTATTCAAAAGATATTAGACCTCTGGCAAAACTTTGTAACAGCAAGGATTTTCACTAAACATACAAGCTATTGTAGTAACTCCTTCAAAAATATCAATTCCCCAAAAGATAACTCAAAAAGGAATCAATAAGAAGCAAATGCAAATAATGGCAGAAATCTGTCAAAATAGATCATCAGGTAGAAACCGATTTTTTCGAAAATCTTATATTGCTCAAATCAAAAAGTGCTGAACTAACAAAAGTTATCTAACATACTGGAGGATTTATTCGTAAATTTTGAGCTCAATCCGAGTTACAGAGACTCCTCACGAATTTTTATGGTGGAGGACGGAAATATGTTTCGCAACAGCAACTCCCCAAATCTTACTTCCCTCTCATTAGAGGTCATTCTTGGCACAAAAAAGCAAATAAAAAGGATAAGGAGAGGTCATTACAGAAGTAATAACTTCCAAGACTTAAGTAAACTTTTGGGTTATCTCCCAACAAGTACTTTTCTTTAACGCCTTTAAGTTAGGCTTGATAGTTTGAGAAGATGCTCACTTAAGAAATATGAATTTAAGTAAAAGAGAGCATCAAGAAGCAAATTCAAAACACATTTAAGTCTAACCTACTTCCTATGCATATGAATCTTGTAAAGAAACAATTCATGAGAGCACAAAGCAACAAGCATAGGAAAGCAAAATAAGTGCAACTTCAAGACTTTCAACATAAAGAGGGGAAACTTAATATTTTTGAGAAGCATAAGACCAAGTTTCCCTCTCTCATAATAACTTTCAGTAGCATCATGAATAAAATTAACAATATAACTATCACATAAAACATTATTATCATGAGCCACATGCATAAAATAATTATTACTCTCCACATAAGCATAGTCATCCTTATTAATTATAGTGGGAGCAAATTCAACAAAATAGCTATCACTATTATTCTCATCACCATAATCATCAAGTATAGGAGGCATATTGTAATAACAATAAATTTTCTCCTCAGTAGTAGGTGGAATGAAAATATCGTACTCATCATTGTAATCATCATAGATAGGAGGTTTGGTGTCATCATAAGCAATACAATAGCTATCTTCCAAAGCCGGGGGACTAAAAAGATCATTTTCATAAAAACTACCTTTCCCAAGCTTAGGATTTTCCATAGCATTAGCAATAATGGTGTTCAAAAAATTCATACTAATAACATTGCTATTAGCATGCAAATAAAGTTCCATAGGTTCTTTAATTTTCTCTTCAAACACTTCATGTCCTAACTCAAGATAAACACTATAAAGCTCTCTAATTTTGTTGTTGTTTTCCATTAAGCCTAACTAGTGAAAACAAGAAACAAAAATACAAAACTGCAGAATCTAAAGGAAATAACTTCAAGCACTCACACCGGAGGATGTGAGTATTTTTTACCTTTCCTCCCCGGCAACGGCGCCAGAAAAGAGCTTTCTCGCTTGTTGTTGCCATGGGGTAACGTGTGTGAGTGCCTTTTACCTTTCCTCCCTAGCAACGACGCCAGAAAAGAGCTTGATGTCTACGCACTTATATTCTTGTAGACAGTTGTTGGGCCTCCAAGTGCAGAGGTTTGTAGAACAGCAACAAGTTTCCCTTAAGTGGATTACCCAAGGTTTATCGAACTCAGGGAGGAAGTGGTCAAAGGTATTCCCGCTCAAGCAATCCTGCAATCAAGATACAAGAAGTCTCTTGTGTCCCCAACACAAACAATGTAGGTTCACTAGTTCAACGAAGAGATAGTGAAATACAAGTGGTAACGGTGCCAGAAAAGAGCTGACGGCGTGGAGGAAAGGTAAAAGCTCAAAACCTCCCCGGCAAACGGAACAAATATGGAAGCAAGCAAACATGCAAAAGATCTAGATGCAAACGGTGTTTGAATGTTTAGAAACAAGGCTTAGGGATCATACTTTCACTAGTGAACACTCTCTCATATAAATATCCTCTCTTCATGATACTACTCTTAACTACTCTCCGGTTGGACACTCTAATCATCGGTAGGGCTATAACAGCACTCCTCAAAGTCCGCCTTTCCCAATCTAGATAACCCCACACTGTCACCTTGAGCGCTAGATGGTTCCAACAAACACCATAATTTCATAGAGACATCCAACTCCAAATATAACTCATAACAAATATTCAATCTAGCCAAAGTGCCACACACGATATGCACGCTGTCACTTTCACACACGTGGGGAAAAGCATAGATCTATTAAAGCACAAAGAGTATTTATGTAGACTCAAACCTAAGTGCCACCATGGCGTGCACGCTGTCACTTTCACACACACATGGGAAGAGTAGAGATCTATTAAAGCACTTGAGTAGCAAGGTAGATCTACTAGATTACAAAGCTCATGACCACAACAAGATCATGCATAGAGAGAGATGAACACATAGCTACCGGTAGAGCCCTTAGCCTTGAGGAAGAACTACTCCCTCCTCATCATGGGAATTATCAACGGTGAGGGAGATGGTGGTGGAGATCGATGGAGATGGCTCCGGGGGCACTTCCCCGTCCCGGCAAGGTGCCGGAACAGAGACTTTCTGTCCCCTGAATCTCCCTTTCAGTGGCGGCGGCGCTATGGAGGTTTTTATGGATGTATGATTGACGACTTAGGGTTTTATCATCGGGGGCTTCTTATAGGCGAAGAGGCGAGGCTAGGAGGCGACCGGAGGGCCCACACCCTACCCAGACGCGGGGCAGGGCCCACCCACGCCTAGGGGGGGGTGTGGTGGCCCTGGTTCGCCTATCCGTCTCCCCTCTAGACTTCGTGTCGCCCACGGTAAAATATTGACTTTGGCTTTTGTCCCACCAATTCCGAGAATATTGATTTTCTGCCTTTTTGGAACCAAAAACAGAAGAAAACAGGCAACTGGCACTGTGGCATCTTGTCAATAGGTTACTTCCAGAAAGTGTATAAAAATACCTCAAAATGTAGACAAAGAAGTAGATACTAAACAAGCATGGAGCATCAAAAATTATAGATATGTTTCCGACGTATCAAACATCCTCTTATAAGGAGATGAAAGATCAAACAAATAAAAGAAATGAGCAACAAAGCTACACTAAACGAGCATAGAATCCATATAGCCTAGCACCATTGATATCAACATCTCACTGGCGAGGCATCCACCTCTCGGAGCAAACTCGGGTCATGAAATGTGACAACCAATTACAAAGGGACAACCTTGCTTAACATGGAGCAATGTGCAACTACAGAGGACGAGCCGCCTAGCGTCCCCAACCCTAGCCGCTAGGGCACAGCCGGCCGGACCTCCCCGACGCCGCCCCCTCCCTCCTCCTCCCCCTCCCCCCCCGCCACCTCTCGGGTCATCCGCACGTGGTAGATTCCGGAGGCACCGACCCTAACCTACAAAACTCCCTTAGGCGGTTATCCCTAACCTACATGGAAGCTTCACCACCAAAAATAAACCCCATCCATACATCCAAACGAAATTATAAAGGTGGAATCCACGAAGAGCCAGGACTCCATTACAGTGCCTCCATGAAGGAAACGACGAGGGCGTCGTCACCGCTAGGTATAACAAGCCAAACCAGAGTTTTTACTTGGAGTCCGATCATGGGAGAAGACGGCACCAAGTGACGCCCCCAAGAAGGAAGTAGAGCATCTCCAAAAGTTGCGCCCTCGCGAATGCAGCGCTAAAGCGGTCTTTTCGGGGAGGCGCATCGCTGATTTTCTCGGCCAACCAAGACGCTTCGATACGGTGACGAGGCGAATTTTGGTCGAAAAAGTAAGGCAAAAATAGAAATCATATTTGATCACTTAATACCGACATATAAATTTAACAAGTTTTGAAACACAATTTGAACGGTAAAACAAACTAGGTGTTTCCTTTGAGCACTGTTGTCTCCTCTCAATGATCATGTTGTGCAAGATCAAAACACATGTCAAAGCCAGGTACCAAAATTATTTCTGTAGTGTATTGCAATAGCAGCAATGCCAGACCATTAGTTAAAATACTAATCTTAATAGTATGATAGTTTTAGAGTTGTTTATCTTTGATTCTTCTTTGTAAGAAGTTCTTTCTCTCTCTTTAACTTAGAGTGTTCTTTGGATCTTATGTAAATAGTTGAGTTGTAACCTTTAGCCATGTCTTGGACCTGATGTGTTCTGTTGTACCACTCTGATGGATGTAATACTAGTAAACAAATGTTTCATTAGTGTTATGTCAACGACTATAGTGTACTACATCATGCAGTGGTATGCTGGATCACCGTAAAATCATATTTGATCACTCAATACCGACATATAAATTTAACAAGTTTTGAAACACAATTTGAACGGTAAAACAAACTAGGTGTTTCCTTTGAGCACTGTTGTCTCCTCTCAATGATCATGTTGTGCAAGATCAAAACACATGTCAAAGCCAGGTACCAAAATTATTTCTGTAGTGTATTGCAATAGCAGCAATGCCAGACCATTAGTTAAAATACTAATCTTAATAGTATGATAGTTTTAGAGTTGTTTATCTTTGATTCTTCTTTGTAAGAAGTTCTTTCTCTCTATTTAACTTAGAGTGTTCTTTGGATCTTATGTAAATAGTTGAGTTGTAACCTTTAGCCATGTCTTGGACCTGATGTGTTCTGTTGTACCACTCTGATGGATGTAATACTAGTAAACAAATGTTTTATTAGTGTTATGTCAACGACTATAGTGTACTACATCATGCAGTGGTATGCTGGATCACCGTAAAATCATATTTGATCACTCAATACCGACATATAAATTTAACAAGTTTTGAAACACAATTTGAACGGTAAAACAAACTAGGTGTTTCCTTTGAGCACTGTTGTCTCCTCTCAATGATCATGTTGTGCAAGATCAAAACACATATCAAAGCCAGGTACCAAAATTATTTCTGTAGTGTATTGCAATAGCAGCAATGCCAGACCATTAGTTAAAATACTAATCTTAATAGTATGATAGTTTTAGAGTTGTTTATCTTTGATTCTTCTTTGTAAGAAGTTCTTTCTCTCTCTTTAACTTAGAGTGTTCTTTGGATCTTATGTAAATAGTTGAGTTGTAACCTTTAGCCATGTCTTGGACCTGCTGTGTTCTGTTGTACCACTCTGATGAATGTAATACTAGTAAACAAATGTTTCATTAGTGTTATGTCAACGACTATAGTGTACTACATCATGCAGTGGTATGCTGGATCACCGTAAAATCATATTTGATCACTCAATACCGACATATAAATTTAACAAGTTTTGAAACACAATTTGAACGGTAAAACAAACTAGGTGTTTCCTTTGAGCACTGTTGTCTCCTCTCAATGATCATGTTGTGCAAGATCAAAACACATGTTAAAGCCAGGTACCAAAAATAGAAAATCGAAATTGGAGCACACCAAATGTTTGCTCGATATCCTTCCTGCAAGCTGGCAAACTGAGATCGTTTGCCCACAACAGAGTTAGAGATTGTCTTCACTAATATTAATCATATCGAATAGATATCATCTGCCATAACAATATTAAAAAAAGAGCTTGCGGTTCATCGTGAAACGGCGCCAACAACCTCCGGTCTGTTTCCTCCAAGCTGAGGCGACACTAGTTTTGCAATATCTCATAAATGAGTATTATTTCTAGAAACTAAAAGTATATTATTTAAAAAATATAGCGGGAGAGGAGTGCTGGCCTGTTCCAATAGTGAAAATGATAAGATAGGAGGGAGCCGTGGCCAAGTTAGCTCCACGGGTGTTGACTCGTCGTCAGCGATTCGTCGCCTCGTTGTAACGTTGACGTCCGTAGTCCGTAGGGCCCTTGGTAGTGGAATCAGACAAAAGTACCGGTTGGGAGATGGGCGGGCATTGCATTAACGTCTCCCACGCCCCATCTCATGCACTTGCCTGCCACCTCATCTGCGCGGCTGAATCGACTATGTGCATGCACATACGGGGAACCCTGCACCTCGCGCGGCGGCGAGGAAATTAACACGACAATGTTTGACTCGGCGTCATGCACGTACGCATTCATCGACCAGCACCCGAATATCCTACTCCCTCCGTTTCGGAAAAAAATGACTGGGATTTTCGTAGATTTATATATATGTTGACGCATTTTGATGGATAAATATATATGAATTTATATAAATCTGAGTCACTGATTTCTGGATGAAGAAAATATTATTAGACATTGGTCCAAATCAATCGAGCATGATCTAGACCATCTTGTCCACCTGGCTCACCTCCTGGGAGCCTCCCCGCCGTGGAGCCAGACCTAGGCCCAAGGTGCCCACTAAACGATCTGGAGATCCTGTCAAGATGATTGGGGTCTGAAGTGCAAGGGACGTCCGGTCGTCGCCGATCCGCTTCACCCGACACCACACAATGACGCTCGCAAAGGAACAACACGCTGTAACGCCGCCGGTCTCTAGAAAGAAGAAGCCGTTGACAAGGGGGGCACCAGAGGAAACGCCGCCACACGGCCACAGCCTTCCCGCGGGATGAGCTTTGTCAGGTTGTATCATCTGGCGTTGGGGAGCATGGGAGGGGGCCGAGGTGGTTGGGGACGACACGGGGTATGTGAGGGGCTTTTCATCTTTCTTGTTAGGTAGTGACATTTTTTTTTAAAAGTTGTTTTGAAATGATTTTGTCGTCCCTTTTGTATAATTGTATTGGTCATGAATCTCAATTTTAAGGCTAGGTATATATGTGTGCGACTTAGAAATGATTTTTTCTAGGTCGTTCGAGAAATAGCAAAACTAATCTCATTGATATGCCACTACGGGAGAAGCTGAATACGCCGACGGCCGGGTTCCGTCGGCGTAGGTCCTAAATCTCTGCGTCGGCGTGGACAGCAATTGCCGTCGTCTTGCCCATAGGCGTAGCCTCTTCTTCCGTCGGCGTAGAAAATCCGTCGGCGTATATGGGGCCCATCTAGATGACTAACGGCCGTTTGGCTACGCCAATGGCTTTACCGTCGGCCTAGATTTTTTCAAAAAAAATTTCCAATTTTTTTATCAATTTTTTTTTTCAAATTTTTTTTCAACTTTTTTAAACATTTTTGTAGTGTTTAACTTGTTAATCTCACATGGATATTTTTAATTCTAAGTATACTTAGAATCAAGTCAAATTGCACAATTAGTCAAACTTCCCAACCGGTCACCCATCCTAATACTACTCCAGCCCCAACACGCTTAACGTCTTCGTTCCTTCCACATAAGCTTCCGAAAACAAACTAGAACTTATTGTGAATATTATCATATCAAACCTATTAACCATTACACTATAATGTTAGACATATTTGATTTTTTACATTTCATACAATTTTTTGAGTAAACAACAATAAATAAGTAATAATAATCTTGAATTCAAATAAAAATAAAATAAATTTTATTTATTTTTCTTTTTTTATTTAAATTTGAATAATTCATATCTACAAATCCGTAAATCACAATTCAACAAATAATATATCCAAATCGATCAGAAAAATGAGAGGAATACAAATATGACATCCGTATCATCTATTTAATTATATATCATAAATTTTAAATATTAGACCAACTGAAACTATGTCAAGATTCATGAAACACCCCGCTTTTGGCACTCGAAAAATAAAAAATGGCTTTTTGGTGCGACGAAAAGGAAAACTTTCTCCTGCAACATTGTTCGCCATCCCATGATATACACGAGTGCATAATATGGGCACATTAGCGCAAACTATATCGCGATTCTAGCAATAACATTGGTCATTTGACCTGAAATCCAGAAAACCTCGATTGAGATAGGTCATTTTGTGAAGGGTTTTTTGAGACACGATCAATATATCAAGTTTTATATTTTTCCATGCAACTATGTCATATAATATGACACCACGCGAAGGTTTTGCATTGTTTCGATCGTTTTTTACTTTTTTATGCCTGTTTCAAACTATCGTCAAACTTCCTAAATCGAGGGGCATGATGATTCTTAGCTCGGGGACGAGTCTGACTAAACTTGCATTAGATCTCTAATGAAATGGCATATTGTGAACCTAAAAATGATTTTTACAAAAAATCATGAGCAATATATCATATACCTGTAGTTCAAATCTAACCCATTTCCTACCGATTCAGCAGGAATTTGTCTTTTTCACGAGAGGTGAACGGAAAGGTTTGAGATTCCTAGGTTCGGAAATTATCCATTCAATATGGTCTAGTATTTTTGAAAAATGTGGTATTATCATTTTGAAACTTTTATTTGGTGGTTGTTTCACAAAAACACCCCGTTTTTTGCACTCGGAAAATGAAAAATGGCTTTTCGGTGCGACGAAAAGGAAAACTTCCTCCTGCAACATTGTTCACCATCCCATGATACACATGAGTGCACAATATGGACACATTATCTCAAACTATACCACGATTATAGCAATAACATTGGTCATTTGACCTGAAATCCAGAAAACCTCGATTGAGATAGGCCATTTTGTGAAGGTTTTTTTAAGACTCAATGAATATACCAAGTCTGGTATTTTTCCATGGAACTATGTCATATAATATGGCACCACGCGAAGGTTTTGCATTGTTTCGATCGTTTTTTAATTTTTTATGCATATTTCAAACTATCATTAAACTTCCTAAATCGAGGGGCATGATGATTATTAGCTCGGGGACGAGTCTCACTAAACTTGCATTAGATCTCTGATGAAATAGCATATTGTGAACCTAAAATTTATTTTTACAAAAAATCATGAGCAATATATCATGTACCTGTAGTTCAAATCTAACTCATTTTCTACCGATTCAGCAGGAATTTGTCTTTTTCACGAGAGGTGAACGGAAAGGTTTGAGATTCCTAGGTTGGGAAATTGTCCATTCAATATGGTCTAGTATTTTTGAAAAATATGGTATTATTATTTTGAAACTTTCTTTTGGTGGTTGCTTCACAAAACACCCCTTTTTTGCACTTGAAAAATGAAAAATATGTTATACGAAAGTATTTGTATTTTTTATGTATTTTTTTGAATAAAAATATATAATATTTGAGTTTATATAGATATATCTTATTTTTCTGCAAATTTTGATATAGTATATGTATTTTTCTGAATTTAAATGATTTAGTTATGATTTTTCTAAGATTAATATGGCAAAAAAAGAAAAATAGCTACGCCGACGGCTTTGCATAGGTCTGAAACCGCGTAGACTTGACGCCGTTGCTCTGCCGTTAGGCCAATGGGCTACGCCGACGGTCATGTTTACGCCGACGGCGGCCGTCGGCCTATTTATTCTACGCCGACGGCAAAACTGGACCAACGGCCCGTCAATCTTTGCCGTCGGCGTATAAAAAGACCGTCGGCCTATTTAGTTATTCCCGTAGTGTGCCGTGTGTTTACACGTTCTTGAGGTGTCATGCATGCATGCCGGCGGCGAGTGTCCCGGCCGACTGCCGTGCCGTGCGTGCTATATTCATCGTCTGATTCGGAAGCAGGATATCACATGAGCCTTATTACTACTGCATCTGATGACTTACTACACACATCACATTGATGATTGATTGATTTAAAAGAAACGCATTACAATGATTATTATTCCAACGAAACAAAGAGCGAGCACGTACATACGTTCATCCGCGAAGATACTTCAGTAATTCAGTTGCACACAACGGAGATTTATTTTATTCAGCGCCCTGGACTGATGAGCTTCCAGAGCATCGATCCTAGCTAGCTAGCGAAGCCAGCTAGGCAGCTACCCAAGGAGAGAGATCCGCCTAGTTGTGCACCTCCGCCGGGCGGTCCATGGGCTCCGGAACATCGTTGGCGGCCCTGCAGCACCGGAGGCAGTCGCCGTGGTATCCACGGCGGCAGCAGCCCCAGCGGCCGCAGTACCCGCCACCGCCGCCGCCGCGGCCGGGGTAACCGCCGCCCCCGCGGCCTGGGTACCCGCCACCGCCGCGCCAGTCGTCCTGGACGCCGGCACTGGTGGTGCCCACCTTCTCCTCCTTGTCATCTGCACGCAAACCACGGAAGGTTGGCTTAGTAAATCCTCCACGCGCAATGTAAGCTTGCTAGTACGTTAACTTTGCGCTATAGACGCCGATCGAAGAACAGGAGAACTGGTGGAGCTCACGAGTTTGCTCGGTGGCCGCGGCGGCGAGGAGGACGGCCGACGCGAGCAGGACGGCGAGCACGAAGAGAGCCTTGGTCGACGCCATTGCCGATCGATCTAAAGCTAGCTGGTGGTGTGCACTGTGCAGTGAGGACTGAAGAGGAGGATGGTTTTGCTTGTGTGTTGAGAGACTTATTTATAGGGCGGAGCGAGGCGCAGGTAAGCATGGGAGCCCGAAGAGATGAGGAGTGGGCGAACGTGCGATCAAATTCACATGCAACGAGCGGTGTACGTGTACAGATCCATACAGAGGCGCGCGCATGGACAACAAATTCGTTCGACGGTTCCCTGCAGATTCATATGCACATCGTTGTGCGCATACGCTTAAAAATATGTTTAATTTTACCCGCAAAAAGAAATGTTTAATTTGGTCTCGCTCATGCCCGGACATGATGTATGTTCTTTTCCTTTCGCATGTGGAATTTGATATTTACACACATATACGCGTTATCCACGCACCATAATATGCACACGTCCATACAACACATCTAGCAAAAACATCATATATACACACATCTTATTCGGACATTTTTCTAATATACAGCCTTGTACTGCTTTTATGCAGCCTCTTTGTAATGAAAGTGAAACAGAACAAGGAAATCATCAGGAAGGCAATGGGGGAAGGAAAGATTAGGACGCAAACACCATTCATTACACTAATAGAAACCAGCTATAGATAGACAAATCTTTCTATGGCGCATATGTGTGATCATGCGCCACAGATAAACTCCAGTGACGCATTTCAGACAATGCGTCATAGAAATCTTCACACTTCTATGGCACATATAGGAAAAATGCGCCATAGAAGTTCCAACTTCTCTGGTCCATATGCGTCACAGAAGTCGCATATAGGAAAAATACGCCACGGAAGTTTATATGGACATATGCGTCACAGAAAGTGAGGGTAGGACCCACCATAGTAACCCTCCCCCGGTCCCCGTGGATCGCCTTTTAACTTTTGTAAAAAAATAATGAAAATGATAAAAAAATTCAAAAAAAAAATCCTTGAAGATGTAGTTGTACTTTGGGTTATAGTTGTAGGGAAAATTGAAAAACATGAATTTCGATGTATTTTGCCAAAAAAAAGTTCATGGGACAGTAAAACGGCCATAACTTTTGCATACGATGTCGGAAAAAAGTTTAAAATACCAAAATGATTGTCTCGAGATTTCCTACTCGATTTTAACGGCCGGAGGGCGTTGAAGTTTTACAGCTTCCTCAAATTCGAAAAGAGTAAAAAGTTATGGCAGAAAGAAGATTTCTTCCTACAAAAAAATAAAAAAAGGGGGAGAAACTTCTGTGGCGCATTTCTCACATATGCGCCACAGAAGTGTTGAAATTCGAATTTTGAATTTATGTGGTGCCCTCCCCCTCTCTTTTATCCTTCTCCCCTTTACTCCTCTCCTCCACTTCTTCTCTTCCTACCCTTCATCCTCTCCTTCTCTTCCTCCCCTTCTTCCTCCTCCTCTTCTTCTCTTCCTCCCCTTCCCCTCCTCCTTCTCCACTCTCCGGCTAACTCCTACTCCGGCCATGGCCTCCACCACCTCCGGCGACACCTCCTCCACCGTCTCCTACTACTCTTCCTCTTCCACCGACGGCCTCCTTCTCCTACTACTCCGGCGACCCCTCCTACTCCGACGACCCCTCCCCTCCTACTCCACCTACATCGGCGGCCTCCTACTCCGGCAACCCTTCCTCGTACTCCTCCTACACTAGCGGCCTCCTACTCTATCGACCCTCCTACATCTCAATATGCGCCACAGAACTACACTTTAGTGGCGAGATAACAGTGGCGTATACCATATGCGCCATAGAAGTCCCAAAATGATGCGCCACTGATAGGCCTTTTCCTAGTAGTGTTAACTATATCTTGTACGTTAAACCTAGGTCCAGGCAATTGATCAAGTAGAATACTAACACTAATGGAATATGATCCCTATTTTTGCTGATTTGACCTTTACTAATGCAGTTTTAGAGATCAGGATCTAGAAGCATGCAAGTCTTTGTAATGTATGGTTCTGTGGTGGGGCTATGCACCCCACCCACCCCCTCCCTCTCCACACACACACACACCACTTTGGAAGAATTACTGAAGGAATTTGTTCTTACAAGGTATAAAAGAGACTCATTTTGCCCCCTTGAACTGGACGTTTTGTGTTTTGCCCCCCACCTCACATAGTTTCTTGGCAAGCTTCGCCACTGGTATTGTTATTGTTCAGAACCGGTATAACACTAATTTCTATGCCCTTTTACCACAATTGACCTTTACTAGAACAGGTATAATTGCTAGTCCCCACTGGGATTACCTTTGTAATGTATGGTTATTGTTCAAAGCATATAACAAATTTCTACCCCTTTTACCACAGTTCACAGTTTTAGAGATCGGGCACTAGAAGCATGGAAGTCTTGCCCTCTCAAGAAACTCTTGCAGGCACATTAGTGATAATGTGATGGAATTTTTTCAATATTTAGACACGCTTCGTGGAAAGTATAGTTGAGATATATTATGCCATAACTTGTTTCACCCTTGCTTATTTAAGAAACTTGATTCGGAGAACATGATTTACTTCATTTCTGTTTATCAATAAACCTCTTGTTTATTTCAAGAAACTTCCATGATTAGTTACTTTTAAACATAGATTGCTATGTATATTGAGGTGAAACTTCCATGGAGTACAAGATAATAATGTCAATGCTGCAAATTATTTTAGTTAATGCCTGCCCATAATACAACCCCTATTTAGAAGTTTTTATTGCTGCGGTGTGTACCTACACACTTGTTCTAGCTTGGTTTTATAGTTCAAAATGAGAATAATATCTATCATGAGTACTCCCACAATAGTACATTTGTAGCAACATACACATATTTTGGTTCTTTCCAACATACACATATTTTGGATAAACACAATATACATAGCAATCTGTAGCAACTCATAGAATCATCTCAATAACACCTAGTCCTAGCATTCCTAGGACCTTTGCATAAATTGTCTGAGGAACTGGATCCGAGATGGTAGCAGTCATAGCCTTTCTAGCCTTTTCTTCTTCATATCAGGAGTCTTGTACCGATTTCCTCCTTCAATGTTCATCACTTTTACCGTGATGGTCTGCAATGTTATAAGTACCCTATTCAGAATTGTAATGTCATATCCGACGAACTCTTCAAGGACACATTTGATTAGATCTTTTAGAGTTTTGGGAGCTTGGCAATCTGTGAGTGACTTTAGGGATCTGAAGAACCCAAGGTCGAGTGCCTTCATGTCTAGAGAATTTCGAGCTGGTTTATCAGTTTAATGTCAAGGCCTGTTTCGGCCACAACCTCAACAAATTCAGGATCATTTGGTAGAATGTGTGTCCTCGCGTGATCTTGTTGAATATAAATTGTTTGACCATCATCATCCGCGAGCCACAATGCTTTTATTTCTGTCACAACCTTATGTATAATGTATTCCCTCATGATATCTACAGTCACTATGATGTTTTGGGTTTCTAATGTCCCTTTATCCCTATTCTTACTAGTTTTTCACGGTTGTGGTTACTTTGAAAAATGTCCATATCCCAATTTTACCTGAAAATGTGACATTCCCAACAAATGGCCATATCCCAATTTTAGTGGCATTCTGTGGTGACCCAGCATACCACTGCATGATGTAGTACACTATAGTCGTTGACATAACACCAATAAAACACCATTCACTAGTATTACATCCCTTAGAGTGGTACAACAGAAACACAGCAGGTCCAAGACATGACTATAGATTACATACGACACATTACAAAAGATATAGAGAACTTCCTCGAGACAGTGAGGAAGATATTATACAGAAGAAAACCAGAGATAACAACTTAAAGTCTATGCAATAACACGAATACTATATATCTATGGATTGGTATTGCTACTAAAGCAATACCCTCCAGAAGTAGGTTCTACTATTTAGGGATTTATTTATATAGAACGGTCCATCTTGACTTCAGAAACTCCTGACGTAGGCGTTGACTCCGGTTGATCTCCACTGGATACCTTTAATTCTTCAGAAGGACTCCTCTTATAGGTTCGTCGTTGGTTTCTCCGAAATCTAGCAAGGGTTAAGAGAATACGTTGAGTACGAGCATACTCAGCAAGTTTACTAAAAAGGATTGTTTGATGCACTATCTACAGCCACAGACCAAAGGTCATAGGCCATGCAGGTTTTCGTAAACATTTCTTCCAAAGGTTGCTTTTATTCTGAAAAGCTATGTCCGTCAGCCTTCACAGGTTTACCAGAACTTTCATGGAGTTCCTTTACTGCAGCGTTCGTAGCTCCTTCCCGGAACAGGTAGTAACAAGTTACAGTTCTTACACTCTGCAGAGGTGCATCACTTTACTCATGAGAGACCTTAGCCTTGTTGCACAACCAAGTCATGACCTTGTCCATACTTCCTTGATATGGGGCTCAGTCTAAGATCCAAGCCAATCACTCTCCTTCTCCGCGACCCCGCATACAACGCAATTGTTGTATGTCCACACTCAAGGTAGACTTTTTCCCGTATAAAACGGCTATACCTTAGTTGGATACACACAACAACCATTAACACTAGAAATCTGTCTTTTGTAAGCCCAGATCCACGGTAGACTTTTCCCCGTATAAAACGGCTATACCCACGATCTGCAACTTACAAATGCCCAGAACAGTGTCCGATGCATGCGAGAGGGAGCCGATCCAGCTGACTTCCCCAGAGCCATATAGATCTCATGGTTAACGCGTAATATACGGCACAAGAATCACTGGCAATATTGGTTGTTAAGTCCTAGATAATATGGTCCTTTACCACCGCAACTTTCATAGTAGGTTATTACCTTAGGGTAAATAATCCCATAATCATATTATTACGAAAATAGTTTTCCTGACCTTTTTGAAATGCAGGTGATGACAACACTTGATTTGCAAAATACTTTATAGAAAATAATCAAAGGACATGAGCAAGTGTGAACTTGCCTTTGTGATCACAAGATTATGCAATCACGGTCTTCGAGACGATATAAGATCCAATATCTGGAAACAATATCATAGGTCCGGTAAGGACTAATGTTTAAAGAAGTAATATGTAGTTATGCATAAGTAATGCTATGCATTTTGTAAAACTCCCAGAGTGAATACCCAATACTTTGAGTGATTTGATTTTAGGTGATTTTTTTAAGAGTTGATTTATATTCAAATTTTACTTTATAAGTAATGACCTTTATAAGGAACTTAAGTGTTAATAACCCAAAATATACAAGTAAAGTATAAAATAATGTGATTATAGTTAATTGTTATTTGGTGACTATGATAAAAGTTTTTGGGTTGAGTTGTTAAGAGTTGGAGAAATTATTATGAGATTGTTGTTTGAAGTGGCAAAAAGAATAACATTTGAAGAAAATATTTCCTTTCTAAGGTTTAAACAATCTTTATTGTTAATAGGATGTGATTAATGTTTTTTGTGTGTGATTGATTAGTTTGGACTTAAGATGATTTATGTCTTAATCTAACTAGATCAAAGTTAACTATAAAAACATAAGTAGTTTATTAGACATGGCGATCTTAAATTTTGAGACTAAAGCTAACTTTAAAAGGGTAAAAAAACTTAAGGTGTAATTTATTTTAATTATTCTCAAGTTTTGGACTTATGATAAGTATGACTAAGGTGAGGAGTTATTCACTTTATTTTGAAGTGAATGGTTAGTTTAAATTTGTTTTGCTATTATGAAAATAATATGTATCTATTTAATGGAAGCATAATTAAATGATCTAATTAATTTGTTAGGATTTGAAGTTATGTTAAGAATGATTATTCACCATATTATATATGGGTGATGCACAAGGTTTATTTAAAAGGGTTTTTCAATTTGAATATTTAAGATTTTTAAAATAATATTTTAAAATTAATAGTTATATTTAAGCTTGATTATGAATCCAAGTTATGGTTTTGGAATCAGTTCTTAGATAAAATATATTTAAGGTTTATATATATAATTGTGATAATTTCTTACTTAAGGAATGTTATTAAAGAATTAAAAAAATAGGTAATAAATAAATATTTATTACTTTAAAATACTAAAAACTCTTATAATAATATATTTAATATTTTTCTAGTGTAATATATTTATTCAAGATCTTAACACATGATTATTTATTTATTTTTAAGTTTACTCTTATGTTTATAAAATTCCATAAAGGATTAAATGTCTTTTAATACTAACTTAATTTTTTATAAGAAAAATCAGGTTAGTATTTGTATAAAATAGTAGATTTATTTTTATAAACATAAATGATTTTTACTTAATTTTATGTTTTACCCCTTTTTTATTAGAATACTTAAAATGTAGAAATGTGTTTAAATATATAAGTATATATTTTTATAAATATAAACTAATATTTTTATTACATAAGATATTTATTTAAAGTTTTAGAATTGAATTTTTAAACCATTTTAGATGTCATCATCATTTTAAGAAAATTTCTTGAGGAATTTATGTCATGAAAATAATGAATTTAAATTTTATCATTCTAAAAATGCAATGTACTTTTTTTAATGAGTATTGCAGATTTTTACAAACATATGGATATATTATTTATATTTTTAGGATTTTTATTTATGTTTCTAGAACATAAATAGTACTAGGGTATTTTGGTATTTTATAAATAATTTTGCTATGTTTTTAGAACATAGATAGTAGAACATAAATAGTACTAGGGTATTTTCTCACCCAGCCCGACCCGGCCCAGTGGGTTGGGTCAAACCCTCTCGCCTCACCACTGGACCAACTCACCGACCCAGTGCGTTCCCTGGTCACTTGCTCGCTCGACCTAATCCTCTCCTTTCTCTCTGGCGTCCCAGTGTCGCCCGCTGTCGCCGCGTTCGACTCGGGCCGACTCTGGCCTTCCCGTCCGTGGCCGTGATGCTGAACTGTGCAGTTGACGACGCCGCGCCTTCCTGTCCAGCTCGATTCATCGTTCACGCCTCCTATCGACCGAGTCAGCGCCTCCCTGGCATTTAGGGTTGCAATCTCCAACGCCGGTGTGGTTCCCTGGCGGTTTTATGGTGCTGGTGATGTCGTGGTGCTTTCGTGGCCGCCGTGGTTGCGGCCTGCGCGGGTTGAAGTGCCCTCGGGTGCTCCCCGTGCCATCGTGGACATCGTCGTTGGCCGTTCTTCTTCCTCTTCTAAAATTAGCAAGGACCTACGGTGAGTTTTCTCACAATTTACCCTCTGCTCTTTATCCCCCTCCCTGCTCTCTGTGTGATTGCAGAGATATGCCCATAGGGTTCATCCCTTTAGCTGTGGATAACTGTGGTGGTTTAAGTTGTTTGCTATGTAATTTTCATGTGGATGAACTGTGACAAATCTGATGCCATGTTGATTTTGGTATTCCTGACAGTTGTTTCTATTGGGTTGAATATTGCGTGAATCTAAATCTTTAGTTATCTAGATACATATATAGCTAGGTACTATGATGATGATCCAGAATATGTACTGGCTAGCTTGCCATTGGAATGAGCTGATTCCTAGGTGAATTAACTAGAAAAATGATTTAGGGGTTTTCATTTGACTACTGATAGATGTAATAGAAGGATGTTTCCTTATTGTTCATGTTGCCGACTAATTAGAATGGATTCTTCTATTATGATCATGTTACTGTGATGCCTTCTTGGAGTGTACACAACAACATGATAATATTTAGCATGATCTGTTATCATTAAAGCTTGGCTGCTGAATGGAAACATCATGTTGGAATCCTCTTGTGTGGACTGAGATACAACATGTGATAGATGACTTAAGTAAATGATTCCTAAGGATATTAGGAAAATGATTTGAATGACCGTTGATAGTTGCTTTATTATGTTTGTAAGTAGATAAAGGATAGAAATGCTACAGAGGTGCTACCATTCTTTGGAATGTGCCCTGTAGTAGCTCGTCAGTAGATCTGTTATTATCTAGTTTTAAACTAGAAAGCACCAGCTTAGTCTATGATGCATAGCCTGAGACTTTGTTGTAGATCTTGGCAAGATAGCACTTGATTCTTGTATCTCTTCAGTGATGACTATACACCCCACTTCGGTGTATTACTAAGAATTACTTTAAATAGGCAACTGCTACAATATAGATGAAATTATTAAGAGCATGTTTGCTAATTTCTCACCATCTTGGTGATGCTTATTTTATAAAATGTGTCCAGTTGATAGCTTGTATGGATATGATTGAGTGACCATCCATTTTGTCACTTATGACAGTAAGATTATGGTTGATTCCTAACTCTTTTGGGAAAATGATTTGCTTATCTAATTTGTTTAAAATTGTACTTGTGGTTTTATCATAAAGGAACAACTCTGATGTTGGTTGCTACTGAGGTGCTACCTATAACTGGGATGTGCCCAGTAACACTCATACATGGTTTTACTTTCCTCTAGATGCAAACTGGTAGATACCATATTGGTCAAAGATGCACTGGCTATTACCTAAACTGTAGATGGGAAAAGATATTTCTTGTGGCTTTTACAATATCCAGTGATGATTATACACCCCACCTGGGTGTATCTCCGAGGATTTAACTTATCCAACAAATCATGCACATAGACTGAATAAGAACAGATAGATGGTATGATCTGTTTGTGACTCACCAACTGGGTGATGTTGGTGTTGTAGATGTGTTCTTGTCTTGATGATGCCCTTGCTGAGATCCTCTTTGACTAGGTGACTCTCCTCCTCCTTGTAACCTCTTTGAACACCTTCTGGTTTGTCCTTGATCAACACCTGAACTTCTCCCTCCTCAAGTAACCATTCTGGTAGTTGAGCTGGTGGTTTTATATGAATGGATGATGGCCTAGTTTGTAGTTGTGGTTGCTAAAATATCAGGTTCTTGGGATGTCCTTAGTTGATTTGGTAGTGGTGTTAGAGGCTTTAGAGAGAGAGCACTCTCTCTGCTATGGCTGGGAAGATAAACCCCTGCCATATGAGCTCCTGTGTTGACAGCAAGGTTTGCTTGCATGCAATGACTGTGTTGTGTGCTTGTTGGTGTCATCTGTGGATCAGATCAAGTGAAAACTTGATATTTGCTGTCGATTTACCTTTTTACCATTTCATATGGCTTTGGTGAAACTTGCCCCTTACTAGCCAATGATGCATTAGTCTGAGGCAAAATCTACTGATAAGAACAGATCTTATATTTTTGGCCCTATTCTAATTACTCAGTGATGATCTAGCAGTGCACTTCACTGCAATTCTGAGAGTAAAACACTAACCCACTAACCCCTATTTTACTTTTGATTTGTTCTTTTTTTGTTGTGTTACAGGTACAAAACTACTCATGGAAGACCAATGAAGACTAGATTAGGAAATAGTTAGATGGTAGTTTAGGTTTTATTATTTAATGTAATCTTTTATTTATTATCTTGTAAAGATTCCTTGTGAGAACCTTCTTTTATTTAATAAAGTTTATTTTTCTTTTATGATTATTCTTATGAGGTAATATGTTACTAATTCCATTCTAGTTAATTTGTTTTTACTAAATAAGGATCAGAATAAGAAATATTCTTTTGTTTATTACATAAAGGACAATGAATTTTCATATTTATTTTAAATATAAGAATTCTTTTGTATTATTTAATTGTAATGCCTTTATTATAAAGAATGTTGTAACGTGTATTTATTATTATAAGAAATACTTTTACTCCCTGTTTGCAATTTCTTATTCCACTTAATTATAAATGTTTATCTATTATATGATTGAATATATTTTGTACCACAATTTTCACTTTATTGTTTATATACTATTTACTTATCCTGGAAATATTCCCAAGTATTCAAATTTGAATTTCAATTCTCAATTCCAAACTTGAATTGAATTGTTTCCCCAAGACACAAGAATATAGTAGAGGTCATGTCGATATCCATTCACTTGAGCTGACGTTTTCATCAGAACAAGAGATATCCCGATCCCTCTATAAGTCCTTGTGTTTTGCGCGAAAATTCCCCGGATTTTTCTTATGCATGAATGCAATGTACACACACATGTGGCCTCACTATTTATAGGTGCTAATCCTGGGATGTTACACATTCACATCCGCATCGAACCTTGGCCTTGCTATAGCTATGAGAAACATCACCTTTCCAATAGAGTTCTTGTTTTGAATGGTTCTATTCGGGTCTTCTTCCTCGGGAAGCAGGTTGTAGTGTCTTCTCTTTTTTGTCATATTGAACCATTTCTCATCTACATGTACAATATTGTGCATACTATTGAAACTAGGGTATGCATCTACTAATGTTGTCTCATCTAACATGGAGATGAAAAAGTCGAACATGTCTCTCTCATTATTATCAGTCAGCGCTGGCCTCAAACTGATGGAATGCCTTCTTATTTTTCCCACCTTGAATTTCTTGTAGAGTGTAGTAGGATTTATACCCAGTGTTATAGCAAGTGAACAGACAGTAGACCTTCTGTTTAAGGCAACTAACGGGATGAGGGATAGGATATCATCCATAGGATTTCTACTCGCCTTTCTTTTATTTTGTTAGAAGCATCCACCTCTTGGCCAAGTTTTTTTTGTTTCATTGGTGTCTCCCATATTCTTTGAATAACTTGAACTTGTGCTTCAAGCCACATCCTTCTTCTCATTTCTCTTGAACTTTCCACCTCTATCTTATTGAGGGTTTCTAAGGACATGTAAACGACATATCTTTGCTCATCAGTGAGCCAATTCGTTTGCCTCGGCATTTGCTGAACACCTACAATAACAAAGAAAGTTGTAAAGAAAGTTAAATGTTGCAGGATCATCGAAAACCTGAGTTTTCATGATTTTCTACCTTCTCTCTAAAATTAAGTGTAGATTGTGCCTTATATGTAGTCTATAGATTCATTATTTGGTCATACATCCAACAATAGTAGCTATGCATGATACCCTAAACCATCATGCATGAATATTTATTTAACAACTGTAGCTGTGTTAGTTTGTGTAAGTGTCAAACATAACTGAGATTTTACTGGGAATACCTTTGTGTTTATTGCCTTCAGGTATGTTCCCATGTTCTTCAGGTATGTTCCCATTTTCTTCAGGTACATTCTCATTTTCATCTTTAGGAGGAGTACAATTGAGATCTAGTAGAACCATAGCTTCTCACAATTTTGCTTTCTTTACATAGGATAAGATTTGGTACTGCTAAACTGCTACTTCTTTCTTCCATATCGTTGGTGTGCTCGGCGAGCGGGAGCAGGGCGATCGGTGACGCCCTCGGTGATAAGGAGCATGACAGCCGGTGACACCCTCGGTGAGTAGGAGCATGACACCCTGCGACGCGCTCGGCGAGCAGGAGCAGGGCAGCCCGGTGACGCGCTCGGCAAGTAGGAGCATGGCGGACGACAAGGTGTTGGGCAAGCACCTAGAGGTTTCATGGACCTGGAGACGAGGAGAGGGCCAGCGACACTACTATCGGTGGGGCCCACTGCCAGCGAGGTGCACTGCTAGGGTCGGCTGCTAATCTTGTGCTGGGTGGGGGCTTGGATAGCTGGTGCTGGGTGGGCAGCAAGGTAGAAGGCGGGGCGCAGTTGGGCGAGGTACACATGATGCTGGGAAGGAGACCAGGTAACGCCGGGGGAGCAGTTGGGTGATCGATCGATCGAGGCGACGTTGGGGGAGAAGCTGGCTATCGATCGGTGAGGCCGGTGTTGGGCAACCGATATGGGGAAGAAGGACGCGAGGAAGAAGGGACGCGATACAGATGCTTTTTGAACTTCGAATATATTGTTCAGGGGTAATCTGGTACTTTATCATGTTTTTAGCGATGTCGGAAGGTTTTGTTTCGCGACTTATAAAAGTGAATAGAGTGAGTGTTATAGATGTTCATATTCTTTTCTATGTTGGTTAAATTTTGTAAACTTTTACTTTAACAAAAAAAACTATATGTATGCTATTGTGGAAAGAAGGGTGTGGTAAAATACAACAAATCAGTACTCGTATAAATTGCAAATGTTATGAGAACTATACCCTTAATTCCCTCAATGAACAAAAGATGTGTGTGGACATGACACCTACACCCCCACTAACTTTTGATTTTATTTTGACACTAAATCGAAACCAAAATATCTATAAAAAAGGAAGTGTGTTGTGCAACATAATACCATCTCACACAAAAATATTCAAGGAAAAAACGTATAGTATGTGGCATACACAAGAATAACAAGTTGTATGTGATTATAAAGTTCATCAAATTTTGTCTTTTTTTTCTCAAATAGCACAACCTTTAACCTGAAAATTCAAAGATCACTATAAAAAAAATTGTACTACACCATGTAGATTTTTGTTTTTCCAATTTTCGGTACACCAGAAACGTTCGATTTGCTCTCAGAAAACAGAAATGATTGATTTGAGTTAAGGGAGGACCCATGGGGCTGCTTTCTCGCTTCAATGGCTACCAATTAATGGCACAAGTGCATACGGCATAGTATCATGTACTACCGCGCAGCGAGCGTATCGTGTACAGTATGTACGCGACCACATGGAGGACCGCTAGCTGTAGCACCTGTCCTACGCGCAACCCACACCGGACGTACGTGCACAACTTCTCTTTGCCATCTCTGAATTGAATCCTGAATTTCATGAACAGGAAGGGCGACTTGTAGAGCAGGAGCATTGAAGAACGTGTCCCAAACAAAACAAGAGTCCGTGTACGTGGGTTGGCCTGGCCCGGCCAGACACACACACTTGCACCCCTAGTCGGGTGCAGAAGTCTTCGTGGGTGCAGAAGATAAGCTTACAACTGGCCCATGCGTAGTTGTCCGTTGAGTGATTGCTTGCCGTGCGTCAGGCAGCAGATCGATCAACGCTCGACGACGGACCTTGGCTTCACGGAGTTATTTTCTCAAGCGAAGCACATTGATTGGCACGATGCGATCATCTGCAACGCAGACACAGCTGCGTGTCCGAGTTTACCAAGTCGATCGTGGAAAACGGTCGGAGAAGATGATGGATGGGCAATCAATCCTTCACCACGCAGAGCTCTGAACCCGCATGTGCCGCAGCAGCAGCACTGCGATTTACATACTACTACATGACTAAAAGAGCCTTCTTCTCACGAACAGATTCAGTGCTCCGACGAATCCAAGGGACAAGCAAAACCGGCACGTTTTCTGCCGAATTCCAGCCACCAACCAGAAGAGCTCGGTTTCATTTATTTTCCGGCAGCGGCCGACCGCTCACTCGTCGCGGGGCTGCAATCTCGATATGTACTTGTCGTACAGCTTCGCGGCTCGTTCCAGGTCGCCGAGCTCCGCGTAGCAGTCGGCGATCGCGCCATAGGCCTCCGTGCAGCCGGAGTCCTCGCCGGTCTCCCTGGATAGCTCCAGGACCTTGTAGTACCAGCTCATCGCCTCGCTGTACTTTCCCAGCCTTTGTAGTGACGCGCCTACCAAAAACAAAACATCAAGGGAGACGAGGCATCAAAAGGTATGAAGCACATTTCTGTCAAAAAAATAAATAGGTATGAAGCAAATAGCACAAATCTGGACATGTTGATGTCTTCAGATGAAGCACATAGCACAAATCTGGACATGTCGATGTCTTCAGATGAAGCACATAGCACAAGTGAATGTGTTTAAAGGAGACAAGACTAATGGCAAAAATAAGCCTTTAGGTACTATATAACTACAGAATATATATTCAGGTAGGGAGCAATAATACAACTGCTAGCCTCAGTAACTTCAGTGTAAGGATGTGGTGGAAAATGCAACCTAGATGAAACAGCATCAAACATTACACTTATTTCTTCGGACATTCTGTTACCTACAATTTAGCTGGTGGTGCAAAACGAGATTACTGAGATTTGACAACAGATTTACAATCTGCATGCTTGTACAGGACTGGTCACCGAATTTTTAGTGACTGTGCGGTTCGACCAACAAACTATACTTAGAATGGTGGAGGGCTAGTATTGATTAACGTGCTTCTCTTTATCAGTGAACAAACCAATATGATGTAGTACTATGATGGTTACTATCAGGAAGAAACGGACCTAATCCCCGTGCAGCTTTCTTCTCCTCAAAGCGATCCCCTATGCTTTCTGCGAGTTCCAGAGCTGTCCTGAACTCCGTTACCGCGTTATCAAGATCTTGATTCCTCATGTAGTTCTTCCCGTTTTTCAAATTTACAACCAACTGCTGCTTCCTGGGATCAACGATAACCTCGGTTTCTGTTGCTCTCCCTACTGGCGCATAAGTAAGGCCGGGAGCAAACGACTCAATCTGTGCCTGTCTTCTTAGCACGGTATTGATCTGCCGAAGTTGATTATTCAATCGCTTCAATTCCTCCTTTCTTTGCCGTGCCAACAATCCTATAATGTGTAAAATCGAAGAGAAAAACAAAATGAACACGGCAGAAACGTCTCTTCATCAACTGCACATATACTAGTAGGTACCAGTCACGCATGTGAGAATGGTTTGGGTGTCTTACCACCCACAGCAGCTCCTATTAGAGCTACAGCAATAAAAATCGGCATATCGGCAAAAGAATTAGCTGGTTGACACGTCTCAGCTGATGCCTCAAGAGGCATGATGAGTATCGACATGGTTGAAAGAACAGCAGTTCTCAGCAGGTTAGCATGCGCCATTTCCTGCAGGCATATATTCTACAAGCACAAAGTAAAGCACAGTCAGTAGCAGCACTAACAGTAACAGGGTACAAAACAATCCATAAGCAAAGAATGTGCATTCTGAACAGGATTAGGATCCACAATTAAAATGCTCCATGCCTCCATCACAAGTTTTGTGTCAAAATATGATGCTTGTGTTCACTATTTCAGTGTGATCCTAGGCAAGTACATGGCGTCACTGCCTCACAGTGGGAGAAGCTATGTTTACTTTAGATGCAAGCCCTCCGCGCTAATCGTGTTTTTCTTCAGAAACCAGTAAGCACTCAGAAGTGAAAGGATCGATAGCTTCCCAGCAGAAACAAATTACCAATGCCTGGAATTGGCTTCTCTATCTATACCACAGTCCACAGCCTACAAACTCTGTACTGAATGCTATCTGCTCTCCCGCTATGTGGACTTTGTGGAAATGCAGAAATGATATGATCTTTAACTGTGCTTTGTGGACAAATATCAAACAGGTGGGTAGAAAGCTGCTGATCACGGTCCAGAGATGGAAGATTCTCTTCCAGTATCAGAATCTGGAGAAGATGGAAAAACTTCTGCAGTTTCCTGTCCAACAAGCTGTTAGCTCCCCTCTCTCTGGAATGTGGGCTGAATCCCAACCACACTTCGCAGGTGTCCCCTCCTGACGACATACTAGGTGCCTTGAAGATCACGGAGGATCATGCTTCGCCAGGCTAGCCGGCACGCAGCACCACCATCTGGGGCGCAAAGACCACGCCCAGCCCAGCCTAGCCGCTTGATCCTGCCTGCTGGTCTCCAGCCACGGGGAACAAGCCGCTGAAGCAAATGAGGCATGAGGCTACCCTTCTGGAGCCACATCCTCTCCAGCCTAACCTGCAGTTGTCTATCAGCCGATTGAGTAGCTGGTCCACTTAGTCTCTTTAGCAAAATATGTTCTGGTTGTAGCCTCTGCTCGATAAACTACTAGCTGCTTTCAGTTTTTCTAGTCTGAACTCTTTAGCAGTTTTGCTTTATTTCCCTCACACTAGTAATACAAGCCGGTGCAGGGTCTCGCTTTATTTTGCTGTAATTCAGACTATTGGTTTCGAGCTATGCAATGGAACTGGGGATGACCTCCCTTTCACTCTAAAAAAAACAGTCCACAGCCATATGCCCATATTCAGTTATTCACAGCCCACGGGTATGTCATCTCAAAACGCTAACGTAATGCTCTATTTGGGCGCTTAGGCATCAGTTCACTCTACAGTGCACACCACGACAGAATCGATCGATCGATTGGGTGTCTTCGCAAATCGAAAACTAACGTACCTGGTGATCATGAAGGATTCGACCGAGCGCGCGAATCAACCGCCACGCCTCCCCATTCCTGGCATCCAGGTGCGCGGAATCGCCGCCGCGAGCCCGGGGAAGGGGCGGGGAACATACCCGGAGCGGAACCGCGGCCGCCGCGTCTACTCCCACACGAACAAACCAGCACGAATCAGTCCACGCGAAGCTATCAGAGTGACATGCGCAGTAGAATCGGGAGCGTTACGAGTCCGAAGCAAGGGGCTCACCGTAGAAACGGCCGGCGCGGCCGGGTAGAAGAAGAGAGGGGCCGAGAGGGCGCAGGGTAGGGTACCCGGCGCGGCTGTGGGCTACCGCGCACCGGTAGGAGTCCGCAGCCTGCATAGCCGCCGCCTGCCCCTCGCGTTGGCTCGCCGGGCGGGGTGGGGGTAGGGGGAATGTGGGACGCGGCCGTGGAGGCGGAGGAGGGTGGCGTCACGTGCTCCGCGCCTGCCGAATTGGAACGGGGTTTGGGAATTACTATGTACGGTCCTGTCGGCCGTGGCACGTTGTTTCACTAGACGGCTCGGCCCATAGAGTTCGGGTCCAAAATAAACTGCGTGCGTGAATGTTCTCAAAAACAAAATTGTGTTCGTGCCATATAACGGAGGTGGTGTTTTGGCTACCAGGTGCAAATGAACATATTATAAAAAATACATACAAAATTTAAATTTAAATTGGTCAAAAATCTGAACAAAGTTTCGCATATACATCCGGACATTTTATGCATGTACACAAGTTTTTAGAAAGAATAAATATTTTATGTGACTTGTGCAAAAAGACAAAAAAATATGTTCGTAAATAGACACGCTGAAGCACTGAAATTTGTCTATTTTACATGGGGCATCTAAAATGTTTCTTTCACCCGTAAACTTGTGTATAAATATTTAGTGTCCAGATGCACATGCAAATATTTTTAATTTTTTTTTTTTGACATTACGAAATACGTTTTACCACAACGGGTTTATTGGATTTCCGCCAAATGACTCGCATCACTACATCAGCATGACAGCATCAGCAAGTTAGGTAAAGAGGCTTTCAACAATAAAAAAGCAAGTTAACTAAAGACATCAGATGATCATACTTTCACGGGAAAAAAAAGAGATCAGGTGATCATACTGTCAAAAAAAAAAACTTCAGATGATCAGGATATCGCAGATACCAGAAAAATCAACACCGGTTTACAAATACTAAACCAACTGAAGTTGGCTGTAAAACTAGGAATAAACAATCTGTTACATGGATGTACTGATACTTTTGAATCCTGAAAAGAATCGTGTTACAACACCTTCAGTTATTACATATATACATAAACACACGCATGGCCTTGAAGGTGCAGCGCCCATGGCTCACAAGTCATAAGCCTCTCCATCTGCTCCTAACTCGGATAATATAGCCTTACACAGAAAGTATCATCTGGACTGCCTCCCCAAACAAAAATGTGAGGTAAGAAAGGTATGATGGTGGAGCAATTAGCTAAAGTGAGGCCAACTTCTTCTCCAGACGCTTTGCTGAGCGAAGGGCCTCCAGAGCCTCTGCCTGCTTCCCTTCCCGCTTGAAGCCGAGGGCCTTCAGCTTCTCGGCCTTGATCTGTTCCTCAAGCTGACTTCTCTCACTCAGAGGCTTGCTCGTAACTACAACGGCTGGCGTCGCTTCTGCTTTTGCAGACGGTTGAGCGTTCCGAGACGGTGTGGACAGGTCAGCTGCGCTCCAGCCAATGGATTTTAGGGCAGACATCATTTGAGGGTCGATAAGATCCTCCACAAGAGCGTCGTTTGCTTCAGCCGACTTGCCTCCCGAGCTCGAGCCCTGGCTATCTGCCTCTTCCAGTTGGCTCTCTAGTGATTTGGCCAATTCGAACTCCGCGTCTGCCTCTGCAGTCTTGCCTTCTCGCCTCAACTTGAGGGCATTGCGTTTGTGGGTGAGGGATTCACGCTGGATTCTGAGGCGGTCTCGGCTAGACATTGCTTTCGGAGGCTGAACTGATTTGTTCTCCTCCGCTGGAGGGGCATAGGCCGACGCGTTGGTGTGAATGCTCGCGCTAGCAGGTTGCTGGATCAAATTACTCTGCTGCACAGCTGATGTAGCTGACTCGTGCGCACCAGCCAGACTGTCTTGTTGAGCACCTTCAGAACGCTTCTCTAAGAGTTTTGCTAGTTTTAATTCTTCTCTAGCTTCTGCTAGCTTCCCTTCTCTCTTAAAAGCAACTGCTCTTCTCTTATGGAGTAAGATATCATCTCTTAGTGTGTCACCTCCATGCGCCTTTGGAGGTTCCTTATGATCAAGAACATCAGAAGGTGAACGTGATCCTTCTGCAGTTCCCAGCGGATCGGCAATAGGTGTCCTAGATTCATGAGTTTCAGTTTGTGGTTTGCTTCTACTAGCTACCAGATCCAATGATGCATTAACTTGAGCTACATGCTTTGGCAATGAAACATCCTCCTTCAATGTATTTCTTAGTGATGAAGATGCGGTAGCATCAACATTACGGACATGTTGAATATCATATTTATTTTCTGCAGATTGCTGCTCGCCAAGACCTGCAACTTTTTCACTAGTAGCTGGGTTGGCCAATTCTTCTATCTCAGACAGTTGCTCCTCCAAGACCTTCGCCTTCTCCAGTTCCTCTTCAGCTTCTGAGTTCTTCCCTTCCCGCCTAAATGCAAGAGCCTTCCTTTTTATGGCAAGCAATTCCTTCTGAATCTGACCCTTATTCTTCTTTGGCTTCTGAGCAACTACAGGTGAAAGATTTGATGGCTTATCTGCTATTTTCACAGAATCAGCATCATCATCTTCCCATCCCATATTTTTCAACACAGATAGTAATGCTGGATCCTGCATGTCATTGTCTGTCACCTCAGGTTCATATCCTTCATCAGAAAAATCCATACTTGGGGGTTCGGCCTTATATGGGGGCATTGAACTAACAGTAATGGCTTCCTTGGCTATCGGTCTCTTGGAAGAATTTTCAAGCTCTTGAGTTGTTTCTCAAGAATAACGCCTTTCTTCAACTCCTCCTCCGCCTCATCCACCTTCCCTCCCTTCTCAAGGCTAGTGCCTTCTTTTCAGAGCTAGCAGTTCCTCTGAATTGCCATCTTACTTTTGGTGCTGATACACGACGTGTACTAATCTCTGTGACATTGGTATCTTCAGTGTGTGTAATTTCCTGTCCTGGAGAAAGGACCTTTGACTCTTGCTGTTCACTTTCCAAATCCTTCTCGAGTAGCTTTGCCTTTTTTAGCAATGACATGGCCTCTGCAACATTACCAGCCTTCTTGTGAGCAACAGCCTCTCTTTTCAGAGCAAGCACTTCTTCCTTTAGTGCTTCTTGATTCAACGAAGGTCCATGACTATCTGTTTGCTTGTCATCCTCTTCACTCCAACCAAAAGATTTTAGGGCAGCAGCCATGTCTGGGTCATTGATATCATCGTCTGTAACATCAAAGTTGCCATCAAAGGCATGATCATCAGAGGCACCCAGAATTTGTTCAAAACTGATAACAGGTAGTCTTGAATTGTCGAATAATATGTCATCCTGGTTATCATCGTCCATGTTATGAATAATTGCAGCCAAATCATCATCAGACTCTTCAGCTTCACCCAGAATCTCCTGTTCTTCCAGTTGCCTTTCCAAGATTTTAGCCTTCTTTAGTTCTTCCTTTGCTTCAGCAAGTTTACCTTCTCTCTTCAGCACTAGGGCCTGTCTCTTCAGAGCATTAACCTGGGATTTGTCAATACCACCAGTTTTCTTGACCTCTGATGACTTTGGTGCTACTTCTCTAAGAATCTGTGACAGCTCTCCCTCGACACTCATGGCAGTTGGCCTTGCTTCATCATGAATATCTGCATCTGACCAGCCTAGATCTTTGAGTTCAGAGGCAAGATCATTCTTTTCTTTTCTAACCCTTTTCCCAGCTGGATCTTTTTTTGTTACGGCATCATCGGTATCGTTTATCTTCTGGGTACTAACAACAGCACTTACATTAGGAGATTTTGTAGCCATTCTCTTGCTCTTTCTCAATTCTAAATCAAGTGCTGTCGCTTGCCTCTCTAGCTCTTTACCATGTTTGAATGCCCGCAGTGCTTCCTCGGGTTTTCCTTCTGACTTCAATATTTTGTACCTTTTCTTCTCCTCTACTGCTTGTTGGCGCAGTTCTTCCGGAGTAAAAATGGATGCAGTGTTGTTGAGTTCGTAATTTTGTGCTTCAATTGAAAGGCTTCCATCTCCGTTCCCCTCCATGCTGGCTTTTCTGGAACCAGAACTAGAACTGGATGCGCTGGCAGTGCTTATGGTTCTCCCAGGAAGCTCAGAACCCAGAGATTCCCTGCGAGAAAACTGGCTGTGCACCCCATCACCTCCAAGTAGTTCACTAAGTATTTCATCCTCTGGTTTAGAAGCTGTTTTTGTGTTAGCTGTGAAAAGAACATACAGAGAATTACTTACATGTTAAGTAATTTTAGCAAAACAAATGGGAAAGGAAATTAAGTGTGTACTCTTCAAGTTGACAACTGCATACTACTAGAATTGGGAGTAAGACTTGAACATGTTTAAAGCTTGATGGAACCAACAGGTAGTTCGGTATTTTAAGTGTGCACCGTCCATCATAGATTGAGTTCTATGCATGCAGAACTCATTTTTCTTATTTGCATATTTCTCCATGGATATTTGCTCTCAGAGATTGTTAAGTTTAGATGTGAAATACACAAAATAATAAACAAAAGCAGCACAATGAAACAACCAAACCAATAACGATCTCAAATGTGTAACATCTACAGAGAATAGAGCTTTTCATTCAAAGATCAAAACTATATGTCCTTAACTAGTAAGACAAGTCAGCACTAATATGACCTGTAGCTAACAGCCAAACAAGAACACTAACCATGGAATAATTTAAGTTCCATGTGACTGGACAAATACCGTGGAAGTGTTTAATTGTTTAGCAGTAAGAAGAAGCCAGCCACATTGTTAGGTTACTGAGGGTGTGTTTGGTTCTGCTGTGGATTTTAAAAAAGCTGCTGTGAGCTGTGAGCTGTGAGCTATGGGAAAGCAGCTGTGAGTTGAGAACTGTCAGAAAGCTGTAAGTTGTTTGGCTGAAACAACTGTGAAACTGTAGAATCCGTATAAAACGGATCTCGAAGGGCCTAAAAACTGTATGTACACATATCGACCGTAAAAATCATATGTATCTTATTTGACATGTAAATGACCATTTTATGATGAAAATTGTGAATTTTAATTTTTTATATGTTTAAATAATATGAGCAAAACTAAGTTAGTACAAAATGCATGGACAGTTTTAGTACAAAACGGAGACATAAAAGAAAATCCGCCCCAATAGAGTTCACAAATAAATTTCTGTTAGAGTTCAAAAAAAAAGATTTTCACATAATTCACTTTTATTTACATCACCATTACAGCCTTAAAATCTCGCAGCATTCATTAAGCACGTACATAATGCAGAGCAGAAACAAGATCAACCGGAAAGAAAGAAAATCAAATCGTCCTAATTCCTAAACACAATGAATGGAACCACGGGCCTGCACTGTAGTTCAGTAGTATTTCAGTACGAGAGATTGAGCTGTGCCTGACAGAGAGAACCTCGTCGAGGACTGCTCCACCTCCGCGTCGTCAGGTCAGCTGCTGCTGCTGCTCCACACAGTGCCATAGGCTTGGAGACGCCCCGAGGGAAGACGACACAGGCCTCCAGCAGGTGGTGCTCAAGAGGCCACTACAGCAGCATCGAGATGTGGAAGACCTGAACGAAATCCGTCGCATGGAGGCCGAAGCGCAGGTAGGGCAGAGCCAAGGTGAGGCGGAGTGGCGTAACAGGCAGGTTGGGGAGATACGGAGGCAATACAACTACATATCCTGGCGGGAGAGCTAGAGAGACGCTCGGTTGAGACTTGAGACAAGCGGACGGAGGGACACGGACGGGCGAGACATCACAGGGAAGCGCTTGGTGCAGGAGAATAGACGGGGTTCCCGATCTTCTTCGTGGAGATCACATATGAAGGATACAAGCAGTGCTCCGACGGAGGACCACCGGAGTTGGGGTGGCGTGGCCGGAACCCTAGCCGGCCATGTCCTGCCGAAGTCCCGATATGCGATTTCGAAGAAGAAAGGAGGAAAAAGTGATCGCCGGCTAGGTTGGGGAAAAAAGAACAAACCGGTACACAACTTACCAGTGGCATGGTGGGTTATTTTCACCAATTTCGTTGAACGCAACGCACTGAAAGCAGGGGGAGAGCAGCTGCGGGAAATACACTACCGGAAGCAGCTGCGTTTGACGAATCTGCTGCCAAAAAAATTCCCTTTGGTTGACTTTTAGTCTTTGGGAAGCAGAAGCAGGTCAGGAAAGCGGAACCAAACACACCCTGAGTCAATTATCTCATGTGTTTTAGACCAGTGTGGATATACATCTCATACAATAATCCAAACAGGGCATGATTGTTGCAGAGCTCAGCCCAGCAGCTCGACTGCTCACAAGTGCCCAAATGTGCTCTGATTGGAAATATTGCACAATTCAAAAGCAATTGTGTCCCATGCTAACAATCAGATTTTTAATTTGTAATCCAGAAGGACTTGTCACTTTAAGGTGTATCAGCTATCAAGTACTGACCAAATCATAATTTCTTCAATGAAAGACAAGATTGGTTGCAAGAGTTTGGAAAGAAACTGACCTTTCAGGGCTCTATTTTTGTGTCCATATCTCAGCTCATAACGTGCCGCTTCCTCAAGATTTTTGCAAGGATCACAGATTCGAACAGGTGAGTCGCCTTGTCCACGTAAAACCATCCTCTGCTGGGTGCAGCTGCTGCAGAAGATGCCTCCGCATCTTTGGCAATGATGCTACATGTTAAAAGCACAAAATTAACATAGCTCCTCCTAACATCTCCATGATATTACAAGAAATATTTTTTTTTGTCAAATGGAAGATTTACAAACTATAAGCACAGTGAATCTAAGCATTTAATGTACTGAAACAACAAAACAATAGATATTTTTAGAGTCAGCGGATCCAAACTTCATGAGAGACCAGCACCAGCCATCTATCCATATGATGATCAAACCAAGATTTGCTATTGCCAAGGGATGAATGTCAGTATATCAGGGATAAGTTTGTCCGTGATAAGACAGCTAGCATCATGACAAGTAATGGCTAACAGATGGTAACATTGATTAAACAATCGGTTTGATGGATTCATGTAAGATATGCAGGCAAGGTTCCAAAACTCAGTTACATGTACTAGCTAGGTGACCCTATTTTGTAGCAAATATAACGGTAATCAGCCCTGTTTAATGTTTCTAAAACAAACATCTAGCGCAATTCTTTGATTAGGCTTGAACACGACGCAATTAGCAACTTTCGCTGGTAGGGCAGCTAAACGCAATTTTCAGTCAAACTGACAATCATATTAAAACAGTTAAGATCGATTTTACTCATCCATGCTCCAAGTAATGAGTAGACTTGTTCTCAGAACATAGCGAGCAACATGGATCAGTGATCCAAAAGTGAAGGGGATTTCGACGAAATGCAATTGAGTTTGAGATGGGCGTGACACGCAATATGACAAACAAAGATTGCAGAACCATCAGTAAATTTTGAAACCCAATTATTCTTCCGTACAAGATTACGGAGGAGGAGTAGATACTGCTTCAGAACATCATTGTGAGGCCAAAACCACAAGGTTACCTTCCGAGTGAACAACGAGAACTGAGCAGAACAGCCCTGGCAGTTGGACGCATCCAGCACCCAGGTTGCCCCTCGCATCGACGGCTTCGGCGGCAATCCAATCTTTTCCAACATGGCTGCGATTAGGAAGGAACCTGGCCTACCTGCCAACAAAGAACCACCGGTTAAATTTCATCACTAGACTAGGCCTCATGTGAAGTTCATCGGAGTATTGTGTATGCAGATATCGAATAAATCGACACAGGCTACGATTGTACAACGACAACAACTACTACTACTAATCACAGGCAATTAGCAGGGGAAGACTTGGCGTGGAATGGGGGTTCCGTTTGACCCCCAAAATTTTCAGAAAATAAGCTGCGACCCTCGCCTGGGGACAAAAATCCTATGGGCTCAAATAAGATCGATCTTGCGCGCACTGCCACGGCAGGGGAATGATCCACTGGAACAAACCGGACCTGAGAACGATCTGTCGAATCAAGCTAGGGTTCCTTACCAACAGAAGAAGAGATCAGTCCACGGCAGCCCAGCACCGGCACAGTTGGCTTGCAGTTCCCGCGGCCGGCCGCAGGACAGATCGTGAGGAAGCAAAACAACAGCAAACGGTGACGGGAGGGCACGAATTTGGGGAGAGATCAGAGAGCCGAGAGGAGGAAGAACACTGCGAAGGAGGTCGCACCGCTGCCGGCACCCAAACGGAACTACTCTACTCCGTATTACTTCACTGACATGTGGAGCCCACATCTGTAATACAACCGGGCCCTTTCCATGACCTTCTATCTATGCGAAAAATTACGCACAGCCCCAAATATTTAATCTCAAATGCTAAAAAGTGCTCGGGGCCAGTTTGCTTGATCGAGCCCCCTACACTGTGGCAGTCCGATGTCCAATGCATCGGCCGTCGGGCAAGGAGGAGGGAGGTCAAGGGCTGCGTTGGCAATGGAGTCGGTTGACGTTAAGCACTTGTGCATAGAACAAAATAAATAAAGACCAAGATGCTTAGTCACCTAACTGTATGGATATGATGTAAGAGCCACAATGCTTCGAGACAAATAATAAATAGTTGAGTTCCTTCAAGCCGATTACTCACAGTTCTCCTAAGCAACTCAGACTACAAACACTTCACTCACATTTAGAAGAGATCGAGAGGGGGAGAAAGAAGGGAGGCAAGCAAGAACGAAAGCAGACGAGTAAGAACAAAGGGGAAAAACATCAAGGAGCACCAGCAGATCTTCATCAAGCATTTTTAGTTGCCTACAAAGGTTGTACCAAAACTCTAGCACAACTTAGAGTAGACAGGGATCGTCTGGATCTAGAGAGAGGGTAGGGTTTGCAGTGCAACATCAGTAGTTCATGCACAAGCATGGTCTAATTACTAGGCCAGCATTTAGCACCATTGTCCATGGAATAACTTCTTTGAAAACTCAATGAGGCACCACAGAAAAAATCATGAACATAGCACAAAGGGTACATCCATGTATCATACTTTAGCATCAAACAATTGTTGTAGTCAAAATAACATTTAACAAAATTACCAATTATCACAAAAGAACCCAAATGTATCCATTAACAATAAATAACATGAATCTCTTCCAGTTAAACACTAACAAAGAAAGCATGAGAAATCAACTAAATAAGTTACACTAATATTATAAGAGCATTAGTAATCATCCTAAACACTAAACATCAACATCCACACTAGAACAAGAAGATAAGCATCCAATAAAGCCTAAAAAATGCTCTTAACTAAAATAACTAAAGATTAATCTTGAGTAAAACTGCTGAAAAGATAATCTACTAAATCTAAGTGGATGACTAGCATCCAAATTAACCCTAAGAGTAACCTAAACTATCAGAAACTCTAAAGAAACTAGCTAAGCAAGATCATCTGCGGAGAGCGGCTATAGTAGCTAAGAACCCTAATTCCTAAATCAAATCTATAGATCTATTAGAACTAGAGAGAGTTAGAGATTTAGAGGGAGAGGGAAGAGAGGATTACATTCATAAAGTGGGAGCCAAGATCACCACTGAATGGGTAGAGGAAGGAGGTGTGTACGTGGCTGAGGCGAATATGCCCTGAGAGGCAATAATAAAGTGTTTATTATGTGTATTTCAAGTATATGATGGATGTTTATTTTGCATGCTATGATTGTATTAATACGAAAACGTTAATACATGTGTGTTTAATAAACAAACAGAAAATTCCTAGTTATGCCTCTCTCATAAACTAGCTCGTTGATTAATAAGATGATCAAGGTTTCCTGATCATGGACATTGGATGTTGTTAATAACGGGATCACAACATTAGTGTAATGGTGTGATGAACATTCATCTGAAGTATAACATTACGATCAAAGTCATTGAGTTTATATTGCTATAACAACTTAAGAAGTAATCCTAATCCTTAGACCATGAGATCATGTCAATCACTAACACCGGAAGAGTTTCTTGATAACATCAAACGTCACACCGTAACAGGGTGATTATAAAGATGGGTTCAGAACTAATAAAGTATTATGTTGAGGCCCATGGATCGAGAATGGAATTTGTTCATCCCGATGACGGATAGATATACTCTGGGCCCTCTCTGTGATATCACATTGGTTAGCTTGCAAGCAAGTGATTTGATCACTAGAATGTTATATCACGGGAACAAGAAAAGAGTGCATGTCAGTAACGAGATCAAACAAGGTATGGAGATACCGATGATCGAATCTCGGACATGTAATATATCGCGAAATAAAGGGATTGAGATACTAGCGTAAAAGGTTTCGACGATCACAAGAAAGTCATCGTTGAATGTGTGGGAGTCGGTATGGGTCTCCAGATCCTGCTTCTGATTATTGATCCGAGAGGGGTCTCGATCATGTCCGCATTATTCACGAACCGTAGGGTGACACACTTAAGAGACACCGACATCCAATTGGATAAAAAGTTTCATGCCGAAAAAGAATAACAAGCGCAGGAATTTATTTCACTAGATACCGAAACAGGTTTTCGGGTGAAATTGCAGAAAGTGTTTTTGCATGTGAAATATAATTCTAGCAAGGGGTTATATGTGAATGTTTGTAATTAAAGTAATTGACAAAATTCGGAATAAATAAAAAGAGTTATTTAATGAGAGTTTGCATTAAATTTGGTGGAAATTTAATAGCAAGTTTTAGTGGGATTTTGAGTGGAGGGAATTTAAAGGAATTTTGTGAGTGGAGTGTCCACCCACATGAAGAGGGAAGGGCAAGGGCAGCCCCATGCCACACCCCTTGGGGTCCCCCCTCTCCTATAAAAGGCACCCCCTGCTCACTTCTCACTCACACCTCCTCGTGAAGGATCTCTGTCCCCCTCTAGAATTTATTCCCCATGGTCTCGGACTAGCAAGATACATGTTCCCGGTGGATATTCGGCAAGAAAGAGTTGTGCTTCCGCTGCATCGCTGGAGCGAGTAGGCGGAGGTTGCTCGGTGCCTCGGACGTGTGTGCGAGCACGGATGCGCTGCTGATTTGCGGCGCTATGACTTCCTCTCGATCTTGAGATCGGCAAGAGATCGTCTACCTCAACCACGAGTTTAACTCGTTAAGTTTTGTCGGTCTTTAAGGGTATGTTCTCTACGGATATACATCTACCCGTTGTTTGTATCTAGTAGATAGATCTTGGTACATAGTTGTTCTCATCGTAGGAAAAAAATTGTTTTCTATGCTGCGAACCCTACAGTGGCGACGGCGACACAGAGAGTACCCTGGAGGGCCATCTCCATCTTCTCATCCTTAGGATGATCTTAGGATCCTGCCTAGGGATTTGGGACTAGATAATATTATGTTTGTTCTTATTTACTTTGCTCTGATAGTTTTATTTCTTGTTCATGGTTGTGCTAGTGCTCCCGATTGAACTTGGCGATGTGGTGTTCTTCCTTAGGTAAGATGCACATGAACTAACTAATAAGTGATAGTCATAGGTACAGTTACACTACTCTCTCTCTCTTTCCATCCAGATGATCCATATCTACTACTATTTCTACTTTGGTGATGAAGATTGTTTGGTGAAGATTTGGTGTAGTTCTTGATCCCTCTCCCCTTCTTGCTTTCTCTCCTCTCTCATAGTGAGTGTGGTTTCTATTTTCTTCCTTTTACTCAGCCTCTAGCATGAATGTCTTTCTTATGAGCTTTGCTTTGAGGATTGTGAGTTCTAGGGGTGGGTTTGGTCCTCTATTTATAGTTTTCTACATTGGCTTTGGTGGTGAAAGCTCAAATACATGCAAAGGTGACTAACCTACTTATACTGTCTCTTTGTGTTGTTTCTAATGTGCATTTTTAGGTCAGTATGGGCTTATAATTTTCTTATGTCATTTTCCTAATCAGGCATGTCGGCTAAGGGTTACTTTGGTATTTCACTTACTCATTTTGGATTCTAACAAGTTCCTTTATATTATTCATATGAGCTTGTCTTGTGAAGTAATTCTTTATGTTATTTTTTGTGAGCTTAGTTTTGCATGATTCACTGAACTTCCAGTGTTCACTTTTCATGGCATTTGGTTCTTTAAAAAAAACATGAATTGAGGTGTGTTAATCTATTTGCAATTGCTTACTTGTCATGACTACTTGTGTTGATCACTTACATTGTTTAAAATTAGGTGGTTTATCTTCTTGCCGGTGGTTACCTTGATCTAGTTCACTATCCACTACCAGGGGCGGATCTGGGCCCCGGGCAGCCCGGGTCATGGCCCACCGCGTACCTTTAGTTCCTTTGTAAAATTCGGAAAAAATAGGATAGTCTGTGTTGTTGGGCCAGAATGACCGGGGCTTGATTTATAAAAACCCAGGAAGAAACCAGAAACCACGCCGCCGCTATTGTTAGTCGCCACGAATCCATGATGTCGGTTCGCATTCATTGGTAAAAACTCCTATCATCACCCGACCTCCTCCTCCCTCGATCGAGCCCTCGAAACGCCTCCTATCTTCATCGCGTGGCGCCGCCTCAGAGGCGCCTGACCTCCTCCACGCCCCCGCATTGTTCTTGCAGATCATCGACTAATCGCCGCCCTCCAAGCCAAGGACTGCTACAAGTTATTCCAATTTTCCAAGCGGCCTGGTAATTTCTGTCTTTGATTGATTCCAAATTTCCAATACATAATCAATTCCTGTCTTTTTTGATTGAACACACTAAAGATTGAAGAACCAAATAATCAATTGCAGTGCTAGTACTACTATAATTATGTTCTACTGATTTTGAATTGTTTTCTCATTTAATTTTGTCTGATTGCATCGAGGATGAAGGGAACAAAGAGATCAAAGACCTGCTCATCAATCGATCGATGTCATCTTATTTTCCATCACTATCACAACTTGCCGATTCAACCAATCCCATGCAAGTAGTAGAAGAAACTGATTCCCATGTATTCATCCATACTATTTTTTATTATTATTTTTCTTGTATTTGTAGCTTTCCGGTCTTCTCCCATGATTGATGAGGAAATGGTAGGCTAGTATGAGAGCAAGGATTCGTTATTAAGTACTGAAAATGCATCTTGATTATACTATTATACTACCGCACTTTTTATGCTTTATTATTGCAATTCGGTTAAATATTGCTGTCAAAACTCAGCTTATGCATTTTCACCGTGTTTAGGATATTATATGTTGTTATTGAGAGGGGATTCGAAGGATATTTTTTTCATAGTTTAGGGGTATTAAAAATTAGCCCCGGTCTTTTTCGAATTCTTCGTCCGCCACTATCCACTACTTACTATTGTTATACATTTCCGTGTAGCCGAAAACCTCAACCGGTTTGGGACTAGTTCTTGGATCTTCTTCTTGTATTTTATTGGATTCACCTTAGGTTGGATCCTACATTTTAATCATGATAATTGGTTTTCTTTATGTTTATTTTGCAAATCGGAAGTCAAGATGGAAAGATGAAAACTAGATAGGTTTTAGTTAGGTTTCCCTTTTATTCTATAGTTTGTAATTGGATCAGAACGAAGTTTGTATCTTTCATTGTTGAATCATATTGTAATCAAAGTTGTAATCATTTTATTATTAATGAGAATTTGATTATGATCACTCTCTAGTTTCTTATATTTTTCTGAATTTTATTTATTTAATTGTGAATATTTGAATTTTAACTCAAGTTTGAATAATTAAACCCTCAATTTTGATTTCAAACAAATATATTAGATGTATTATATCTTATGTATTGGGTATTATGTAGTATGAGTCTTGGACTCACTTAATTGTGTTAAGTCAATTGAAACAAAAAAATGAAATATACAAAAGGTTCTTTTTGAATTTGAAATGGAATCCTAGTGTTAAACTAAGTCAAACTCAACACTAGATTTCAAATTTTCACCCTTTTGTAACTTCAAACCAAATAAATCTTTGAATTTGCCCAAAATTTTAGATGCATGTAATGTAGATGTATAATTCTAACATCTACCGTTCCTTGGGACCTAATCTTTGGGCTGTTACAATTTGCAGTGCAATAAATCCCAAATTCGGCAATGCACCGCACATAAATCTAATCTACATCAAATCTAAGCTATCCAGATCCAGTCGAACTATTAATCGAAGGTGCAAACCCTAACCGCATAATACCAGTTTTGTTCACTCTATGACTTAACATAATTAGTTGAGATCTCAAAAGGAAATGCATACGAAGTCACATTAGAATGAGACAGCGGGGATATTTAGGAAAATATGGGCAAACATTGCAGATCAACATGGTTTGATTTGTTCTTTATTCTAAGAGCAAATCGAGCAGAATCTCTATTCATTGGCCTTTACAATGGTTTTACGGACTTCTCTTAATATATTTTTATGGCCGTACAGACTCTGCACTGTCGCGCAAAATGAGATGTCCTAATCGCTTCTCTATTTCAGTTATTTGCATTTTCTCATTTATTTTATTATTCTTGTGCTCACTGCTATGTATCTCTATCGTTAAAATCGACATTAATTTAACTATATAGTTCAGCGGTAGGGGGTCTCATTTGCCTTCTATCCCTTCTCTCTCACCCCTCTTTTGAGGGTCTCCTATGACACCCCGACTTCTCTCCTCCTTTCTTCGATGGCCTCGTCGGCCGGAGAAGATTGGGGGAGGATGTAGGCTCTCCGCTATAAATAGTAGCAGCAGTAGGTAATGTGCCCTTATGGCTTTTGGCCCGAACGCAGTTTTTTACCATGGTGTGGGTATTCCTGGCTTATCCAACGATCATGGTTGTTCTAAGATTCATGCCAGGCTATTTTGCACATTCAACCTGGACATTGTACACTTTCAATACCATATAGGAGCGAACATGTACTTGTCCACTTCGTTTCATCCTTACACGAACCAGACTCTCCTTATCTCATCTCATTTGTCCTGATGCCTAGGCCGCACCGCCCCAAAGAAAAAGCTATCGCCGGATGCCCCGCGGACACAGCCGCCGCCTCCCCACCCTTATCCTCCGCCTCAACTCGGCCGCCGACGCATCGCTGCCACCTCCAAGGGCAGTATCACGTGCTCCACTATCACCCCATATGGGACCCATTCATGACCAGCAAATCAGCAATCCCCGTCCTAGATCCTGGCTATGGCCAGGAAGCCATGATTAGAGGTGGAGAAGACGGAGGCCGAGCGGCGGATCGAGGTCAGATGCAAGACAAGCCGGATAGTCCTACAAGATCTGAATTTTAGGGATATTTCTCTGAAACCACCCATCGGCCTTTTTTCTTCTCTAATTATTTCTTCCAATTTGTTCTTTCCAATTTCTTCTTCCATATGTGAAACAGTTTCATGCGGGATGTAGGTAGATTCGTTCAGATTTGGCACAAAAATTTCTCCACCATGTGTTTTTTGGATCCTTCATTGCATATTTGGTATAATACATTTGTCCAGAAATATTGCAGAAAGCAATCTGCAATAATGTAGAAGTAATATTTACAGATTTCGTCCTAAATTTCTGCAACATAAAAAGAATGGGAGCATGGTGCATTTATAAACGGGAGGGGCTTGTTGACATGAAAGAGATATAGCCCAGGGTGTTTTCTAGAATTTGCAAAAGGAGCTGGACGAGGGATGGATGCCAGGGATAAGCCCGGGACACCCTTGTATATGTAGAGTTGGTTTTTCGCTTTTGGCCCTGCCTATTATGAGCCTCACCATGGTGCCTGCAAGACAGCAAGAGGTTGTCGCCGTGCCACCATTGCTTCCTATGGTCGAAGGGTGGCCCTCCACAACCAAGTGATGTTGGCTTGTTCAACCTCCGGGCCATCAAGCCATGTTGGAGGCCCCGTGTCTCCTTTGTGTTGTGTTCCCACCGATGCATCCCAAGTGGCCAAGTCCCCGGTGGTGTTGCAGGGCCGTAGTTGGAAGCCTTGTCGATATTTCGGTGGAAGAGCCAGTAAAACACCAGACTCGATTGCTTTTATCATTTTTCTAGGATCTCGGGTGTAGAAGTTAATGGCCAAGTTGTATCTTTCTTTATTCTCAAGGACCAATGTCCTTCGAGGCCCCTCTTCCTGTTAAAAAAGTGTAACAATAAAGTTTACACTAGTAGAAAACGGACCTTCCCAACAACTAGAAACG